>CM049850.1:23544300-24211800 GCA_027422415.1 Schizothorax lantsangensis
ATTTTTTTCTTGTTTGTTTGTTTTTGGAAGACTTTACCCCTCTGAAAGAGTGTTTATGAAAGGGTGCATGAGATGAACAGCTTACCT
This sequence comes from Schizothorax lantsangensis, assembly GCA_027422415.1. NCBI lineage: Eukaryota > Metazoa > Chordata > Actinopteri > Cypriniformes > Cyprinidae > Schizothorax > Schizothorax lantsangensis. The sequence continues at coordinate 23,544,388 of CM049850.1, forward strand.
TCATAATGTTTCTTTATCGTGTTCTTATTAAAATTATTAATGTTGTTTGTTTGTTAATAATTATATGATTATATAAACATTATTTTGTATTATTTTTTTACATTTTCATGGTACCGCTGTTAATTTTTTTATTTTTTATGTTGAATTTACCTTGTGGGAAAAATGCAAGATAATGAAAAAGAAAAATCTGGAAATAAAATACCATTTTTTTCTATAAGTCTTTGTATGTGCAGTTTACTATTTTCTACTGTGTGCTTGTGCGAGTCATGTATGTATAACAGTCAAAGTGACCACAACAATTATTTAAACTTGATTTAACCGGTTATTCTTAATGAAACCGGTATCTTACCTCTTCCAGAACTGAAACTGACACCTGACATGGAAAGTATCACTGTAAGTATAGCTGTCTCATTTAATATTGTTACATTTTCTTAACCAGTGCTGTTGTTTGATGAACTCAAACCCAGTGTATGGTTTTCTGTTCCTGTTTTGCAGTTGTGGGGAGTTGCAACACAAGCCACAGAGAGTCAAGGCACTGTATTAAAAGAACAGGTCTTTTCACACACACACACACACACAGAGAGAGAGAGAGTATCCAAAGAATATTGCATCCCATAGGACGCTTTTGTCTTTCTCTCTTCTCTTTCTTTTGCTGTATACACATAAGGAATTGCATAAGTATGGCTAATAAGAGACACATGCAGCAAGCATGAGACAGAATCATATTGCTGCAGTGAGCAGCAGTCAGTGTGGGAGGAAAAGAATGCAAGACTGTACAGAGAAGAGGAATAGACTAAATAAAAGGGAGAGAAAAGGAATGCGTTTTACAGTTGCTCAGCTTTAAGCTTTTTTTCAGCCATAATTTGAAACTGTCTAGAAATTATATTTTCCCAGGAAAGCATTCACTGATACAAAAATGCAGCGGTCATCTCGACAAAATATTGATGTTCTTTTATAGTAGTCACTGCACATTCTCCTAGGATGCTCAAACTGAGCTGATTTTGTGTGTAGTACTATAATTTTAAAGACGAAGACCACAATAATGTTGGCTAAACTGGCTAGGTTATTTACAAATTTTTTACAAATAAATGTTCTTCCAGTAACGTTAATAGAACATTCAAAGTTCTGGTCTTTAAAGGCAAACTCACACTGCAAAGATGTTGGTTATTGGCACTTATTCACAAATTCATTCGGAATTTGTTGGGTCTTGGAATCTGGTTGGTTAGCATCTGTTGGTGCAGTGTCAATTAAAAACGTTCTCAAAACGTTATTCATACATCATTATTGGAATGTTTTTTGTTTGTTTGTAGTTGGATTCAAAAGTAATGTTCCCATAATTGCAAAATTGGGAAGTAAATAACATAAATATCCATAAAATGGAATGTTCCCATAATATTTTCGCTAACATCCACAAAAAGTGCTGTTAAAACATTTTAAAAACTGGACATTTTGAACATTCAGAAGACTGTTAGAAAATTACATTTTCATAACTTAAAGGTAATATTAACCAAACATTCTTGAAACATTCTTTGTTAAGCTGGTTGATCCCTATAAAATACTTCAAGAACAAAGAAAATCATCATTAGCCTAATATTCAAATGAGCTCTAACCCTGTCTTTTGTGGTGTAATACAACAAACGGTATGTTTAGCTTGCAGTAAAATCAGTAGTTTTTTTACAGTTATTATGCAGGTAATTTAAGCATACTCTGTTGAGAGTATTGGAATAGAGTTGTTCATTGGACTTAAACGCATCGTATGACATTTTTGAGCCTCAGGAATTGTTCTGCCCTCTCTGTGAAATGCAAACTGAAAAGTGGGCCAATCATTTCTAAGTCACCTTGAATAAGTGTGCCAGAAAGCCCTACATACATAGATGCATCATTAGATGTTTGCACCATGAGAAACAACCCATTGTTCTATATTAGTGAAGATTGACAGAGACCCCACCAAATTCAAAAAGTCTCCAGTCCAGATCAAATCATGTAGAGCGAATCTATGAAACCTTTATGCAACGAAAAATTTTAATCATCAGAGGTTTAGTTGAGAGTGAAATGCAAATGTGTACATAAACAGACAGAAAACTGTGTGACCATGGTGAAACACACACACACACACAAATCTCTATAACAGTGAAGATGTTTGATGTGAGGCACTTGTGTCCTGATTCGATTCATCCCATGATGCTACATTCTAGTACACCATTAGATGGCAGCACCACCCCATTATATAGAAGCAAAAGCACTTACATTACTGCTCACATGCAAAAAAATAATATATTTTTTAATTGGTTTATCAGTCAATGGAAAATGGTAGTTAAGATAAAAAAAATCTATTGTATAATAGAATTGCAAGTTCTTAGAAATCAGTATTCATATATATTTTTTTTTTTTACAATCATACATTTTTCACTCTTTCACTCATTTTTTAAATTTAATAATTCGAAAATGTGGTTTACATCAAGTAAAAACTGATGCAACTTTAAATATGGCTATGGCTATATGGCTTTTCTTATACCATTTGATTACACAAATGTAAAAAAAAAAGTAAAATGTCAAAAAAAAAGATCAAATAATGAAGAGACTTCCTGTTTTAGTTGCATGTCTGTGGGCTTATGCCACAATGAAACAGCAGATTTTTTTTTTTTTCAAGTATCAATAATATTTCACTGCAAAATTCCTTACTACATATCTATCTATCTATATATATATATAAGTAGTAATAAATAAATGAGTAATTGGACACAGTACACAAATTTGTGTGGAATACTTGGAATGCAAAAGTTAATATGATACTTGTTTTAGGTCCAAGATGTTCATTAAGCACTAAACTGTGAAGAGTTTAGCAAACTTGAAATCTGCTCTTTGGAACATGATTCATGGCATCTTCAGTGGTTAGAAATACAATATGACAGTTTGACACATTACCAGCTCTTACGTTAGTCATTGGGCCTTGTCATTGCCCTCTAACTCAGCATTTTTGCCTTTATAGAACAATATAGAGGAGACAGGAGGTGAAGTGGTAGATAAAGAGTGGGACGGGGTCAGGAAAGGTCCTAGAGCTGGGATTTAAACTCAGGACGCCTGTAGGGCAATCGTGCTTTATGTCGTATGTTGTAAATACTACTATTTATCCACAAAGACTTCAAAATTGGAGTAGAGGGAAACTATAAGCATAGCATGTAAGTCTTATCTGTTTTTGCTTATTTTGTTAAACTAGCTCTTTTGATGATTACTTCTTTGAACTGCAGTTCAATAATTCCCCTGCCCATGGTTTTACAATTCAACTTTCAGTGGGCTGTGACTAGGCCTACTTTATTTCAGAATCCAGCTTATATACAAACAACTCTAATACACATTTTCCCAAAACATTAACAAACTGTATGTATCTAGATAAGCAACTTATAAAGCAAATTATGCCAAACAAGTTTTGCTTCTTCTCTGGTGCAACCACCACCCAAGACATTTCCTTCTTCACTCTCCCTAAACATCTCCATGACGACGAGACTGTGTTTTGAACAGCTGGTAGTTGAAACATCATCATCATCATCCTTGGAATGAATGCTTTCCTCTCACTCAGCTGGTTATAGAGAAACACACACATCTGATGTTACCCCTTGCGGAAAAAAGCGTTTCACTGTATTGAATGTACACTTGTAGTATACTTAAAATCTTAAAAGTAAAAATGTTTATAAAATAATTAAAATATATATTTATATGTTTATAAATAATTTAAAATGTACTTGCAGATAACATATTGCTGAAACAAAAGACCACTTAATTGTAGCATAGAAAATTTCATGACCACTGTAGCTTATAAATACATGTAAAAAATATATGTATTACTGTATATATAATGTATATCTAATTAAGTGTAATACTGTCTAATTAAGTGTTTTATTTTAAAGCATTATTTTTCTGATTATTATCTGATTTATTTGATGTGTTGACTAACATACTAAAGCACAAGTAGCTACTTGATTATAATTTGAGTCATTTATTGCTTTATTAATACATTGCATACAAGATTCAATAGAAATGACTAAAATGTATTTTAGTTCACTATAAACGATTGACAGTACGTTTGGCAGTACACTTAAACCATATAAAGATGTAATCATAAAATTACATGTAAAGATGATGTAGCCTTTTTAAGTCCCACTTTTGAATTAATTGCACTGTATATAAACTATTATCCATTTTCATTAAATTGCAAAAACATTAAACTGTCCGAAAACATTACATTCAGTTTGCACTTCATTATATTATTTTCGTGTAAAAAGTGTTTTCCTTTTTACTAAGAAGGTGTGTGTTGGTTTGTGCACACTCAAATCAAAACTCAAACTGATATTTCCTAAAGATTCATAGCCTTATGTAGACAAGTTGCTGGTGTAACCACATCTCGTCAAATCTGAGGGGGTTTGGACTTGGAAGGCCCTGCATGTGACTAACTGTAAATGGCCTTTTTAAAGGAAATGAATACATTCTTCTGAGGAAACGCCCTACATGTGGATTGGCATTGTAGATCTTATCATTGTAAGAGACTTATTTACATTTACATTTATGCATTTAGCAGACGCTTTTATCCAAAGCGACTTACATTGCATTCAAGTTACAGTTTTTACATTTTATCAGCTCTTGCTTTCCCTGGGAATCGAACCCATGATCTTGGCGTTCCTAGCGCCATGCTCTACCATTTGAGCTACAGGAAAGCTTTAAGGATGAAGCCCATAGCCCATTCATCCTTATTATTGTAAGGATGAAAGAACCTCAGATACTTTGATCTCCTGAGAAACAGACAATGCAAACATGCACGGGCATCCTCGAGACACCCCACAGAGTGGAGGTGCAAGAAACTTCCTTCCCTTCTGTCCATTTGTTTCTTCTTAAATCCCTTCACCCATCATTCCTTCTACTCAGTCTGCTCAAAATGGTCAATAGTAGATTGTAATGTTCTACATTAATGCAAGTGATAATCACAGTCATGTCTGGTATCATTTGAATTGTCTCAGGGCGACTGGTACAAAGGTCTCATTCTTATTAGAAGTAAACTAAAAGGTAATACAGATCCTAAGAGTTTAGAGATATTTTGCACACTGTAGAGGGTTGGTCAGTTCCCAGTGTCTTTCATGCAAATTACCTTCTGTCCCAAAAGGTGATAACTCTACTTGATCAATGCAAATTCCAATTGTTAGTTCCTGTCTCCATCTCGGGGGACGTTGGTCTTGGTCTGAAGTACTTAAGGAAATGTTGCAAAAGGATCGGGGCCTTCTGTAGCCGGAATGAGCCCATATTAAAATCACTTGAGTCTTCAATCAGGCCCATAGTACCTTCACAATTCTCAGCGTTATTTATTGTGTGGAAGAGATAAGCAAAATAACAAAGGTGGCAAATTTATAAAATTGTCTCACATAAATATGAAAGCTGATGTTAAGATGTGAATGCGTCTGGGAAATAAATGAAATACTGTAAATGAACAATCAGCACAAATAAGTCTTGCAAAAATTGTTCTCTAGTGCAGCAAAAGTGAAGTACGACACTGGAAAGAGTTTCTGTCAGTTTTGGCTATAACTGTGTGTACTTAGCCCATTACAGTTAAATTAGTTATTAATCTTCTACAAATCGGTGCATGCTTTTAAACTTTTTTATAATCTTGTACATTTTGTTTTTCTGTCTTGAGTATTTTGTCATCTCTATGCTGTGTTGTTTCTGAATCAGGGATTAGTCATTCAAATGTTCTTACTGTATGTGCAATGAGTTTTCTGAGGTTTATAAATAATCTAATAATATGACCACATATGACTAATAATATGAACACAGCTATAAAAGAAAGAAATAAGTGTCAAGGAAAAGAGATTTAATTCACAGGAGGAGCAAAGTTACAATTACTCAAGTCTTCCAGTGAAGAAAAGATCCTTAATACTTTCACAAGTTATTTATTGCATGGAAGAGATAAATAAAATAACAAATGGCATACAGACAGAAAAGGTAACAAGGAGTCTGACTACTTCTGGTAACAAACAATGATCATTGTTCCAGTGTAGCAGAATTTAACAAGTTTAGTATACTAAAAGTACAATTGCAGAATATTTTTAAGCACATAAATATGTAAATATATTTGTAGTATACTTAGCATGAAATAAATGTATTTCAAATTAATTTTCACCTAGGGTATAGCTACAAGTTACAGATTGTCTGTTGTGGGAACATAGATAGCTCCAAACTGTCATATGCCTTGTTTGCCCCAGGCCAGCTGATTATGTGCCACTCCCTTGTTCATTTTAGCACATGTGGCAAAATGGAAATGAGGAAACTTATTTAGGGCCCTATGAAATCCGTTTTATTTTTTCCCAAATTCCGTTTTATTTTTTCTAAATTCTGTTTTTTCCGTTTTAATTTTTCTGGATTCTGTTTTTTTCCGTTTTAATTTTTCTGGACTCCTTTTTAATGGTCAAATTACATTTTATTAATCAAAAAGCATGCCTAATTAATTAAAATCATGAAACTTATACAATTTAACATTAATTTATTATTAACATTAACATTAATCGCATCCTACAGAGGATACGACCTCCGGAGGACGCAGTCTTCTAAATGAGACACAGCTTAATAGACTGTAAAAAAAAGATGGACGACGCAACTCCGCTAAAGCATCTCAGTATGGCCGTTGCCATCTTGCGAAAATGACGTCATTTGGAGCCAGAGTCTGCGCAGTAGAGTCGTGAGGTGGAGCCGCGGAATCAAACTCCCGCCCAAACTCCGGCAGACCCAATCAATCATAACGACACGCCCCGTTTTTATAGCATCAAATTACTAGCTAAAATGAAACTTATCACAAAAATGAACAATTGAACGTATATCAGAGTGATAACAACTACCTTAAATGACCAAAACCATATTTTGGAAAATTGTATTGGAAGTGTAATTTATTTTTTTATTTTGACTCAAGTCCCATTCGTTTACATGGAGAGGGCGGTGTTTATGACCTGTACTGCAGCCAACCACCAGGGGGCGATCAAAGAGCCCGCAGCCCGCAGACTTTTGTGGCTTAATATTTACATATACTAGTCCATATCGCGATTTGATTTAAGTGTAATGACCTACTTTTGATTAATTCATCCAAACTTTGACAAATTCCGTGACATTCCGCGTTAAACTGTAAATTCCGTTTTTATGACTGGATTCCGTCCGCGTTTTCTGCATCGCGGAAATCATAGGGCCCTACTTATTTCTGAAGGATCAAAACATACAAACACACCAGTAGTGAGCCACTATCATCAATATTAGCGTCTGTAGACTGTCCTACAAAGTAAAGAAAGAAAAACATGAGGTCCAATGTCAACATTTAGTCTGACTAAACAGAAGGTCATGTAAAGTCATGATTGATACCTTAGATGTCTGTACTTGTAAATGACTGTCATGATAACAAGTAGCACAGCAATGCCAATGACAGCATACGCCACAACATGAGTTCTGCCTGTACCTGGGAGCCTCACCACTGCTGAGACTATGAATGTATGTATGTATGAGTAACAGTGTTCAATAAAATGAATGAATAAAGAAAAAAACTTTTCACACAAGCCTCTTACCTTGTGCGTCCATTGCAACAGGTGCAGTGGGACACTTATCTGGGGGGGGGGGAATAAATAATAATAACAAAGTTCTTGCACATTTTACATATACTACAAATGCAATTAAATAAAAATAACATTATTAATTTAGCAAGTAGTCAGAAAGTAAAAAAAGCTAAAAGACTTCAAGCTCAAATGTTCACTAAAAAAGGAACTGAAAGAACCGTACTACTCACAGTTGCATTTGACCACTGAGAAAACCTATGATGGACAATTTGGTTGATTTAGGCATAAACTTTAGGTATTTAGACTGAAAGGTTAATCAGATATTATTGCCATGTGGAATTGGTATGCATCAAAAAAAAAAAAAAATTAGAAAGCTTGGCCTACCCGAAGTGCCAAACATTCCAGATGGTATGCAACATCATGTTGACAGTCTATGGTGAGAATCCTTTGTGGTTCAGAATGCAAAACCACTTGATGATAAATATTCCCCTTCTCATCAACCAGCATGGTATTCTGCTAAACCAAAAAAGTTAATGTATTTGAAATATGGTTATTCCTTCCACTTCGCACAAAAGTATGGAAGCACAGTGCACGCCTCCAAAGAAAAAAACAATCTGGTTGTGCTTACAGCAGCGGTCCATTCGGGTAAGCAGCCAGGTGCTGGCGGAGGTCCAGAGATGATATAAGCAACGGACTGATTCTGGTACACTGACACAGTGCACGTTAGTTTGGCACGAATTCCCTCCACAAGTAAAACTGCAGGTTTGGGAGATGCAAAGTATAAATATACTAAGTACAATTTAAATGACAATATGTTTCCAAATGAATAATAATAATAATAATTAATAATAATTTCATTATTATCAAAATTTTTCACACATTCTGAGAAAGCATATGTGCTTAAAATGCACTTACCAAAAAAGATGATTTTCACAGTAGCTGCCATTGTCTCTCCTGTAGCCTACAAGGTGAGACTGACAAGTCTTTTTTAGACATCATCCTCTTTTATTACACTTGTTACTATTGTCGATGACTCACTCCTCAGTCACATGATTTCCTGTTTAACTGCTCCGGGTGTGTGTTCACGGTGTGTGTGTGTGTTCACTGCTGTGTGCACGTTGGATGGGTTAAATGCAGAGCACGAATTCCGAGTATGGGTCACCATACTTGGCAGTATGTCACATCACATCACGTCACGTCACATCACATCACGTCACTTAAGCGTGCATGGAAGATTTTTTTCCTCATAGATTCAGCTACTTGCATTTATGAAATACTTCAAAAAACAATGCTTATTTAAATTATTTCTCAATTTATGTTTTGTTAATGGTTGGCCTAATGGTTAGAAAGTTGGATTCGTAACCTAAAGATTGTGAGTTTGAGTCTCGGGCCGGCAGGAATTGTAGGTGGGGGAGTGAATGTACAGCGCTCTCTCCACCCTCAATACCACGACTGAGGTGCCCTTGAGCAAGGCACCGACCCCCCAACTGCTCCCCGGACGCTGCGGCATAAATGGCTGCCCACTGCTCCGGGTGTGTGTTCACGGTGTGTGTGTGCACTTTGGATGGGTTAAATGCAGAGCACATATTCCGAGTATGGGTCACCATACTTGGCCACATGACACTTTCACTTTCACTTTAATAATCTTAATCGATGCTCTCCCTGGAATGGGCATCAATAGGTGTCACTTATTTTGAGTTATTGTGCAGCAGCATCGAGTGCTACTGAAATTCTATTGAATTTTTGATAACATTAACACTACAGTGTGCAGTTTCTGAATTCCTGCACTCTTGCTCTTCTAAAGGCCTACATCTTCTTTTATGTTCTGCAATTCTTAGAAAGCGCTAGCTAATATTTCAGAAAAGCAACTATAGAAAACACAAGTACAAACTAATGCAACAGCTAGTCTTATTTAGGAACCATCTCAAAACAAACCTTACCTTTCAAGAAAAAAATAGCAAAAACATCATTAACACCTTTAATGTTAATAGAGGCATCTGTAAAATAATTTTCCCTCTGCAACTTAGTAAACCCAAACCATTAAAATCAGTCCATTACATGTTAAGAGGTAACTGTTTAAAATAATTTGCAGTTTTAGATACTGAATCTTGAAGAACTACTCCACTGTCTGAATGTGTTGTCTCAAACTTTGATATAATATTTCTAGATTTGTCAAGGGTCAAGGGGTCAAGGGGTCAAGGGTAGGTTTATTTGTCACATACACAATCATACAGAGTACAATCAGCAGTGAAATGCAGGGATTTTTCGAAGAAAAATACAGCAAAAAACAAACGGAGAGAGGGGAGGAAAAAAAATATCCCCATACTATACTCCATATTGGGGGAGTACAGTGTGATAACAGAAAAAACACCCCAGCAAAAAGCACATAATACAACATAGACACACGACTTTGCAACTATAATCCAACAGAAGCACCCTGGAAAGTATTATAATCAGTATTAAGTATCAGTATGTGTGTATGTGTGTGTGTATGTGTAATCAGGTGTCTGAGGAATGGGGGAAAAGAGAGCGTCTTCCTGTGGTGCTTCTCAGGGTTGTTTTCCCGACAGCGGCCTTGACCAAGGCCACATTCCAATTTTGGCTACTCTCTATGTCCATTCTGGTCTCCGTCAATTTTCCTTTCCAAAGCCGTGAGCTTTTCCGTGATAGAATCCATATTGCGGTTAATGTCTCAGTCTCAATGCTGACCGCTCTGCCCACTGCTTCAACATGAAAGTGAACAGCTGTTCCCGTATCCTTAATTTTTCGATAACCCAAAAGCCTAATCCATCAGCAGAAGACCTGTTATTTTCCAAGTCAGAATTTGTGCTCTGCACGGAAAGAGCCGCACACACGCCACACACACACACACACAGTTAGGTTCCCCCGAACCTGTGCTTTCGTCGAGAAGATGGTGTCAATTGCGTTGAGAGACCAGTTGATCAAATCCATGATTTTTCAGTTTTGAGGAGCAATGCAGAGAGAGTCTCTCAAGTATTACACGATACAAGACAAGAGAGCAGGCAGGGAGGGAAAAAAGGGAGAGGACGGGGAGTGAGAAAAATGCGACCGCCTCCGTTGAGAGCCAAAGAAGAAGGCTCAGCTACAAATTAAAGTATTTTGAAAAGTACTATTCCTCAACTGTGTGCATTATTGTCATGTATCACCAGTGCTTTTGTTACAACCTATACCACAGTGGGGGAAATGTCATTTACTTTTTTCATGAATTTATTGTGTAATCAAAAAATATATACCATTGAAACTACAGTCAAATTTGAACTGCCATATATGTAACACACACACGGGAGCATGTTTTGGGAAGCCATTTGCTCCAGCGCCAGTCTATGGACACATGTAAACCTGGTGTTTGGTGCCTTGCTCAAGGGCACCTCGGTTGTGGGTATTAGTTCAATGCAAAAGAGATGTTGTTTGCTGGTTTTACAGCTGTGAAGACAATAATTCAGAACTGGTTTACACCACACATGTGTAGAAAAACTCCTGTCGATACTGAAACTCAACCCACGACCTTCGGCTTGCCGACTTGCTAACCATTAGGCAGTGTTTTTTGTTGGACATACGTGATTAGAAAGGAGTGACTTTTGTGTTCTTGTTGTCCTTCCCTCTCCCCCTCCCTTTTGATTGGACCTTGAGATGTTGAGTATGTCTGTTGTTTTGTTTTGTTGCTATTTTGGATATTATGTTGTGTTAAGTGTGAAAAAATTAAAAATTGTTGATAACAAAAAAAATATATTATACCATATTTTTCACAACCTGCAATCTATAATCCAATAGAAGCACCCTGGAAAGTATATATATATATATATATATATATATATATAAAAGATATATAATTGCAACAATACATCTATACTGTATATAATATCAGATATGCAGATAGATATTTTATGTTTTAACAAGTGCGTTAATATTCTGTTACAAATACTTCAGTATTTTATAGGTTAATGTTTAGATAACAATATGGAGTGATATAAAGAGTAATATAATATAATCATAACAATAGATAATAATATAATATAATCATAACAATAATTAATAATAATATTATTTTAAGCTTCCACAGCTATATTACATAAACAACTCATGCTCACTCGTGCTTATACTGTAAAAAGTGATGACCTGCAATTGATACCTTAAAGAGCTATTTCAACCTGATTTAACCCATACAACTGTATTTAGTTTTTTCATATATTTAAGTTGATTCGGTAATATTAAATAGTATTTTTGACTTGGAAAAAAACTGTTAATTTAGATGTTACCATTCTTAGGTTACCATTTTTTCCCCAGTATATTTAGAGTGAGCGTGAACTGATTTTTATTTTTCTTATTCAGTATTATCATCATTAAAAGTCTTGTTTCAGGTGGCATAAGAGACCAAGACAGGTGGGATTTCATTCTTTGGCACTGCTTTCCAAATCCACCTGAAAACATTCAAAATAACAGAAATGAGGACATAATATATTACATGTGCTGTAATACATTATATTTCTCAACAGTTACATTGTTATAAAATATCTGACTAAATAACTGTTGATTTTGTGCACCTAAATGCTGGGGTTTTACATAAAAATGACCGATGAGCCAGATTTGGCCTGTGGGACACTAAATGAAAAGCCCTGGAATATGCAAAGGTTATATGTTTTGTAACATATTGCTACAGTTTTTCATATCTAAGACCATTTTACTTCTCTGCATTGATAAAACCATTTTTTCTTTACCTAAAAGTAACATTTGAAGATTGCCGCTTTCTTCTGAGGCAGATGACACATATAATTATGATGATGATGATGATGATGATGATGATGACACCACCAGTGATACAGATAATGCGTTGATCACCAGGTGCTTGAGTGGCTAGAGAGATATAGAAACAAAGCTTTAGACTAAACTCGCAACTCACAGCTCTAATCAAACAAAAAGCAGGTAATAAGTAAAAATTCACATACATTTACTTATTGCAAAGATCAATAACAAAAACATACCACAATGTCCTTTAATTTCACTTCTCTGCAGTGAGCAGTTTAAAATATTTTTTTAGCTGGTGGAGCTAAAACGTATTCCTCACTTGCTATTAAAACTAGCATAAATAACAGTAGCATGTAATTGTCATTACTATTGAGATTTTTAAGCACTGCTTTCCCCCCACGCCACTCAGACCTGTGCAAACACATTTCCTTTTAGATCCTGTTTAGCAACTTAAACTATGTGAAGTGTAAAAAAAAAAACCCCATAAAAACCCCCTCCTCTCGTATTCAACAAACAATGCTCCTTTGTGTCAAACAAAAACGACACACGTTTAATTAGTATCTGCATACAATCTAATGAAAAGGCTGAAATAACATTAAAAATATGAGTATGTGACCTAAATGCATAATCAAGGTTGTCTTACTATGACTCAAACCTCAAACTGAAGCAGTAAGAATGTAACTTAACACCCCCCCACCCCACCCCACCACACAAAATCATTTAACAAGAGGCTATTCATAACTCCATTACATTGTTGTTGTCAAAACTGGTTTTAAAAGAATACTGCACATCCTCATTTATCTGATCTCACCTGGAGTAGTTCTGAGCAGGTCCAAAGCATTACAAGGATCTGGAATGCAAAACAAATATTATTTGTTATTGTTCTTGTTAACTCAGATATCAAACCTCACTCAGTATTAATCACACATACAATCCGCACTCATTCAACCAAACCACTGAAACCGCAAAGCATTCATGATGACTCATAATGTCACCAAATTCACCTTTTTTTAAAGTAATGTTTCTGGATAGGGTGGAGCAGGTTTGTGCCTTGGGAGTTTCCTGAAATAAACAACGGCAAAACAGAAGTGCATACCATAATGGTCCAGATCACTTAGTGGTTCCTGTGGGCTTACAATGTAACACTTGAGTAATTAGTGAGGGCTTGACATTCATTTCACAAGTAATTTAATACGTTTTTTTTTTTTCATGTTGTGATTAGTAATTAATTGGTTATTCTTTATTAATTGGTTATAGTTAGCAAGTAGTTCTCAATGAGGATATTTTTATTTATTAATTATTGAATACCTAATAAGGAACTACCTTTGTCCTATATTTGCCATTACTTACTGCTTAGTTAATATTACTTCCATATTAGTTAATAATATTAAGTGTTAATGTAGTACTCCATATCATTCTGACACATTTTTACCAAATAGCATATACATACTTAAGAAATAAATAATGGGTTAAAGAAAGAAAATGTGCTTCAAACAAATTCACCCTCAGTCCATTCGATATCTAGAGAGTTCAAACAGCTGATAAAAGCATCAAAATAATCCACAAGTCATCCACACGACTTCAGTCTATCAGTTAATGTCTTTTGAAACAAAAAGCTATGTGTTTGTCATAAACAAATCCATGATTAAGCCTTTTTTTAACTTAAAACTATTACTTCCAGCTAAAATACAAGTCCCCTATCCATAATATTGCTTTTCTCTAGTGAAAATGTTGTCTTATGCAATGATCAAGCACTGTTTACAAGCTAAAAAACATATATTTTAGTGGATTTTGATGTGAGGGGACAACAGGGGTTGGACTTGTTCACTGGAGGAAGCGTTTTTATGGAGTATTTTAACCGGAAGTGACAGTCAAAACAAATGCAAAGTTTTTGCATCCACTGACAGAACAACATCCGAGTTTGTCGGTCTTTATCCAACATCGTTATCGCATTTGAGATTAATAGACAGAGATGAGTTGTTCAGAACACACCTCCTTGATTACACACGATGAAGAAGCATGGAAAGGGATGTGTTGAGGACAATTGGAATGTCACTATTCTCTCAATTTCAAATCCGGTGGTTTCAGAAAGATAGAAAATAATAATTTATATTTTAAACTGGGCGGTTTTGTTTTGAGTTCTTGCAAAATTGATTCTCCATTTCATGACCTCTTAAAACATTGCTTGGATGTTGAGTTGTTAAATGTGATAACTCATGAAATAAAAACATTATAACCATTATATTAAATGAAACCAACATACCATGACAACTGGCAGTGTAAGCATGCTGTTGAATCAAAAGAACGAGGAACACAGAGAGAAAAAAAGAAACATTACCAATCTCTCAAAACAAAACAACATAATACATTTAACATATCATATTTAGTCTAGGGCCATAATGATGTTTACCCGTTGACAGTCCTTTCGGTATGTGACCTCTTTGACCTTCTCATCTGTGTTTTGTTTGAGGATTAACTTCTGGGGTTCAAGATACACTACCTTCGTCTCATCCACATTTCCATGTTCGTCAACCACAACGTATTCCTACAAACACAGACACACAGTGCTTCCTTATATTCTTTGCACATTCACAATCCTGCCCACTTTATGCTGCTTGCAATATAAGCCACTTCAGAATGTCAAATTTGCAGATCTGTTTTCTGTATAGATGTTTCATTATGTTAATAAGCCTACACCTCAGTTTCAAATGAATTTATTATATCTTTTATTATTATGTACAGTGTTTCCCCAAGGTTTATGGCTTTGGGGGGGTCCGTTTTTTCCGGCTTAAAAACATTCATTTAATTTATCTTTTAATGAATGAAAATTAAACAAATCGTATTTTTTGGAAAATAAAAGGGATTTAATATTACAATTAAAACATTGAAGACATATTGTATGATTATTCCTTAAAAATTATTCCGCCCCCCTAAAATAATGGTAGGGGAAACACTGATGTAATTAAATAAATAAAAACTGTACCAAGAAAAAAATTGGCTACTTCATCATGTGCTTGCAAAGAAATTTACTTTCATTTCTAACTATTGTAATTTCTGTGGGGTTTTCTGACTTTTGGCACAGGTCATACTTTGCTCTTCCTCCTTCTTCCACCGTCATTGACATTGTCATTGGCCACTTCACAATGTGGCTTCAAACTGTATTTGTGAAAACTGATATTCAGATTTACAAAATTAAATATTCCAAAATGTGCTAATTGAATGCCACAATGCCTGGAAGGCAAATGGTTTATTGTGACAATATCTGGAAAAATATATATAATAATAATAAGAAGACATTGAGAGATTGAACATTACCCACCATTGCTGACCATGTTGGTGAACAGAAGGCTCCAGGTGGCTCATTGAGATGATAGGAAACCGAGAGGTTTGTCAAAACCTCAAAACAACACTTCAAGCTTGAACCATATCCCTTCACTGAGTGATTTGAGAGAACGGAAATGAAGCCTGTTCAAGGAGAAAAGAAACTGATGACACCCTATCAATGTTACTAAAACAGTACAAAAATGAGAACAGAATTATCAGAACATATGATTGTTTTTATTTATAATAATAATTTCTATTATCACAATTTTTTATACAATACCTACTTTGGATTAAAAGAGAAACACTTGACTGATATGATTATTTTTATGTGTGACTAATATATGATTAATTTATTTGGCATCTGATGACCCCTTTAAGAGTTAATGTAGTACTCCTTATTACTTCTGCATAGTTACTTGTTAACGGAGCTAAAATAAAGTGTGGCCTGCTTTATCATTTGGAATTCTGACATAATTTTTTACCAAATAGCATAATAGCAAATAGCATGAATGCTTCATTCATTCATTATTTTAAAGATTAATTATATCTGTTTTTACTACTTTGACATAAACAAACAAACTTGATTAGAGCTCTATTTTTCCAGCTTTTTATATATGTTAAGTTATTGGCCACAAGGCAAGCCAATATTCAAGATTCAAGAGGGGAACAAAGAATCAGATTATAGACTGTTATGCACTCTACAAGTCTCACTTCCTGATAGCCTTCTTCTTAAAACTGTGCAGTTTCAAACATGCAGTTTGGTGAAATTGATTGAGTGTGTGTGGGGGGGGGTGTGTGCTGGGGGCTAATTTGCAAGTTCATGTTCCGTGTATACTCAATGAGTAGGTGCCTATGAAATCCTTTTATTTTTTTCCAAATTTCCTTTTATTTATGTATGTATCTATGTATGTATGCATGCATTTATTTAGTTATAGATTTCACTTTTTCCATTTGAATTTTTCTGGATTCTGTTTTTTTCCATTTAAATTTTTCTGGAATCCTTTTTAATGACTAAATTACATTTTATTAAACAAAAAGAATGTCTAATTAAATAAAATAATGAAACGTATACAATTTAAAATATTTTTTGAAAGATAAACAAAAATTAAATTTTTAGGGCCCTATAAAATGTTTTATTTTTCTCACATTCTGTTTTGTTACCAAATTCTGTGTTTTAGGCTATGTCTAATTATTTGAATGCAAACATTTATTTTTATCAAAGCAGGCATCAAAGCAGGTGTCTGTTGTTTTGTTGTTGTACATTATTTACAATAGTAATATATTTTCTAAAACAGGCCACAAAGTCATCTATAGACCACCGAGTATGTAAAATATATAATGATACCCCTAAAAGTGCAACGTATCACATGAGAAACAAACATTTACAGACAGATTTTGTAAAATGTAAAAATATCAACATAAGCTAATGCTCAACAACAACTTTTTAAACATGCACGTCCCCTCAAAATATTGGAAATATGTGAAATACATCAACTTTTATATGATGGTGAGTATTTTCCCACAGGTGGCCATGATGTTTTTAAATGCTGCCTGAGAGCTAAACAATCCCCAGATCTAAATATTCTCACACACACACACACACAAACCTTTTACACATGAAACGAAGACACTGCCCCTCCCCATTGCCTCTCAAATACAAACAATTTTAGGGTTAAGATAAAAGACATTTCATTTTGATCATCAAAATGAGTTTTAAGAGATAAAATTAGTGACTACAGGGGAACAGTAGACATAGGCTAAATTAGTAGTGGTTACTAAAATTACTTGGGAAAAAAAGTTTTATACTAGCTATTTTATTTTATATTAAAAAAACTAATGTTGTATTATTATTATGTTTCCGATAGGCTAAACGACGCAGTAACTCTGGAGGCAAAGAAGCCATCGGCGCTAAAACGAGGGAATCTACCTGTTCCCAGACACCTGCATGGGCCATTTAGGCTATTTAATCAGTAATTAGTGCACTTTACTCAAAGTCGCTTTGAAAAGATAAATGTATAGGCTAACTATAATTTAATATCTAATTGTAAAATGAAGTCTGACAAAAATGCATTTTAGCAATACTTCCACTTTTAGCTAACGTTAGCCAAACGAAAGAAAAGATCGTCTGCTGCACGCGTCATTGCACGCAAATTAACAATACTACAATTACAAAATAAAGAACTGGAAGGTAGCCTACTTACAGAGTATTTTTACTCCGAAATCCTTTACATCCATCCTGTTGGACTGGTGTAGACTAGACGGATTTGTAATAAATGATTTACAGAGCTCCGAACACGTCAAGGTTAACTGTAGTTTAACAGTCTAACAGAGCTCTTGTTCTTCTCAGTCTTTCTGTCTGAGATCCCGCAGGTCGCGAGCGCCGGGCGAAGCGGTTTCCAGTTTCCTGTGTTTCGTGTTAAAGCGACAGTAGGCTCAGATCACGGAAACTGTTTGCAACAAGGTAATTACGAAGTTAAAAAGTTAAGCTTAGAATATAATTGTTAATCTATGCACATTTTATAGATCGTGTCGTGCAAACATTGCCTGGCCAAAAAAGTCGCTGTCTGGAAATAAAAATGATTTTAAGATTAAATCATTACTGCAGTAATTGATGTGTTTCTTGCCTGTTGTATGTTAGGAAACAATTATGAAACACAGGAAGCACTGACTGATGCAGTGCATACCCTTTTATTTCTCAAACAACCATGTTGGAAGACCCATATTCATGTTCCAGGGTGACAATACCAAGATTCACCAGGCTGAGGGATAGACCACAGAGTCCTCACCTTAACCCCATTGAAAGTCTTTGGGATGTGTTGGAGTAGTCTTTACACTGCCCGTCTATATAAAAGTTGCACACTCTATTTGTTGGACCATCTTTAGCTTTGATATATAATGTGCATTCACTGTGGTTTTGTTTCAACATCGTTATGTGCAATATCACAACATTTATTTCCATCAAGAGTTGCATTCATTTAGGGATCTTTATTGGCAATGAGAGAGTTAACTCACTCTAACATGTGAACATGGTGTGATTGACTGGAACTCACTGAGGTTTGGAGGTGGGACATTTCCGCTCAGATATTCCCACTGGCCTCGCCTCCAACGGGTAGACAGTTTTGGTTTCACATCCTTCATTTGGCCTATTTGAAGGATGCATCAGGTGTATCCTTCATGTCCTTCAATAACCCACAATCCTTTGCACAAATTCAACTTCATGAAAATTAATTAGCTAAAAATGAAATGGCACTGAGCTTGTTCAATTTCATGATGTAATGCAAGACAAAAAAAATGATAATTTTGGAAATTAAGGCATTGTTTTTTTGTTTTGTTGTAAATTAATCACATAATGCTAAACTGTGCATAACGTAAACCACTGGGAGACCACAGATGATTGTCATTACATGTATTGCTTTAATAGAAAGTCAGTAGCCTATTTTTAGCCTATAAGGATTTTTAATATAAAGATTTTTAATATAAATATATTCTTCAAATTATCATGTTAATAGTAATTTCATGCTGTGCCCGCAGGGCTGGAAACATTTATGATGTAGCCATGGGTACTTACTAGCGTTTAATGCTGAGCATCTCAAGCAGGACTCAGAAGGATGCATCCTCAGTAGTATGCAGCCTTCCATTTAAGAAGCATGCACAACTCTGACAAAAATGCAATGACATCAAGGCCGTGATGTGATTGGTTATCAAGGCACACATGATCCAAGTTAACCATTACACTTGCATGGTAGAACTGTGGACCTTGGTGAATCCCAGTAATGGCTGTGTCTGAAAGCTTAGGTGGCTGACTTGATGCCTCGCTTAGCAGACAATGACTTTGCAGGCAGCGTTTGTGCACGATGGTGTCTCATGAATCGCTTCAGACATATTTTTAAGGCATAACAGGTTTATGATCTACAACCAAAATAGAGAGAATAGCAAATATTTAATTACTACAACACTAATTTCTTGCTATAAATGACATCAAAAGTGAAAAAATTGGTCACAAACTGACCACCAATCGCAACTTCCAGACACCATATATATATATATATATATATTTTTTTTTTTAAGTTTAACTGTCATGGAATAGGATTGTTGGATATTAAAGGAAGTTAAGGACACATCTGCCTTCAAAAAATGATCAAACTGAGGCATCTCAGGAGACAGGAGGGAAGCTTACATTGGATTCAGAAGTGCCTTGATGTTTTCCTGCCTTGGAATGCATCCTCCAAAGGCCGCATTTTTCAAACTCAATCTCATTTTTCATTTAAGACAATCTCTTACTGTACGCGTTGTGCATTTGGTACTGCTGTAAAGCAATCCGGGCTTTTCACAGAATTTTGCACCTAAAACTTACATTATTTGTATCGGTGTACTATATCAGAATTATTTGAAACTGGTATTTCAAGGTAATAAAAAAAAAACAATAAAACTAACTTAACTAGTTTGTTTCGAAACTAATACATAACTACCTTGTTGAAAAAAGTTTCTGTGATCCAGGTAGCATGTACACTAATATTATTTGTTGCTCCAAAAAGAAATTAATGAATATTAATTTCAGTAAAACAAAATTCAGTAAAACGGAATATCGCAGACACCGAATACTGTGTCCGAAATCGCATACTATCAGAGTCTCTTAACTCTTATCTCTTAACCAGTTGTCACTTCCAAGCCATTTCCAAGTTTCTATTCTGATTTATAACTACAACGTCATCTGACAAAATCAAGAAACACATCAGTTAAAGACATTGGCTATACTGTGTGTTTACATGTAAAATGAGCACTCAAAGAAAAATATAAAAGTGACAACGACTTTACAGTTAAGTTGCAGTTATGTTTACATATTAATATAATCACAGTCATGGAATGGGACTGAACAGGTTTTGCCAGTTCTAGCTTTTCAGAGTCATTACATTGCCCTAATGCTTTAAACAAAATAAAGAGAAGATGTGTGGAAAAGTCCCTATGATTGATAGGTGTAAGATAGGTGTGGCATTACATATTTCATACGGAAATGTAATTTCAAACATGACCACCATCACCTTCTCAGAAAACGTGTTATTTCTTGTTAGGTTTCAAAAGTAACATACTGCAATGACTAATATTCTACAGTGAACACACAGAAATCTTAATTAAACTGCTTTAATGTACAATTCAGCCACAGAGTAGCTTACAATTTAGTGAGTTGAAAAAGAACAAGAACAAAAACATGATACAGCAATGACATCTTAGGGTCCTGTAATAGCTGTGAGATTAAATAATCAAGCTGTCTTGTAGAAAGAGAGAGAGAAAAAAAGAGAAGGAAATTATTAAATGAACTAAACTAAAGAAAATAAATAAACTCTAAATAGAACACTACGAGAAATGCAGGGAAATCTAAAGCATAACAGGTTAAATGCAGAAGAAACGAAGAAAGAGAACATAAGACAGAAAGGAAGTGTAAGAAAAAAGAATAGCAGAGGTGAAAAGCACCCAAGGGGCAAAATTAGTTATTAGCTATAAGAATAAATAATGAGCCTTGTGCAACGTGAGAGTCAAAGTGAAAGAAGAATCAAACTATCAGATTACAAGATCAAAAAGATTTGCACGAGTAAAAGCACAGCAATCAGCCCACAGAAGGAATGAAATAGAGATAAAACAGGAAGAGAAACAGAGAAATGGAAACAAGAATAAACCTGACAGCCAGAGAATAAAAGGAAAAAACAAATAAAGCAGGTAATATTAAAAGACGTTGGGATAGAAATGATTATCAAAGTGTAAAGGAGATTCTAGAGGACTAAAGGAGGAAGTTTAGTAGTAGAAGAAAACAATCAAGCAAAGAAAGAAAGAAAGAGAAAAAAGGAAGAAAAAAACAAACAAAGAAAGAAAGACAGAAAGAAAGAGGAAAAAAGGAAGACAGAAAGAAAACTAAAATAAAAAGAAGAAAGAAAGAAAGGCACAGAACATTTCTCTAGAGATGATAGAAAACATCTAAATAGTCTTCAAAATCAACGTTGATTAATTTTTTATTCAGTAATTTGCAGTCTAAAGTAGACATTAATGCACATAGCCTTTAGTTAAGAAAGAATAAAGTATTTGAAAGCAAACAGGAAAGGGAAGTAAAGCACACAACAGGTTAAAATAAGCATGAAATGAGTTTATGTGGCAAAAGAGAAGAATAAAGACAGAAAAAGTATACAGAAGTAGTTGTTGAAGCAAAAATAGCATTTGAATGACGAGTGGACCACAAATGACTGATCAGCGTGACTTAACAGGAATCGACTAGAGAAAATCAAAGAGGAAAGCACCAGAATTTTTTGTAAAAAAAAAAAAATAGAAAGCAGGTGAATAGTTTGCATTAGTTTAGAATAAAGATGTGTTTAGCTCAGAGGTAGATTACACTGAGAGAGAACATGTATCACCAACCCCAGTGCCATTGCTGTATCTCACAGTGCTGGTTGTGACAGCAGAAAAATTACACACACTCGAACACTCCAAAGACACTCCAACACGCACACAGTCCTTTACATACTAGACAGGTTCAGAGTTTTGCATTTCTCAGTCTGGGGAAAGTTCCACTAGAGGTATCTGTCTTTATCTATTGTATATCATCCTTCAGCAGTGCAACAGGTCCAGAGGTTGTAATAAAATTAGTCTTTTGGGACTCTTTGTTCCTGTGAGGCTCGATAACTTATGATAACTTCTATATGATAACTTCCATATCACGCCACTATTATGAAAGTATCTGTGTGTACTGTACATAACATGATCAGCTAGACACTGTCTGATAAGTAAGTACTATTCTTTTTATGGGTGGGGTATTTTCTTAAATTAAGAATTAAATAAAAGTCCTTAAATATAATGAATTATATTTTCAGCCTCGATTAATCTTTTTCCCCTAATAAATATTAGCAGTATTTACAATCGCAAGACCAAACAGTTCCTCAGCAGATAGCAGTTCACACAGCAAGTGAAAGTCTCTTCGTTTGTCAGACGTGAGTCACAGAGCTGATTTTATTCAGTATGGAGTAAAGCGGTTGTAGCCTCCACGGTACAAACTTGCCTGATTGTAATAGAAGAAACAGAATAAATCAGACATTCCGTTATATAAAGAAAGTGTGTTTAATAACAACTGACTGTATTCGCCATGTGTGGTAATTTCACACTATAACTTACCATTGTTCCAACTCCATAAGCGGTGGTGGGTCCCACTGAGTGATGGTAGGGGTCTGTTGCTGTGGCATAGACTCTTCCATATCTTAAAATAAATTAATTAATTAATTAATGGATGGATGGACGGACGGACAGACAGATGGACAGACAGACAGACAGACAGATAGATAGATAGATAGATAGATAGATAGATAGATAGATAGATAGATAGATAGATAGATAGATTAAGGTTCTTACCCATCAGTGTATGTGGCTGCTGCAGGTGCTGAGGCGGTCTGGGCCACTCGATATGTGGCTGGATAGCCTCCCTAAAAACAGGATGTTTAAGTACTGCATTACATTGTTTTTCATTCAAAACTATTTGAATTGCAAAACATTTTTATTACATGAACTCTCCCAATGGAGCAACCTGGTGTTAGGTTATTATCAGCTTAAAATTTATTTTGGATTTGAAATTCAGTTTCAAAACATCCAACTAGATTCATGGTTACAGTTTGAGTTAGGAGTTTGGTTTGATAAAAAAAGAAAATATTAGCTAATTAAAAAGTCAATAAAACACTTTGGAGATCAATTTAGCTTTTTTTAGTAATATTTTATTTAGAAACTGAAGTTAGTTGTAGCAGAAGTCTATATTTAGACAACAGTGAATGACAAGATCCTGGCTGTGTATGAAATGTCACATGATCTACTTCTCGTAAACCAAAACTTTACCAGCCCATAAAACCATTGTTATTCATGAAACAATAACATTGTTATTGTGGTTTTAGTTTTTTGAGCAATCAAATTTTTGTGGAAATGCTCTTGGAGGCACAGGTAAATAAAGAGAAGTTGACTGGTAACTTACATAGACCTCAGCACCATACAATCCATCTTGATACACCACTCTGCAGGAGACATAAAGTAGGCAGTAAATTACATAATGGCATAAATTCAATTTGAAAATAATTAAAATTTAATCTAAGCTTAATGTAATTGAATGTAAATTACATGAATAACATATGTGCAAAGAAAGGTTTACTTTGCCTTTTCAAACGATAAATACTAACTAAATGTTTTATGGTAACAATGGTCATAACAAGAGCTACTGACCCTGGATAGGCTTGTACTGCGGTTGGTGTGGCGGCGGCTGCAGCTGAGCGGATTGTATTGTAAACTGCCCGACCACGTCCACGGAGGGCAGAGCCTCTGTAGGCCAAGGTCGGTGTGGGAACAGGGTAAGGAAAGCTGGCAACTATTAAACCAAAAAAGTGAAAATTAACAACAAATTGCATATTGTCAATCTAGAACAGGAAGTTACTGGTAGCTATTATATTTGAACTCAAAAATGGCATAAAAGTCCAAATTAAAAATACCTGTGTAAAGCTCAGGGGCGTACATGGCTCCCATTACTGGATTGATTTTCCACCCAGCAGCTACAGGAATTGACATATAGGTGAGAAGTTGAATTTGAAGTTGAATGTGAGGTGTAACAAGTATATCACATCAAATTTTGGGCAGAATGTTATGAAGGAATCTCACCGTTCACTAATGGGGACTGAGGCTTTTTTGTTACCACCCTCGCTGTGGCGTTGTTCACCTGAAAAGCAGAGTCATTCAGTTGATCAGTTGTTCAGTTGTCCGTTCTCCCAATGCAGAAACTTATCACCCTCATACCTCAATCTTCCTTCCTTCGACGATCGTTCCGTTGAGCTTCTCTCTCGCTCGATCTGCTTCCGCTTCACTTTCAAATGTCACAAATCCAAAACCCTAAAAAAAGATTGAAATCAGATTGAATCCCAATTGAAACTCAAATAAAGAAGTGACTTGACACAACTGGGAACTTACTGACCTTTGATCCTCTCTCATTAAAGATGATCTCCACGTCTAGAATCTTGCCAAATTGCTGAGAGATGAAAGACAGATATTGAATAAAACAGTTTTCAGGTGAAAGAATGGGTTTAGCTGAAGGGTTAATTCACACAAAAATGAACATTCGGTCATCTTAAAGTCATCCTCATGTTGTTTCAAACTTGTATATGTACTGACTTTATTCTGTGAAACACAAAAGAGGATACTTTGAAAAATGTTTTTTTTTTTGTCCATACAATGAAAGTCAGATGGTTCCAGTGTTGTTTTGGACCCCACTGACTTTAATTGTATGACAAAAAAAAACTTTTTTGATGAGTAATGCATTACATTCGGGACAAAAACTAATTCTATTACCCCAAACATTTGCCTGAGGTCTGGGTCCCGAAACCTAAAAGGGATATTGGAAACATGGAGCCTTTTGGGTTGAGCTTTTCCAGCTCCTTCCTCCTCAGTTCCACTTCCTGTTGCACCTCCAGACGTCACAGAAACACTGAGAGACTGTGGGTCAGATGTCACAGGCGCTAAAGAATCGTCCTATGATGGAAACAGGAATGAAAGATAGGGAGGGAGGACATGTGGAGAAGGAGGCAACAGACATAGAAAGAATGTTGAAGAGAAGAAAAACAGAAGAAACATTAGTATGCATTTCATTACAGAAAACCCAACTACTGCTTATCTATTGTAAGATTTATTGTCAAATCTTTATTGCAATCTAACATTTTACTGGGAGCAAAACTGGTTTTATAAAGTGACCACAACAAAACGCAAAGGAGCATTCCTCATCCAGTGATTCCTCTCAAGCAAAAGTGAGGAAATGTGATCAAGTTCCCATTTTAGTGAGCTGTCTAGGTACATGCCTGTTAGATATAGACATAAAAAACACAATTTGCTTTAAAAATAGAGCACAATCGTATTTTAACTTCAGTGAACTCACTAAATCAGCAGCTGAAAGTGATTAAAGATTACTAGCCTACTCAACAATGTGTCATTTTCTGAGCGCTGCAACTGAAAGATTGTCATATGTAATGCATGGTTACACAGCATTTCCTACAGCACTGATTGTACATGACTGTGAATAAAATGCCCCCATGCAGATCAATACATCGGAGTATTTGTGCTTCAAACCCAACACATCCACTATCCCACAATGCATCACGATGCCAGTTCGTATGTCTGCACAGCCTATACCTCACCAAACGGCACAAAACTGTTACTATTAAAAAATGGATTAAGAAGTCAAAAAAGGTGTATTAAAAATTTTCAAAAAGAGAAATAGCTAGAAGAAAAAGTAGCCAAGCAGAGCGTGAAATGAGGAAGGGAAAATGGTGGAAAGGTCAAAAAGAAATTAAGGTAATAAAAAAAAAAAAAAAAACAGGAATTGAGAGGGCACAACGAATCATGTGACGTGATTTTAAAAGCAGTGGAAAAAATGTTATGCAAATGATAAGAATGGTCATTAGAACAAGAAAGAAGGACAGACAAATTGCCAATTCTTTATCTATTTCATAAGGATGGAAAAAGTTGAAGCAGTAAGGCAAAATGACCTCTGCTTTAACACATCCATGACAGATATGAAGGGTAAAGGGAAAAAAAAACAGTTCTAATCTGGGCAGAAAAAAGGGGGTGCATTCGGTTCATCATGTTCCCTTCCTTTCATTCTACAGTATTCATTTTTACTATTTTTATAAAAAAAATTTAACCTATCATCCCAGACGTCCCACCTGATCGATTTTTTCCATCTTTCATGCTGTACATTACTATGTTGTGATGCTTATTTAATTTCATTTTAAAATTAAAAAATTATTTTCTTAAAAAAAGTAATATAGACTTTTATTATTGTCCATTTATAGATTATTGCCCATAAAAATGTATTATTTATCTGTATCAGCCAGAATTTAAATATTAATGTATCCCTAATTTATTTAATCTACTCACTTTCATGCCATTTCACCAGAAGCTGCATAATTACTCTGTCATTCTATTTCTATTTCTCTATTAAAATTAATTTCCACTGCATTGTCCAATAAACAGAATCAGCATTAGAATATAAAAGACAATAAAGTAGCAAAAAAGAGAAATGATGGGTGTTGTTGATCCTAATATGTCAAGAAGATAAGGAAGGGTCTAGAACCGAGTGAACCCCAAAACAGAAAGTGAAAGACATAAGCTCTAAACACAGGGGAATTCAAGCAGCGTACGTATTTCAGCGTATAACTTTAAAGGTCAGCTGCAAAACTGCAATAATGTGTACTGCTATTCTTGGAACCAAGACAGAACATTGTATATTAATAAGGAAAGAAGAGGCAGGAAACACGTAGAGATTTACGCACAGACACACACACACACACACATCCACACACGCAAACAAATCATGGTTATGGTTAACTCTGAGTTGGCCGGGCTGATTGCTAGCTGTAATGACTACCACAGCAGGTGTCACACGGAAAATACTTCTGAAACACCATCATCATCATCATCATCATCATCATTACATTCATCCAGAGACGCAGGCCAGGGAGGGGTTTTGGGAGATGTGACAGATTGGGGAAAGGTGTGATGGGAAGGTATGTGATGATATCACGTCACGATGCAGAGTGCTTTTCTGACTGGACCTGGGAAACATAGATGAGGGGGGAGGGGTCATCCCGTCCGACTCCCCCCCTTGACCCCTCCCTCCACGGCGGCGTCGCATAGTCCAAATATCTGGCGCTCTCTAGTGGTATAAGCAATGTGGACAGAAAATGGTGTGACAGAGAAAGAGAGAACTCATTGCATGAACCTTTTCAATGAAAAAATACTTTCATGGTGAAATATTATTTTCAATCCTTCCCAAAATTCACTTGGCACAGCTTAAAATGCCTTCTGCAATTACTGTACCCGATGAGCCATTAGTAACACAACAATAACAATCTTATATGGCGATACACATTAAAGAACATAAAGCTATGGCATGAGTCCAAAAGACAATATTTCAGTAATTACAGATTGTCAAGAAAATTTTTACATCTGGATTCATGACTGACATCTCATTACTGGTGCCTTAAAAAAGCATTAGTAAATGCATTTCTTTGTATAGATCACACTTAAAAACACAATATTTACCAAGTCAAAAAGTCATAGCAAATAATAAGTTATTCAACTAAATTAAAGTATCCCCGATTTATTCACTGCGTAAGATACACAGTATATGACAATATGTGTCATATTGTAGAGTAATCAGGGATTATATCAGGAATATTCAAACTTTTTAATGCCAAGGACCCCAAAATCTGATGATTCTTCTATAACTCAGGTTAACATGTAAACTTTGATAACACTAAAAAATACATTTTGTAAAAAAAAAAATTCTCCCTTGCTCTCAAATTTTCTGCAGACACAAGCACCGCATTGTGGCCCTCTGGGGGTCTCCTGACCTCAGTTTAAAAACTCCTGGCATAAGGTATTAACTGGAAAACACCTGATTCAGAATCAAACTGAATGCGATTCAGTTTAAGAGTAAATGTGGTGGAAAGATTATTTCTTAAGTATTATTTATTTTTATATAAACATAAGATTACTTCAAATTATTCCCTCTTAGAAAAGAGAACTAGAGAGTATAAAAGGAAGTACGGTCAGTATTTCTTCCATAATAAGCCTAAATATTCTTCTATATGGTGCCCTGAGCTAGTTGAATTGCCATACTTGGACAGAGCAAAGGAAGGATGTGTAAAGGACATAAAGCTATTTTTAGCTATCTCAGGCAGGGGATCCCAGAGGACCAAAGCATGAGATTATATATCAGCAGCCTTTACATATTCCTGGCATATCTTCTCTAATGCAAATGCATGAAAAATTATACACTGATTGTACTACACAATTTGCAGCAGTGGTTCCCACTGTAAATCTTAATTTTTCATACTCGCATGGATATGCTTGGTTTAGGTAAATTAGGTTATTTAAATAAATGTTTGTGCTTGATTTATTTTAGTTTAGTTCACTATTTCATGTTAAGTTTTAAAATATATATAAAACTAACTATTTATTTATCCACATGTACTTTAGATGCAGCTCCCCTTCGTAAACTGATGTTTAAAACACCTTTATCTTCTGAATCCAGTCATTTATTGATTGTTCTTACCGTGGTATTGGCAGTTATAGACTCTATCCCGTCATGCTGAGAGCCCTGATAAACTCTCAACTGATGATGATCTGAATATTCAGAGTTTGGAAGAGCAGCGCTGAAATCGAGGGGTGGCAGCCGGGCAACAGCTGTGGGTGGGCCTTGTCCAGGTGGAGGATATGATGGAGGCGGGGCATAGACCTGGGAAAGTGAAGGGTCACCATTGCCTGGCCCCACCTCTTGGGCAGCGGCACCCTAAAATGAGACCGAGATGCTGTTTACTAACAGAATCTTATTTCTGTAAACTCATTGAGTCACGGTAACATACGTTTTTACATTACTTTAACCCATCAAAATTATTTTAACCAATTTTAACAACTTTTTTTTATTATTATACAAGATTCAGCTTGATTTTTCAAGTCAGTTTAATAGTCAGTTTGATTATACTTAATTTTTTTTAGCAACTGAACAGCAATATAGTTTCATAGTGTATATATTTGACATAAGTATTCTTATCAGCAACTAATTTTTCTGGAAGGTACTGAAAATAGAATAGTCAAAAAAAGCATTTCCAACAAATCCATACCACCTTCATTTTGGTAAAATACTAAAACTCTTTTTTTTTTACACCAAATAAAACTTACCTGAATTTACCAGCTATAAAGGAGCCAACACACTGTTACCGTTTAGTTTGCAGATCGTAAATGCTATACAAAACACAGCTAAACCAAGTCTGACATCAAATAAAGATCCTGACAAAGACACAATATATGAATTTAGGAGTATAAATCAGACATCTCACCCCTTCAGTGCATTCCGCAGGCGACCCAATACTCACCAACAACTGACGCATGCTTTAATGCAAAGCTTTCACCCGCCCACCCCACCATAAGTCCCTCGCACCCACCAATCACAGAGCACCAAACCAGTCTCAAGGGGGGTCTTTACACCAACTGTGTTCATTTGTTCATGTCAATCATCAACCCATTTCCCCCTCCAACTCTTAGGCACTCAACAGACACACGACTATTTGGATGAAAGTTGATACTAACACACAAACAACTCAACTGCTCTGTAAAACTCAGTGATCCTATTCATGCTCAGTGAAAAACAATCACATTGATTTATTTATTTAAACCAGACAAACCAGATTTCTGTGACTACTGAAGTGTGTACACTCTAAAAAACGCTGGGTTATTTTTTCAACCCAAATGCTGGGTTGAGACCGCTGGGTAAGGACGTTGGGTTGTTTTAACCCAATTTTGGGTTGAAAATTAGTCTTAATCATAACCCAGCAGCGCTGGGTTGGGAACGCGGACCCGAAGGAGAGCACGCACGTCACGTCAACATCGGACGACACCAGTGCGAGAAGCCGCCATTTTCTCAGCCTGAAAGAAGCGAGAAGCGAGTGAAAGACGTTACGGTAAGTAAAGATTAAAGTCATCATGAATGATTAAAGTCATCCTTCATTGTTTGTGTCCGGGAGTATTTTGAGGTTTTATGGAAGGCGGAAATAGTCCGAAAAGAGCTTATATTGAAAAATACACGGACGCGGTTTTCGCCTCAGAAACGGAGGTCTTAACGGCCTCTTTTACTGAACGGAAGAGATCCTTTTAATATAACGTCCGTGAGTGTCTTATGTCATATTTACATAAGATTTTACAATATCTGCACTTTTTGAGGTGTTAATAGACGGTTATTATGTTAATTCGTTATCTTATTTTTCGCGGTTAAACTCAATGTACGTTAGTTTCCTAAAGGAAACGACGTTTTGTAATAGACTAACGTTAGCATAATTATTTTGAGGCCGATGAAGTGATGATTGTTAAAAGTAATGTTTTGTATGTAATATTTCAGACTTGTTGAGCTTGTCTTCATTGTGCCCGCTCCGGGAGTTAACGACACAGAAGCCTGCGTGTGTGAGGAGGCGATTTCCTCAGCTTCTTCAGAAGAGAGGGAAAGACGGTTTTAAGGCAAGTAAACTTCATAATTCCATCATGTTATCATTTTATTTTTTTACTAAGACTAAAAGAATGTTTGTTTTTGTAGATGTTGAAAGCCAGAGACATAGGAGAGCATCATTCTTTTGAGATTGATGTAAGTTATTTTTAGAAAATAAATGTTTCTGTTGTCTCCTGCCTGTTTACTTCACATTTTGATGCAACAACAGTATGATTACGTGTTCATATTTTATGTAAACCATTGATGTCCCTTTTTTTCATTGCAGAACTCAAACTAACTTTGGAGTTAAGGACACAGCAGCCTGCTTGTGTGAGGAGGAGGCAATTTTCTCAGCTTCTTCAGAAGAGAGGGAAAGACGGTTTTAAGGCAAGTAAACTTCATAATTCCATGTTATCAATTTTTTTTTACTAAGACTAAAAGAATGTTTGTTTTTGTAGATGGTGAAAGCCAGAGACATATGAGAGCATCATTCTTTTGAGACTGATGTTATTTTTAGAA
Source organism: Schizothorax lantsangensis (assembly GCA_027422415.1). Classification (NCBI taxonomy): domain Eukaryota; kingdom Metazoa; phylum Chordata; class Actinopteri; order Cypriniformes; family Cyprinidae; genus Schizothorax; species Schizothorax lantsangensis. The sequence goes on from CM049850.1 coordinate 23,575,606, forward strand.
AATAAATGTTTCTGTTGTGTCCTGCCTGTTTACTTCACATTTTGATGCAACAACAGTGTGATTACGTGTTCATATTTTATGTAAACCATTGATGTCCCTTTTTTTCATTGCAGAACTCAAACTAACTTTGGAGTTAAGGACACAGCAGCCTGCTTGTGTGAGGAGGAGGCGATTTTCTCAGCTTCTTCGGAAGAGAGGGATAGACAGTTTAAGGCAAGTAAACTTCATAATTCCATGTTATCAATTTTTTTTTACTAAGACTAAAAGAATGTTTGTTTGTTTTTTGTAGATGTTGAAAGCCAGAGACATAGGAGAGCATCATTCTTTTGAGATTGATGTAAGTTATTTTTAGAAAATAAATGTTTCTGTTGTGTCCTGCCTGTTTACTTCACATTTTGATGCAACAACAGTATGATTACGTGTTCATATTTTATTTAAACCATCGATGTCCCTTTTTTTCATTGCAGAACTCAAACTAACTTTGGAGTTAAGGACACAGAAGCCTGCTTGTGTGAGTAGGCGATTTTCTCAGCTTCTTCGGAAGAGAGGGATAGACAGTTTAAGGCAAGTAAACTTCATAATTCCATGTTATCAATTTTTTTTTACTAAGTTATGTAAACCATTGATGTCTGTGTTTTTTTCATTGCAGAACACAAACCAACTTTGGAGTTGTCTGATTTGGAGAGTCATCATTCTTGGTCTTCCTTTCTTAAAGGAATAGTTCACACAAAAAAGTAATTAACTTGCCCTCATGTCATTCTAAACCTGTAAGACTTTTGTCTGTCTTTAGAACACAAATTAATATATTTTTAATTTTTTTTCTCATAATTTTTGGTTAATCCAATGAGAGTCTAGATAATCAGTATTTTTCAAGCTTCAAAAATACAGTTATTGTAGAAGTAATCCATGCCAATATTTATATATGAATAAATCTTAAATTATATGATAGCGAACATGTCTCTTCAGAAGAAAATATTGGTCTCCCAGACTTGCAATGGAGGACAACAATTAAGAGAATATTAAATATATTTATTTGTGTTCCAAAAATTAGCAGAGTTTGGAACAACGTGGGAAAGTAAATTGACTATTTTCATTTTTTGGTGAACTAACCCTTTAAAGAGCAGCCCTCCACGTACATGGAAATTTGTGAGGTATGTGAATGTCATGACTGTTTTAATGTTTCAGTAAAGCAGTAACTTTCTGAAAGCAGTATATTTATTTAAACAATATTACATGCCCTCACACTAGTGCTGCCATTATAGCATTCTAGAGCGCTGTGGTAGACAGACATTAAACAACCACACAAAGTGATGTGGATGTACCTCTATCTGAAAATGGACAGTTTAATTAAATGTTTTCTTTTTTCAAATGTTTTTCTCTTTTTAGGCCACTGATGAAGAACAGGCGGTGACTGGGATGAATGCCGGTCAAAGAGGAGAATGACATTTCCCCCAAACTGATGCAACAGTGGTTTTAAAGGAGGACGCTGCCCTGGATGTTGTAAAAGATGTGAAAGTGATGTGACATACGGCCAAGAATGGTGACCTATACTCGGAATTTGTGCTCTGCATTTATCCCATCCTAAGTGCACACACACAGCAGTGAACACACACACACACACCATGAACACACACCCGGAGCAGTGGGTAGTCATTTATGCTGCGGCGCCCAGGGAGCAGTTGGGGGTTCGTTGCCTTGCTCAAGGGCACCTCAGTCGTGGTATTGAGGGTGGAGAGAGTGCTGTACATTCACTCCCCCCTTCTTCATGACTATATCAATTATGCTAAAGAGATCATGAAAATTGACAGTGATGCATGATCTGTATTCATGGACTATGAAACAAGCTGTTGGTGTATAATTTGTAAAAAACAAATGTTAAATGCTTGTTCTGTGTTGTTTAGTAGAAATGGAGTTTACACTCTCATTCATACACATGCCTACATTCTTTTACACACGTGCTTCTGTTAAATGTTATAATATCAGTGTTAATGTTGTGGTTTATTTGTGTACTCTCATGCCAGAATAGTTTGTAAAGAACTTAACTATTAACTAATTGTACAATTATTGTATAATAGTGTTTTTGTATATTTTTATACAATATATAAAATTTACCCAAAAAAGTCAAATTTGATCTTAAGTTATATTCAACAAATGTTCAATGCTTTGTTTATAAACTCTGTAGCTGTTAATGCCATACTTTTCTGCATTTCTTCTTACATGTTACTTTTTGACTGTTTTCTCTTGTTGTTTTTAATAAATATTTATCTTTTGATACTCATTCTTTGTGTGTAAAAGTGATTTTAAAATGAACAAGATTTGTAGGTTTAATGCCTAGTTCGATTTGGGTTCATTTTAGCCTAGCAATGTAGTCATTTTAAACCATAAAAAAGCAACCCAGCATGCTGGGTTAAACATAATAACCCAACTCGTTGGGTTAAAATAACCCAGCGCTGGGTTCGTCCCTTTTTGACCCAGCGCTGGGTTGCCAAAATAACCCAAATTGGGTTGTTTTTAACCCAGCAGTTTTTAGAGTGTACATTGTGGTATGCAATAGATCAGGTAAAACAGGTAAGATCACTCAAACACATTCAAGTAACAGTGTGCTTAGAGTTCTGCAAACATAGAAAATTGGAAACTTAAGATATTAAATTCACTCAAATAAAAACTATAACATTTTATGCAGAAAATTCTAATTATTGTGGTATCATCAAGCTTTGGTTAATAGACTTTTGTGACATAAACTTTTCATTTCAGAGGTTTTTTTTAGGTTTCATTGCTGAGTCTTTAACATAAAATAAAATAAAATAAAATAATAGACGTAAAGAAATGAAACCAATATGAAGCTTTTCAGACACACACACACACACACACACACACACACTTTTTATATGTTTACTCTTTATCAGCTGTTTCGCTGAGCTGATAAGGCAGAGTAAATTTAGACTTCACTGATAAACTGTGACACTGAGAGACACAGCTATGATTAAATATCACCACCACACTTTAGCAGAACAAAAGTATCATGTTACATCAGTGTCTGTTTCTCATCATAGCTTTTTCAGAACTGGAATGTTATATACTACAGTTACAATGTTACTCACTGATTACAAGATCATGGCATCTTACCTTCATTCCTTTTTTAAAACCCCCAGGAGCTACTTGACACCCCTGTAAAAGATTTACGAGATGTAAACAGGTGTTGTCTGAAACACTACAGCGTTTTGAGTACTGCTGACTCAAAATGTCACTCAGTGTGCCGTTGCTGCTGGCCATAGACCAAGTCAAAGATCAAAATTAAAACTTCAGACTTTGGAGACTTTATCCAACAAGTACACACTTGTTGAGATTTTTACATACACTTATAACTTACATACACAACACCCCTTCATGTTCTAGTGCAGAGGATATAACAAGCATAAACGTAATATAATTGTTCAGACACACTCCATTAGTTGCTATCTAACATGCAAAGGTTATCTTCTGAGATTTTTTACATAAATTGTTCTGTTTCCCGTCCTAATTCTTTGTCACTGTGAGAATATTTAAATAACACCTCTAGCAGATAAAATGTTTTTTCAGTCACACTGACTGATAGGAGATTTCCTCCCCCTCACACACACACACACACACACACACACACACACACACACGGGCCTCATCAGCTGTCAGGTTTGGGGTTATAGATCAGAGGCAGGATGCCAGGTGCGTGATCTGACAGCTGCGGGATCATTCAAACACAGAACTGATGACAAGAACTTCTTATGTACTCCTATATTACAAGGCTCTGTGGAATACTTGATTCTGATTGGCCAGTTGTGGCATTCTGCGGTCAGATATCTTTGTATAATGACGGCTAAACAATATAACTGACTGTTTTCCCTCGTAACCAGCTTCTTAAATCTTCATCAACAGACATTTTATCCAAAGCAATGTTATTTTTGTATACTAGTATAGTATTTATTTATATTTATACATATTGCTTTTTTATATTTTTGTAAGTTTTAATAATTTTGTTGTCATTTTTATTATTTTCAAAAAAATATGTTATAATAAAACTAAAATTTAAATAAATATTTTTAGTTTCAGTAGTTTTTTTGGTCATTTTACTTTTTCATTATAGAGTAGAACTTCAAATTTACTTATTTATAAGCGATGTAATATTGGTTGTCCTAGACATTATTACAAAATAAACAACATTCGAGTCATATAATATTCCTCAGATTAACATCAGGGTCCATTTTAGGGTTTATTTTATGATAATGAATGTCTGTTTATTCATTGCTCCATTAATAAACAGACATGCACACACAAAGCACACAAGCCAAATTATAAAATTTTGCACCAACACATAGATATCAACCACAATAACCACATAATTCAGCTCAAACACAAAAGGTTAAATCATATATGTATAGTATGGCAGATGAATAGCAACTAAAGGAGCAGACGCAACTAAGAAAATTCCATTGTCTCAAGTCCTACTCTTTAGATGACATAATCTATCACTGTGTATCACTTCAGATAAAGCCAAGAGGCAACCTGAGACATCTATTTCTATATCTGTGAGAGGGAATCTGCAGCGAGAGGAACAGACTAAAAATACAGCGAGTGTGACAGAGAGAAAGAGCAGGCACAACGTTTATCAGCTGTCCTGGAATTTCTCTCTCACACATACAAACACACAATCACACAGCGGCACACAAACACACACTGAACCTGTTTTCAGTAGGCCACCTCGCAGGGACAAATATAACTAACAACGGGACACAGCGTCCTTCACTGGCAGAGAGAAACACATTTGATGTCCTCACTGCAGACCCATTGGTGGATGACTGTACACAAGCCTTTAGCTTGTAAGTGATTGGGTGATTTATACAACATATTACCAGACGTGACAGAAAATGCACAAAAAATGTTCTTAAAAATTAAATAATAAATAATAAAATTTAACAAACAAACAAACTCCAAAGAGAATGTGAAAGAGGAAGATACAGAGAAAAAGGGACATGTTTACCTGTACAATGCTGGGGTAGCAGGAGGCTGTCTGGGGGTAAACAGGGAGTCCGTAGGGCTGAAGGATTACAGTAGGGGAGGACAGCATGGTGCATAGCCAGAAAAAAAGGACAGAAAAAAGGAACAGCTAAAAGGGATGGGAGACCGGGGGGAGAGAGAAGGGAAGGTAAAGTCTCTGAATCAAGAAAGTACCAGACTCAGAATGTTTAGAATCCAAACAGAAGAGAAAAAAAGGTCCAGAGGTATGAAAAAGAAAAGGAGAAGAAGAGTGGGCTGCACTGCACTGATGGCTGGTGTCACAACTTCTAGGCGACAAACAAAATAAGAATTAAATAAGGTAAAAATAAGACCCTCTCCAAAAGTTGAGAGTGCCAAGTTGGTCTGTTATACAAAAGGCAGAGGAGATCAGCACTGAAAGATCTCTGGGGGACACAGCATGTGTGTGTGTGTGCGTGTGTGTGTGTCAGTGGGTATATTTGATAGACAGAAACACATGTTCAGAGTTGTGTTACACTCCTTTATAAATAGTCCACCTTCTTCCTTTAGCTAGTATCACCAATAGAAATTAAACAGCTAGTTGCGCAGTAATACAGACTTTAGTCCAAATTTAATGACACAGATGTTTGCCATCTGGCGTCTACTGAAACAAACACAAGCAAATGCTACATTAAAAAGTCAAAAATGTAAAGCCACAGACATAAAAAAAAACAAAAAACTATTAAAATATAATGAAAGAGCATTTTGTTTTGCCTTGCACACCTATTAAGCTATCCCCACCTATAAATAAAAAAATAGTTTAAGGCATTTACAATTTTACAGTGTGAGAAGAAAAACTCTAATTTGCCTTTATGCTCGTTATATCCATCAATGTGGACCTTTAGTGACTTTTTCTCTCTCTAGAAGCTCTTTCGTACATAATGCTTAATTATAACAGAAATGCAGCACGGAATTAAAATCATTCCAATGTCATAATCAATTACCAATGTCAAAACAGTTCAGAAACACGGCGATCAGGTTTCTCACTTGTAAATACGACTTTGTTGGCCATTCATGTGCTCGGAACTCATAGATATGATATTTCCGATTCTAACTTACATTAATTATCTTCAGTTCACTCAGTTCTAGATAATAAGCTTTTTAATTTCCTTTGTGGATCTACATAAAATTCTCTCTCACTTTTTTTTTATTCATATTTTGACCAGTAGAGGGAAGCAGAGGGAATCAAGCAATTCATAAATCGTTACGTTAACGGAAGACACTACTTGCCGTACTCGCAAAGCTTTGTGGGTAATGTAGTTTACAAGGCACGTATAAATATCCGGGAAGGCCGAGCGCACGTTCTCTTTCCTTTGCGAGCTTGACACAGACAGGTAATGGCGGCTTAGACCTCCGTGTTTCTGTTTTAATTTCCCTCTGTTCGCAAGTTTAACGTTTTCCCATAAACGTTATTTAAGGTATTACGTAGTAAGGGGCAGTTTTATACGCGCAGTACCTCGTTAGTAGGGTATATTACGTTATGAGAGATGAGCTGTAGCGCGCTGCTTCGCGCAACGTGTTTCACAAGGCGTTCAGGCCTAACGTTAGTCATGAAGTGATACGTTGCGCTCTTTTTCATATTAAGAAGAATCTCCACCTTGAGCTATTGAGTTTAAGTTTTTTTAATTGGAAATTCAGTTGATGAATCGGAATTTGGTCCCATAATAAGATATTTTGATTTGAAGTGTAATGTAATATGCAATAAAAAAAAAAAAATACGTGAAGACGCAGAGCTGACTGAGTGTTAAGGTTTAAATGCATTACCACTCATAATTTTTATAATAACTTTTTTTATTTATTCACAGGCGTCAATAAGTCGCCATGCCGGTGGCCAGGACTTGGGTTTGTAGTAAGACATATGTCACCCCCAGACGTCCCTTCGAGAAGTCACGTCTCGACCAGGAGTTGAAACTCATTGGTAAGGAAAAAGTTAATTGCGTAAAATTAATTGTGACCAAAAGGTTTTAACTTTTTTTTAAATTCTGGATTTCTTTTTATTCACAGGCGAGTATGGCCTCAGGAATAAGAGAGAAGTCTGGCGGGTGAAGTTCACTCTGGCCAAAATCCGCAAAGCTGCCAGAGAGCTTCTCACTCTGGATGAGAAGGATCCTAAGCGTCTCTTTGAAGGTAAATTAGCTAATTTGTCTAAAACTTAATGGCCAGTGATTTAAAACAGTGCAAGTCAGATTGTCAGTGTTGCCAAGAATTCCTCGTCAATGAGGCCATGTAACTGCTTATAATAATTTGATGTCTGCTTTGCATCCATCACTTCCCCTCCCCACTCACATTTAACTTTGACTTCTAGGTAACGCTTTGCTCAGGCGTCTGGTGCGCATTGGTGTGCTGGATGAGGGCAAGATGAAGCTCGATTACATTTTGGGCTTGAAAGTGGAGGACTTCTTGGAGAGGAGGCTGCAGACTCAGGTCTTCAAGCTTGGCCTGGCCAAGAGCATCCACCATGCTCGTGTGCTCATCCGTCAGAGGCACATCCGGTAAGATGCTGAAGTATACAAAGTGTGTATAGTTCAGAACTTAACCATGTAATCTGCATTTTCCTGTACATGTGGGTGTGTATAATGGTTACCATCGTGATTGTCTGAACATGTGTATTGAGGTTGTCTTCCTCTTTCATTAGCTGACCATGTTTAAACTTCTCCCGGTGAGAGGGAATGAAATATTCTGCAAGGTCAATTCGGTGATTAAACCGTATACCTTTGCTTGTAAAATAAGCCCAAAAACCACAGCTTCCCATGACGTCTGGGGTGCTTTATTGCACCAGTCTACCAGGTAATGTGGGTGCTTTGGTAAAATAAGAAACTACACTTCTCTTGGCCAGTGATTAAACTTAAAACTGTCAGATTGTCAGTGGTGTCAAGAATTCCTCGTCAATGAGGCCTCGAGATCTGCAGCCTCAGTTGAGTCTTGAATAGCCTTTGCACATTTGCTAAGTGATTTTTCTGATGTTTTGTAGGGTGCGTAAGCAGGTCGTGAACATCCCCTCCTTTGTGGTGAGGTTGGACAGCCAGAAGCACATCGACTTCTCTCTCCGCTCTCCATACGGTGGTGGCCGCCCTGGCCGCGTCAAGAGAAAGAACGCCAAGAAGGGCCAGGGTGGTGGTGGAGGTGGTGATGATGAAGAGGAGGATTAAACTCCTTCCTCTCAGGGGTGGAGGGACTCGGCAGTGCTTGCTTTTTCTCTTTTCCCTCAAGTTTTCAATAAATGGTTTATTCCAAATGATTCGTCTTCGCTTGTCATTTGGGTAACAATGTTTTATATAAATCCTTAAAAGTAGGTATAATCAGTATTTAAAATTAATTACCCATAAAGGTTTAAAATCCATATTTGTAGATTTTATGGGCCATAGTGAAATATCACTTAAGCAAATTAACTACATGGTTTTAGAAAAGCTGTATGGACCCCAACTAGCCTAAGGATTGTGTTGTAAAACATTTGCTAAGTCTTGAGTTAGATTGTGTGAAGTGTATTCCTGTGGGATGATAAATTAAAGTTCCATCTAATATTTCCTGAGAAAGTTTGAGATTTTTGATTAATTACCTGCTACATGTAAACCACTCCAAGAATAGTAAAGTGCAGGAAATGCTAAAGACTATTAGTGCTGCAAACCAGTATTGATTCCAATTTAATCTTAAACACCAGTTTGTAATTTCAAACAACATAGACCGGGACTTTGTACAAGCATTAAAAATAAGGTGGATAGAAAACGGAATAATTGTTGAATAATACAGAAAATACGGCTAATCAGGTTTATTTTTTCTCCCATTGTGAACTGAAATATATTTAAAATACATTTAATCACAGTTTACTGGATAAATTGCAGAAAAATAGTTTAAGTTCCAGAAATGTAAACCCACCTTCACTGGGATACATCAGCTATAAGCAGCCATCGAATCTAAACTATGCCACTTCAAAGACATTCAAATGATAAAATACAGTTTATGAAATCTTATATATTCATATCTTTCTGATTGCACTTGGAGCTAGTAACAACTTACCTTAATACACAAAGTTTTAGTTAAAATATCTATTTAATTTATTGTGCTTTGCACTCTTCAATGGATCTTGAAGTCTGTGGAAGGCTTTTTTTGTGCTTAGGCCTCAGAATTAATGACATCCATCTACAAGTCATCCTGGGGACTGGTTTGACCTCTTGTCTCAGTGTAGCCCACGTTGCTTGTCTGCTCACTATGAGTGAGACAAAATACGAAACTATAAGAAACTTCTGTGAGCAGCTGTAAGTTGCATTGCACTTAAGATACCTGTAAGATATTTTATGTATTTGTTCTCACCTCTCACCATCCTTTTCCAGTGTTTTAGCAGTGAGAAAAGGAAAGAAAAGAAAAGATGGTCATTCTTTAACATAACCGCAAAAATATATTGTTACAAATATTAAGAGACAATTGGTGTGCTACTGGTATTTGCTGACCTTTGGTCGCTGCCCTGCTACACCACCTGCCTTCTTTGGTACTGCCAAGGTGTCGAACGAGTGGCTTCGCACCCTAATAGCTCTCTTAAGATGAGAGAGATACTGATTTGAAGCTCATTTTAATGTCAAACAGTAAAAAGCACAATCCAGTAACATTATCAAGGCCTATTGTCTGTTATTTTCTTTGTGGTTTGAGATGATCTACCTTAAAGTTCTCAATGAATCCTCCTCCACCCTCTGGAACACTCCTCCCCCCTTCAGTGAGGGGGATGCTGGGCTGTGACGGCTCTCCCAACATGCATTGGGATCGGGAAGACAGTTCAGACCGTAGTGCTTCCAAAAGAGATGAACGTGTTCGTAACTAAGATCATAAAAGGAGAGAAATAGAAGTGCAAGTGTTGTAACTTGAGGCTATGATATAAGTGAATGATTATTTAACATGCTTTGTGTATGGTTACCTCCAGTCGACTGAATATCTCAGCCTTGTAGCAAGAGATTTCAGCATTTATAAGTTTGGTCAAGAGGAACTCTCTTAAAACTGAGCCCTGGAAGTGGAAATTCAGAGCGAGATTTAGAGTGCGACTTGCATGTTTTGTTTATTTTATAAACCTTCACATATGATACTTGTAAAGGAAATTGATAACCCTGTTTCTTATTTTAGGCAGTATAGTAATTAACTGAATTGATGTAAGAAAGTTGAGAGCTGCCTTGTTAAAACTTCTGAATTATTATAAGGCATGTGATCTCACCTCTGTAAAAATGGGCGGTGTAGGAAGGGGTGGGCCAAATGGGGGTACATCCTCCCTAGCAGTGACAGATACCTGTCAATCAAACAAGAGGCTCTGGAGCTGTGTGTTGCACAGTGAGTGCTGATAAAGTGGAATGTAGCATTTTTTTTATTACCTGAAATGATCCCCCATCTCCTCCCTCTCCCTCATTCTCTCTCTTTATCCTCCTCACTGCAATGAAGCAATGCAAGAAGTGAGATCTGATCACATCCGAAATGAAGGGAGTGTTACCCTCCTGATAGACCAGGGCAACAATATCATTTCCAATGTGTCTCTTTCTCTGCAACTGAGGGGGAAAACAGATGAGTTGTAATTCAAGGAAAAAGAAGTTGGTATAAGTATGTTGTTATGAAGTACATTTTAGCACTTATCATTTTACTTGTCTGATTGTTCTATTCTGTGATTTAGTAGTAGGGATTTCAGTGACTCTTATTTCAGGTTATATTAATACACCAGTAGGTGGCGACAAGTGACTGTCTTTTTGAGTGAATCAAATCTGTGATATGCTCAGACACACTATTCAGGAGTAAAACTCAACAGATGCGTTCAACCACATTGATTCATTCACAGCAACAAATCACCACTACTGTGTGTTGCTGCCTGGAGTGCAGATTGGACTTCGTTTTGGAAATACTGCACTGGCAATGCAAAAATATACAAAGTAGGCCTAACTATATAAAATATAAGTATCTAAAATGTAAGTTACCTATTAGTTACTGTTGAAATTGTAGCTTAAAAGCAATATCACACGCATTCGTTCTGTTGGTCTGAATAGCTATATCAGCATACATTATAATAATATGCATTATGGTACAGTAATTTGGTAAAAGATGTTAACTGAATATTTATATCTAATAATAGACAACTTTAATCAAATTTCACCTGTTGTGTATCTCCTTCTGTGAACGGTAGTTTAGTGGCAACGTGGAACATAATCTCACGTCCATGGAAGGAGGTGAAAACAGCTTCATTTCCGGTCTGGCCATGAGACACATCCAGACCTCCCCTGAAACTAGGAGATGGAAAATGATGATGTCCGGTTGACAGGTGACAATAAATTCAAAAGTAGTGTTTTGTTATTAATGTTAATATTGATATTGATACTGATATCAATCAATATGAATAGACACTTAATGAATCTTAATCATCTTACCCAGTAAATCCTTGCAGTTTGACCGTCTGCCCAAGTATTGATAAAAACTCCAAAAACTCCTCACTTTCCTCATTGTTACTAAGAATATCTTCCTCTGTTAACTACGTCACATACATTGGAACAAAATACAAAACAATGGAAGAATAACATAAAATTGTTTTGCAAAAATCCATTTAGGCTATTACAGACTGAAGTCCTAGTCAACAAAACATAAAGTTTGTTATTAAAAATAGGTGAATTAAAGAATCATATCTTAGTATCTGCACACCTGTCCTTCTCTCTGGTATAAGACACCAAATTTAAAGTTTTGAGACACTCTGTGTTCATCAAACACCATTATGATCTCTGGGGCCTTTAGATGCAGAAAGAGAAGACAAGTTAAATGAAAACTGTATTGATTTTTTCAGAAAAGTTTGTACATTATGAAATTTGTCAGTTTATAAAATCAAAATGGAGTCTTATACGTATTAGCTCTTCCACCAGATCATAGTAAACAAATTTGACATGTACCTTTAAGTAACTCACAGCCTCAAAACATGTGACGCTGACACTTGAGCACAGCATCTAAAATAAAACAAATGAAACTTCTAATCACTTTCATTTAAATGTGAATCAGTTAGAACCAGTTGTGCTGTTGTGAAATACCTTTGCCAGCTCCACTGCCGTGGGGAATTGTTGAAAGAGAGAAACAGAGAATGTGCCATGAATGGAGCACTCCTTCATCCTGATTAGATGAAAAAGAAAACTGATCAGCATGGGTTTGTACAGTCAGTAACTACTGCACATCATTATAATGAACAACATTTAAGGTGCTCACAAAATACACACCTCAAAATGACTCTCAGGCGATTTTCCTCTTCCTCAAGACAAATAGATAAAACTAGGGGCCCAAGAGAGGGGTCACAGGCAGTGAATGAATGATGATACTGCAGCAAACATGAAAGAAAAGCATGAGTGTGTGAGGGTCTCTTTAACAAAATTAAAAGGGTTTGAAGTTTTTCAAATGAATTAAAGAAAATAAAAAAATGATCACTGACTCTGTGGCGGAAGAATTCCTGATAGACTTTAGCTTCACTGTCTCTCTCCATGATGTCGTAGCTCTCCAGACCAAAACCCCCCTGTGAGAGAGTAGGGCTTGTCTCCACATGTCTATCCAGGGGAGGGTCAATCCAATAACCTCCAGATTTAGGGGGCAGGATGAGAGGTAAGCCATCTCCAATCTTTAACAGCCGTGTCTGAGTGATCAATAGTAATTGTGTAAGTGGGAACTTGAAACTATATACTCTCATTCAAAGGTTCTGAGTCAGTAAGTTTTTTTATATTTTTGAAAGATGTTCACCAAGGCTGCATTTATTGCTTATTATGTAAAATATTGTAAAGATATTGTGAAATATTACAATGTAATATTAAAAAAAAAAAAAATCCACTGATGTCAAAGCTAAATTTCAGCAGCCATTACTCCAGTCTTGAATAAAAGTATATGAATTAAATGAGGGTGTTTCTTCAATTCTTCAAAGAAACTCTTTTAAATTCATCTCTTTAAATGCAACTATTATGCATCACTAGAACTGTCATTTTTTATAAACATAATTTCCATCACAATGAAACTTCCACCACATCTCAAATTATGTATTGGGTTTAAAAAGTATTCTGTGGTGGGAATGGACTAAAACAGTAAAATACATAAAAAATGAAAACCTTGGCCTTCATATATTAAAAATGGTACATAAAAGTGCTTAAAGTTGAAGAAACACCCCTTATGATTTCCTAGTTTCCTATAGACTGAAACTATGCCATAAACAAACAGTTTTGGGCTAAAATCCTTACCCTCAGAGGTGGTGGGAACGCACAACGCTGTTCATCTAATCTGCTACCCTGCAGACAAACACAACCACAGAGAAATCATCATCATCACTGCAACAGAACAAGACAACTGTATTTACACTGTTGTTGTTTACACGGGCGAAGAACATGGAGAGAGAGTAAGATGATGTTACCTGTAGCTTTTCAATGATTGCAAACAACTCCGTGACCTGCAGAGAAATGACAAGGGAATGACAGAAACAGTGAAAGTCTCAAATTATGCACCCTACAAGGTATAATCAAAATGTTACTGATGCAGAATGTAAATTGTCCAGTTTCTCCTGAATGTTTGGAAACGATTCATAATTCAGATATGAAAATCTGGAGAGAACATCTTCTCCATAGTGTCGTTTTCAACATCTTTAGAACAGATTTCTTACCTTCTGACTGGATGGTGCAGAAGTGAGTGGCTTAGCCTCACTGGAGGGGGAATCCAAAATATCCAGTATGCTGTGACCCACAGATTCTGCACAGCTGTAACAGAGACAAGCGTTCTGGAAAAGTCTGCATGCGATAACAGTTCAAACACCTGAGCACAGCAACAAAGCCAAACTGTAGCTGACCTGCTCTCATTTCCAGTGATGAACTTGTCAATCCTGCGTACAGCATAAAGACGCCACATGACACGAAATCCTTAAGCATTGTGTTCAAATTACAACAGTAGCTAAATGTTATTTGTCATATCCACTCACCCTCCGTAAGTTCCGAATGTGAAACTTCTTTTCCTTGAGAACAACTTCTCGTTTCTCCCCTCCATGGTAAGTGTTTATTACAGACAGCCACAGAAATATGCTAACCAGGCATGCAGGCCATCACTCCTGATGGTGAATTAACTGCTTCTCTCTGTCTCTCTCTGTGTGTGTGTGTGTGTGTGTGTGTATAGCTCTCTCTCTTTTCTCTCTGCCCCCTGCCACTCTCTCATTTAATCTCTCCCTACATCCTTCCTTGTCTCCTGCTGCCTGTTGACTGACAGGAGTAACTCTTGCATGCCCATCTCCTGCCACTGACATCAGAGGTCGGTGAACTACTGCACATATACAGACCAACTAAAAGCCTTTGAATCGATACAATGGTGAATATTCCCTTGCTGGAATATTTTAAAAGTGTTTGTGTAGCATTTATGCAGCCGCTCTAAAAAAAACTGCCCTGGGAGGAGGCAAAGATATGGTGAATGGGCAATGGACTGTTGCTATAGACCTGTTACCCTTTCAGTAAGCAAGATTCATCAATTATTGACCAAACTCTCTTAGAGAGAGGAGGCAAGGCAGCAGGGGAGAGAGGGCGAGAGGGAGGGAGCAGGAAAAAGAGGAAGAGAGAGAGGGGGCCAAGAGACTTTACCGACAAGAGAATAGAGAAATGAAAAAGTGATATTGAGGGGACTGACACTCAAAAATATCTATATATTTTTTCCTCTCAGACAGGAAACTTTATTCATTTTTGTCTTTAACTGGTCTTAAAACTATTTATTTACATATTGCTTAAAATGTACAGTGGATATGTCATATAAAGTGATTACATGTAAAAGTGTTACAATGCATTTTATTTGTAAAAATTACACTGCAGTATGGTTCCTCAACCTGGAGTTCGTGAAGTCCTCAACCTTTGTCCTTAAACCTAAATTCATCTTAAATTTAATTTATCCTCTCACCCATCTACACATAACATGAGCATTGTGTTAAAAGCAAATAGAGATCAGGAATTTTGCATGCAGGCAAAGGATTTCTGCATGCAGATTTCACATTGTGTTCAAGTTGGTCATGGTGTCACATGAATTCACCATGCTGACCAACAAAACGTGCTTGGTTTGAAAGCGACTGTTGTGTTAGCTTCATTGCTACACTTTTGGCACCCTTTTTTTTTTCTTTGCAAAAAGTGACTGCACTTTAATACATTCCATTTACAATGAACTGTGTGCAATTCTGCTACTTCTGACAACAGGTTCAAATTGATTTAAAACATTCACTTTGACACATCCACTGTAGACAGTTGCTGTGTCTGCAAATAACCACTGTTTTCTCATTCACTGATCCCTGTGTCAGTCCACTTGAAGGAGTGAATGAAAACGAGTGAATTCAGGCTACCATTTTTGCATATTGCAAAATATGCTGTTTTGCTGTTTGATGATTATTTGGCAATTAGCTGGCAAGTTCCAGTTGTTAACGATCTTGAAATCTGTCATGGTGGCATTTGCCACTGTGTTGCTATGTGGTTGCTAGGTGTTCTGAATTTTGTTAGCACATTGCTGTGCGGTTGCTGGGGTGGTTTTTAGGTTGCTTTCTGGCCCAAGTCAAAAGAGTCCACTTCATTTAGTGTAAGTATGGTGTTTTTACCCACTTCTATTGGAAAAAAGATTTGGAACCCTGACCCTAAATATCAGCAATAATCAATAATTTTTTTTCAGAATGGTATTGTCTATTTTCCTTAACATCAAAACTATATGAATTCTGACTGGTATGTGAACAACTGACCTATGGAGAAATAAAACCAGAACTATGTATTTTTGTAGTTCCTTATTCTAATTATTCTATTTGAGCAACATCATGTTTTCACACACTGAATTCTGTAGATGTCAGCCTCACTAACAGATTTGAGATTTGAAAAAGGAAAATAAATCGCTGTTTTGTCTACACACAGTGTCCTTAAGATCACATTAAAAAGAAGAAGTAAATAATAATAAGGATCCTGGAAGTTCTTCTTAAGTTCTAGAACTTCACTTTATGTGTCTTTCTGGAAGATCAGCTTGAGAACAGCCAGGAAACAGGCCAGAACCTCTTCTTCACAGAAAACACGCAGTTCATCAATTTTCTGCTGTATTGCTTCATTTTTTCTTAGGTAATTCCAGTAGAAATCTCTGGGTTCTCGTCCATTCTTGTGGTAGTGTCTGATCACCATGACGGCCCTGTCAGAGGTGAAGCCTTGTGTTTGTTTTGCTGCCCTGTTTAGGATGTACATGTAGGCTTGAACTTGATAATAGTACTCATGTGTTTCATTCAGGTGTGCATGACGACCACCATTTTTTGGTTTAGTGAAGACTTTGCCCACCATATCTCCAGTGGTTCCTTTACACTCAATCACCATTTTTTCACCTTTTTCCCCGTTTACTTCTGCTAAGAAGTCCAGTCTTCCAGAGAGAAACCCAAAGTCTACTTTGTTACCTTTGGTGTACCTCACTCTCATATTTGTACCAATTTCTCGCAGCTCGTGGTAGAACTTGAGGCATTCACGTTCATCTCCTGGGTTCTGGAAATATTTGCCAAACCTTTGTGGAGAGGAGGTTGTCCAGAGAGCTGACTCGTCAGCATAGTCTCTGTTCTCAATGTCACGGACATTCACTGTCACACCGGCAGAAATATTTGCAAGATTGTCTCCAACTTCTAAATGTCTCCAGCTCCTTGTCTGTGTTGTAGCATACATCGTGGGTGTGGAGATGGCTTTTGTCTGGTATTCGTCCCTGAACCTTGAATCCACAACTTGTGTTTGATACATTCTTTCTCCACTGCGATCTTAGAGCTTCCTCTGAATCTTCTCTTTTTTCAAAGAAAATCATCAATGTGAGTTCAAGAATTTTTCCATTGTCTTTCAGTGGCAGTGAGTTCTTTAGTTCCCGGCAGCCGAGACGTGGAATGCTGTTAAACTGAAATTTGAAGTTTTCCAGTTGTTTTACAATATCTTGGGCTTTCTGAATGATGCCTGCATTCTCTGAGAGCCTGATGACTTTCTGGTTTCAGGACACCATTGGGCAAGTTAATGCGGAGTGACTTTAGAAGTACTAGGTAGTCACTTACTGATATTCCACTGGTGCTGGTGCTTGAAACAGGCTGTGCTTTTTCAGGCAAAAAAACCCTAGAACGGTGCCCAGATCCTGGTTTTGAACTGCCCCCAAAACCTTGCTTTTCTGTTCCTCTTTCATTCTTTCCACCTCGTGCTTCCAGTCCAGCCATACCCCATCCTTACTTTCAGTTCTAGCTCGTAAAAGTTGTCATCATCCCGTACCTTCTGTCCATTCAACCAATTTCCCTTCTTCCAGCTCGCATCTTTCAATTCACCCACTCTGGATCTTGAAGGCTCCATGTTTTTTATCTTTAAAATTCTTTACACCTAGAAAACATACACATTGGGGAAATTAATGTAATAAAAAAGAAAATAAATACAATATACTATTATATAATATACAATAAAAAAAGAAATGTATGTACTTTAATACTCCACAACATAGGTACGTAAAACCTGCAACAAAACATATTTTTCCACCTCAGCCCTTTTTAAAATGTTATTTAGTATTTCAGTGTAATACAAAGATCAAATTAATGTTATTTAACAAGATTTGATTATATAGTTCTTTAATTCATTATAATGAAGATATTAACCTGATTATATGATGTTAAGATAAACTAACACTTTAAAAGTCAGAGCACTGAATCATTATTGTACAAAGGCACCTGGA
Source organism: Schizothorax lantsangensis (assembly GCA_027422415.1). Lineage (NCBI taxonomy): Eukaryota > Metazoa > Chordata > Actinopteri > Cypriniformes > Cyprinidae > Schizothorax > Schizothorax lantsangensis. Next base: position 23,593,348 of record CM049850.1, read on the forward strand.
AATTTTCATGTCACACCCTGTCATGTGATCTCAATGCTTTGTTAGTCATAGGATTATTTCTTCTTTTAAAATATTAACATTTCACTTTTGTTTAGCACGTCACGATAATCTATGTTAACCATTTATGTTTTTTTAAATAATTATGTTTGTATAGCAGTTGTGTATATTTTGTGTATATTTCCTACACAACACATAATTGGTTTTGTCCTGACAGTACTAATATTTCCTTATACATAATATACTGTATATAATATGTGCCTTCTCTAAAATAGTAGAGAAAAGATATACTTACTGAGGTTTTCATCTGATTCAAGCAGTCGTATCATAACAAGACTTCATGCGCATACTTGACTACCTGTGTTTATATCGTCAGGTGAGACGTCAGCTGAATAAAGGTAGACAGATGAGGTCAGCATGTTTTCCAGTTTTCATTGCATGGAGTGTAGTCATCTTTAGGCTAAATTCGAACATATTTTCCAATTCACATTTTGTTTAAAATACTGAGGCTGCTTATTGAATGAAAGAAAGTGAAATGTGGTGATTTATTTTATTTTAATTAATTAATTAATTTTATTTATTTATTTTTTACATTTGTTATTCAAGAGCTGGCACGCATTTTTGTTATAAACTGTATTATAGGACATTTCCACTTATGAAAAAAAGATCTTATTATTAAATATGAACGTTGAGTCATATGGAGGATATGTTAAACTATGAGAAACACATGCCTATCTCAGCATGTTTTTATGATTGAATAAAATACATTTTTATACGCATTTCACCCCTAAAATGTCAGGCCCTGTCACAGACAAATTTGTATATGTATTTGTAAATGGTTTCCTAATGAATTTCTTTGATAAAAATAGCACTTTCTTATTGGTCACATGTCCCTGATTGTATTTAACATGGTTTTGTAATTCATATAAAAGAAATATAAGCAACAAAATCACAGAATACCCACCAGGCACTACTACCTAAAAAAACTACCTTTACATAGGAGATTTTTACAAAAACATAGTAGTGGATATATACCCCCACCTTCATCTACACAGTTAAAGAGATCAATTCATCAATATTTCCTCAAATAGTACATTTTTATATCATAATTTCCTGTGTGACAGGACTGACCTGTGGCGTGACAGGACTGACTTATGGATTTCGTTGATGCAGAAAAAGTTCTGTTTTGTGTTCTTTAAGTTTTGATAAGCATTCCTATTTTAAATTTTTGTTATAATTTTTATGTTAATGTAAGATTAGACTATGGTAAAGTTACTGTCACACAACCATTTAACATTCATCATTAAAAGGTTACACTTCTCTATTCAGTTACTGTGTAGTTCTAAGGAAATATATCTTCATAATATATAATGTACATTTTACTGTGATACAGCAAATGTAATCAATAGACATTTAACTGAATAGCACAATGTAAAGTAAGTGTGGTACCACATCATTTTATGGCTCAGTAACAACAGGGTAATACTATGGTAATATCTACGTTATTACTTAGGAAATTACATGGTAATGCTAATAACGGAAATTACATGTCATTTCCTAGGTAATAATGTAGATATTACCATGGTATCACCCTGTTATTACCAAGCTGAAATGAATACTGTGATGGTAGCCCTTTCTAACCTTGAAGGCCCTGGAACTGCAGCCTTTCTCTTAATCCTAGATTTTTTTCTGTTGCTCTCTCTATAATTTGCGCCTATGTCTTTGGTCTCGCTCATTCAACTCGTGAATACTTTTCCTTCTTTCCTTTTTCTGCCTCCATCTCTCTCTTTCTTTTTGCAGATGTTTCTCCTTTCTCTCAGGGTCTGCATTTATTCGTTCACGACATTGCCTTTGTTTCTCAGCTGCACTAACTGGAGCCATCAAACTGCTACCTGTATGAATTGGAATAATAACAGTCATCATTACTCAAAGCTAATATCAATGACAATTATATCTATATATGTATTTAAATATCATTAATATACAAAGTGCAGCCTCAAAAGCAGTGCTACAGGCCTAGGTAAAAGAGAATTCTTTTCAAAATTTAAAAAAATGATTTTTTTTATTTTACTATGTCATGTATTACATGCATATTACTGTATATGCAATAAAGGTAATAAAAAAGAACAATGCCATTAATTTGTAAGGCCGTGTCACAGGACTGTCATACCCTGTCACACAGGGATGTTACAGGGCCTGACGGTCGGCCATTTTAAACTGCTATTACTCAGCCTGCTAGCATGCTAGCATAAAAACTGTTTACATGCAATCAATGAATTTCAGTAACCTATTTAGACAAGTTTTGGATTTAAAACATTTCCATTATTTTCTGGGATGTTTTACCGTGACAGGGCCTGACCCTTTAGCTCATCCTCCCCCAAAAAAACATACAAAAACAAGCTTAAAATCATACAATTCAATGGCAGAACTCATCCTTGATCAGTGTCAGCTTCACCTCAGTCAAATTATGTCATTTCCTCAAAGTCATACCCTTAAAGGCGTATTGCACACATTTTATGTTGAGGTTTATGTAAACGTGATAGGACTGACCAAAAACATGGGAACAGTTGTAAAATAGTATTTATTTATGGAATTTATGTATAATTTCATGTTTTCAATCAATTGATGTGAATGATAACAACTTAAACTTGTTATTGATGGAGTTTTTTTCTTCTTTTTCTAAATAACAGTTTTTAGCATAACAAAACTATGAAAGCTGTAGGTCCAATTTGGATGAGGACAAGGACAGGATTTGTCATTTTCAAAAGTGTTTTTAATAAAGAAAAAAATATCTGAGAACCTAATGAATGACATGCTCCTTTACAGAACAACACACAGAAATCAACTATCAGTCAGTTTTAGACATTTTTTTAAATGAAATACTTTTTATTCACTGTAACAAGTCAGGGACAGATAATGTACGTTTCTGGTAGAATGTCCCATGTATATTGCAGATAATAATAGATGTAGATATTAGATAGATTAGATATTTAGATAGATCAGATAGATAGATAGATAGATAGATAGATAGATATAGATATAGATACAGACAGATAGATAGGCAGACAGATAGATAGATAGATAGATAGATAGATAGATAGATAGATAGATAGATAGATATAGATAGATAGATAGATAGATAGATAGATAGATAGATAGGCAGACATAGATAGATAGATAGATAGATAGGCAGACAGATAGATAGAAGATAGATAGATAGATAGATAGATAGATAGATAGATAGATAGATAGATAGGCAGACAGATAGGCAGACAATAGATAGATAGATAGATAGATAGATAGATAATAGATAGATAGATAGATAGATAGACAGACAGATAGATAGATAGATAGATAGATAGGCAGACAGATAGATAGATAGATAGATAGATAATAGATAATAGATAGATAGATAGGCAGACAGATAGATAGATAGGCAGACAGATAGACAGATAGATAGATAGATAGATAGATAGATAGATAGATAGATAGATAGATAGATAGATAGACAGATAGATAGATAGATAGATAGATAGACGGACTTTTATTGTGTAATTATATAACACCGCTGCAGACTTCTATCTGGCACGTCATTTTTGGCGCCGGAAAAAGAATAGTAAACAGTGCGGGGGGCGGGGCTTCATCGCTTTTTTGAGCCTCATCACAATCACCGTTGTTTGAAGAATTCCAACAATACTTGCGAAAGCAAAAAATAAACACTGGAACTATATTATATCGATATCATAAGCACAGTGGACTCAACGTTTCCTGCTGGTTGTTTCCATTACGAGAGAGGGAAGCAAAAACAGTGCCGATCGCAGAGAGGTACATTTCTGTCTGTTTGTCACTTTGGGAGTCGCCAGTTCGCCAACATTTTTGCAGCAGCGGATGAGATACATGGTGTCTATTTTCACCCAGTGCATTGCTTCTGCTCGTACACGTATGGAAATAAAAAAGTGTGCATGGTGTTATTTTGTCTAGTATGCATAGTACGCAACTTGCTGATATGTGAATATTGCACAGAACTAATGCAGTAGAACCTCGATCATTCATCACCCGCAGATGACAGATAATTTATTCATTACTAATGCTGTATACATTAAAACTACTTAACATCTTTGGGGTATTTTAAAGATTTTCTATCTAAAGATTTTAACAGGCTTGAGTGCTCTAACAAGTTAACAAGTGTGCCTGTGCGAAAGTGTTCTACTACTCCATTGTTTTATTCTAATTAGCTGTTTTATTAATATTTTATGAAACAGCTAAGCATTAAACCTCTTCTAAATCGTTTGTTGATGCATATTTTTCTCTGGTATTCTATTACAAAGTTTGATTGACTGGTCGTCCATCCAGTGAGCATGGAGGCAGGAGAAGACCAGACCAACTCCAGCTCAGCCAATAGCAGTGCAGCATCAGGGGGAAACTCCCGCCCCCCTCAGATAGCTCAAATGTCTCTGTATGAAAGGCAAGCTGTGCAGGTGGGTCACAAAGCCACTGTGAACTCAGCTAACAGCCTAATTGAAGTGTAATTTAAATCACTTATTCATGTCAGTGCCACTCTGTGACTTGAATTGTCTTGAATTGTGGTAAATGCTGTTGTCTGTACTCTTCAATATGTTTCCAGGCACTGCAGGCATTACAGAGGCAGCCCAATGCAGCTCAGTACTTCCAGCAACTGATGCTACAGCAGCAGATCAACAGCGCTCAACTCCATAACCTGGCTGCTGTGCAACAGGTCAGACGCAGTCAGTAAATTATATCAAGCAAAACCCACAAAAAATTATTAGTGATATTATCCCTGGTGGATGAGGAAAAACAACCAAATGATGCATATTTTCTTTAAAAATCTTGTCAGCTTTTTAAAATCTCAGGTGTTTTAACTAGAGGATTCATAATTTTTACCTGGTTGGGTAAATTAAGTACACTACTGTTCATTTAAAAAAATTCAAGGACACATTAAATTGATCAAAAGTGAAAGTAAAGACTGTTACTGAAGATTACAAATCTTTTGTTACAAAATATTCCTATTTCAAATGAATGCTATTCTTTTGAACTTTCTAATAATCATTGAATTCTGAAAAAATACACAAAAATACTAAGCAGTGTAATTGTTTTCAACAAGCATAAGAAACGTGTCTTGAGCAACAAATTAGCATATTAGAATGATTTCTGAAGGATCATTTAGGGTTCCCACGGGTCATGGAATATCATGGAATTTTAAAAGGTCTATTCCAGACATTGAAAGTCAGGGAATTTTATATTTGTTTGTCCAAGTCATGGAATATCAGGGATTTTTGTTTGTCAACTCCATTCAGTACTCGCGCACTGTGTTCTGTGTAAACAGCGCACACAGACAGCCACTGTGACACAAGCCCTGTATTGAGTTTCTAATTATTATTATAATTAGTCTGTAAACAGCCATTAACAGAGGCTAGAGACGCTGAAGACGGACGCAAAGAGGAGAAAATACCATAGCAGGCAGAACAAGATCATTGTTCACAATGCGCGAAATATAGGAATCCTAAATATTGAATTTTATATGAATGTGATTCTGAGGGGAACTGGTGGTTTTCAGAAAAGTTTGCATGGCTTTTTCTTTTCATCTTGCCTCCATATAATGCATTTAAAGGAGTGTTAATATGCGCAGCGCGGCTGTGTTTACAGTGGTAACCATAGCGTATCACTGGTCCATAAGCGCCACCTGCTGTCAGAGAGTGAAACTGCTTCTCATTCAGCCCATCTGCTGTTTCTGTTTCACGTAGCATAATTTCACAAAGCTAAAGTCATTGTTTTTACTTCAGATTTTGAAATTATGCAGTCAAATATGAATCAAACATTACACATATTTTTTGGATTGATTCATGATTAAAATGCAGTGGTTGCCTTGCCACTAATTTCAAATGGCTATGAAAAATCAAGGTGCAGCACAGAGTGAAGAATATGCAAATTTTATTTTATACAAGTAATTATTCAATTTCTGTACCTGAACACCTACAAACATAAAAACTTAAGCAAAATGTAATTTCTAGCTCTGTGCTATATATTTAATTTTGCTATTACTTGCAATTTGTTCTTATTTACTGGCTGTCACTTATCTTTAATAACGTTTGAACTTTATATTTATCAGGCTAGTGGTTTTTGCTGTGGTATTAAAATTGAAATCGAGAATTGTAAAATTTTATTGGTTTCTAAAATATTGGTGTCATCTAAGTTTATTTATTAGTATACAAGGTAACATGGATAAAACAAAATTGATAACAGCAACTATTTTGTTTTATTTTTTTGTGGCAAGGCTAGTGAAAATATTAACAGGGCAAGTAATAATTTGAACCACTGAAAAAATCTATGGCGTTGAGCCCTGGGCTATTTTTTCAGCGCCATTTTATTCCCTTCCCGTTCGTCAACTGCAATCTCTTAAGTCACATGCAGTCACCAGGCTGTACCGGTTAACTAAGGCAAATATGCCAGAAACTGTAAATTTTTAGGAGCTTTGGCTACAAAATGACCAATTCAAAGACTGAGTAGTATAAAATTATCAAAGTGCATTTAGCGGGTAAAAGCAAAAAAAGTGCTCAGCACAACAGCGGCCTGTTTTTTTCGTTCATTATAGGTCATGGAAATTCAGCTTTTTAGTCCGTGATAGTCAGGGAATTTGACATTTGGCTTAGAGTGGGAACCCTGGCTGCTGAAAATTCAGCTTTGCATCACAGAAAATTTCATTTCATAATATTTTCATAATATTTCTCAACATTGCAGTTTTTACTGTATTTTTGATCAAATAAATGCAACCTTGGCATAAAAGACTTCTTTCAAAAATATAAAAAAAATATCTTACGGACTCCAAATGTTTGAGCAGTGTACATCATTTTGTCTTATACATGTTGAAATACGAATTAACATGTCCTATCAATATATAGGCTTTGTTTTTCCCCATATTTAATTGTAAATGTTTTTCAGCAAAGCACTTATGAATTCATAGCTTTCATGGAGTTACATTGTAGTTGTAAAATTTGTATTATTTTTTTGCAAATGGTTATTTATTTTTATGGATTTATTCAGTAAAATTATTGCCAGTAATTATTTTATTTATTTTTATGAATCTAATGTATTTACCATAATTTCCATTATTCTTATTATTGTTATTAAAAACATTCAATAAATTATTTTTTTTCATAAACGTTTGTTATATTAATTTTACACCAAAAAATATTGTAAGTGCTTGTAGTGTTATTCGACTTTTTTTTCCTTTTTTTTCTCTCAGTATATCACCCTGAGATATTTCCTTTTTATATTTTCAGGCAACTCTTGCAGCCAGTCGTCAGTCCAGCTCTCCCAGTAACAGTGTCTCTCAAGCTACAAGTTCAGCGCAGTGCACAGTGAGTGCTTTTACATTGATTAAATGTGTGGCTTGGCTGATGGAAATTATAACTATGCTCACTTCTAATTCTTTGTTTGTGAAAATGTGCTTACGTTTGTTGACAATCATTTTGGAATGTTTTATTAAATAGAGGCTAGAGCTGATCTATGGTGTGCTTTTTAGGTCAACTTAAGTACCACTTCTGGTGGAGGGACCATGACAAACCCCCGTCCAGTGGGACCTGCCACCTCTGCAGCCTCAACAGCCCTTAGCCAGTCAGTTTTGCTGGGTGGAAACTCGGGTGGACAGGGTCAGATGTACCTGAGAGTAAGTGTCTTGTCAGAGTGCACTTTAATCCAGACCTAGACCTAATATATGTTTTTACGGCTTGTAATAACACTGTACGACAGTATAAAACTGTTCACCTGGGGACTGTTAATGTAATGTTTATCCAAGCTCACTCTTTTCCCAAGGGTGTGATTTTACTGGTCTTTCCACCCACAGGTAAACCGTTCTCTCAGGGCACCTCTCACCCCTCAGCTCATTTTCATGCCTGGTGGTACGACGACAGCTGCTGTGGCAACGGTTGCCCAACAGCAGCCCCAGCAGCTGCAGCAACAGGAAACAGCTCCCACATCCTCAAGTAACCAGTCAGACAATGATCAGGTGTGACATTTGGCCTTCTAGACTGTGTCATAATCTGGGGCAATCTAGTAAACAATGAATCCTACTTCCTAAGCAACTTCACCATGCGATGAGACCAGGTTGCTTGGTTTTTGTGTCTTTTTTGTCCACAATGAAATCTTATTGGTCTAAAATCCTGCAGAATATCACTGTATATTAAACATCAAATATATTCTTTCTTTTTTTTGTCAAATAAGTTTTTGAATAAGATTTTGAAGATGGATTTGCAATCTTACATAATTCGCCTCTATTATATGTACAAAGAATACAATCAAAATTATAAAAGAGAGAAAAAAAACACATCATAAACCATCCCTTACAAGACCTGTTTACATTAAATTGTAAAGTATGATGAAAAAATATTAAAACATTACATTAACAAATGATGCATTAGTCTGTAGGGTTTCCATCAAGGTAACAGAGAAAATGGTGCCAGATTTTGTCAAACTGCTCAAATTTGCCCTTTAAACAGTACCTAATTCGTTCCAAATGTAAAGTAGAAATCATCTCTCCAATGACCAGACGGTTATTGAAGTGCAGAGGACGGATTCAATGATGGCGGAGTAGAACTGTTTCAGCAGCTCCTGTGGCAGGTTCAACTTCCTCAGCTGGCAAAGGAAGTACAACCTCTGCTGGGCCTTTTTGACAATAGAGTCTATGTGAGTGTCCCACTTCAGGTCTTGAGAGATGGTGCTGCCCAGGAATCTGAATGACTCCACTGTTGTTACAATGCTGTTCATGATGGTGAGTGGGGGGAGAGCAGGGGGGTTTCTCCTGAAGTCCACGATCATCTCCACTGTTTTGAGTGTGTTGTGCTCCAGGTTGTTAAGATTGCACCAGACAGGCAGCTCTTTAACCTCCTGTCTGTAAGCAGACTCGTCACCGTCCTGGATGAGGCCGATCAGTATGGTGTCATCTGCAAACTTCACGAGCTTGACAGAGGGGTCTTTAGATGTGCAGTCGTTGGTGTAGAGGGAGAAGAGCAGTGGGGAGAGAACGCAGCCCTGAGAAGCTCCAGTGCTGATCGTACGGGTGTTGGATGTGTATTTTCCCAGCCTCACTAGCTGCTGCCTGTCTGTCAGGAAGCTATTGATCCATTGACAGACAGAGGTGGGGATGGAGGAGTGATGGGATGATCGTGTTAAAAGCTGAGCTTAAGTCCACAAACAGGATAACTGAAGTCCTCACATAAGTCCCTGGTCTGTCTAGATGCTGCAGGATGAAGTGCAGTCCCATGTTGACTGCATCATCCACAGACCTGTTTGCTCTGTAGGCAAACTGCAGGGGGTCTAGTAAGGGTCCAGTGATGTCCTTCAGATAAGCCAAAACCAGTTTTTCGAATGACTTCATGACCACAGATGTTAGAGCCACAGGTATGTAGTCATTAAGTCTTGTTATCTTGGGTTTCTTTGGGACGGGGATGATGGTGGAGTGTTTAAAGCATAAAGGGACTTCGCACAGCTCCAGTGATCTGTTGAAGATCTGTATGAAGATGGGGGCCAGCTGGTCAGCGCAGGTTTTCAGGCAGGCTGGTGTCACACCGTCTGGGCCTGGTGCCTTTCTTCTCTTGTTCTTTCTGAAGACTTGGCGCACATCATCTTCACTGATCTGCAGTGCAGGAGGGGGGAGGGGGGTTGCTGGAGGTGTTAATGGTGTTTTTCAAACCTGCAGTAGAACTCATTCAGATCGTCTGCCAGTTGTTGATTCTCCACAGTGCTGGGGATGGTGTCTTGTAGTTGGTGATGTCTTTCAGACCTTTCCACACTGAAGCAGGATCACTGGAAGAGAATTGGTTCTTTAGCTTACCAGAATAATTCCTCTTTGCCACTCTGATTTCCTTTTCCAGTGTGTATTTGGCCTGTTTATACAAGACTTTGTCCCCGATCCTGTAAGCATCTTCTTTGGCCTGACGGAGCTGTCTTGAGTTTTGCAGTGAACCACGGTTTTCGTTGTTGTAGGTTAAATGAGTCCTGGTAGGAATGCACATATCTTCACAGAAACTGATATAAGATGTTACAGTCTCTGTGAGCTACCAAATCTGACCTCAGAAGACTACAGAGGGTAGTCCGGACTGCTGAGCGAATCATTGGTACAACCCTCCCCACTCTCCAAGAACTGTACTCATCCAGAGTGAGCAAAAGGGCTGGCAAAATCACTCTGGACCCCTCACATCCAGCACACCCCCTCTTTGAACTGTTACCGTCTGGTCGACGCCATAGAGCTCTGAGCACCAGAACGGCCAGACACAGGAACAGTTTCTTCCCTCAGGCAATCCATCTCATGAACATTTGAACACTTAACAATAAACATGAAACACACAACACTATCATACATTTATTTATTTAACACACATACTTACTACATTTCAAATATGCACCTGTACATACTAAATTGTCTATTTTGTATATTGTGTTTGTGCTATTTTGCACATTGTCTATTTTGTATATTTGTATATTATTATTTTTATTATCTGTTTCTTGTCTTGTCACTGTCATTCTGTCACACTGTGGAGCTTCTGTCACCAAAACAAATTCCTCGTATGTGCAAACATACCTGGCAATAAAGCTGATTCTGATTCAGATTCTGATTCAAACCGTAGCTTACATTTAGGAGCCTCCTTTTCTTCCAGAATAACAGTATTAACTTCTTGGTTGTAGTTAAACTGTATACAAGCAGTTTGAAACATCAAATATATTCTTAATGGTTGTGATTCTGTTACATAGCATTTCACTGTCAGTTTTGAATAAAAAATTACTTGTCAGTGGAAATTTGTCTCGTCTGGTTAGACCATAGTGTTAAGATCTTTGTTCATTGTGATGTTGGTATACCCTTCTCCTTTCCACACTTTTCATTGTTTTGCCTCTTGCATAATTTCCTTTGTGTCTCTCTTTTTAGGTGCAGAACTTGGCAATGCGTTGCGTGTCCACTCCAAGAGTGGCTACTGTGAAGACAGAGTTTGCAGACAGGAAGGAGACAAGTGGTGAGGATTAAAATGAAGATATTTCAGGGCTTAACAATATGCTTTTTTCTGCTTGGCCAGTCGAGCCAGTAGTTCAGATTTCTGCATGCCCTGCTCCAACAACAATTTTTTTCAACTTCAATTTCTAATTTTATAAATCATAATGTAGTCTTAGTTTTAATCTATTATAATAAATTTATTATTATTTAACATGCGTTTTATTTTTAAATTGTATAATTAATCAATTATCTAACTTTTTTAAAAACAAGATAATTAATATATTTTTCACATATACACATTCAAAAGCTTGGGATCAGTAAGATTCTTTTTATTGACAGTTAAGAAATCTACATATTTCAAATAAATAGTTCTTTTGAACATTCTATTCCTTAAAAAAAAAAAGGGGAAAAAAATCATGGCTGCTGAAAATTCCGCTTTGCCTTCACAGGAGTAAATTACATGCAAAAAAAAAAATTATTACAAAAAGTAATCATTTCTTTTCAATTGTAATAATATTTACAATATTACTGTTTTTTCTGTATTATAAAATAAAATAAAATGCATTCCTGGTGATACTTTTTTCTAAAACATTGAAAACTTTTATTTACATTGAAAATATGCAATAATTGCTGGATGTTATGCACTTATAAATATAAAGAGAAAATCCAAGCCAACAACATTCATAAACACATTGGCTGAGGAAAAAAAAGAAAGATAAGGAAAAAACAAAACAATAGCATACATGGCAAAACATGTCCTTATCTGACAAGTTTAAATATTAACACATTTATTACTAAATGTCACAGAAAACCAAATGTTTAATTTTACAAGTCATAATGCATGTACAAAGTCACTCCCTATTGTTTTGCCTTGTATTGCATTTCAGATTCCCAAATGTATATGTCTGCTGCAATCATTTCCCAGTTGCACTGACTATGGAATGAACTAAAGTTTGTTTATCTCTCTCTGGCCTTTAAGGCTCATTCCCACTTAACCAGCAAACTCAGACTCCCCAGCAGTTTGGTCAGTCAGCCCAGCAGATCCAACCACAGACTCAACCGCTCCCCAACACCAAACTGCAAAACTGCTCCAACACCACCAATCCCAGCATGCCTGGTCTCAACATGAAGGGCTCTAACCAATCCGCTGTCACCCCACAGCAAGCTGGAGGTTCCTCCAATCCTCCGTCCTCCTCGCCTTCCCCCTCGCTCCCCCTCTCCCAGCTCCTTCTTTCTCAATCTGGCTTGTGCCAAGCTCGAGGAGTACCAGCTGCTACAGCCACCGTTACCCACATCCTGGTGCCCACCTCCAATGTTCCTACATCTTCTCAAGGCTATCCGATGGGCACGATGGCAAACAAATCTAACATGACTGCCCAGACATTAGTGGTGCAGCCACTCCAGCAGACGGGGGCGAATCTGAGCACTGAAAAACTGGGTCATGGAACGGGACATGTGCCCATTCAACCTAAAATGGCTCAGGGGCATCGGCTGCCAGTGCAGATGCCCCCTCGCCACCCACCTCCCATTCTCCCAGCACCACCCAACAATGGCCAGGCCACGGGATGCCATCACCCTCCCCATGTCCCAGTTCAGCTGGTTGGAGCGAGGCAGAGCACACTAGGAAACTCCCAGGCTTTAGCAGTGGCCCAGGCTCGGACCTGTTGCGCCCAGCAGGAAGCTACGGCTGTCGTGCCCGTCAATAACTCTGGCAGCAATGTTGTTACAATGGTGACTGCTGTGGAAACGGGCGGAGCCGGCATGTGCCTTAAAACAGCCCAAAGTGCCCTCCCAATGTCTCAAATGCAAACCAATCAGAGCCCAGCGTTGAGTCAGGGTAATCCTGCTTCGGTCACACACTCGATGGATGGACAGAATAACACTGGAGATTCTGTTTTCATTCAGTCTGGACCAGCTCAGGTTAGTAAATAATGGGTGAACTGTATTTCCCTGTGGTCTGTCCATGCTGTGACACTCATGCAATCTTCCTTTTGTTGTAGACGAAGCCTGGGATTGGTCCATTAAAAAGGAAATCTGAATCAGATTTACCCCATGAGATGTCAGCCGAGGCCGTCAATGCAAGTCTGTCAATGCAAGACTCCGCTCCTCCTCTCTCACCAGCTCCCTCACTAGATACAGGTGGGCCATAGGCAGGAATAGTATGACTTAGTCACAGTGTTTATTGCAAAATGCTTCTCTTTTCTTTTTCTTTTTTTTTGAGAATTATACACTATCTTATAAAAGTTTGGGTTAGTAAGATTTTTTTTGAGAGAAATTAATACTTTTATTGAGTGAGGGCATGGTTAAATTGATCAAAAGTAAGAGTAAACACATTTATAATGTAACTAACCATTTCTATTCCAAACAAATGCTGTTCCTTTGGACTTTCAATTCATCAAAGAATCCTGAAAAAATGTATCATGGTTTCCACAGAAACATCATCATTAATCAACTGTTTCCAGCATTAATAAAAAAATAAATGTTTATTTTCCATCACAGGAATAAATTACATAAAAAAATATATTAAAATAGAGATATTATTTTATATTGTAAAAAAATATTTGACAGCATTACTGTTTTTACTGTAATTAATAAATTTATCCTTAGTGAGCATGAGAGACGACTTCAAAATGAACAAAAAACTGGTAGTGTTAAATAATTGTAGTGTTGCTTAAAACATTTTTTTTTTTCTCAAATGTTATTGTTGGTTATCCTTTTCATTAGTTATCATAGTGGTTAATACTGGATATTTAATTTTTAATCCTCATTTCCTACAATTTTTACATTAGATGACATTTTCTATAATCTAACTCTCACTTAAAGGTCGTCTTTAAAAACCATAATAATTTATTAATGCTGTTAAATGTAATCTTTAACAGATCTCAAAATGAATATCCGTTTTTTTTACACTGTACATTATAAAATTGTGATGCCTGAATTGTGAAACTGAAATGTTGTTTTTATATTTATAAAATGTAGCAATAAACATTATATTTATTTAAAAAATATGTTTATGATTAGCAGTGCAGTAAACACTGTTGAATCACTATTTATTCTTCTCATTTGTATGAATGTTTTTGCTCTTCTGAACTGTTTCTCCCTGTCTATTTGTTGTTTAGTCCCAGAGATGGCGTTCTCCTCTCCTCCTACTCTCTCTCTTTCTCTCCCTCTCCCTCGTGGAGGAGGACAGGGTGATCGAGCACCTGTCCCACAGGCTGTGGTCAAACCTCAGGTCCTCACTCACCTCATTGAGGGCTTTGTTATCCAGGAGGGAGCCGAACCTTTCCCTGTGAGTGTATCTGCTAAATACAAATCTAGTTTTTCATGGAAAGGCATTTTTTTCAAACCACAAAAGAAAGAAAATCCAGTGTTAAGACACTCATTAATTAGTGGACCAGAGGTCTGAGAGGAATAGAGCACATATAAACTTTTCCTTCTGATTGACAGGTGACTGGGCCATTGAAAGAACTTGCTGTGGCTGTTCCACCCATCCTACATCCAGAGAACATCCGCTCTGATAGTGAGATTTTGTTTCAAAGCTGTGGAAAATATTTCCTACAATGTTGTTCAGACATATTTATATTCTCTCTGTCTCTTACACATTGCGTCTATATATCGTTTTCAGAATTAAAGTGTGAATACTGTCTAAGATTTGCACCGGCCAGCCAGTTCAGACGATCAAAGCGCTTCTGTTCCAAAACCTGTGCCAAGAGGTAAGACCAAAATCAGCCCATATCATTGATATATTCTCAAAATGTCTTATTAATAGAAAAATTTAATTATTTATGAATTAGCCTGAAAGAGTATGTGCTGTGTATCGTTTTATTTACATCCAAACCTTTTCATACAGGTACAATGTCAGCTGCAGTAACCATTTCCGTGTTAGTAGGGGTCTCGAGGGTGTTGAACGGCCACCAGGGGGCCCTGTTGTGCAGGATGTTATTGCTAGACGCAGGGGTCCTCGCAGAAGCAGCTCCGAGATCGCCTGTGCTAAAATAACAGGCAGGCATCTTCCTGTAAAGGTGAGATAATGGACATTGCAGCAACCTGATGAAAAAAATAATAATTTATGTACAACAACCGTTCAAATGTTTAGGGTCAGTAAGATTTTATTTAAATACTTTTAATTAATACTTTTATTCTGCAAGGATGCATTCAATTTATAAAAAGTGACAGTAAAGACATTTATAATGTTACAAAAAATTATATTTCTAATAAATGCCATTCTTGTGAACTTTGTATTCCTCAAAGGATCCTGAAATAAATGTATCACAGTTTCCACAAACGTATTAAGCAGCACAACTGTTTTTAATAATAACAATGTTTATTGAGCACCAAATCAGCGTATTAGAATGATTTCCGAAGGATCATGTGATAATTAAGACTGGTGTAATGGCTTCTGAAAATTCAAAGCTTTGCCATAACAAGAACAAATTACAGAGTTGGTGAGCATAAGAGACTTTCAAAAACATAAAACCCAAACTTTTGAACTGCAGTGTAGATATATGAAGTCACGCAAAGGGAAATGAAAATCATACTTTTAACAAACATGTTTTTTTTAGTGAATATACTTTAATCAATGTTTTTTTTCTCTCTTTTGCAGTGTCGTTCAGAATCTAGTCGTTCTGAGGACATCTCCAGCTGTGAGGGTGAGGAAGAGGAAGACTTCTTGTCACTCTCTCCCAGCTCATCCTTCTCATGCCCAAGACCAACCCACTGTGGCCCTCAGTTGGATGACACAGTACCAAGTGGCCTCCCAGTGGATGAGGCCCACTTCCTATCTGGCAACCCTGCTCACTGGAGTGTGGAGGAAGTGTGTCAGTTCATTTCTTCTCTTCAAGGTTAGTGTTCTGATGCTCCTCTGGATGTATGCTTTGTGTTCACCTGTATATTTACTATATTATATCATATACTCCTCCGTCTCTTGCAGGTTGTGAGGACCTGGCATCCCAGTTCCTGTCACAGGAGATTGATGGCCAAGCGCTCATGCTACTAAAGGAAGAGCATCTTATGTCCACCATGAACATCAAACTCGGCCCTGCCCTCAAAATCTGTGCTTCTATCAACAGCCTGAAGGACTGAACGAGGGATGGAGGGAGAGAAGTAGCAGGATTAGAGTTTTATACTTCTGTCACCAGCCTGGGAAACTGCAACTGATGGGCATGAAAAGACATTGGATTTAATGGCTGACCTAGAGATTAATCCAAAAAAAACAAAAAAAAACAGGAATGAATGACATCTGAAGGAGAAAACAAGTGATGCCTTATTAAAGCAAATTATTTACCGTAGTATTTTTGTTTAGATGTGAAAGTCTGGATTATTAATGATATTGTTTTCAATGATGGCTAGATTTGGAACAGACTCACTTTAATTTGTCCTGTTTTCAAACAGTTCTTTATACATTAAAATAATGTATAATCTTTAAATGACTGCATCGATTAGTTAGGAGGTGATAAACATAATATGTCTCGATTCTGGATTTTGAATGTGCTATATATATAATATCAGGGCTGTGTTTGAATGGGCACGTAAGCTTCGCATCTCTGATTTGAAGCCCTCGCTGTAAATGTGTAGTCCTTTTGTGTTTGTCAGTTATGTTAAACAATAGTAATCAAAGTATGACTGATAATGCCATTAGAGACCGTAATCAGTGTTATACCTGTAGTGCTTTTGACTATCACAGTCAAAGATGTGAATAAGTTGCCTTTCTAAAAAAAAACAAAAAAAACAACAACAGTATGTTGCCTCTGACATCTGCATCTTCCTTCAGGGCTTCCCTTATTGTTCCCAAAAAAGTCAACTTGAGTGTCATTTCACTACTTTTGTTTGGAAAGCCTGTTTTTGGTTGATCAGCACTTGATTAAGGGATTGTTGATTGTCTTGAGTGTACCATTTAGGAAGTTAATGCAATTAGATTTCTATACACTAACTCTGTCTGCTATGAAACTATAGAAATGGTCATTGCAGCCATTGGTGATTTCACACTGCAGCTTTCTGCGTGTGCATACCTGATTCACTGCGTGTAACGGTTCAGAGACTGTGAGAGATGGAAACTCTGTTGTTATGTTCTCACTACACAGTATTAGAGAATGGAAGTAGGTTTTGTTTCTTTTTATAAATCACAGACTGAAGGAATGATTGCATAACTGATCCTAGAACAATAAATTGTTTCTTTTTTTCTACAGTAGATGGTTAGGAAACTTTTCATTTGTATTAAAAAGTAGCATAATTATTTTTGGGTACTGTTTACCAGCTTCATAGACAAGTATTAGTAGCTTTACCTGAGAGTCTTGCAGCACCGGTATGATGAGGTTGTGTGTAAATGTTTGTGAGAGAGAGAGAGCGCCTAAGCTGTTTGCTGAGTTCCTTTGTATGCTTAAATATGAATAAAGAAAGTGCTGTGACATTCAAATCCAGTTTCTCTCGAAGTCTTTACTTCTTGCTTGGCAAATTAGTATTAGTTTATGGTCCTCGTTTTAAAATGCATTGATGGCTTTGTCAATGGATAATGCACGTTTCTTTCTTTCTTGCTTTCTTTTTTTAGTGAATTTTTAAACAAATTCAACTAAAAGGCTTGAGCTTGATTATTGGATTTGTTCCGATTGAATAAATATCTTTATGTCTAATGTCAATCTGTGTAGCCTATTAGTGTAGAAGTGTGTTTTGAGTAGTCTCGCGTAGCCAGACCTTCAGACTGACGGCTGAAGGTCTGGAATAGATGGCAGCATTTATTGGCCAAGGCCCGCCCATGAGGCCGTTTGACGACATGTCAAACAACGTGACGTCACATTTGTAAACACGACTGCTTTCTTCTCTGGTGAGGGGGTTTGGCGCGTTGCATTCTTTGTGCATATCGCCACCTACCTTTGCTGTTATGCAGTCATGATTTCTTATGATCAGTTTCCTTTTTTTTTTCTTTCTCTCTTGCCTCTTTCTCACATATCCATCCATATATAGAATTATTTGATGCTCCATCCCATTCCATCTCCCAAAGCCCCACCTGGCGCTGCGTGTTCAGCTCCTCCAGGCTGGACCCTAAAATCTGGAATAGACCAAAGCATCCTTACTCTATATTAAATCCTTTCACTTTATCCAGTAGTATATATGTATTCTATTAGTATTCTGTAGCCTACTCTATCTCTATTAAAATCATAACCTAACAAATATTCCAAATCCTTATTTACCTTCCCTCTTTCGTTTAAATATGATATCAATTCCTTTCTTTCCTCATCATACCTTTTACAATCATATATCACATGCTCCACTGTTTCTTTCTCCCCACAATTCTCACATAAACCAGTCTCATGAACTCCAATTATAAAGAGCGATGCGTTCAGTCCTGGCGTCACATCTTTGTTTCCAGGCGGAACGTTAAAGAACGCGACACACGCGTCTCCCGGAAATCCTGTATAATTCAACCAATCCGATGACGACTTCGACACTCCTGAAGTGTTTCCAGATAAGTGTGCCATATGCATCAGAACGGCCTGACGGCGTGACGTCTAAGTCTAAGGCTGCCGGTTACATCGTAATGCCAGTAGGTGGCAATAAATTACTAGGATTGAGTGACGTCTGAGGCTGAGACTAGGATTTAGTTAACTTGATCATTCACTCAACCAGTTCGTTCAAAACATTGATTCATTCAGCTGTGGCTGTATTGGATAGTGTTTCCATTGTCACGTTTTTGAAAATGCAGTCGCGGGAAAAAATACAGAGTCGTTGGTTGCGGGTTTTATGTAATGTATCACGGGCACCAAAAAAAGGCTAAGAAAACTGAGAATCGATCCGTTTACTAATATGTATTGTTCCTGAATGAAAGAGCGAGAAAGAGTAAAGGAGAAACTAGAGATTACGCGAGTTTCACCAAAGACAGGATATGTTCTTTTTTTTTTCATGAAGATGCGTTTAAAAATTTGGGGAGTGCTTTAGGAATGAAATAGGCCTAACCTACAGATTAAATAAATGGTCACATACTACATATAAACAAGTCTAGCTAAACTAATCCAAATAAGATTTAAAACAGAATATATAAAATCAAAATGTTTAAGGTGCGTTATGGGAATAACGCAGCTGTAAATTGTGTTTGGATGGGGGAAATTGGGCTAGATTTCATTCCTTTCGGGTGTGTTTTGAGTCATCCTTGGGCTGGGAGCTGTCAACCCTGTATGGAAGAATTTTCGTTGGCGGAGCAAAAATAGACCAAATGACTGCCCATACTGTGTCTAAAAAGTAAGTTACTCATTTAATTGTTTTTATTAATCTGTTCTATACGAACAATATCACGCTCCTGGTGTTGAGTACTTTGAATATCAGCATGACTGTGATTTGGAACAATTCTGCTCCTGTAATATTGTCTAAAATATTCAAGGGTTGAACAGATATTTAATTTTGTTAGAGTAAATGTGGAAATGTACCTGCCACGTGTGGCTGCATCTGCTAAATATGTCTGTCCTGAAAAATGTATATACATTTTACTTGATCAGATCAGTCAAGTAAGTTTGAAACTTCTCAGTGTTTATTGCTTTAAACTCCACCTTTTCACAGCATCATGTTCAAAAATCTAACTGTACAATAAATTTAGGATTTAATTTGTCAACATAAATAAAATCCTAGAATTTGTCAATGTTGCAATTTGTTCAATGCATTTTGAAGAAAGGATAATATCTGTAAACATTCTCTAAAATTAACATTTCATACATAATTTTTTAATGTCAGTATGGCTGGTCAACTCTCAATTCACTCAGCAGGAAGTACTGGAGATGCACAGTTTACACCACAAACACAAAAAAATATTTTTTAGATAGGTGCGATGTATTATGAAGAGTCGTGTGAAGTTTAGAAAACGGTGTAGTTGTTGGATTCTCCATATCCTGCTTCCTGCAGATACTGTTCAATATTGATTGGCTCAGGCACACGGATAACACTGCTGTCATTGGCACTCTTCTCTCCTGATTGGAGTTTACGCCTGACCTCAGCCAAAGAGGGGCGGTCATGCTCCTTCCACTGACAGCAAGCTTTGATAAGTGAGTAACTGGAGAAAAGCAGTAGGAACAATTGATTATTTTGAACAGTACAACCAGTAAATTAAAATATAATAAAAAAAATGAATACAATAATTTTACAAAAGAACAATTCTAAAGGTGCATTTACAGTGAGTTGGAGCAGTTGTTCGGTTTCTTCAGGGTTTTCCCTCGCTGATGATATTGTAGAAGTTCCTGTGCAGGGATTTCAGAAAAGGGGACCTCACCTGAAAGTATAAAGAATAGGATAAACAAAAATGTGAGAGAAGTTAAAGGTGAGAGTTCTTAATATTTCTAAGCAAGATAGATACAGTCAATTTGAATCGTCCCAAAAGAACCGGACAGCAAACTCACCAAGAGTCACCATTTCATACAGTAGCAGCCCAAGTGACCAACTGCAAAACAGATCAAGAAATACAGGTATTTGAGCTGAAACGTGAACATTGTTTTTCCTGAAAACATGTATTGGGCTTTTTACTTACACATCACTTTTTGGAGTGGCTGGTCTCTTGGCAAGTAGCTCAGGAGCCTGCCACTTTTTTCTCCCAGGATCTTCACTGTGATTAGCACTTGCTGATGTCCTTGCATACAAATCACCCAAACTCCAGAGTTTTGCAGTACAAATCCTGCTGACTAACACACTGCGAGCTTTGATGTTGCAGTGGAGAAGATCTTTGCTATGGAGAAAGTCCTACAGAGAAAGAAGCAAGAAAGGTCAGAAGATCTCCATCCTCCTCAAAACTGAACAAAAAATATCACACGACACCATCATTGGTGTCATATTTGTTCCAACTAGTGCTTATATTGGCAAATACCAAAATGCTTGGATTTGACACTGAGAAAAGTGGTGATAACAATATTGTGCTCACCAGTGCAGAGGACACGTGTGAAGCCATGGTGAAGATCTTTTTCTCTGTCATCTGGAGCATGCCTTCTGGCCCAACATTATCCTGTTTAATACCAAATAAACAAAAGAATTTGCACCAAAATAAGTTTATTTAGATGCACAACCTTTGAGATCAACAACATAAGATAAATGAAGCATTTTAGAACTTTCAAAAATGTTCTTATGGGCTATGTATGGCTGTTTCCCACCAGTTGAGAACCGCTGCTGTAAAACATCTTGGTCAAATCTCTTACCTGTCTACACCTCCACAGGAATCCGAGCAGATCTCTGTTCTCCATCTCTTCAATAACAGTAATGAGAGGAGCTCGCAGGGATATAATTCCCAGAAGCTCCGGTAAGAAGGGATGGGGCCCTAACTGGGAAAGGAAGGACGCAAATCCCAAGAATGACTGACTTTCCTGGTTACTGGCTGAATCTGAGTATGAGAACAAAAAAAGCAGTGTGAAACTGGAATTCAAGATCTCAGTCAGATTTTATGACTATATCATAAATGACTCGGGCACCATTAAGTACACGCAGCACCACATTTCTGTTTTCCATGCGAGCCCTGTAGAGTGAGACAGAGCTGTCTGACTTCAGAGAGTATGATGATGGGAGAGGAGACACCCCTTTGAAGTTCTCCGGTAGTCGCTGTCGTGGAAGTTCCCTGGGCTTTGTGAAGGCTGAAGCTGCGGCACCAAAAGAGCCTCCGCCATCAGTAAAGGCCACATTGTTGGCATTGAAGGAGGCATGTTCATGTCTATAGGAGTCTCGAACTGGGCTGAACGTCATGTAAGATGTAGTGTCCAACGCTATGGGCTCACCTTCAAGAGCATTCAGACCCCGGGGAGCTACGTATAGGGAGATAGAAAGAGAGATTGTTTAGGTGGGATTCAATTAATTAAAGTATTAAAAAACAAAACAGCATACTTAATAAATTATATTATCAACCAAATGTCATGTTTGATTACTTGAAGTCAGTATCAAAACCATTTTGTGCAAACTGTCTCAATGTGTAGATTAGAGGCGTGATTCTTAAGCCCTTGACGTGACACATAAGCACAGTGGTTTGCATTTTAGATGCAACATTTATGCCTAACGCTAAAGCAAATATTTAATCCCTGTATTATGTACAGGCATTATGTATTTTATTAATTAGGAAATACATTTTTATGATTAACTTTTTTTTCAATTGTAAAATGTACACATCAATTTTGCTATGCATCATACATGTAACGCATGCAAATTTTTGCATTTAATACAAAACACTGAAATATATATATATATATACGCACACACTCTTGGCATGTTGTGTTTTTAAAATATATATTTAGACACTCACCATCAATGCCTTTTACGTTTCTCCTAGTCTTGGTTGCTCGACTGGACCTGGGTTGCAGGCGATCCACCTTCTCAGGACAGAACTTCAGCAGTAGCAGAAGCACCAGCGTGACCAAGAAACTCATCAAAAACAACACTGGTACGATTATCACTTCCTGTTCATGCACACGGATCTCTGAGGGAGCAAGCCACATGTTGACAAGGAATATCAGTGACTGTTTTAAATTTTAGCTTACAACTTTGCAGACATACTTGTCTAATGGCGATGATGCCTTTTTGTTTTATCTGACAGACATGATCTACTCACCACACAATGTGTCTCCAGGTTTGCATTCAGAATACGCAGAACTGGAAGGGGTAGCCATCCTGCACAGAGACAGAATGTGGATTTAAAAGGTTGGAGATTTTTTTTAAATGAACTACTTACTTGTTTACCAAAGTATAGTGCTGTGTTTCAGGCTGATTTCCAAATATGGAGAACATTGAAACAATGTAGATTTTAAATGTTCTAAGTCTTCTATAGTGGCAATATGAAACATCATGCTGAATTCTGGGTCAGCATAACATGATCAGTGATTCTAATCAGCATAAAAGGCTTTGGGTCACATCTTTGTCAACATTTTCAGTGTTCATCAGTGTTTTTTTTTTGTGTGTGTTTTTTTCAGGAAATAACCCCAGAAAGAAAAAAAGGGGGAAAATACTAGGAAATAGATATCACATGTGAATATTTACTGTGTACATAAGTAAATTATGTGTGTACACGATGAGAGTATCTTGTAAGTATAATCTCAATACACACTTGTGCTCCATGTGCAATATGAGATGACCTCATTTGTGAACAAACAGTGAACACCCAGTCTCATGTTTTCTAAATGTCAGTACTAATATTTGCTATACTTGTGTGTGTTCATGGCTGCAATTGTCAGTTGTGTTGTGCTACTAGATGAATGTGCTCTTTCTATGCCCATAAGTGTGGCTAAATGTGTTTTCAGACTGTGAAGTAAAAGGCCACTGTATTAGCTCTGTTTCTGATACACGGAACAGCCTTTTTATTTGGATTATGATACTCAACCTGTTTGTCTGCATTTTTCATTCTCAAAGACGACACAACGACACGTCATATACACAGAGGTACATAGGGAAACCCACATAAGCAACTGACATAAATATCCTGACTTAGTAAATGTATTTAAAAATAGTGTATTTAAAAATTGTCCAGTACTTTTAATCAGCAAATATTCAGTTGATCAAAAGTGACAGTAACGACATTTATAATGTTAAAAAAAGATTTATATTCCAAATAAATGCCATTCCTTTCTAACTTTCTATTCATCAAAAAATCTGGAACAAAAAGTTTCACAGTTTCCACCAAAAACAAATTTAGTATCAAGACTGTTTTCAACAATGATTATAAGAAATGTTACTTGATTTCTGAAGGATCATGTGACACTGAAGACTGGAGTAATGCTGAAAATTCAGCTTTGCCACCACAGGAATACATTACATGAAAAAAATAAAATAAAATAGAAAACAGTCTTTTTACATTTTAATAATATTAACATAAATACAGTATTTTGGGGACTTTCAAAAACATTAAAGAATCATACTGACCCCAATCATTTGAATGGTAATATAATGCTCTCTCTATAGTGTATTTATCCTTCTTTGACATAATTGAGGAATGTTTTGACACCAACATATGTGTTCTGTGCACTTTATAATACAAACTAATTCACAATAAATAAATTATCAAATCATCTGACAGCTAATTCCACAAGAAGGCCTGCATTGTAAACAAAAAAATAAGTCACATATTTCACTTTGTTGGCTTTGTCTGCAGGTCTGTATTGACCTACCTGCTGGACTGTTGTTGTAGGTGGTCTTACTCCTTGGTGTGCAGTCTTTCCTTGTGTCTCAGATTTGTCTCTATATAGTTTTCCATGATGGAAATGATATCCAATTGTTGAATACATCACTCTGTCCCATGTTTTACAGTGTCATCACTACGTCTTATTAGTCTTACTTGTTTCTAGAGAATCTCCTTATGGCGTACTGTATACTAAGCCTGCTTGTGTTTGTCTAGGTTGCACCTTTGTTGGTGACTTAGCTCCACCCTTTTCACATGTGTGCTGTCTCTTCACTTGCTGTTGTTGGTAACACCCTCCTTTTATGTAGTGCTAAAAAAAAATAAAAATTTATGGCCAAAGGGTTTATTACAGTGCCAAGCCATTTCTACATTTCACAGAGTATCATTTACAGCTGTCATACCCTGTGAAATTACACTATATCCAGTTAAATGCTCAGACTTTGCCTTTATTTCTACTTGTGTTAAACTAATCTCATCTATCATACTCAGCTTATGTGACATTTTCTTCTTCCTGAATCTAGCCTAACCAAAACCTGATTATCCAGCTCCTCAAGTTTCTCTAGGATGTTCAGACATCCAGGCAAGTCTCCTGACTCAATCAATGTCCTTTAAAAACAGTAGAAGAGGGCGTGCAGGGTTACCTTTCATCCAGTGTTTATGGTTTAGAATGAAAACTGTTTCGTCAGCACGTGCATTCAATGTCTGACAGCTGATGGTTTTAAGTAGGACTTCAAATAGTGAATGGTGCAAGATTGCACCATTCAACATTCGGTTGCATCAAAAACCAGTTAAAATCAGTTAATCAGCAAGCCATAAATAAAAAGTAAACAAATAGACATGGCAAAGGTCAGTTTTTTTTAAATAAGTCTTTACCGGCTAAAACTACAGAGACCATGCTATTTTTTATATTTAACACAGAATAATATTTTAAGTTCTGGACATATTATCGGACATGGACTAAATATTTTACACCCTTTGTAAATAAAGTAAATTTAGTTTTTCTTTTAATTGTAAAAATGTAAAATATTTTCTGGTAGTGTTAGGGTGTGGGTTAGTTTATAGTATTTATAATTAGCTGTATACAGAAGCAGATATAGAAAATTATTAAGAGGGTGGCATGATGACTCTGAGGCATGGCAGCAGCACTATAGCAAGTGTCCCTGTGTAGTTCATGTGGATTTCTGGTCTGATATACACATTTGTGTTAATGAAAGTGCTGAACAGTTGCATTACCATACAGTAATCTGTACTGTTTAAAAACATCAAAAATAAATATTAAAATATAAATAATCCAGGGCACCAAGACTTTGGCTATTAAATCAACATATTCTAAATGTCTCTGAGCTTGTAAGATTATGTCTATCATTAGTACATACAGAAGACATTAATAATGCACAGGCTGCTTGGATGACATAAATCACAAATTTTAGTGCATCAAGTTTGAGAGCAAAAAAAAAACCTTCTGTCTTTTGTGGACATTATGGAAGGTCAGAACACCCTATAGCAATTGCCTACTCTCTCGCTCTCTCCCTCTCACTTTCTCTAAGTCTCTCTTTAAGGCCTTTATTAAGCAACATAGTTAATCAAGTTAAGATTAGATTCTTAACTATTTCTTCTTGTTGATTTTCTGAGACTCGAGTCATTTGATTCAGACCAAAAAGATTCTTTCAGATCATGATTTGTTTGTTGATGTTACATTTATGCCAGTAGGTGGTGACAAATGAGCCATTGAAACAGGCATTATTATCCTTGTAAAAATTTGCTTGTCTACAAATGTCCACTAATGGTTTTCCCAACAAATGACAACAAAAGAGATCTATTTTTCTGTGTTCATATAATCATGAATGTAATAAACACATACTAGTTCGGGATAATTCTGGGGTGGCAGATGGGGTGGCAGTGCATTTTCTTAGGGTGGCAGTTGCCACCCAATGCCTCAACAGTAGATCTGCCTCTGACTGTATTTAAAAACATTAGAAGTCAATAGCCGGGTTTCCGCAAAATTGGAATATAGCATAAAACATTTGCGAACAAGCACCGTTTCCATCCAACGAGTCAAAGAGAACAAAATTGTCACTTCCCGGTAAACTGGCACTAAATATCACTAAGATAAGCTACTGAATATAATAATTTTCATATATGAAAAATTGCTTACACAATAAATGCTGTCATTGCTCTCAGAGGTGAGTGCTGCTGTTTGGGAATACAGTTGTGTAAGACAATTATACAGAAATACTTTGATGACAGACTTTGCTCAGGCATTTTAGAACGACCAAAACAACATTTCAGATGCTGTGAAACGAGATCAGTCCGCTGCTAGTCAAGTTATCCTGTCTCATAGCGCAAAGTCACATGACTTTTTGATGGGCTTGGGGGAATTTATTCACAAAATGCATTTCCATCTCCCATTATTCGCATTAACCCTTTTTCGCACAAGTCAAAAACCACCTCAAGCGAGTGTAAAAAACTTTTTTGCGAATTAAAGGATTTTTTTTCCGAAATTTGATGTTTCCATCACTCGTTTCTCATGCGATACTTCAAAATGCGCATTAAAACAGGGTGTCGTCCAAATTTAAACAGGGTGATGGAAACATAGCTAATGTCCTCTTTTAGATGTAAACGTGTGTGTATGTGTTTGTTGTTGAATTGAAACAATGTCAATTTACACCAATTTAACATTTTATTTAGAAGTTGTTGAACTAGAATATGGAGCAGTAGTGATCACATTGTGGCTTTGGACTTGTTAGGGTGAGGCCCCATCCACTTCTCCCCTGGAAAACAAAAGAAAGAGAATAATTGGACAATAGCCTTTCTAAAAATAAAAAGGAAAATGTAAATATGTCAATAAACTATGTAAATTATCTGATGTTATTAATCAAACAAATTGTTGGTTAATCAGTTAATCGTCTACATCCTATAAAATTACCGATGAAATAAGCCATGAGCTCAAATCTGTCAGAACCAAAGAAGATCTCAGCTTTCCCGTTCACATGACACACGATAAACGGAAGACCAAAGCTCTGCAAAAGTAGGGAAAAACTGTATAACTGTATAAAACTGTATAAATATCATTTTGTGATATTTTTTACCACAAAGACATTTTGGTGGGAAAGACTGAGGGTGCAGAGACACAAGTAAAATACACTGACATTATACTCCAGTGCTTCCTGTGTGACACTCTTCAGCTTGTCTTTGATTGGCTGAGATTTGGAGAGAATCAGAATTTCCTCCACCTCATTGGCTGAGAGACCTGCCTTTAACCCTGCCTGTGCAGACAGACATTGGAGAATACTATTAATTGTAGTTATATATCTATAAGTTTGTTTTCTTAGTTTAGCATTGGTAAATATGTCAGTCTCCATCTTGGTGCTAAAATAAATAATGACATATTTTTTATTGACTTCATTTCATTTATTTTTCTCAGTTATAGAATACCTCAGTGAGTGAGGCGGGTTGGGAAATGTCCTGATGAGTGTGCCACATTCTTTTCCAGAGCTCTGTAGACACCCTTTCCAGTGTGTCTCCCTTTTTTTCCTTCTCTGATATGACTGTCACAAAACGCATCGCATTCAAAGAGTCTGAGATTGCAAAAGAGAACAGAGGAACAAAAATAAAAGACATAAGAATAAAAGACATGCGATTCACTTAGTAGCACATAAATATCTGATTGGATGAGTTAAGTGCCAAAGATTAGCATGCACTTACAAAACCTTTTTCCATTATTATTATTTTTTTAATTATTCAAAAATCTTTTTCTTTATAAGAGAAAGTAAACAAATATGGCTTGCTTTCTAAATCTAGTCATAAGAACCATCTGAGAAAAATGTTAGCTTGAATACTTTTCTCGGAATGGTATGAAGGTTGAAACATTGGGACTCCAAAATACTCAGACAGCCTCTTTAGATCTGAGACCATGTATAGAAGTTTACTTGGGTTCAATCCAGGGGGTGGGTTACCTATAGGAAAAGAACAGACTTGATAATGGTTTCTGTCTTCATCTATAAATAATGCAAATTGTCACATATAGTTGGCAACTTTACAAATGATACTTTAGCAGTTACAAGATTATTGCTCTAGGTCAGGGATGGGCAACTTTGATAGTGACGAGGTCCAGATTTTTTTCTGATTTATACCAATGGGCCAGATTACTGATCCACGTCTATACACACCTTTTACATCGTTTTAATCAATTTCCTTTTTATTGAAGGAAATCAAAGTATAATTAATGTAAGTTGTTTTTAAAGATATTATAAAACTTGAGCAGTTATGCTAATTCAGAGGGGAAACTTTGAAAGTGAAAGTGAAGTGACATACGACCAAGTATGGTGACCCATACTCGGAATTTGCGCTCTGCATTTAGCCCATCCAAAGTGCACACACAGCAGTGAACACACACACTGTGAACACACACCCGGAGCAGTGGGTAGCCATTTATGCTGCTGCGCCCGGGGAGCAGTTGGGGGTTCGGTGGTGTTATTGAGGGTGGAGAGAGCGCTGGTTAGTCACTCCCCCCACCTACAATTCCTGCCGGCCCGAGACTCAAACTCGCAACCTTTCGATTAGGAGTCCGACTCTCTAACCATTAGGCCACGACTTCCCTGTCAGTTGACAGCAATATTACCCCAACAAGCCAATGTAAACTTAATTGCATTGTCTGTAAATTTGCAACAAACAAATGTACAGTAGGGGCCTACAGAACATTCTCAAAACAACTGATTTTTAAAATCAAATTTAAGACATTTAAAGACCTTTTTAAGACCTAAACTTCACATTTCAGACTTTAAACAATGTTTAAGAAAAGGAATGTCAAAAGTATCAATTATTATATTAATTTAAACAATTATTATCAATCAATTATTATATTAAATTACATATATCTTGATGTCTTAATTGTTTAGATTTTTATATAGCATTAGCTTCTTGTCGATCCACTGGTTCACATTTAAAAATAGCAGATGGGCTAATTGAAAAAGCAAATTCGTTCTCTGCCAGCAGGTTTCACTTTCAGAACTGCAGAATACAGTGGTTTCCCCGGTAACCGCAGTAAGCAGTGCAGCACCTGACTTTGAAACGTGCAGCGCTCATATTTATTCAGTGAAATCATAGCCTTTTGAAGTTTAATCGACATATTAATCAACATAGGAATTCTTGTCTTTCTGTCCCCAAATTTAAGACCATTTATAATTAACTTTTTGTACCATTTAAGAGTTTTTCATGGCCTTAAATTTAAACAATTGAACTGAGGACCCGCGGAACCAACAGGAACCCCCTAAGAACCCACAGTTCAGTGCAAACATTTCTGTCATGCATTTGGCAAAAAGGTTTACTACTTACCTTTGAAATTTGAGGCAAGTGCAACTCTGGCGTCCCCGTTGTTTGTGCGCAGTAGTGTGATGGTGATTTAAATAAAAATACAGATTTCCAAACAATCCAAACACATAGGTATCCCCTTGAACTTTTTTTTTTTTTTTTTTGATCATCAAATATTTTGTTTATTGCATGAATCTTAGAATCATATTCACTGCTAGAATGGCTACATGATTCTCTAGTTGATTTGGTAGTGCTCAGTTCTTCTGGACGCCAGGGAAGCTGGCAAAGACGGTAGTCCAGTAGTAAACCAAACGCATTCTCAACATCTGCTTCACATTGTCACTGTTCATCTTGTTGTTGATATCCAGGTACTTATGGCCACTGCCGGCAAACTCGGGCCAGGTTACAGGAACACTGGACTCACCTTTGTTAGGGTCACCAGTTTGAGCAAAATTGGTCCAGTAGGAAATCATGTAGTTGGCGACGTCACGATGGCGAGGAAAGTAGCCCAGAGGAGTGTTGAAAGGCTTCCCAAACACATACTGAAGATCATCAGTGTGATCGGCACCCATCCAGAGTGGGAAGACAGGCATGCGAGAGGGCTCAGTGAACAGGTACGAGTAGGTTCTTCCAGATTTGGCATGGTCAGAGTGGAGGTACAGGGCCGCTTGGGTTGGCACCAGGAAGATGTAGTCCGTCTCCATGTCCACAACTGTTTTCTTAATGTCATTATCACTAGGTTTACTACCCCAGTTGACTGTGTACTCCTCATAAGTTGCGATACCAGCATCTTGTCCTCTAGATTCAGACAGGGCAATCGAGAGCTCCCTGACATGATTCACAGGGGTGGACACCAATGCGTTGTTGATAGATGGGATGTCAAGGGTGGCAAAGATGTGGCCATCCATGTCATTGACTCCAGCGATATAATCAATGTCAGCAGCATTCCCGAAAAGGGTTTCAGGCTCGGCGGGGAGGAAATCACCATCGATGACGGGCGACAGAGCCAGATTGTGTACAATGGGATCAGAAGGAGATGTACTGAAGTTCACATTTCCAGCAAGAGTTACAGTCTTTGGATCTGTCCTCCTCAGACAAGCCACCATCCCGCTATCAGTAGGACATCCTACCTTTTTTGCGATCTTCTCAGCATACTGTCGTGGATTTCTGTTGACAGCCCAGGGACAGAGAGCAACACCACTCTGTGAGATAGCTCTGCGGATCAGGCCCTTGTTTTTAGGGGAAAGAATCTGGAAGTTGACACTGGCTCCTCCTGCTGACTCCCCAAAGATGGTGATGTTGTCTGGATTGCCACCAAAATTCCTGATGTTTCTGTGTACCCAGGAGATAGCGGCGTGCTGATCCCACAGACCATAGTTTCCTGTCGAGCAGGACATGCTCAAGTCATCATTTAAATACTACAATCTATCAATCCATATATCCCCTTGAACTTGGTAAAAAGATAATCTGTTTACCATCTTGACAGGAAAATACTGTTTTCATGATCAGTTTTTCGTTTATTATTTGCTAATGTTAGTGAATGTTTACATTAGAGTGCACGTCCTATGCTGAAATTAATACTTATACGGCCCGCAGAGCGCCAGTTGCCCATCCCTGCTCTAGGTAGAGCTTCACATTTAAGTTAGTGAAATAAAGTGATTAAATAATTATATAAGGAATACATTTACTGTCTGGAATATCTAAAAAGCTATGATCATTAATGTGACATATGTGCTTAGATTAGTTGTGATCATGTCATTTCCCCATTACCTGAGCCATATATGACTCCTCCTAAATATGCTGGTTTGAATTTGAGGTCGATATTCCAAATATTTCTATAGCGACATAGCACCTTAAAAGACAAAAAATCAACACAATGCATGATAATGACACTGCATTAGCACTGATGGTATGGCAATGAAGTATACCAAGGCCGAAAAACATTACACACCTCAAATGCCAGCCAGGAATAAGGAGAGGCAACATCATAAAATAACTCAATCATTTTTCTGGAACTGGACATCTGTAATAAATAATTTATATTATAACATTTGTAAAACCAAACGGATACATATAGACTATAATAGATTAGTATTGCAATTGAATTTACAGGCATGGCACCCTTGGTGTGTTCTTGTTCTTGATCTGATTCTGTTTAATAGAAGAGGTGTAGCTGCAGGTTGGAGATCTCTAATAAGGCAGTGCTTCCCAACCTTTTTTTCTGCCGTGGCACAGTTTAGATATGTTATAAATTCCACGGCACACCACTAAGCATTATATATATAATATAAAGGTATTTTGGCTTTATATATGATCAGACACTTAATTTCTGAAGATCATACTCAAATGGAGTTAACAAGGTTTTTGACGACCGAATGACAAAGATCTGTGTTTTGTCCATCATTAGAACCGCCGCATCTGAGACAGTAAATTAATAGCATCACGTTTTCATCAGTTTGCAAGTTATAAAGTTTATTGTAGCTATGGGTGCTTAGTTTCTCTTGTTGTTTAATAGCCTACATTTGGCCAAAATCTCACGATATAAATAACGAACCGCTATATGCAGGATATTTAAAACGTACAAAAGTGTATTGGCTACAACTAGGCAGCAAATGCTAAGACTCTTCTCTGCTCTTTAAACACACAAAAACATTAGCCTTATAGAATGCGTTTCTGTCTTTAAGATGCGCGTGCGAGTTATGAGTGTTTGACTGACAATGAGGATCCAGTGGCGTTGAGGTTTAGTCACAAGCTCTTTTGAATGCTTTTCCTTTGGTTAAATATTTGTAAAAACCCACAAACAGACACAATGATGACCAATAGCACTGATTTAAAATAATAATAACGAAATATAAGGGGTAAGGAAGTTTTTGATCATTTTCTAGGCTAAACCCCTAACCTTAACTGTCTTTCCCCCTTTTGGAGTTGTACTTCCCCTTTTGGATTTGTTTCCACTCCAGTTTGGAGTTCTTCTCCCCTTTTTGGAAAATGGAAATCACCAGCCTGCACAGTA
This sequence comes from Schizothorax lantsangensis, assembly GCA_027422415.1. Lineage (NCBI taxonomy): Eukaryota > Metazoa > Chordata > Actinopteri > Cypriniformes > Cyprinidae > Schizothorax > Schizothorax lantsangensis. Next base: position 23,625,781 of record CM049850.1, read on the forward strand.
TAATGGTGACTGACAAACCAGCTTAGCTGGGATCACTATGTTTCATATGCTTTGCAACTTTGCGCTCTGCAAAGTTTTTTTGTTCTGATTCCTTTTAACGGGAGAAGTGGGTCGCTGCAGGTTGGAGATCCCTATCCCTAACCTTAACTGTCTGTCTTGTACTGTCCCTTTTAAACTTTCTCCAAACCTGTTTGGAATTATGTTTCCTTTTTTGGAAATCACTTGTCTTCGTCTGTTTGTTTAATGGTGGTTGGCAAACCAACTTGGGATCACTATGTATCATGTGCTTTAAAATTCATTAGCACATGCTGTACCGTCTCTGGGAGTTCAGACACTATACCTTTCTGATTAATGTTCGGACCAATTCCAAAGAAGTGACACGGTCTCACTGTGGTACTTGTTGTACTTGCACCCTCAGTGAAGAGAAACCTTGTTAAAGTTCAATGAGAGACAAATCAAGATCCACTATTTATGGCAGAATGCCACTCATTAGTTATGGTAGCTTAACAACCATTATTAATTAGTGCTGTCAAAATTAGCGCGTTAAAGCAGACGATTAATTTTTTTCAGTTTAACGCGTTAAAAATATTTAATGCCGTTAACGCAGGGGCGGGACCTAGGATTGGCCACCCCACTCATAACTGTTAATTCTGTCTCTTTTTTCTTGACAAGAAGTGTATTTATTAAGTCGCAGAATGTCTTTACGAGCACATCAAACAGGAGACGCGCGCGCTTCAACTTCACTTAGACTCTAAGTCTGGTGAAAATATTTAATATTCATACGGATGCACATTTTGGCAAATTCTTTGATTATCCTCATTATCCTCTTTGTTAGCACTGGCGATATGGATATATATAACTGGTTAAAATGCTGAAAAGCCATAAAAAACATGATATAACGTGTTATCAAACAGACATGTCCAAATAATTTTTTAACAAATCTTTGCTGTGAAAAAACACTGAGGAATAATTAGAATGCTTGCCATCATTTTGACAATAATGAAAACATAAAAACGTAATTCCATCTCACAGGACCTTAAGTGGGAGTTCCAAATTGACTCTATTGTGAACAAGGCCCAGCAGAGGAAGTATATCCTCAGCTACCAAATTGGATCTCAGAAAAGTGCAGCGAATAATCTGGACTGCTGAGAGAATTTTCAATACACCCCTTCCCACTCACCAAGAACTGTACATATCCAGAGTGAGTAAAAGTGCTGGTAAAATCACTCTGGACCCCTCACATCTAGGCCACTTCGTCTTGGCGTCTGGTCAGCACTACAGAGCTCTGAGCACCAAAACAATCAGACACAAGACAAGTTCAAATGTGCAATACACAGCACTGTTTATGCTTTTAATTTGTTGGCATGCATATACCTCTTACTCATATTCCCTTGCATTTTATACATATACTGTCTGTTGTCTAGTTTGTAGTGCTGTCAATCGATAAAAAAAAACTAATTAATCGCACATTTTTCTAAAATTAATCGCGATTAATCCCACCTAACATTCAAGTTTTAAAATATATTTTATATTGCAATAATTTCACATTCAATCTTCAAATGTACAATGTACAAACAACATAAAGACAGTATATTTTTTATATTTCTTTAATGGCATCTTTTTTATGATTGAAGGCCAGCATCACTGAAATCAATACTACTGATGTCTCTATAAATTTGTTTTTCCCCTTAATATTTAACCATTGACTGTAGCCATTCAGCATTAAAGTATAATTGACAGCTATCCATTTTAGCATTTATTAGACTTAACTTCTAATTTAAGTTAACTTAAAACAATCTTCACATGAAGCCATTATAATAAATGACATATTTAACTACCGTGCCCTTCAGCAGAAATATACAGAAAATGAATAGTTACCAAACACTAAATTCTAAATTAAATATAGATGAACCCCTTAAAGCTATAAAAGTTATTGATTTCCTCTTTTTTTTTCTTTTGTTCTTAGATTAACAGACATCACAGCAGCTGGTTATTATTATTTGCATGCTATTGCTTTAAAAGCTGCTGCTGCTTTCTGACCCACTTCAGGTCTTAAAGGGATAGTTCACCCAAAAATGAAAATGCTGTCATCATTTACTCCCCCTCAAGTAGTTCCAAACCTGTATGAATGTCTTTGTTCTGCTGAACACAAAGGAAGATATTCTGAAGAATGTGGGAAACAGAGCAGTTCTGGGGCACCATTGACTTCCATAGTATTTTTTTTTTCCTACTATGGAAGTCAATGGTGCCCCAAAACAGCCTGGTTATAAACATTCTTCAAAATATCTTCCTTTGTGTTCAGCAGAACAAAGAAATTCATACAGGTTTGAAACTACTTGAGGGTGAGTAAATGATGACAGAATTTTCATTTTTGGGTGAACTATCCCTTTAAGGCCAAAGTATACTTCGTTTTTACGCTAGTATACGCTAGCGTATGCGTACAGTCGAACGCGTAGCCTTTCAAAGTATACTCCATTTGAAGTTGTACGCGAACGCAGGCGGTCGACACATGCGCACTAGAAAGCTTCATTCATGTTCAGTGTCTGCTCTATTTTTCCCCGTTAAGTCATGACTGATAACAAATATTTTTGAACTCTTTTAACCCAAAGCTGAGCTGTCTCATACCCTCTCGCTTACAAGCGCTCGTCAATGTGAGCGTCTGTTGTTGCAGTCTCCGCTATTTTGTTGGCGTTGTCCGTCTCTTTAGTTTCGTTTTCTACTGTGAAACAACGGCCCGGGACAGTGTTGCCACCATGTGGGAAAACATGATTACTGCAGAATAACTTCAGTGCGCATGTGCGACCTGAGCGTACAAAGTACGCGCAGTTACAAAAATCGGGTGGTGCGCGTAAAGTACGCGCGTACTTTTCTGATGACGCAATTCGTGTCACGCGCACTGTACGCTGTCCCTCGCGTACGCGTAAAAAGTGAAGTATACTTTGGCCTTTAGTCTCTACTAATGAGCGGACAAGTTGAATCGGGTGTTTTAGATGAGGGAGACAGTTCTGGGGTGCCTCAGGACAGTTTTTAAAACCATTTCAGAGACATGTTCTTAAATATGACGCATATATAACATATTGCATGCATGCACGCAGTTTTAAGGCAGCTTTAATCGCCTTTTTGGTAACTTCATGCCTTAACTGACGGCATAACTAGGACATTGCATGCACGTAGTTTATTTCGCTGTTTGATATGAAATGATACAGGCTAAAGCGTGCGCCGGCACCTTTGTGCGTGTATTTGCTACAAACACAGTGTCTCTTCCGTGCTCGTTTGACTCGCGCCTGGTGCGGAGGCGACATTAGAGCGTGTCTGAAATGTCTCCCGTTTGATGTGGTCATAAAGACGTTCTGCATCTAAATAAACACAATCCTTTTCAAGAAAAAAGAGACAAGGATCACGTGACCCTTCGACTTCGATGCTTTGACTTCGATGCAGTCTTTCGCTCTGCTGACTTTGTCAAATATTTTATAATCCTGTCAGTAAATTTCGAACCACTTTGCATCTGACTCATCATGAGTGCTTCAACAGTCAAAGGCGATCGGAAAAGAGAGATTGGGTAATCGCCAATAAAGAAAAGATTCAGGGATTCCACCATCTCCAGAGAGGATATCGACGTTGCTATTGCTAACGGTATCAAGTTAGCATTTAAAGAGCAGCAAAGCACTTTGGATTCGGTTGTGACTTTGGCAGTAAGAGAAGCTGTGGACTCTGTGCTGATTCCAGCATTACGTAAACTGCGTGAGGACATACAAGCGACTAACAATTCTGTTAATTCAGACACGTGACCGCGTTGATTCTGTTCGGGCAACTACACGTGAGGATAGGAGTGCAGTCACGGACTTAAGAAATCAGCTAGAGCGAATCACCGAGAAGATGACGGATATGGAGGATAAAAGCAGAAGAAATAACGTGAGGCTGGTGGGGTTACCAGAGGAGCTGGAGGGCTCCGATGTGGCTGGTTTCCTCAGAGTTAATCTCTCCAAGTGGATTCCTTCCCTGAAAGGTTGTAACATCGAGATTGACCGGGCACACCGCGTGTATGATGGAAGGAAAAACTCAGATCGGCCGCATACTCTCATCTTCCGTGTTCTAAGATGGCATGACAGATCGGAGATTCTGAAAGGTGCTCGGCAGGCTTATCCGGTGAAATGCACGCAGGACAATGTCACGCTACTATTTTTTCCTGACTTTAGTCCAGTTACAGCCGCCAAGAGAAAAAGCTTGGTTCCAGTTTTGAGGTCGATGACGGCGCTTGGTCTCCAGCCCTTCCTCGCTTATCCGGCGGTAATTAAGCTACGGCACGGGGGTGAACAGAGAAGCTTCGATTCTTTTCGGAAAGCGGAGGATTTTGTCAGCTCCCTGTCACAGAATGGGACATTTGCTGCGGATCCACAGGGCAGCGGGAGGACGGCGGCCCCCCTCTCTTCAGCCCGGCGGGAGAGGCTTGGTGGCCGGGATGGAGGAGATGCCGGCTGCCCGGAAGAAGATGGTGGCGGGAGGGATATGGATGCTCGCTAGATCTCTTTTTTTCTTTTTTCTTCTTTCCTCTCTCCTCCTGGGATAGTGTTTATATTTATTCGATGCAATTGTCCCTTTGCTGGTAAGACTAACCCCCCCCTTTTTTTGGGGGAGGGGACTAATGGAGAGCAGGTTTCATTACAATAATGTTTTGGTTCTGTGAGCCTTTTGAGAGGCTCGTTTTGCGCTGGAGTGGATCGGTCACGGATCATCACGTTTTTTTGTTGTTCAATCAGACCTATGTTCTTGGTAACGTGCGGCCTGAGTTGTTTTTTGTCTATAGTTGTTGGTCATCTCTGTCTGTGTTGCTTTTATTTTTTACAACAGATATTCGTGCTTTTATTTACTTTACCTTGTTTCTAAGGGGATTTTTCATCTAAGTGGTTTGATATCTAGAACTCACACTAACGTTTACATGTCATTTACAGAATGGGAGTGCTTTTACTTCTCTTCATTTATTGAATACAATTTTGGAATTATGAATATTTAATGTATACTCTAAATATTTTATTACTGAATGTGACTGGCTTAAATTCTGCTGTTAAACGAACCTGTGTGTTAGAATATTTACACCGTAAATCTATTTCTGGTGCCCTGATATGTAACACTGGGTCATCGTTTTTTTTTTTTTTTTTTCATGTGTTTTGGGAGTGTCCGGTTGTCATGGACCTATGGACGCATGTAAACCTGGTTTTATCCTCCTCACTACGGACTAATTGTTTTGCTAATACCAATGTGTCTTCTTGATGTTGATTCTGGTCTCTCTATAAGCTTAATACAAAGGAGAAGGCTGTTTGCTGGTTTTGCGCGCTGCGAGAGTAGGACAATGATGCAGAACTGGTGTGCGCCGCACGTGTGTGGAGAGGCATATTGGATTGCATATTATTATTACTTCATTTTTCTATTATTTTTCTACTAACATATGTGGTTTATATAAAGGAAGGACCTGTTTTGTTGTTACTTTTTCCCTCCCTCTCCTCTCCTCCTCTTTGATTGGACCTTTAAAATATGGAGTATGTGTCTGTTTTTTAGTTTTGTTTGTTTTGAATGGATGTGATGTTGTGTGAAAAAAAAATAAAAAAAATGTTGATAACAAAAAAAAGAAAAAAGAGAGAGGCAGCAGTGTGAATGGGGTGGCCAACCCTAGCCCCGCCCTGCGTTAACGGCGTTAAATATTTTAACGCGTTAATCTGTTTCTGTTAACGGCTAATTTCTATGTTAATTAATTTTGACACCACTACTATTTTGTATATTGTGTATTTTATTCACTTATCTGCATCTTGTCGCTGTCATTCTGTCTGGCCACTTCTGTTACCAAGACTAATACCTTGTATGTATAAGCAAGGGCGTAGTTTTGGTTTGAACATTGGGGGGGTTGAAGTGGACCCTGGGTCATGCTCCCTCTTAAGGTTTATTTATTTGTTTGTTTGTTTAAATGTTATTTTTGTAAAATGGTCTTTTGTGCTATCCACCACACATGCAAAGTTGGTTGATTGCGTAACTGCAATAAAGTAATAGGCTAGTTAACAATTACTTGTTTACATAGGATATATAATGTATTTTATATTATTTAGACACTTAGGCTATAGTTTGACAGAATGTTCTAATTCAACATGCCATGGGAAGTCAATCTAACTTAGCATTTTCTTATATTGGTATTGTTTATTTCTTACTCCTTAAAGGGATAGTTCACCCAAAAATGAAAATTAGCCAAAGATTTACTCACCCTAAGGGCATCCTAGGCGTCCTCTTTCAGACGAACACATTCAGAGTTATATTCAACATTGTCCTGTCTGTTCCAATCTGTATAATAGCAGTGAATGGTGCCCCAGTTTCTGAATCCAAAAAAAAGTACCCATCCATCGCAAAAGCACTCCACAAGGCTCCGGGGTGTTAATAAAGGACTTCTGAAGTGAAACGATGTGTTGGTTTAAGAAAAATGTCGATTCTTAAAACTTTATAAACCGTTTAGTCCAGCTTCCAGTCTCTCAAGCAGGCGCGTTCCCGACAAGGCGGTTGAGCCTATGACGTAGGCGTCTTTTGAACAGCTCCTTCAGATTGGACTCATTCACGATCCATTTTATATTATATTTTATATCGAAATCCTCCAACATGTTTCACTAATAATCTTCGTTTTGTAGTAATAGTTTGTGACAGGTGTTTTGTTTTCCTTTCTCCTCTGTGTTTCCGTGTTCGTCACTATTTTAAAACAGATATGCAATATACTTGTTCACGTGCTTTGCCTGTGATGTAAACAACACTTGTTTCTCGTGAGACTACATGCTTCTCTCAGGAGCTTACTCTCGTGAGACTACTCGCTTTGCCCCAGAGCTTACATTGCGCCTATATCATAGGCTCAACCGCCTTGTCGGGAACGCTCCTGCTTGAGAGACCGTTAGCTGGACTAAACGGTTTTAAAAGTTTTATGAATCGACATTTTTCTTAAACTAACGCATCGTTTTGCTTCAGAAGTCCTTTATTAACACCCTGGAGCCATGGATGGGTACTTTTTTTTCGGATTCAGAAACAGGGGCACCATCCACTGCTGTTATACAGATTGGAACAGACAGGATAATGTTGAATATAACTCCGAATGTGTTCGTCTGAAAGAGGAATGTCAGACACGCCTAGGATGCCCTGAGGGTGAGTAAATCTTTGGCTAATTTTCATTTTTGGGTGAACTATCCCTTTAAAGGCGGGGTAAGCGATTTCTGGAAGCCAATGTTGATATTTGAAATCACCAAAACAAACACGCCCCTATAGCCCAAAAGGGTCTCACCCCTATTTTGATAGATCCGCCCCATATATACATAGCCTATGCAACCCAGGCAATGATTAGTTCTGTGAAACATAAGCTGCTTTTCCACCGAAATTACCTGGAACAATATGTCCCAGGAACATTTTTCCCCCCAGACCTGTTGCTGTCTGCGTTTCCATCGCGGTCTAAAGTACCGAGAAGATTAGGCAAATAGTCTGGTGACGTAACGTTAGGTCTGCGCGCGTTTCTCAATACCAAGTATGCAAATTTCGGACTTGATAACGTCAGCCAGCTTGCCTTGGCTGCTGCAATCTTCCTCACTGTAATTACAGACGAAATATATCAAACACCACTGCCTCTTTTCGTTTTCATTTAAACATATTAATAGCCGCAGAAATGTAGCTCAGGGAACGTACATACATTACAATGAAACAAAATATTATATCAAACATTGCCTGTTTTCATTTTAACATATTAATAGAACAACAGAATAAAGACCAAAGATTACCAGTTAGATTTACCCAAAACGAATTATATCTTATGTTTAACCACTACAGAGACATCAGAGCCAGCGGCAAATGTCAGAAGGACTAGCCGAGGTTATGCTCCTCTCTTCAGGATACATGAGCACTGAGCGCCAGGTGATCGCGTGGAGCTCACGTCTTCGAAATCGGCGAAGCATATTTTCAAATAGGCGCTGTTTTTATAAATAACCCGCAGATTTTAGTTTTAAATAACTACATTCTCGCCTGAAATACACGCGTCCAGTGTAGGCAGATCTGTTTCGACCTCACTCTGACCGTCCCTAACGTTCTAAATAGAATGATAACCTTCGTTCCGCCTTCTCTCGAGACCTTGGCTGTTTCTCAATATGCGTTCTTCAACGATCTTGCCTCCTTATGTTCTCGTTCTACGTCATCATTAACCGTCGAAGTTCAGTTCCAATTCTCAAGAATGCAAGTACAGAGGAGGCATGAAAGTGCCCGGATGTGTTCTTGACATCGAGGATGCATGGGCCGTTTCTCAAACGGAAGGCTGCAGCCTCCGTAGGTCACATTTGTAGGCTGCATACGTCATCAAGCTTGGTTTATTTCAGTTAACTGAGCATTACATTTGCGAGTCAAAAGCATATTACAACAATTTACACTTAACTAAGAATAATGGTCAAATTTATAACTGTTAATATTCTAAAATAAGGTCTTCTTTATGACGTATGCAGCCTACAAATGTGACCTACGGAGGCTGCAGCCTTCCGTTTGAGAACGGCCCATATGGAGTGCAGACTTGAGAGAATCGAGCCGTTAGAAATCCCAGAAGACGCTGTGGGCGGCCGGTGTACGGAAGCCTGTAAGCTTTAAACTCGAGTCGCTCTAGCAAATACTTGACGGCTCTTGAAGTTGAAAGTAAACATTTATAGCATTTTGCTTACTTTTAATAAAGTTATAAGACCCGGAGAAAGTCTGCATTTTTATTTGCATATTAAAATGAATCTTAAAAGTTAACGCTGTAAAATAAAACGATATTTTACTGGTATAGATTATAGAAAGTAATATCTATAATAGTATGAAATGTTTTAATAAGATATGACATTTGTTTATGTTATATTTATTGTCATTGGCCGCTGCTTCCCAGCAGGCACAAAATAGAAACACAACGTCATAAGACATTGATATTTGGTTAAATTTTGGTTGCGACGTCGGGTGAACCAAATTCAATGTAAATCCAATGTCTAATGTCAATGTTAAATTGATGTCCAATACCGACGTCAGCTGACGTTGAGATTTTGTTGTTTTTAGGTTGTGTAACCAAAATCCAACGTTAAGTCAATGTCAAATTGACGTCAAATATTGACGTCAACCCGATTTTCATTTTCAACCAAAATGCAACGTCTGTCTGACGTCATGTCCAACGTCAACCTGAAAGCTCGTTCTCTTTACCTTTCTCGCCTTGAGAGACCCGGGACACATTCAAGTTCACACGGTGCACAACGTTTTGCTACGGTTTCTGGGTTGAACGACATGTTTCCTGGAAACGGTGAGCAAAGGTGTGCAACGGGGTTTGAGATACGTTTTCTCTGGTTTGGTGGGTGTGTCAAAAATGTCAGCCCAATCAGCAGCAATAAACCACGCTGTATTAAAGAGACAGCTCGCACACTGATTAATGTAACATAAAAATACTATGCATGTTTATATATTTTGCTATTGTATTGTGGAGTGACACTTTCATAAACCTTTCTATACTCCTCTGATTATATATTGGTAAATATTACAACATCATAGCACAACAACAGTGATCAGCAATAATGATAAGCCTAATACTCACAATAAAAATAATAAGGTCATATAGATCATAATACAGTCTCGGAGGTAAGAAGTGGATTATCCTTCAGCTGAAATGTTTGTCTTTTCATCCTGAAATGCGAGGCAAATGTTGGATCACAATAATTAAGAACCACAGTTTCCACAAATCCCTTCACTTGATTGGGGTGTTCTCTTTTATTCTGGACGGCAAGGGCAGTGACTGTAACATCGAGCGTATTTTGAGCGTAACAAACATTACAATGCTCATGATAACTTTCGTAATTATTTTTATTCAGCAGTGATGCAATAGCTCAATATACAGAGCTACCACAAAAGCGAAGTTCAAACACAAAATTCCAAAGATGGCTGCGAGGTTGTTTCTCTGACGGATAAGGTGGAGAAGTGATCACATTTTGGAGTTAGGTTTTGACAGGATGAGGTCCCATCCATTTTTCCCCTGGAAGAAAAGGAGAATGATTGGTCAATGAACAGTCTGTCAAGATTGTAATATACTAAAATTTGTTAGGAGTTCAAGTACAAGCACAATAAATCATCAAGAAAATCATTCCTATATGGTAAAATATAATCATTAAGACCATAAAAGAGTTTAGTTATAATGTAATTAATATGATCCTCAAAGACGGTCCTTGGTTCGAGCCTTTCTGTGTTCTCTGTGTTTCCGCTGGTTTCCTTCACAATGAAAAGACTTGCATGTCAGGTCAGTTAGAAACACTACAGTAACCATAGGTGTGTGTGTGTGTGTGTGTGTGTGTGTGTGTGTATTAGCCCTGTGATTTACTGCCCACTTGTCCAGGGTGTTTCTCTGCCTTTTGGCCCGAGACTGGCTCAAGCATCCCTGCTGCGACCCTACAAGAATCAATATGTTCCTTAACTCTAAGTATTAATAAACACAACACCTGTTTCTCTGAACTGGCCCATGTCAGTCATAGTGGCAGTTCTAGACCACAGTAACTGGGGGACAGGCACTTGTGCTTTTAAGGGCTACACTTTAACATTTATCTTAACGTACGTTCAAGATTATTTCAAGTCATTTTTCCCTGTCATGTATCACTCTGCAATCTCTAGAAACACAGGTGAAGAGTGAACCAACTCCAAGGGAAATTAAAGGTAAAACTAGCCTAATGTTAGTGTAATCTATTAACTCATCATAAATCTGTCTTTTTAGGCACGTACCAGGCTATAAGTGTAATATCATAAAGTATTTTTAATACGATTGAATTTGTATTTAACATGATCACAATGTACTAAAAAACATACTACTAATTATATTGCTTCAGTTTCCATGGTTATTCAAACAAAGGAAGAATTTATATACAGAAAGTGAGCAAAGAACATCTTGTATCAGAATTCCATCAGTTTGTGTAGAGTTTGTTTGTGTTTGTGAGAATTATGTCCATGAGTAGCATTATAGGTATTGTTCTGTATTTCACACTGATATTTGTATATGACCCTAGTGAAAAAAATAGTATACTTAAATACAATTTATTCGTATGTGCTTTAGTATAACTAAATATATTTGTGGCACACTATAAATTGGTATACTTAAAGTCTGCTAAATTGGAACAACTAATTTTGTACTAAATGTATTTTAGTTGTGCAAATGTAGTTCAACTAAAGTATTAAATATACTTGTTTGTGCTAAGTGGAACTATTCCAAGTATACTTATGTACACTTTAAATATACACTCTTTTATTTAATTTTTGAAATGCAGAATTCATTCAGCATAAACTTCAAATGTGTTTTGGTGACATTACAATCGCAATTCAATAACACTGTAAGAGTGTTGAACATGCATTAATATTATACAAATAACAAACTAAGGTCATACTATCACTTACTTTTAGTGACTTTAAAATGCATTGTAATGTCATTCCAAGTAAACTTGAAGTGTGCTAATGGCACAATTATTGTGTGCTTCTAATGCAATAAATTAACCTTTATAAATAATGGCACAGCTTAAGAAATTGCCTTTTACTAACACCCCCAGCATACCAGTCAATTCAATTATCCAGAGAACATCAGTGGAATATTGGACACAGACATTTGAACATTGACTGAAGGAAACACTGCGGACTGGATTCGAACCCGGGTCGCTGCCACACACATGCGCTTGCACAAATCAGACATGTGCTGTGATAAACTGCATACTGCTTACTTTGTAGTCTTTCTGTATTGTTACAAATACTACTATATACCTTTCTGACTAATGTTCCCAATTCCAAAGAAGTGACTGGTTTTACCCTCGGTGACACGGTCTCACTGTGTTAGGCTACTTGTTGTACTTGAACCCTCGGCAAAGAGAAACCTTGTTAAAGTTCAATACAGTTAGAATGAGAGACAAATCAAGATCCACTATTTATGGCAGAATGCCACTCATTAGTTATGTTAGCTTAACAACCATTATTAATATAACATATTATGAACAAACTTCACAATCAACACAAACAAAACTCTTCTTGGACTCCAAAGTAAACTTAATCTAATACAACAGATAATCGGGTTGAATTTTTTTTATATTTAATTAAATTTTACATGAATGAAAATAAGGCTGTGAAAAATAGACTCTTCAGTCTTTTCAATAACACACACTGAATGGTCCAAGGCCCGATGTAATTGTCATATCTTTCAACTTTCAAAACTGTTTTATGGAGTTTTTGTCTACTGAGTTATTTTGAAAAGAGGTTTCTTCACCTGAACAGTTTTGAGACTTTAACCCTGTAAAGGCTACATTTTATTTGATACACATATTTCTAAAGCCTCTAAATTATTAACAAGACAAAACTTTACTGAAAAACCTGTTGTACATAGTCTTCTACATGCCTTCTGTCTCAGCTTATACTTAGTATAGTATACCATAGTAAGTAAAAGGCCTTTTAGTATAATTATAAAATGCACCTTCAGGTTTTAGTGATGAAATAAAAGAACCATTTTGGATTCCACAAAGAACCCTTTCTGTGATAATTTCTTAAAAAAATAAAGAAAAAACCCTTAATGTGAAAAAAAATAAATAACAATATATATAATAAAATTATATATATATATAATATAATAATAACCTTTTGTGAGATGGAATGATTTCCATAGATGTTAAAGGTTCTTCATGACAATAAATAATCTTTATGTTTTGGAGTGTATAGGTTTTATGTTTATACATATGTATTATTTAGACCTCAACTTTACTATTTCTGTATTCCTGGCTTATTTTTCAGCTCTTTTTTATTTTGTGTGTGTTTGCTGTTGAATTAAAAACAATGTGAATTTACAGTACTTTAAACATTTTATTTAGAAGTTGTTCAAATAGACATAGTATGGAGGAGCAGTGATCACATTTGGGCTGTAGGCTTGTCAGGGTGAGGCCCCACCCACTTCTCTCCTACAACACACAGACACAAAAGAAAATGATTGAACAATGAACAGTGTGTCACCTAAGATTTATGGTTAGATAGGAAGGTTAGATAGGAATTTATGGTTTAAAACATGACACAGCACAATAAGTGATAAATATAATATGGTATAATATATATGGTAAGTATAAAAAATACAATTATATATATATATAGAGAGAGAGAGAGAGTATAAAAGATGTGAAATAATGGATGCACATTTTCAAAATTCTTTGATTATCATCATTGTTAGCACTGGCAAACAATAAGCACATTTTAACGGTTAAAATGCTGACAAGCCATAAAAAAACCATGATAAAACTTTTCAAACAGACATGACCAAATCATTTTTTAAACAAATCTTTGCTGTGAGAATAATAAGAATGCTTTCCATCATTTTGAAAATAATTAAGTAAATATATAAATAAGCAAATAAATAAGATCATAAGATCACATAAAACGTGTAAATTAACCAATGATGTTAGTCAAACGAATTGTTGGTTAATCAGTGAATGAGTCTAAATCCCTAGTCAATAGTTACCGATGAAATAAGCCATGAGCTCAAATCTGTCAGAACCAAAGAAGACTTTAGCCTTCCCGCTCACATGACACACGATAAACGGAAAACCAAGGCACTGCAAAAATGGGGAAAATCTGTGTAAGGAAGTCTTATGATATTTTGACCACAAAGACATTTTGGTGGGAAAGACAAAGAGTACAGAGATGCAAGTAAAATGCACTGAACTTTATACTCCAGTGCTTCTTCTGTGACATTCTTCAGCTTGTCTTTGATTGGCTGAGATTTGGAGAGTCAGAATTTCCTCCACCTCATTGGCGGAGAGACCTGCCTTTAATCCTGCCTGTGCAGACAGACATTGGATAATGTTAATTATCAGATGACAGTTTATTTTATTGTCTTCTCTACAGGTTTAGCATAGATAGATGTGTCATTCTCCATCTTTGTGCTAAAATACAACATTTCCTCAAATGTATGAGTAAAACGTTAAGGATTAAAATATGCACTAGAGATTTTTTTTTAATTTATTATGATTTCATTTCTTAATCTCAGTTATATGATACATCAGTGAGTGAGGCCGGCTGGGTAATGTCCTGATGAGTGCGCCACTTTCTCGTCCAGAGCTCTCTAGACACCCTTTCCAGTGTGTCTTCATCTTTTTCCCTCTCTGCTACAGCTGTCACAAAACGCATTGCATTCAAAGTGTCTAAGAAGCCAACAGATAACAGGAGAAAAAAAGAGAATAAAAGACATGTGATTCACTTAGAAGCACAAGATTATTCTTTTTTCAGATTGTAACAACAATCTAATTGGATGAATTAGGTGCCAAGGTTTAGCACTTACTTAAGTACATGCACTTCAGGGAAAAACCTTATAATAATTTCAGTCTGGTCATGAGTACCATCACAGAGAAACAGGCTTCAATACCTTTCTCAGAAAGGCTTGAAGGTTGAAACATAGGGACTCCAAAATACTTAGACAGCAGCTTCAGATCTGAGACCATGTACATAAGCTTACTTGGGTTCGCTCCAGCAGGCTGGTTACCTAGAAAAATAACAAACTTGGTAAGGTTTTCTGTCTTCACTTATAAAAAATAAGTGAAGTGTATTTTACAAATTATATTTCAGCTGTACCAAGAGTACTCCCACTAGATTTTCACATATATTTTATTATATAAGACATACATTTAGTGTCTGGAATATTTAAAAAGCTATGATAATTAATGTGACATTTATTTTTATTTTGTAGTTGTGATCATGTCATTACCTGAGCCATATATGACTCCTGTTAAATATGCCGGTTTGAATCTGAGGTCGATGTTCCAAACATTTCTATAGCGACACAGCACCTTAAAACACAAAATCAACACAAGCACAGTACTGACACTGCATTTACACCGAAGGCATGGCAATGAATATACTAAGGATGAAAAAATATTACCCACCTCAAATGCCAGCCAGGAATAAGGAGAGATGACATCATAGAACAACTTGACCACTTTTCTAGAATTGGACATCTGTAATAAATAATCACAAAATAATATTCACAAATCCAAACAAATAAGTAAGGACTACAATATACAGTATATTACAATATATTATAATGGCTTTTACAGGCATGATGGCACAATACCTTTGCTGTGTTCTTGTTCTGATTCCTTTTAACAGGAGAAGAGTGTCGCTGCAGGTTGGAGATCTCTAAGGGATGGGATCTACAAAGAAAGAAAAGACACAGGCAAACCCTACCCCTAACCTTAACTGTCTGTCTTGTACTGTCCCTTTTAAAGTTTCTCCAAACGTATTTGGAATTATTTTTCCTTTTTTGGAAATCACTTGTCTTCCTCCATGTCTATGTGTTTAATGGTGGTTGGCAAACTAGTTCGGACCAATTCCAAAGAAGTGACACGGTCTCACTGTAGTACTTGTTGTATTTGCACCCTCAGCGAACCTTGTTAAAGTTCAATGAGAGACAAATCAAGATCCACTTTTTATGGCAGAATGCCACTCAGTTATGGTAGCTTAACAACCATTATTAATATAACATATTATGAACAAACTTCACAATCAACACAAACAAACTCTTCTTGGACTCCAAAGTAAACTAATCTAATACAATAGATCTTAATCGGGGATTAATTTTATATATTTAATTGAATTTGACAAGGCTGTGAAAGATAGACTCTTCAGTCTTTTCAATAACACACACTGAATGGTCCAAGGCCCGATATAATATTCATATCTTTTAACTTTCAAAACTGTTTTCTGGAGTTTTTGTCTACTGAGTTATTTTGAAAAGAGGTTTCTTCACCTGAACAGTTTTGAGATTTTAACCCTGTAAAGCCTACATATTGAATTTGATACACATATTTCTAAAGCCTCTAAATTATTAACAAGACAATACTTTACTGAAAAACTTGTTGTACACAGTCTTCTACATGCCTTCTGTCTCAGCTTATACTTAGTATAGTAAACCATAGTAAGTAAAAGGCCTTTTAGTATAATTATAAAAATGTCCACCTTCAGGTTCTGGTACGTGCCAAATATTAACTTAATTAAAAAATACAATTCACACCTAGAAAATGTAAAAGCATGAAACTTTCACATTACATGAGGACTCGGCGGTCAGTGGGGTTTTTTGGGGTTACAATCTGATTTTAATAAGACCTTATTTTAAAGAATTATTACACTCTTAAAAATAAAGGTTCAAAAGGGGGGGTTGTAGTGATGATATAAAACAACCAGTCTGGATTCCACAAATAACATTTGTGATCAGTTCTTAAAAACAGAGATTCAAACAGATAAGGGGGAGGGGAAAGGTGAGTACATTCTAATAACATTGCGCGGATCGGGGGCATGCTCAATTTCTTTTAAAGATACTTGCTTTACATTGTCATTTGTAGTTACTTTAAGGTATTTATTGAAATATTTTTTATTACCTTATAAATCCAAAACTTTTTTCACACACACACACACACACACACACACACACACACACACACACACATTTTTTAACATCTTGTTGCAACATTTTACAAAAATCAAGATTGAATATATTTGGTCAAAATCCCATCTTATAAAAGATGAAGTGCAGTGCTTCCCAAACCTGTCCTGGAGGACCCCCTGCTCTGCACATTTTGTATGTCTCCCTAATCTAACACACCTGATTCAACTCATCAGCTCGTTAGTAGAGACTGCAAGCACTAAATTGGGTGTGTCTGATTAGGGAGACATACAAAATGTGCAGAGCAGGGGGTCCTCCAGGACAGGTTTGGGAAGCACTGATGAAGTGCTATGCAGGCTATTTAAAGGGGTCATCGGATGCCCATTTTCCACAAGTTGATATGATTCTTTATGGTCTTAATGAAAAGTCTATAACATACTTTGGTTAAAATTTATCAATTGTAGTGTAAAAAAACAAAAATTTTACACTGTCAAAATCACCTCTGTTTTCAGCAAGCTGTTTTTAATCCATGTTGCTTTAAATGCTAATGAGTTCAGCTGACCCCGCCCCTCTCTTCCATGGAGTGAGGAGCAGACTGTCAACTTCAGCTGTGAAACTGGCCAACTAGCACATTATTAGGAAAGACGATTTGATCATTATTTTGTGTATTTGGTGTAACAGAATATGTTGGGTCCGTGTACCTTCGGATAATTCGTTTTTTGATTTAATATTGAAATCTGAAAAATGAAAAAAACCTGCACATTTTTCGTTTTTCATTTGTTCAAACAAAACGAAAAATCAAGAATTCGGCTTCATTTTTCGTTTTTACGTTCAGGGACTGAAAACGTATAAACTACTTGAATATTCGATCTCTACAAGTGGGTGGAGTGAAATGCCTCTCTCCGCTGATTGGTCAACCAAATATTACAACATAATAATAGTCCTTAAAAACAAAATAAGAGTCATCCGCTACTATGGATTCTTAACGTGTTTATTTCTACTACATTTGATCTCTTTCTCTTCATCAAACAGCCAGATTAAGGAATGGCTTGACACAAACAGTACCGAGGCAGAGCCTAGACAGAGCTTTCTTTTGTGTATGCTTAAATTCTGCAACCTACCTGTGAAATATTAGTTTATCTCATAAATATTAATTTACTTTGTACACTGTAAAATCCATAGTTTACCTTACTTAGATATAATTGGTTATCTTTACTTAGTTGTTATACTTACTAGGTTTTATTAAGTTACCGCCATTTTACGGCGAGTAAAAAACAACTAACTTACTGCTATGAGTAACTGTTACTTAATATATTCAAGTAGTCACAACAAAACCAATGGCATTCATTCACCAGTGGGAGGCAGCAGTGCGCTGATGTGTTGCTAATGTGCAACAAAACAACAGAAGAAGAAATAAGGATGGTTAGAGAGCATGAGCAACAAGTAGGAAAGTCACCTGTTCAAATGATGGGTATTACAGTGGTATTTTTTGGGTACCTGCACATATTGGTATCCAAGGAAATTAAACTGCAGATAAAGAAGCAAAAGCAGCAGTAAAGAACAACGACATTAACGTAATTTTTAATCTAAGTAAGAGTGAAATCAAGAGTATTATTAAGAAAAGGCTGAAGGAAAGGTGGCAAAAACAATGGGATAAGGAGAAAAAAGGTTGATGGTTTTACAGAATTCAAAGGAAAGTGGGAGAGATGAGAAGTGCAGGGAAAAACAGGAGAGATGAAATAGTAATATCAAGGATGAGATTTGGACACACAAGATTAAATAGTACACTTTATAAAATGGGTAAACATGATACGGGAAGGTGTGAATTTTGTGGGCAAGAAGAATCAGTGGAACATGTTATTTTGTACTGTCAGAAATACGAAACTGAAAGAAGGATTCTAATGCAAAATTTAGAAAAAATTAAAAGCGGAGGGATCACGTGACCCCTCGACGGTGATGCAGGCTTAGTCTTTCGCTCCGCTCACTTTGCCACATATTTTACGATACTGTCAGTAAAATTTGAACCACTCTGCATTGGACCCATCATGAGTGCTAAGGCAGACAAAGGAGATCGGAAAAGAGAGATTGAGCAATCGCCAATGAAGAAAAAATTCAGAGATTCAGCCATCTCCAGTGAAGACCTCGACAATGCTATTGCTAGCCGCATTGAACTAGCATTTAAAGAACACCAAAGCACTTTGAATTCGGTTGTGAATTCGGCAGTGAGAGATGCGATGGACTCGGTGCTGATTCCAGCATTGCGCAAACTGCGTGAGGACATACAAGCGACCAATAAATCTGTTAAAGAGCTAAGAGAGGAGTTTGAGGCCATAGTTACCACGGCGAAGCAGACACATGACCGCGTTGATTCTGTTCAGGCAGCGGCGCGTGAAGATAAGAGAACAGTCACGGACTTAAAGGATCAGCTGGAGCGACTCACCGAGAAGATGACAGATATGGAGGACAGGTGTAGGAGGAACAACGTGAGGCTGGTGGGGCTCCCAGAGGGGATGGAGGGTAACGACGCAGCTGGGGGGGGGCAGCGGCCGCTGTTTGCCGGGATGGACTTGGTCCTAGCTGCCCAGGAGGGGATGATGGCAGGATGAGCATGGACGATTGCTGAACCTATTTTTGCGTTTTCTTCTCTCCTCTCTCCTACTGGGATATTGTCCTTATTTATCCGGTACAACGATCTCTTTGCTGGTAAGACTGACACTCCATTTTTCTTTTTTGGAGGGGACTAATGGAGAGTAGGTTTAATTAATAAAAAAATATTTTTTTGGCTGTGTGAGCCTTTCGGGAGACATGTCTTGCGTTGGAGTGGATCGGTCATGACATATCACTGTTTTTTGTTGCTCAGTCAGACCTATGTTCTCGGTAATGTGCGGTCTGAGTTGTTCCTTGTTTATGGTTGTCGGTTGTTCATATTTTTATGTTGTTTTTGTTTTTTACAGCAGACATTTATACTTTTATCTATTTTACCTTATTTCTAAAGGGATTTTTCATCTAGGAGGTTTGCTATCTAAAATGCACATCAGTGTTTATGTGTTATTTACAGAATGGAAGTGCTTCTGTTTTTTTTTTTGCATCTATTGAGTACAATCTTGGGATTATGAATATTCAATGCATACTCTAAATATTTTATCACTGAATGTGAATGGTTTAAATTCTGCTGTTAAACGAACCCGTGTGTTAGAATATTTACACCGTAAATCTATTTCCTGTGCCTTAATACAAGAGACACATTTAAAACAATCTGACGTGGCACGTTTCCAGAATAAGTATTACAAATTAGCAGCTTTTTCTAGCGCTCAAAATAAAACTAAGAGGGTGCTTATCCTTGTTAACCAGAAGTTAAATTTAACGATTGAACACCTTGGTAGTGATGAGAAGGGTAGATTTGTTTTTATCCGATGCAAAATATATAATAATATGTTAGCATTGGTCTCTATTTATGGTCCGAATGAGACAGACAGTGCATTTCTTACACAGATTTCCAAAACTCTACTTGAGGAGATTGGTTGCCCTCTAGTGGTGGGTGGTGATTTTAATGCTGTCATAAATCCTGCTTTAGATAAATCTCAATCTGATACAACAGCCAATCCATCCTCTAAATTATTGAATAAATTTATCACTGAGCTTAACTTAATCGATCTATGGAGAATTCAGAATACTAAAGCTAAGGACTTCACTTTTTTTTCTAATAGACACAAGACTTTCTCTAGGATAGACTACATATTTCTCAGCCCATCTTTAATTTCATCTAATTCCTCCATCTCTATATTACCAATTTTATTATCTGATCATTCTGCTGTGTTGTGCAGTGTTCCTCTTTCCGATGTTAAAGCAAAGTCCCCTAGATGGCGCTTTAACATATCATTATTAAGTAATCAGACTTTCATTACCTCTCTAAAAGAATATATTAAGGAATTTCTTGAAATTAATATGCCCTCTGATGTGGATCCTCAAATACTGTGGGAAACGACTAAGTGTGCTATACGAGGTTTCTGTATATCTTTCTCTTCTACTCTTGCCAAAGCGAAAACTCACCAGTTTACACAATTAGAAAATAAAATCCAATCATTACAAAACCTACAAAAACAACATTTTACTGAGCAACAGGCTACACAGCTGTCCTCTTTAAAAGAAGAATATGATTTACTTTCACACTTTATTATTTTGAATCAGAGAGACCTATTCATTTATTGGCCCTTAGGTTGAAAGAATGCGAGTCTAAGGCATATATTAGAGCAATAAAATTATCAGATGATCAGGTCACCACGAACCCTGTGGCAATTAATGACATATTTAAAGGTTTTTACACAAATCTGTATAAAGCCGAAACAGATTTTGATGTAAGCAATATTTAGATAAATTGGAACTGCCTCGGATCTCACAGATGGATAAAGAATCTTTGGAGGCCCCATTAAGTTTGGAGGAACTTCACGTCTCTCTAAAAAGCCTTCAAAAGGGCAAATCGCCAGGTCTAGATGGTCTCCCCCCTGAATTATATTTAGAAATTTGGGATTTGGTAGGGATACTTATGCTTAACTCATTTAATTTTGCAATTGAACATGGGGTATTTCATAGAGATCAAAAAACATCACTGATTTCATTACTTCTTAAAAAAGGGAAAGATCCATTAGATTGTTCCAGCTACAGACCGATTTCGCTTATCCCATGTGATCTAAAAATCTATGCTAAAGTTTTTGCTTCTCGTATGGAGAAGGTAATTCATAGTCTGATCAAGGAGGACCAAACTGGTTTCATCAAGGGGCGCAATGCATCTGACAATATGTGTCGACTCCTTCATATTCTTGACTTTGCGGAATCCCACCCAACCCCTTGTGCGGTCTTTTCACTAGATGCAGAAAAAGCCTTTGACAGGCTAGAGTGGAATTATATGTGGGCAGTTCTGCAATGTTTCGGCTTCGGTGAACACTTCGTTTCTATGATTAAGACATTATACTACTCACCTGCAGCATCAGTCATAACTGGTAATATTATTTCCCCCTCATTCCCTTTACAGCGGGGAACGAGGCAGGGGTGTCCACTTTCCCCCTTATTGTTTTGTCTATCTCTTGAACCCTTAGCACAAGCCATCAGGAAATCTGAAGTATCGATTAAGATTCATGACCATAATCATAGTATTTCATTATACGCTGATGATATTATTCTATATTTAGACCACTTTGATGTTTCAGTCTCTAGTGTAATTAAGTAATTTGATAATTTTAGTAGCCTATCAGGATATAAAATAAATTGGAGCAAATCTGCTTTAATGCCAATTAACAATGTTAAGGTTAATTTTTCTATTCCCTCATTTATCCCTATTATGGAATCTTTCATCTATTTGGGCATTACCATATATAAAAACATTCATAAGATTGCCAGAGACAATTTTAATAGCATTTTAGTTGAGGTCAAAAATGACATTCAAAGATGGAAGAATCTTAAAGTCTCTCTCCAAGGAAGAATCTCCACTGTTAAGATGAATTTGTTACTTCGATTTAATTTTTTTTTCTCTATGCTACCACTTTCTCCCCCTCCAGGTTACTTTAAGGAGATCAACTCCATAATTTCTAAGTTTATCTGGAATGATAAATGTCCCAGAATTAAACTTACCACATTACAACATCCTAATAGCGCAGGAGGACTGGCTGTACCAGATTTTGAATTATATTATTGGTCGTTCCAGCTTAAGGCTCTTCATAATTGGGTTGATCCTCAATCTACAGTTTCATGGAGGGTGATTGAAGCTGACAAGGTTAAACCAAATAGACTTCAAGATATTTTATTTACTGGCACAGGAAAAAAAGGGGATAATTATAAATTTGGTCCGGTTGTGGCCAACTCTATTAAAATCTGGAAAACGGTTGAACGTCGGATAGGTGGACCCTTCAAGTTCTGTAACAGTACACCTTTGTGGCACAATTTTAATTTTGTATGTGGAAATCGTCCATTTGTCCAACCCTCTTGGTCTACTTTGGGTGTAAACACGTGCAGTGATATATATGATAACCAGGGCCTCTGTTCATTTCAGACATTAAGAACCAAATTTTGTCTACCAGCATCTGCATATTTTATTTTTCTTCAATTACATTCTGCTCTCAAAGCGTATGGCGTTCCTTGGTCTTCTTCCGTTTCCTCTCATCCTATGCGGGACTGGATTGCACCATCTGCTGGTCGGCCATCTGTTTCCTTAATATATAATAAAATGATTGATTGTATTACAAAACCTCTTTCTATTAAAACTATTTGGAATAGGGCATTATCTGACCTTAATTTATCTGTCGACTGGGAGAGAGTGTGGTCTAATCTCAGTTTAACATCTAAAAATCTGGCTCAAGTTTGTGTCTTCTTAATGATGATTCTGGTCTCTGTATTAGTTCAATGCAAAAGAGAATGTTGTTTGCTGGTTTTACAGCTGTGAAGAAGACAATAATTCAGAACTGGTTTACACCACACATGTGTAGAAAAACATATTGGATCTGTAGCCTCCTGCAAATTGTGTCATGTGAATGTACAACGGCGCGAGTTGGTGGGGCCAGGCCTTCGACCATTGATGCTTGGCAATGTTTTTTGTTGAATATACGTGATTATATAAAGGAGTAACTTTTGTGTTCTTGTTGTCCTTCCCTCTCCCCCTCCCTTTTGATTGGACCTTGAGATGTTGAGTATGTGTCTGTTGTTTTGTTTTGTTGTATTTTGGATATTGTGTTGTGTGTGAAAAAATAAAATAAAAAATTGTTGATAACAAAAATATAAATAAAAATGCAATTTAAACTGAGAGATATATTACAAAATAACTCTAGAAATGAAAGCTATAGTTTTATTTTTCAGTACCTTAAAATAACAAATTTGTGGGAGAGAATATAAAAAAAAGAAAAAGAAAAAAAAGGGGGGAAGGTAGTAAGTCATTTTGATCCACACCAAAGAGTATAGAATACCAAGAGGCGAAACTCTGATGCTTTTCGGGTAACAGCCACTAGGTGGCGCTTCGGTAGCGCGGCCGCCATTTTGGGGTGAAAATTCCAACTGAATAACGTTACAGATCTACAGAAATAGACAGAATAACAACGAAAGAGAAGTCAAAGTGGAATAAAAGAACGCAATGTTGGGCAATCCCCTTCAAAAAACTATCAGAGTGACAGTGAAAATATTGACTTTCATCATTTTCCCAAAGACTCTGACAGGTAATTATTCACAAAAGTGTAAAAATATTGTGTTTTGAAGTGGGACGTAGCGCTGTCTTATGCACCTGCTAACTGTAACTGTTTTTTAGTTAGTAGTAAAACTTTAAATCCTTTTAGGATCTGCAGGTCCTTGCCTATAGAACCATAATTATGATTTATAGTGGATATGACCACTATAGTTATGAGCTTATGAAACTTTACACGTGTACGTTTTAATCCCCATGAACACACTACAATCATGATGATCTAGAACATGATGCATTGTTGTGTCTGTCATAATTAAATAATAAACAATTTTGGTGAAAAGTGGCTGTAGGCTACTTGTTTTTTTTTTTTAAATTAAAAAGTTTTTTTTTTGTTTACAGTCTTTAACGGACATTAATATAAGACAATACTGTAAAAACAGTTTACTGTCAAGTGTTATTCCTGTTATATATTTATTATCCAACATTTCTATTTTTTCTGTCATTGAATTAATACAAACATATGAAATTAAATTAGTGTTTATAATGCTAACACTTGAACTTAATATATTGGTAACGAAACTGACATGGTTTCTAGAAACCAAATGGTTTTGTAAAAAAAAGGAAGACTTTAAAATAAAGTCTGTAAAATAAACTGTTAAAAGGATTTGATGATCACTAGTGTAGTGATTGTATATTGTTGTCATAGTTCAGGCTGTATTTCAGGTTTAATGTACGGTTTTTTAACAAATCTTTCCATGGCGACAGCAAGAATCTAGTGGAGTGCCGACAGAGTATAGAAGCCCAAGAGGCGAACTCTGTATATACTTTAAATGTGTTATTGTAAGTTGGTCAAGCGCGACTGGCTCCTGTTATTCTACCGTTTTTTGTGTAGTTTTCAGTCCAAAATGGCGGCGTCATGGGCGCAAACTGTTGCTATGGAGCGTTCTATTGAGTTTCGACTCTTGGTATTCTATACTCTTTGTCCACACTCCATACCAGTTGGTGGCGGAATATACATCATTTTGTTGTTTGTCAACCGCCAATAAATTTTAAGAAGAAGAAGAAGAAGGAAAGTCACCTGACCGAGGGCGGATTGTCCGAGTGCCAGCGGCTACGTGGAGGTGGAAAGAGAAAACGCTGTTTATCGCGTGTTCTCTGAAACAAGTTGTAACTAGTGGCGGTGCATAAACTGATCTGTGGACTGGTCTAAGGATGGAAGGGAGTAGTGATGGTGACGGTGAGGATGGGTATGACTTAAATAACTGGACGGAAGTGCGGCGAGAAACAAACGAGTTAGGAATAATAGTAGTATAGAAGGCAGTAGTTCAGATGGGAGAAAAGAAGGTAGGGTGGTGCGGAGGAGGGAAGATGAAGACGAGGGGTTTAAACTAATTTTGAGTTTCAAGGAAGGAAATTATATAAATGATATATCTCTTCTGGAAGCTGGTTCCAACTGTGGGCGGCATAATAGCTAAAAGCGGACTCCCCTTGTTTTGTGTGAACCCTTGGTATTTCTAACTGACTCGATCCTAATGATCTGAGTTGTCTGTTAGGTTTATATTCAGTGAGCATATCTGCAATGTATTTACAAGGTTTTTTTTATTGTAGGTTGTTAATCAAATGTAAAGATGAGAAGCAGAGGGAAAAGGCGAAGAAGATGACTAAAGTGTGTGGCAAAGAGGTGGAGAAAGTCAAGAAGACAGGTGATGGACCCCTTATGAAAGGTGTTATATATGGAATCCCAGTTGAGGAAAAGTTGGAGGATTTGAAGTCAAACATAAGAGGTGGGAAAGTAATTGAAATTAAACGTCTGCAAACAAGAAAAGGAGGAGAAAGGGTTGATAGTTTGTCAATATTGTTGGTATTCCAAGAGAGGGTGCTGCCAGATAAAGTGAGAGTGGGTTACATGAGTTATAATGTAAGAGCATATGTGCCTCCTCCTTTGAGATGTTACAAATGCCAAAACTATGGACATATTGCAGATGGATGTAAAGGAAAACAAAAGTGTGGAAAGTGTGGAGGGGAGCATGAGTATGGGAAATGTGAAGATGGGGCAGAGATTAAATGTGCTAATTGTGGAGGTGCACATATGGTGACATATGGGGGCTGTGAAGTGAGGAAGAGGGCAGTGGAAATACAGCAAATAATACGTAACAAGGACATATCCTATGCAGATGCAGTAAAGGTGGTTCAGAAGGAGAGAAGAAAGGGAAAGAAATGGAAAAGGAACATTCAAATGAACAGGTTATGACAAAAAGTCAGATAGAAGATGGAGATATGTTACTAGTAAAAAAGAAGGATTTTGTGTATTTCATGGCTGAAGTAATTAATTGCACTTTCCAAGCAAAGGGGAGGTCTGAGAAGATTGAAATAATTGTAAAAAGTGCAGCAAGATATTTGAATATTCAAGGAATATCTGGGAGGGGGTGCAAGAAGAGCTTAAAATAACAGGAACAGGTAAGCAAAGAATCATGGTCACAGATTAATTCTAATCATGTTAGTTCTCCAGTGGAATGCAAGGAGTTTATTGTCGAATGGTCAAGAGTTTAAAGGATTTCTTGAGGGGTTAGAAAATATACCTGATGTAATATGTGTTGAAGAGACATGGCTTAAACCTAACTTAGATTTTGTGATTCAAGGATATGTATGTATAAGAAGGGACAGAGAAAGAGGTAATGGGGGAGGATGTGCTACTTTTGTTAGAAGGTATATTACATAACATAGGAAAAAGAAAAAGGGAGAGTTGGAGTATGAGTTGTGGAGTATTAGTTAGGATGGGTAGGATGGTTATTGTGAATTTTTATAATCCATGTCAGAGGTTGGAATTGGAAACATTGGAGACAACAAAAGGATTAGATAGTAGAAGGAAATTTGGGTGTGTGTGACTTGCTCCTATAGTACTCTTTGGGGGGGAAAGGACTGAAGAAGGGATGGTGTTTGATAGTGGAAGATTTGATGGATGCTGTGGGACTTGTGTGGTTTTTAAATGATGGGATTAAGGATAAACAGTAAGTGAGTCAAGTTTAGACTTGACATTGGTTTCACAGTCATTGGCAGGTATTTGTGTGTGGGAAGTCATGAATAAAACAACTGTTGGAAGTGATCATTACCATTGTTTGTAAAATCGGTAGTGGAAGCAGGGTGGTATTAGAAGATATATCAGAAAGGTGGGTATTTGGAAAGGCACAGTGGGATAAATTCAGAGAGATAAGTGAAGGAAATTTTAAAAATATTCAAAAAGAGCAGGATATAGGAATTTTTAATGAAAATGTGAGAGAGGCAATAATTGGAGCTGCCAATCAGACAATTATAAGAAAAGGTGGTATGAAAAGACGAAAGTTAGTTCCGTGGTGGAATGATGAGTGCAGTGAAGTAATAAGGAAACGCAATAAGGCTTTTAAGGTATTAAAAAACACCCACAATTTCCAACATTTTATAGATTATAAAAGAATGCAAGCAGTGGTTCGAAAGACTATTAAAGAAATGAAAAGGAAATATTGGAAAACATTTTGTGACACGATAGGAAGAAGCACAACAATTAATCAAGTTTGGGGAATGATAAAGAAAAAATGAGTGGAATAAGATGGGTGTGGGATACCCAGTATTGGAAAATGGAGGGGTGGTGGCTAGCAATGATATAGAGAAAGCAGACATGTTGGTGCACTGGTCGAGGTTCACAGTTCTGGAATATTAAAAGAGGGGAGGGGAGACAAAAAGTGACGAAAAAAAGAAGTGAGAAATAATAAAAATATGGTGATATTGATTGAGAAGAGGAGGGATGATTATATAATTATTAGGATAGTAAATAGGACTTATAAATCAATCTTCTGCTTTAAATATTTGCTATAGTGTTAGACTTTTACATGATATAGATTAGAGGTAATTTACATTTATATAACAAGATTTGGCAGAAGGAAACTACCAGAAATTTGGAAAAAAGCAGTTATAGGTACCCATTAGGAAAACAGGAAAGGATCCACCAATCCATATAACGATAGACAATAGAATTAACATCCCACATGTGTAAAAATAATGGAACATATGATCACAGAAAGATTAACATTTTATTTGGAAACAAGGAATCTCAGATCAAAATATCAAAGTGGATTTAGAAAAGGTAGGGGAACAATGGATTCTATAGTATGCTTGGAATCAGAGGTGAGGAAGGCACAAGTGAATAAAGACCCAGCAAACATGTGACGTCAGAGAGACGTTCAGATCATGTCTGTATAACATCCGTCAGTTCAGAACCTTTGGAAGTCTACTGGACGTGCAAAACTGGGTTCAATATCTGAACGTCTGATGGGGACCCGTTTTGTATGTCTGTGGACGTGCAAACTAGTTCAATATCTGAACGTCTGATGGGGACCCCTCTGACGTCTTCTGGACATGCAAAACTAGTTCAATCTGACGTCTGATGGGGACCCCTCTTGGACGTCTTCTGGACATGCAAAACTGTTTCAATATCTAATCGTCTCTAGGGATTTTCTTGGACGTCTTCTGGACATGCAAAACTGGTTCAATATCTGAACGTCTGACGGAGATTTTTTTTGTATGTCTGTGGACGTGCAAAACTGGTTCAATATCTGAACGTCTGACGGAGACGTTTTTTGTTTGTCTGTGGACGTGCAAAACTGGTTCAATATCTGAACGTCTGACGGAGACGTTTTTGAATGTCTGTGGACGTGCAAAACTGGTTCAATATCTGAACGT
Source organism: Schizothorax lantsangensis (assembly GCA_027422415.1). Classification (NCBI taxonomy): domain Eukaryota; kingdom Metazoa; phylum Chordata; class Actinopteri; order Cypriniformes; family Cyprinidae; genus Schizothorax; species Schizothorax lantsangensis. The sequence continues at coordinate 23,654,097 of CM049850.1, forward strand.
CTGATGGGGACCCCTCTTGGACGTCTTCTGGACATGAAAAACTGGTTCAATACCTGAACGTCTGACGGAGACGTTTTTTGTATGTCTGTGGACGTGCAAAAACTGGTTCAATATCTGAACGTCTGATGGGGACCCCTCTTGGACGTCTTCTGGACATGAAAAACTGGTTCAATATCTGAACGTCTGACGGAGACGTTTTTTTGTATGTCTGTGGACGTGCAAAACTGGTTCAATATCTGAACGTCTGATGGGGACCCCTCTTGGACGTCTTCTGGACATGCAAAACTGGTTCAATATCTGAACGTCTCAAAGGACCCATCTTGGACGTATGTGGACATGCAAAACAGGTTCAATATCTGAACGTCTCAAAAGGGACCCATCTTGGACGTATGTGGACGTGTAAAACTGGTTCAATATCTGAACGTCTCAAAAGGACCCATCTTGGACGTCTGTGGACGTGTAAAACTAGTTCAATATCTGAACGTTGACCAGACCAATCTTGGACGTCTGTGGACATGCAAAATTGGTTCAACATCTGAACATCTCATAGGGACTTCTTGGACGTCTTCTGGACATGCAAAAATGGTTCTCGTTTTCTGGGCACCACCATAATCTCTCAGGACCTGAAGTGGGACATTCACATTGACTCCATTGTTAAAAAGGCCCAGCAGAGGTTGTACTTCCTTCGCCAGCTGAGGAAGTTCAAACTGCCACAGGAGCTGCTGATACAGTTCTACTCTGCCATCATTGAATCCTCTGCACTTCAACAACTGTCTGGATTAGCTCAGTTATCTCAGTTATTAAATCACTGGTACCCTCTAGGGCTGTCGCGGTGAAGGAATTTCCCTTGCGGTAATTTTGAGTGGCTCAATAGCGCGGTATGCGGTATTACCGCACATATACATATATATATACACATATACATGTGTATGTATACATAAGCATATATACCGCATATACACATATATGATCTAATCTGTGATTAGATTATATATATAATCTGTGTGTACGTGTTACGATGTAACAAGGTCATATTCAGAAACCAATGGAACGGAAACTAAATCACGTTGAAACAGGAAGTGAAGTAAACGGAAGAGAATGACAAAATAACGGTCCAAATAACAAAACATAAACCTGACAATAAGATCGATAGTCTATTGTTAGCATATATATATATATATATATATATATATATATATATATATATAAAACAGTTAGTTCTGATCCTCGAATCTGACTGACAAGATACTTTTCTGTTGATATTTCACCTGCGTGTTTTAGACGAGTCTCAGTCAGTGCAGTTTCATTGTTGCGCCACACGGTGGCGGTAAGAGACTGTCTTTGAGTGGGTCACCGTTCATTCAATTGCACGTTCAAAAACGCTGATTCATTCGAGATATGTAATGTTATAATGATATGTAAAGCTGCTGAAATCATTTTAACTTTGAGCGCCACTTTTAAAGGCTCAGCTGACCAGCAGAGCGTCGTTGTTAAGACAGATTTCACTTTCCTTGGACATGACAACCTGTTTTCACAAATATACATGACTCCGCCTGAAGGACAGACTCAGGTAATCGCACGCGCTCAGTCGATCTCTCTCATTCACTGTCTGTTTAGGATTGTTAAGTGCAAATTTACTGAGCCTCTGTACAAATCAGCATGATACACATTGTTATCATTACTAATATTCAGTACATATGCACTAAGTATAAAACGAGAAGGGAGTAACCTTACGACAAAAAAAAAAAAAAAAAAAAAAGGAAATATCGCGGTTGCTGCGGTTGTTGCATTCCTCTGCGGTTATGCTCGTCAATAGCGCGGTATTGCGATATCGCGGTTATCGCGACAGCCCTAGTACCCTCCCCACTCTTCAAGAACTGAACTCATCCAGAGAGAGCAAAAGGGCTGACGCTACAGAGCTCTGAGCACCAGAATGGCCAGCACAGGAACAGTTTCTTCCCTCAGGCAATCTATGAACAGTTAACTTTACAATAAATGTGTAATACACAACACTATTTATACATTTATTTAACACACATTATTTACATTTCCTTGCATTGTACATAACATACCTGTACACACATACCATCTTAATATCTTAATTTTTTGTATATTGTGTATTATATATCTTTTATTTTTTGCTTTAAATATTTTTTCGTATATATTGTAATTTCCTATTTACATATTTTTATTATTTTTATTATCTGTGTCTTGTCACTGTCATTCTGTTTGTGCTGTGGAAGCTTCTGTCACCAAAACATATTCATCTTATGTGTAAACATACCTGCCAATAAAGGTCTTTCTCTCTATTATCATTACATTTTTAAATCACAGTGATAATGTTTGCTTTAGTTATACATAGCCTAAATGTCAGTACCCTTCATTAATTCCCATGGAGTGCACTTAAATATTCCCAAAAATTGTGCAACCCTATACATTTACTATGTATTTATTTCACTAAAACCCAGATTTGGCATAAGCTGGCATAGCCATGAACCAAGCAGATGTGTTATGCTGCAAGACATAGGCCAAATGTTTTGAATAATATTTGGACCAAAATGTACCCGGTCTTGTCCCAAGAATTTCAAATATTTTAATTTAGGTGTTTTCATACAGTCAGATAGCAATAAGTTCCATCATTCCAGCTTCAAATAAAGTCAAAAAGTTTAGTCTATTTTCGCTTTTTTTGTAGTTGTTTGAAGTCTTATAGGTTATGCATAAAGCCAAAATGATATACATTCATGCCCATAAAATGGGTGTTAACTTTAATCTCAATTTGTTTTTGCAGAGAACATGAAGCTTTCAAAATGTAAAAAAAAATATATATATATATTTATACACACCACACACACATACACACACAGGAAAAAAAAAACACAGAATTGGCAAATATTTAATTTAATCAGCGTATCAAAATCGATTCATAATCGCCACGTTTGTGACGTCACACGTAACGTCAACTGAAAAGAGATTCTGCAGATGTACGATCGACCGACACCGTGGACACTGCCGTAAATTTGAATGCAGCAAACAGGTAAGTAAAAACAATACATTTTGTGTTTTCCAGTTGACATTAGATGCCGATGGCGGCATTTTGCGCGGGCATTCCAGGCCCATCACATTAACACAAATATCCCGATCCAGTGTCTTTTTCAGCATGTTTTGAAATTTTTACTCTAAATATGATCGTAACTAATTGGGGTTAACCTTCCATGAGACTTTGCGACCGTGGACGCACATTTTGCAGGTTAAGTATCAATAAATACTCAAGTATCTTGTTAGGTCTGCATGATAATGAATAATCAATCATTGCGTCATATAGTCGGACAGAAGACCGAAAATTAACACAATTATTTTTTTTAATGCCTATTATTGGTTAAGTAATGTTAACCGAAAAATTTTAAGGCGCTTTAAGTGTTTCCAGGAGAGTAACTTAACTTATTGGGTTTGGCGCCAGTTGTGGAGTGCAACATTTAAAATATGAAACGCTTAGCAGTGCAAGTAATCTTGAAATTAATCTGATTTGTATATAACTGTTATTTCATGTCAGAGCGACATATCGGAGTATTTCTCATTTGATCAACAAAGATATAATTTTATATAATTAGTTTTGTAATAACGAATATTCTTCTTCATCTCTTTCAGGTTGAAGCACAAGGCTTAAAAAGGTAAGTTTCTGTTCAAGCAGAAAACCTTATATATATATATATATATGAAGAGTTCAGATGCAAAAGCCTCTAAATGCCGTCTGAAATTTTCATCTAAAATGAGTATTTCTATCAGGCTCCTATGTTTAGGTTCAGTAATAGCAATGTATAGGTCCTTTTCTATGCAATTAAAGTAAAATAACTTAACATAAATATAGGAGCCTGATAAAAATGCCCATTTTAGAAGAGAATTTCAGATGGCACTTGGAGGCTTTTGCATCTGAACTCTTCACACATATGTTGTGTGTGATAGCAAGTTACACAATGCATATCATGAATGTGACAAGTGTCAGCAAATGGGTGTCCTCAAATATAATTGGATGACATCTAATTGCAACTTAAATTGCAATAAATAAATAAATTGTGTGCACAGTTTTAATAAACTTTAAATAAATTGAATGTAATAGGAACTAGCTTGACTTGAGCACATACTGTACCCCTCTTCATCATTAAACCAAAAAGGATTGATGACATTTTTTGTGTTTTAAGCTGAAATGAGAAAGAAAAAAAAAAAGTAAAATCAATTAAATTTATAGTCAGTCTACATCACATACATCTTGACTAGTCCATGACTCTTTCAATGAAATTCTATTCATACATACAGTTAGAGCTTTGAGAACTGTTGGCATACTAAAACACTTTATTTGAAGGAAGCACAGTTCAGAATCTGACTCGGGATCAAACTGTATTACAGATGGCTTATCTAAAAGCATGGCGAAAAAGGAAAGCAGAAATGGATCTGTTACTGCATTCTGACACTGATGATGATCATGAAAGTCAGAGATCAGTGACCGATAGATCAGCCTGTGGATTACATAACAATCAGGCAGACACTACAAGCAGTTTTGAAAGTATTCATTCAACAACTGACAGTTTGACAACAGATGAATCAGACTTTGACACTGATGTGGAGTATGTGTCTTCTGACTCAGAAAAAGAAGTTCTAAATGATGATGCTGAATTGGATTTTCCTGATTTAGAAGAGAACTTAAGACAATGGTCTACAAAGAACAAAACCACACAAAGATCCTTAAATGAATTATTGGCAATATTAAGAAAGCAAGGACACCTGCTACCGAAGGATGCAAGGACACTCCTTGCTACACCACGAGGATCTGAGCCGAAATGTAGTGGGCAATACATTTATTATGGGTTAGAAAAGGGGATTTAATTATTTTTGGTGTCATTTGTGTTTGTTTTTTTATTGGTAGTAGTTTCATAAAAAAAAATGGAGGGTGAAAACATGCTAACACTTTATGAATGCGTTTTACTTCCCAGATCATGTATGCCAGAGCTGTGTGGTTGGAGCATGGTAAAGAAGTAGAGGGAACTGCGCCAGACAACTGGATTGATGCTGAAAAAAAAATCATTAGATGGCCAAAAAAAGGGGAAAAGGCAGCTTTCCTCAATCGGCACTCCCCTCAGGATGAATGGATGACATTCACCTTGGTGAAGCGTAAAATGACTTCTGGTAAGTTTTTTTTAATGATCTAATTAGATTCTTTGCTCTTTGTCAAAATAAAAATTGTAAGGCAGCCAAATGAGAAAAATCAAGTCAAACTTATGGGTGCTCCAATGGGAGCTGTATCGGTTGAGCACCCTTGGTTGTGCTAGTAGTAAAGTAATTTTTATTGTAATTGTATTGTCTGTGATTTTAACCTTACAGTTAGCATTCGTGAATGCGATGATTATGACATGACGAGTCATGTTGAGGAGGAAGAGGAGGCAGATGAGGAAGCAGTTCGGAGAAAAAAGACCAAACGCAACTTTGATGACTATGTTTTTGGTATGCTTCTATGATAATTTGAATCTGTCTTGAGAATCAAAGTCTATACACTAAATTAATATGGAGGCCATCAAGTTGTGTCCACAAAATTCTTGACAGGTATTTTCAAGAGTATCCCTACATATAGAACTTTCCAAACATGTTACATTTCTTGTCACAGTTTACCAGTTGACAGAGGATGTGACATATCTATGCTTATACTATACTCTCATGTTTTTTTTGTTTTTTTTGAATAATGGGTAACCAAACAGTTGCTGGTCCGCATTGACTTTGACAGCAGGAAAAAAATACTAAGGACCAGCGACCGTTTGGTTACCCACATTCTTCAAAATAACTTTCATGTTCAACAGAAGAAATAAGCTCATTTAGGTTTAAAACAACATGAGAGAGGGAGAGAGGACTTTAATACAGTTGCTTTAATAATAATCAAGTGTTACACAGTGAAGTGTATATAATGCTTTATTTATATTTCTTCATTCAATTTCTTGAATGCTACTGCTAAATACACCTACAGATGCAGGGAAAGAATGTCATTAGAGCTGTCAAATGGTCACCTCCCAGAGCTTTGTTTAACCTGTTAACCTGCACCCCCCATATTGGGAATCACAGCTGAAAATGACTAACTAACTTAAAATGGTAACAGCTCCTGACTTCAGTGTGCCACACACACAATTGTGGTGTCTTTGGAAAGAAGACCCTTTGGCCTTTACTATCCATCATCCAGAGTTGATGATGCTCAAAAATATAAAAAGTTATAGACACTGAAGTGCCTTGATAAAATTTGTACCACACTGAATTTTTTTTTATTTCATATAAAAATACATGAAATCAGTCCTGGAGCAATCCAGAAAAGTAATGGGCTGAAAGTCACATGTCTCATGAGTTTATATTTCAAATCTGAAGAAGATACCATGAAAAATGAGATTCCTGCAGACATTTTTCTAGTCCCCCCCCCCCCCCCTCTCCCCTCTGTTTGAGGAAAAATATTTACCAAATTATTGAAGGGTTCTACTACAAACTATTTAGTCTTTATACATGCCACTGCAGTTTTTCAATTATAAAACAGTAGACAGAATCTTAGACATCGTATCAGTGATTTATTTGAGCACTAGAATAATACCATAATAATAATTTTTGAGTGATGAAAAAAAAACAATAATAATAAAAAAAAATAACTTAATTACATACTGATTTCCTGACATTCAGATGCTCTCCTGCTCATACATTAGGTAATCACATGCTGAAGATCATTCATACAGATGCTAATCACACTGATGGCTGCCCAATATAGTCAATATTCACATTATAATGGCCTTTTATATAGACTGCATTCACACTGATATCTGTGAACAGTCAGTAATTACATGCTGATTATCAGCCATAGAGATGTTAATCATACAGATACAGGCACATTCTCCACAAAACACGCAAACATATATGAAAACTGCTGAAGAAGAAAAAAAAGAAATGTTTTTTCTTTTGTTTTTATTGTGCTAAAAAGATCGCTAAGTTACGCCCCATCAGATGACAGGTGCGTCACAGCGTGCGTCATGCGCCGTCGCGAGGGAGCGCCAGAATTCAAATAATCAATCTTCCGTGTATCTTTGACTTTTTTATTTTTGGATGATTTCATTCTGTTTGGAACATTGTCTGCTACAAAATCGTGCTGTTTTTTTACCACCAAGACGCTGTTTTTGAGCGTAATCTGTTCCATAACGGACACAAACAATAACTCTCCCTCAAGAGATGAGACGTAAACAAAGGATTAACGATCTAAATTACAACGTTGTTGTTTCTCTGGACTAAAAGTGCTCGATGGAATGTTGTTCAGTGGACCCTTATCTTTCACACTAAACCAGGATTTACAGCAGTGGATACGTTTGAGAGTCGTTATCAGGATGAATATGGTATGTACTGCGGGGTTTTTTTCTACATGTTTTGGTGTGCTGCTTACACAAATTTAGCAAATACATTCCGTATAAGCTTTCTATCGAAAAACAGCGATCTGTCGTCGATGCTAGAGGCTTAGACCTTCAAAATGATATATAGTTTGTCAAGATTCATTTTGTCCTGTTTTACTTTATCTGTTTGAAAAACAATGACGTGTGCAAACAAAGAGCTCTCAGTGCGCCCGCGTCCTGGTGCAGGTTAACAGGTTTTTAATCAATGTCAGAAAACTACAGTGTCCAAAACCACATCTCTTTAGTCCACTCTTAGCACACTCACCCATGCTACAGCTGTAGATTACCACACACATGTAATTTTTAAATGTTGCATTTGTTTCTTTAGGCTCTTTACCAACCGGTTGATGGCCAATTCAACATGAAGGGAAGGGGAAGAAGCAGGAAACTACCTCTGGAGACAACTAAAACTTATGAAGCGATTAATGGTACTCAGCATTTTTCCCCATGTCATTTAAGTTTTAACACCAACTCAGTCATATTCACTATCTCAGTTTTTTTCTAAATGTAGCAAAATCTAACTGTTGAAGGAGAAAAACGGTTTAGTCAGTTGATAGAATTTTATTCAATGAAGTTTGTTTTCTTGCTTGTTGAATGAGAATATTGGAATCAGCGTGTCAAGCAGAAAGCTATATAATGCATTATGATGATCAGCCATGGCCACTTGATATTAATGTTATTTGTGTTTTGTGTCCACCTTCGTTGACTCCGAGTCTACTAATTGAGCCGAGATGAGCAGTGTTTCCTCTATATTATTTCTTGGCGTCACTATAGAGTTACTACCGTTACAACAATCTAATACTTTAATGGTTGTGGATGAAATAGCTCCAACACGAGAGCCAACACAATGATATATGAAATAAAACGTCATCATGTTTTTAATTAATAGTGGCTTGATTAAGTGATGGAAATAGTGGATGATGGCACAGAACGGTAACAAAACCGGTAAAAGTTAAACGTGAAAACTTTTTTTTTTTTTTTTTTAGAAGACTGTAAAAGAATTCTTGTTTACATCTTTTGAAAATATTTGTTTAAAATATTTTCTATTATATTATTAGACTAATAAATAATTAACCCAATAACTTCTTCATTTTTTTTATTAACTGCTTCCATTATTTATTACATTAAAATATTTTATATTATTATAAAGATTTGAAATGTTCTGTGTAAGACTTTTCAAGGATTTTTAATAGAGTTTATTGGTAAGTAACACAGCACTTTAAAATAGGTTTCTCAGGTAAATTTAAATGTGCATCATTTAGTTACATCAAGGTCAAATCAAATATAAATACCACATCATAATTAAAAGTTACACACTTTTTCTGTGTTTGTGCACGCTGTACAGGTCTGTTATATAGAATGTTCACCCAATAGAGAATAGTTTTGTTCAGCAAGAAAAATAATTAAGGAACATTAGAGGCAAGTCCAAAATCTGTGAGTTGCACTCAAGTCGAATCTAAGATGGGTGGTCAAAACCAGAAAAGAAATCTGGCCTTGAATCTTAATTTCAATGGCAACTGAATGCTCAAAAAAAGCTTAACTAGAAAAATATTCTGGTAGTGTTATTACAATAAAAGTATTACCCAATTGGATCTTGACCTTTTTTTTTTAAATGGTAACCTATTGAACAAACTTCAAATTCAAAAGCATTAGAGTTTAGCTCCAACCCTGGGAAAAAAAAAACTCATTTGTCTGTAGCCTAAAGCCGGACACACCAAGCCGACAGTCGGCCATTGGGCCATCAGTGCAAGTCTGTCGGCTAGTTTGTTTGGTGTTCCACTCAGCTCTCATCGGGCTCACGTCAGCGGTAGTTTGCCTAATTTGACATGTTGAATCGGTGTCGGGGACTGTCGGTAAGAGAGAGAAATCTGATTGGATGCTCAGTTTAGCGAACAAGTCAGTGCCCGAGAATTAAAGTGAAAGAGATGAAAATTGGCAAGTAAATGAAGGCGGCACAGACAGAGGACTGATTTCAAAATATATACATTTACCGAGGATCTTCAGGGAAAACAAATTATCAGTTATATATACTTTGTACATTTATTAATTTCTCTGAGAAGTATCGAAACATTCTCTGCAAAAAATATGTTGCCCACTGCATGGTTTTGCCCACTGCAAACCTATTAATAAGATGGTTTCTTTACATATTTGTAATTTTTGTTTTTGTTCAACTCTTGCAGCTGCAGTCATGAAATGGGGACAAAGAAGCTACAGAGGTTACAATAAAGCATCATGCAGCAGAACATCTCAAACATGCACCGGGGAGGAAAGGGAGGTGGAGGGCATACAGGTGTGGAAAAAACTGAGGACTTTTGGATGAGTACTGTAAGGCATTTGTGGTTATTTCCATTATAGGGCACTTTAACCCCCTCCCCATTTCAGACCAAATATTTTGTCTTGGGCGATTTTTTTGTTGTTGTTCACTTGAGAGTTAAATTTAGCTTTTAGAATTTTTTTTATCAGCTTGTTAGTATTTTGCTGAAAAGCTCATTAAAGATGGTTAAAAAGTACTCACTTGTCGTTTCAAACAATTTTTTTTTCTGTCCTTTTTAATTGATCAGATCACATATTTCCAATTGCAAATAAGGCTACTAAAATGTCTTTGCACACCTATATGTCTTGGACAGGTAAGGAGTATTAATTTAATTAACAATTTTAAAGCAGTACTTCTGCTTCTGCACACTGCCTTTACTATGACTAGAATGAACGTCGATGTAGCAAAAACTTTCATTCTGGCCCCTCAGTGGACATCTTTTGAACGTTAAATATTTATGTCATATGGACGTTAATACTGAACGCTAAAAAAACGTCTAAAAAAGACGTCGCAAAAACTTTCATTCTGGCCCCTCAGTGGACGTCTATTGAAACGTTAAATATTTATGTCATATGGACGTTTATACTGAACGCTAAAAAGACGTCGCATAACTTTCATTCCTGGCTCCTCAGTGGACGTCTATTGAACGTTAAATATTTATGTCATATGGACGTTAATACTGAACGCTAAAAAGACGTCGCAAAAACTTTAATTCTGGCCCCTCAGTGGATGTCTATTGAACGTTAAATATTTATGTCATATGGACGTTAATACTGAACGCTAAAAAGACGTCTAAAAAAAGACGTCGCAAAACTTTCATTCTGGCTCCTCAGTGGACGTCTTGAAACGTACGACAAAAGACGTTAAATTGATTGACGTCTTTTGGACATGTCTTTGCTCAGTGGGGAGGTAGTGGTAGCAGTTTAGGGCTGGTCCGAATAATTTACCATTTTTTTTTATTGAAGCTTCGAAGAAGCTTCGGTATATAAATCCTCAAAAAATATCTCGAATATTTATTATTCGAAAGCTTTTTCCAATCGAGGAGGGGCCTGAACATATTTTTCTCTCTAATAAAGGCAGGAATCTCTGTGCGTCTGTCTGTCTGTCTGCATTTTTATTATGTCGAGAACCGTTCATCCAATCGACTTCACGCGTGCTGGGTGTTGCTGCAATGCAGTGTCGCATTTTGGTGCAATATGGACACGTGACACGTTCAGAATTAATAAACTTTTAATAAAGTACAGAACCGGAAGCGGCACGCCTCACGCGGACAGGGTTTATATGCTCCGAGAACGGACACTGCACTAGTGATACAAAACACACAGGTCTGTTAAGAGCAATACTTTTAATAAGGTTGAAAGACGCAAGACGTTCGTGCTGACCTATAGCATGCATATATTTCATGAAAAATCTTCTATTATAAGCGCGCTTGCCGCACATCTACATTTGAAATAATGAACTTAAGCGCGCAAAAGACGCGACATGTGAACGGACCCTCTGCTATCACAAAACCGAATGCGATGCATGCGTTTTCTTTCTGTCAACTGTCCCGAGATGGTCGCCGTGATTTAGCCAAGTAAGACATGTTCCTGGATCAACATCTTTTGTTGATCCTGGATCAACATTACGGTCCAAAAATATAGACTTAACACAATCCCTACCCCTAAACCTAACCCTACCCATAATTTATTCCGAAAATCAGTGGGAAATTATAGCTGATTAACAAGGGTGTAGAAGCACCTAACCCTGATGGTACGCCTAAAAGAGATATTTCCTGAAAAGTTATATCTCAATTCTGATTGGTTGATTGTAATGTTGTTCCAGGATCAACAAGGATGTTGATCCAGGAACATGCTGTACTTGGTGAAATCACGCTCACCGTCCCGAGATGCGAGCGAAAGTCTTGGATCAGCGTGCAGTAGCTCTTGAAGTGCAGACGAGATGCGCTGATGTGAAGCTGCTTTGAGAGAGTGAAAGAGAGAAGACGCGGTCCAGCTGAATCACTCACGCTGTTTTCAAATGGCTGATTTAATCTGACAGTTTGTGTGGATTTATTTACTCATCTAACCTACATGCTATATTCAATAAATGTTTGCAGGAATTTAATTGCAGTGCTTAATTTGTAAATTGAGAGGTCCCGGAATAAAGCGGGGTAACGGATCACCTGTGATTAGAGGAGGGAGAGGACCAATCTTTAGTGATTGAAAGCGTGCATCAGTTGCTTTTATATGGTTCGTATACATGAAAAACCTGGAAAAGCTATGAAACTTTAAAACAGCAATTTCCAGGCCTGGAAAAGTTTTGTTAAAGTCATGGAATTTTATTTCACAAATTTATGTATAATAGAGTTATATTTATTTCTGTATAATAGTTATATTTAATCAGGTCCTGAATTTATGTGTATATCGCATAGTTTTACTCATTCCCGCAGCTTTCGAGTTTATAATGAATGAAATTCCTGCAAACATTTATTGAAAATAGCATGTAGGTTAGATGAGTAAATAAATCCACACAAACTATCAAATTAAATCAGTCATTTGAAAACAGCGTGAGTGATTCAGCTGTACCGCGTCTTCTCTCTTTCACTCTCTCAAAGCAGCTTCACATCAGCGCATCTCGTCTGCACTACAAGAGCTACTGCACGCTGATCCAAGACTTTCGCTCGCATCTCGGGACAGTTGACAGAAAGAAAACGCATGCATCGCATTCGGTTTTGTGATAGCAGAGGGTCCGTTCACATGTCGCGTCTTTTGCGCGCTTAAGTTCATTATTTCAAATGTAGATGTGCGCAAGCGCACTCATAATAGAAGATTTTTCATGAAATATATGCATGCTATAGGTCAGCACGAACGTCTTTCATTGGCGAACGGTCTGTTGCTGGTGCAGATGTTCAGCCAGGCGGACAAGTTGAGAACCATTTCGCGGGGAATGCCAGGTGTTCAAAAAAAAAAAAGGATATTCAAAATTCGAATCTCAAAATTGAAAATCGAATGCCAACCCACCGAACGAATATTCGAATAATCGAATATTCTGGTCCAGCCCTAGTAGCAGTATATTTTGATGTGGAAAAAGCCTATGATTTACTATGGAAAGAGGGGTTATTAATTAAAATGAAAAGATTAGGAATATCGGGGAAATGTTCAGATGGGTGAAGGAATTTTTGTATGGACGCTCGATAGAGGTGAGAGTAGGAAACACTTTTTCAGCAAGTTTTTTGGTTGATAATGGAATGCCACAAGGAAGCGTTATAAGTCCTTTGTTGTTTTCAATAATGATTGATGATGTATATAATAATATTGGGCAAGGTATAGGGAAATCTTTGTTTGCGGATGATGGGGCAATGTGGAAAAGAGGTAGGAATGTTGAATATGTTGTGAAACAGTTGCAGGAAACAATTAAAAGAGTGGAGCAGTGGTCCTTGGAATGGGGATTTAAATTTTCAGCTGAAAAAACAAAAGCACTTTTCTTTACAAGGAAGAAAATTGGAGCAGAGGTCAAACTGTATTTATATGGCAAGGAGCTGGAAAGGGTAGAATCATTCAAATGTTTAGGAGTGTGGTTTGATGCTAGGCTCACATGGAAGGTACATATTGATGGTGTTGTAAATAAGTGTAAAAAGGTTCTAAATGTGATGAGATGTTTGGTGGGGAGCCGATAGGTCTGGTTTGAAAGCTATATATATAGGTTTAATTCGATCAGTTATGGATGTGTGGTATATGGGTCAGCATCTAAAACCTTGTTAAAAAAGTTGGATGTAATACAAGCACAAGCATTAAGGATATGTAGTGGGGCTTTTAAAACATCTGTGCCAGCGTTACAGGTAGAAATGGTGGAAATGCCATTGGAGCTAAGAAGACAGCAAATCATGACAACATACTGGGTGAATTTACAAGGACATAATAACCATCCTGCAATAAGTGCAATTGAACCATGCTGGGAACATGGAAAAAGGCAAACAAATAGCTTTGGATGGGTTGTTATGAAAAAGGCAAGTGAAATGGGTATAATGGGTAGGAATTACTCTCCAGCTGTAGTTCTGCCAGCTATTCCTCCTTGGTTATTACCACAGCCAGAAATAGATTTTAGCATTCTTAAATTGATGAGAGATGAATATGGGGGAAATTATAAGATCTTTAATTCATACATAAGAAGAAATTATTACGGTTATTTACAGATTTATACAGATGGTTCTAAAAATCCTAAAACAGGTAGAGCAGCGGCAGCAGTAGTAATCCCTGAGTTTAATGTTGAGTGTGGAAAGAGACTTACTGATGATATATCTGTATATGCCTGTGAAATGATGGCCATGATTATTGCTTTGCAATGGGTAGAGGAGGTCAGGCCAGAGAGAGTGGTGATTGCACCAGATTCATGTGCAGCATTAAAGAGTTTAAACTTTTGCAACTCCAGGAGTAGAGAGGATTTATTGTATGAAATACTACAATCATTATTCAGAGTTCATCAAATACATTTGTCTGTTAGGTTTGTGTGGGTCCCTGCACATGTTGGAATTGATGGAATGAAAAGGCAGATAAAGCAGCAAAATGTGCTTTGAAGAGTGGAAATAAGCACATACATATAAATATTAGCAAGTCAGAAGCTAAGGTGGTGATTAAGGGACGGATCAAAAATGGTGCAAAATAAATGGAACCAAGAAATAAAGGATGATATCTTTTAAAAAATAATCCATTAGTTGGGAAGATAGGATCTGGAGGACGAAATAGAAAGGAGAGAAAGTTATAACAATAATAAGGAATGGTCACACTGGTCTAAACAGTTCTCTAAACAGATTGGAAAGCATAATAATGGAAAGTGTGAATATTGTGGAGAGGAAGAAACAGTGGACCATGTTTTATTGCATTGCCAGAAGTATGATTCAGAGAGAGAAATTTAAAGAATGCACTAAGAGAAAATGGAGAGCAAAATATCAGTAAATATTCTTAAAACATCTGCAGATGAGGGTTGGAATCTCCTACTAAGAGTATTTAGGATCAATAAGACTGATAAATAGAATTTGAGAAATATAATTGAATTGAATTCTATTTGTTTAAAGTTTGTAATATTATTATTTTTTTTTTTTTTTGGGTTGTGTGTATAGCGGTATAGATCCTTAGTCCACACTCTAGATCAGTGGGTGGCGGTAATGCACCCGAAAGCTGTTTGCCAACCGCCATTAAAAACAAAAGAAGAAGAAGAGCAACAAGTAGTGTTTTGAATATGTGCGCCGAATTTGCTGAACCTAGGAAGAAGGAGAGAGCTGCTTGCATTTTTTACCACTGGACAAAGACTGATTACTTCTATACAATAATAATAAGATAAGTTTAAAAAAAATAATTGTTTGTGAATGTATCTTTCTGTGTGCTGCTAATTTTAACTGACCGGTGTTCGCTAAGAGGCACCAAAGATCTTGGCTATTCTGCTGTTAGAACTTGTGGCATATTTTTACTGTCTCAAATTGAAAACTTTGTAGCTAGTTAAAAATTACAGCATGGAAATTCCGAGGTACAATCTTAAGAGCATTCCAAAAGTCGTCAAGATGAGCTCTCAGCAGGTTTTAAAGTCAATACTAAGGTGCCACTGATATAATTAATTGTTTACTGTAATCATTTGCAGTGTTCCCTCAATTTTATAAGACTGTGATGCTTTGGTCACTTTTTGGGTTAAAGTTACTTTTTAATTTACAATTTTATTGTCAATATATTTTAATATGTCACAACAACATGAGTTTCAGCCAAAGCATACAACAGAAATAAACATGACAACAGCCACTATAGATTATATAAGATAATAAACACACGATTACGATTGGATATGGTTTCTATGTGATTTTCTTGAGATGAATGTGTAACTTACATCTGAAATGCTCATTTTTGCAGCGATATAAAGGCTATAAAAAGCATATTTTCACAACAGTAAAACAACCAAATTCACATGTGATCGCAAAGGAAGTTATTACAAACACTCACTCGATGGTGGTTTAAAGTGAGTCTGAGTAAAAGTTACTATTAATCTCATAAATTGTCTTATGAAGCATGATGCTAATATTAGCTCTAATGCACCTGCAGAACAGGTCAGTTCTTCTTCATAATGCATTTTGTCATACTTCACGTAAGGTCGTAAGAAAATGTTTTGTTGTATTTATATTAGAAATACTTGTGATAATATTTGGTGATGTATCCTGGGATTGAAGTGATGTGTCTTGGTAAACGTTTTAATGCCAGTATAAGACTGATAATGGCTGAATAAAAACAAATGAATAATGATAAAAAGAAATAATGATTATGTCTAAAATCTGGCAGAATGTGAAAGGTTATGTTTCCTTAAACTAGTTTGTCATGCATTTGTTTTTCACAACACATTTACAGGTAAATCTAGTATTTTTTAATTTATGATTAATCATTTTTTAAATCACAGTCCATTGACTGTGATAACGCGATTAAATCTTTTAAATCGATTGACAGCACTAAAAAAACAAATAAATAAGATCACATAAAAACGTGTAAATTAACCAATGATGTTAGTCAAACAAAATTGTTTTTTAATCAGTGAATGAGTATAAATCCCTAGTCAATAGTTACCGATGAAATAAGCCATGAGCTCAAATCTGTCAGAACCAAAGAAGACTTTAGCCTCCCGCTCACATGACACACGATAACGGAAAAACCAAAGCACTGCAAAAATGGGGAAAATCTGTAAGGAAGTTTTATGATATTTTGACCACAAAGACATTTTGGTGGGAAAGACAAAGAGTACAGAGATGCAAGTAAAATGCACATGAACTTTATCTCCAGTGCTTCTTCTGAGTGCTTCATCTGTGACAGTTCATTCTTTGATTGGCTGAGATTTGGAGAGTCAGAATTTCCTCCACCTCATTGGCTGAGAGATGATTTATATTGAGTACTATTAATAATGTCATTGAGAACACTGCCTTTAATCCTGCCTGTGCAGAAACAGACATTGGTTATTATTAGATGACAGTTTATTTTATTGTCTTCTCTACAGGTTTAGCAATAGATAGATGTGTCATTCTCCATCTTTGTGCTAAAATACAACATTTCATCAAATGTATGGAATAAAAGTTAAGGATTAAAATATGTACTAGAGATTTTTTTTAAATTTATTATGATTTCATTTCTTAATCTCAGTTATATGATACATCAGTGAGTGAGGCGGGCTGGGTAATGTCCTGATGAGTGCGCCACTTTCTCGTCCAGAGCTCTCTAGACACCCTTTCCAGTGTGTCTTCATCTTTTTCCCTCTCTGCTACAGCTGTCACAAAACGCATTGCATTCAAAGTGTCTAAGAAGCCAACAGATAACAGGAGAAAAAAGAGAATAAAAGACATGTGATTCACTTAGAAGCACAAGATTATTCTTTTTTCAGATTGTAACAACAATCTAATTGGACGAATTTGACCAGGTTTAGCACTTACTTAAGTACATGCACTTCAGGGAAAAACCTTATAATAATGTCAGTCTGGTCATGAGTACCATCACAGAGAAACAGGCTTCAATACCTTTCTCAGAAAGACATGAAGGTTGAAACATAGGGACTCCAAAATACTTAGACATCAACTTCAGATCTGAGACCATGTACATAAGCTTACTTGGGTTCGCTCCAGCAGGCTGGTTACCTAGAAAAAGAACAAACTTGGTAAGGTTTTCTGTCTTCATTTATAAAAAGTACAAAGTGTATTTTACAAATAATATTTCAGCTGTAACTAGAGTAATGTTCCCAGTAGATTTTCACATATATTTAAAGCTGCAGTCTGTAAGTTTTGCCTCTTTGTCGCCATCTCTGTTTGAAAACCTGGAATTGCAGCTTTTTGAGAAATTATCTTCCTTGCGTGGGGTGTGCTCTGGCAGGCTCCAGCGCAGATGAATCAAATTATTTTGAAGAGTATGTGTGGCAGTCAGTCACCGCACCGGTGTGGATATTTAGTGTAGCCTATTTCGCAATCACAGATTCTAGCCCAAGTCTTTTCATTTTACTTTTCAATTTCTGCACAGTCTAATCTAATTGTCATGCCATCAAATTTCATATTAAGAAATTCTTTTAACCCAAAAAGCAAACTATGCTCCCTTCGAACTGGTTTTCTTTAAAATACAAATCTTGTGTAATCCCAGGCTATCTGTAATCAGAAGCATATTTAAAACTGGAATAATTAATTTCATTCACATGTGTTTTCATTAACACATAATCCTTTCTGGATCACAAAGCCGCCATCAAATGATTTAATTATTCTAGCTGCTGTGAGAAAAGGCTAAAAAACGATCCCACCTGCAGGATCCTCACATGCGATAGTCTACAGCGGGACAACTTCTTTATGTTACACAGACGTGACGTAATGATGCAGTGCCATGCTTGAATTTCCCGCGAAAAAACTACGTCCATACACTCAAATTAGAAAACATTATTATAAGCTTACGTTGTGGCTAAAGTAAGCCGATAGTTTTGAACACTGGCTGGTTATGTACTTGCTCAAGTATTGATTTTTGGATCATTTTTAACCAAAAAAGTTTCGGACTGCAGCTTTAATTATATAAGACATACATTTACTTTCTGGAATATTTAAAAAGCTATGACAATTAATGCAACATTTATTTTTATTTTGTAGTTGTGATCATGTCATTACCTGAGCCGTATATGACTCTATTAAAATATGCGTTTAATTTGAGGTCGATGTTCCAACATTTCTATAGCGACACCTGCACCCTAAAACACAAAATCAACACCAAAATTTTTTTCTTCTAATTTATTTCAAAAGTGAAACCTTTTCATTTATTTTAGATTCATTGCATATAAAGTAAAACATTCAAAAAGTAACATACTTTCCAGAAGGCCAACAATTCACTAAAAATGTTTTTTTATTGGTCTTATGAAGTATTCTAATTTGTTGAGATAGTGAATTGGTGGGTTTTTGTTAAATGTGAGCCTAAATCATCACAATTAAAAGAACCAAAGACTTAAACTACTTCAGTCTGTGTGCACTGAATTTATTTAATACACGAGTTTCACAATTTGAGTTGAATTACTGAAATAAATGAACTTTTCCACGACATTCTAATTTATTGAGATGCACCTGTATATGAGAATGTCTTGAGCAGACTGTTTTGCAATTAACTACTTTAAGAAAAGAAGAAAAAAAAACATTTTGCACCTCAAATGCCAGCCAGGAATACGGAGAAACAACGTCATAGAACAACTCAACCACTTTTCCAGAACTAAACATCTGTAAAGAAGAAGCATATTATTTATAACATCTACCAACATGAATAGGCCAGCATGAGAATGACTTAATTTTTCTTGTAATGTAGGGGGTGGGATGGTTCAGATTCTAGAGTGCATTTGACTGGTGAGGAAACGTGATGAGAAGGATCATCTAAAATGATTAAAATCATCAACATTGTTGATCTTTATTGTAGAGAGACATTATATATCTTCTAAATGTTAAGTTTTGTCTTAGTTTTGAATCACACTACCTTATAGATAATCGTAAGGCTAACCGTAATGCATGAAAAAGCTACAAAACTTTCGATTTTGATTAAAAGGGTAGTTCTTAAATGTATAAATATGATAAAAAGAAATATATGAAACTGCAATTAAATATACTGGAATATGATTTCTATAGGCGTTTGATATGAAACGGTAGGTAATAGAAAATGCCCTTGAAGGTCTTTGAATCTGGTGTTCATAAAAGAGTGAGCTGATGTGCTGTGACTTTACCAGCTGCGTTTGGTTACATCATGGTTACAGTATTCAGTTGAAAAACTGGAATAATGTAATTTACATGCATGTGTGAAACTTACCCTTGGTGTTGTCCTCTACTCCTATTTCAGGATCTATTTCTTCTTCTTATTCCATTGAATGGCGATTGTCAAATCAGTTTATGGTGTATTTCTGCCACCTACTAGACTGGAGTGTGAAGTGACAATGGTAATATCTTATACTATCCAACGGTCACACTATATTAATCTTTAGTGTAACACTGAAGACCGGAATAAGGGCTGCTGAAAATTCAGTTCTGCCATTACAGTAATAAATTGCATTTTATAATATATCGAAATAGAAAAAATATATATTTTAAACTCCAATAATATTCCACAATATTACAGTTATTAGTTTTTTTTTATTAATTAATGCAGCCTTGGTGATTAGAATAAACTTTTGAACAGTAGAGTATACAGACATATATCTTATTATTTCTGTCTCCACGACTAGTTTTTAACCTCTCTTTTGAATTCAGTATGTTTATATTGGGGTAGTTGACGTATATGTGTCCTATGGTGTGATGGAAAAATATACAAAAAAATAACCTCTAACATTGAAGATAAACCTCTCTCATGCTATTTGTAACTAAGAATGAAGATACATTTTTCTCATATTATTTGTATGTTAAAGGGGTCATCGGATGCAAAATTCACTTTTCAAGTTGTTTGAACATAAATGTGTGTTGGAAGTGTGTGTACACATCCATCCTACAATGATAAAAATCCACCCAGTGTTTTTTTTTTTTTAAATCCCCATTTTAAAATCCCCTTTCTCAAATCAGGCTGTTCTGAGAGCCCTGTCAGTACAGGCCCCTCCCACGATAGTTGATTGACAAGGCTGTCTTAACTTAGACCCGCCCTGAGTGCGCTGTCATCCATCCACCATTGTGTCGAATCAGGTGCAGGGGAAGACAAGAATGTCTCCGATTGAGCAATTCGAGGTGTTTTGTTGTTGGATGTAATAATGAATAAAGCAGTCATCATTTACTCCCGACATATGAGCCGCTGAAGATGCAGAGGATTAACGTTACTTTAGCTTTGAAGTGAATGTGCCGATCCCCGTTCTGCCTAAATTAATCTATGTTCGCGTGAATCATTTGTGAACCAGCTTCATCTACAGAAGAAGTGAGTATAACGTTTTTTTATGAATCTTTGCAAATCACCTTTCCTAATAACGTGCTAGTTAGCCAGTTTCGCAGCTAAAGTAAACAGTACTGCTCGTCACTCCACGGAAGAGAGGGGCAGGGCGAGCAGAGCTCATTAGCATTTAAAGCAACATGGACTGTTTTTAGTCTTGGTGAAAACAGAGCTGATTTTGACAGGGTAAAGAAGGTGTTTTTTACACTACCACTGAGAAATTTTATCCAAAGTACGTTATAGACTTTACATTAAGACCCTAAAGAATCATATCAACTTGTGGAAAATGGGCATCCGATTACCACTTTAGGTTTTTTTTCTACATTTTTGCTATGTCACAATCCATTTTTTATTTGTCAACTACCCATTGTAAGAGCAATGTGAATGTACATCATTTATAAAATTTTATTTAAAAGTATAGAAGTGCAATGATCACATTTTGGATGTGGGTTTGTCAGGGTGAGGCCCCAACCACTTCTCCCCTGTAACACAAAAGAAAGACAAGGATTGGACAATGAATACTAAATTTTAATATATTTTTAGATTTTAATATCCCAAGATTAGTTAGGAATTTATGGTTTAAAACATGATCAAGTGCAATAAACCACCAAGAAAACTGGGTGTAAGTATAACCATTAGACTATAGTAAAAATCCATGGTTACCAATGCAATGAGCCATGAGCTCAAATCTGTCAGAACCAAAGAAGATCTCAGCCTTCCCGTTCACATGACACATGATGGATGGAAAACCAAAGCACTGCAAAAATGGATGGGGGAGAAATCAATGTAAGGAATACACATTACATTTTTACCACAAAGACATACTGGTTAGAAAGACAGAGTGCAAAGATGCAAATAAAGGCACTGACTTGATAATCCAGTGCCTCTTGTGTGACACTCTTCAGCTTGTCTTTGATTGGCTGTGATTTGGAGAGGGTCAGAATTTCCTCCAACTCTTTGGCTGAGAGACCTGCCTTTAATCCTGCCTGTGCAACACAAAACAAGTCTGTTTTAATATAGTGTTGAAGTACAACAGAGGTTATCATATAGATGTATAGTTTTATGTCATAATAATAGGAGATAGAACATGTAAATTAATTCTAATTATCAATTTTACAAACCAGGTTCTGCATCTGACACCTCTTCTTTTAAAAACAGCTAATCTTGGGTATAGGATACCTCAGTGAGTGAGGCAGGCAGGGTAATGTCCTGATCAGTACTCCAGATTCTTTTCCAGAGCTCTCTAGACACCCTTTCCACCAGCAGGTCTCCCTCTTTTTCCTTATCTGCTACAGCTGTCACAAAACGCATTGCATTCAAAGTGCCTACATGGAAAGATGGACGATGAAAGAGAATAAAAGAGATTGTGACAGAAAGTGATTAAAAAAATATTTTCCCTTAAAAAATTGCTCTTAAAAACATATCTATATGACAGAAAAAAATATCTGCAAGTATGGCTTGCATTGTGCATCTGGTCATGGTTTGAATACCTTTCTCAAACATTGCCTCAAAAACATTTGAAGGTGGATACAAAGGAATGCCAAAATAGCCAGACGCCCGCTCCAGATCTTTGGTCATGTAATGAAACTTATTTGGGACCATTCCAGGGGGCCGATTGCCTAAAAATAGAAGAAACTTCATAATATATTATTTATAAAAGCACACTTTTATAAAGCTTTAATTAATTAGCAGTTGCATGATTATTGCTCCCATGACAGTCTAATATTAGTTCATTTTGACCTATTTCAAAAATAGATAATGCATTCTGAGACTAGATAAAAACACATTTTCATTAAAGAATCTAGAACTGTTGTTTTTAATGATATATAAATACATGCCCATTACCTGAGCTATGCATGACTCCCCCTAAATATGCTGGTTTAAATTTGAGGTCGATGTTCCAAACATTTCTATAGCGACACAATACCTTAAAACATAAAATCAACACATTATATGAGAACATCTCAAGTAAATTGGATTGCAATTAACTACTTTAAAGGAGAAAAACAATACGCACTTCAAATGCCAGCCAGGAATACGGCGAAACAACATCATAGAACAACTCGACCACTTTTCTTGAACTGGCCATCTGTTAAGAAAATAAGCACTTTCACTAAACCGAGTTTAAGTATGTATCATAATATGGATTATTAGAATAATGTCATTTATATGCACACGAGCACTTTAAGTTACCCTTGGCGTCACTCGAGAAACTGTGTTAAAGTTCAATGCAGTTAGAACGAGAGATTAATCTACACCCGTTTATAGCAGAAAGCCCTCATTCGCTACGACACTAGCTGAACCGGTTCAATGAGCCGATCTGTCCGAAAATAACCGGTTCGCGGAAATGAATCGGACTTTGCATCACTACTAGCAACGACTGTTTGAATTCCGTTAATTACAACAAACGTGTATTTGTACGGATTATGAATATGAACGACGGCTAGGGACAACACAAACAGAAATCATCTTCGTCTCAAAGTAGTAATGGGCGCTTTCAAAACACTGCTTCTTCAAGCTTCGGATTCTTTGTGAATCATTTGTTTCGAACAAGTGACTCGGAGCTCAAAGTACCGCGAGAGTGATTCGAATGCATAGGATCCGTCTGCTCTCTTATCGCTCTCGCGGTACTTTGGTGTCATACGGTGATCATTCTGCTCAGCGCTGCTTCAAGTCGAACGCGCCTAACACGGCGCCTTTTGTTTTTTTAAACCAGGGGCACATTCAAGCTCAGACCGGTGACCAACGTTTTGCTACGTTTCGGGTTGAAAGACATTTTTCCTGGAAACGGTGTGCAACGGGGTTTGAGATACGTTTTCTCTTGTTTGGTGGGTGTGTCAAAACTGTCAGCCCAATCAGCAGCAACATGAAACCACGCGGTATTAAAGAGACAGCTCGCACAATGGGTCCAAGTAAAGTCGTTTACAAATGTGTCCACTGCAGCTAGGTATAGGCCTACGCAACAATTGAAGATATTAGAAGACATGTTTGTCGTAAGAGTTTTATAGTAACATAGCATATCAACATCATGATGATGAATTTGTAAGTAAATGTAATTAACATCAAAATAAATTGAGCAAGTATATTGTTTGCATATGCTTATTTACATTAAAGGCAAAATAATCAGAATGAGCTTTATTGCCAGGTATGTTTACACATACGAGGAATTTGTTTTCGTGACAGAAGCTTCCACAGTGCAACAGAATGACCAACAGAACAGAAACACAGATAATAAAGAGAAGAATTAAAAATAGAACAAGTAAATAGGGAATAACAATATACAACATAACTGAAATAATAAGAGCACAAGTATAGATCTGGAACTTCTTTAAGTCTGTCTAAATATCATGTAGGCTAGTAATTGCAATGTCTTCTGGTCCATATCCTTTCCTTAGAAAGGTGTGCTAGACACTGATTAATGTAACATAAAAATACTATATATATTTATATATTTTGCTATTGTATTGTGGAGTGACACTTTCATAAACTTTTCTATGCTCCTCTGATTATATAATGGTAAATATTACAATATCATAGCACAACAACAGTGATCAGCAACCCCAGGTGAAAATTTGTGCTATTTTGAGACACCATGAATATGAACTAAAATGCACTTTTAACATACTATCTTTGTATTTAAAAAATATATTTAGCTATCACTTGTAGTACACTTGAGTGTACTAGTGAATGAAAGATGGGTTCAAGTGTACTACAAGTGGTAACTAAATATTTTTTTTAAATACAAAGATAGTATGTTAAAAGCAGATTTTAGTTCATGTTCATGGTGTTTCAAAATAGCACAGTTAAGTACACTTAAATGAACTTAAGTTTATCTTAAGAAGTACTACAGGATCATGTTTAGTATATTATATTTATTTATAGTACAAAATTAGTGTGCGAAAATAGAGCACTTTAAGGAATTGTACTTGTTTTTCGCCTGGGATAATGAAAGTGAAAGTGACGTGTGGCCAAGTATGGTGACCCATACTCGGAATTAGTGCTCTGCATTTAACCCATCCAAAGTGCACACACACAGCAGTGAACACACACACACCCGGAGCAGTGGGCAGCCATTATTGCTGCAGCGCCCGGGGAGCAGTTGGGGGGTCGGTGCCTTGCTTAAGGGCACCTCAGTCGTGGTATTGAGGGTGGAGAGAGAGTGCTGTACATTCACTCCCCCCACCTACAATTCCTGCCGGCCCGAGACTCAAACTCACAATCTTTAGGTTACGAGTCCAACTCTCTAACCATTAGGCCATGACTTCCCAATGATAAGCCTAATACTCACAATAAAAATAATAAGGCCATAATAGATCATAATCACAGTCTCGGAGGTATGAAGTGGATTATCCTTCACCTGAAATGTTTTACTTTTCATCCTGAAATGCGAGGCAAATGTTGGATCACAATAATTAGGAACCACAGTTTCCACAAATCCCTTCACTCGATTGGGGTGTTCTCTTTTATTCTGGATGGCAAGGGCAGTGACTGTAACATCGAGCGTATTTTGCAATAGGCTATTAAACACGTATTTATTCCGATTTCATCAGGCTCTGAAAATTCTTCAAAAGAACACAAAGAATGGCCTTCTCAGCTGCCATAGCTGCAGCACTTGTGTCATCACAACAGGGTGTTCAACCAAAGTCTCTTTGTTCTATAGTCTTTGGTTCAACGCACCAGTTTCCGTTTAAAAACGTTTTGCACCGTTTTGTCGGGCCTGAACGCAGCCAAGATCTCTGATGAATTTTATGTATGTGTATAATAAAAAGGAATTGTTATAGTTGTCTCTATAGTTGTCTATTTGATTAACCAAGCTCATCATAAAACAAACAATAAAGCCTTCAAATTAATAAAATAACATTATACAGACACTTCATATTTAACGATGTTAGTTTGTTTTATGGACAGCTTGTATATAGAGGCCAGTAAGAGACCATTAACTACTTCTCATCCTTTTAATTACACAAATGTCTCGTTAAAAATGTCTACAAATAGATTAATCTGATCCGAGATCAGGTAAAAACCATAGACGCTGTTTCATTAGTTCGCCGCTGGGGGCGATCTCTGTAAACCCATGAATCATGCGAGTTCATTGAGATCGCCCCCAGCGGGGTGAGCCGCATGTAGAGTTTTGAAGAAATTTGACTTAAATTGTGATTAAAAACTAATCGCCAGGCAGGTTTGTTTGCACTATGGTTTGTAGTTACTGATAAACTTCTGCGACAAGTTCCAAATATTTCAGGAGTGACTGAAAAGCTCAGCTCCTGTATCAATCAGTGCTCCGCCCCTAGCAGCCACAGTGAAAGTTCCCGTCTGTTGAAGGGGTTGCCAGATATTCAGACGGCGACTGTTTTTTTAACCGTTTAATTTGACCTTAATAATTTAACCGTTATCTTCCTGAAAATGGGGAAATAAATTACGTTTATTATTATAAACCTCATAATAAAACCTGCAGTATTTCTGGTATTCAAATATCTTTTACAGTCCACAAATGTAAAAGAAATAACTCTCACATTGCATGAGCAATTGTGGGAAATGATAGGACTTCTATAAAACAATTTTTTACAAGACCATGAAGGTGTTTTGCATCTATTTTTATTGTATAGACAAAAAAAACGTATCATTTGTCTCCTCTTTCCCTCTTTTTTCTTTCTTTTTTGTTACAAATTCATAATTCAAGGTAGCGTTTGTTATGGATATCTGGCAACTCGTGAAGCGATGCATGAACATAATATGCGGTAGTAGGAAGTGGAGAGGAGACAACACGCCAGTGCGGGCGGTTAAAGGGGACTGCAGTCTGCAGGATATTTTAATATACTTCAGAATAAATCGTCTTGATAGCACATCCCCATATATCACTGCTGTAAGTATTGCTCTGGTTATTTCAGAATTATAGGTGGCATATATTATCCATTCTCACTGATCCATTGTCAGTCTGCTTATCTGCAAGGCCAGTCTATTAGATGCATTAAAAAAAAACTGACTATTCAAATGTCAGATTTATGATAAACATAAGATAACTTATGTTGAATGACTGGTGCCTGGAAGTGAGTGCATGAGCTAGAGACCGTCATGATAAGTTGGAAATGTTTGGTTCAGTAAAGTCATTAATTAAATCTAAGCAAAGATTAAACGCGTTTTAAGTACATAAGCATTACCTCAACATCTCATTGTTTCATTTTTAGTTATGTCAAAGATGGGATGACTGATTAAATGTTGGCAGTTTTCCAAAACTGAATAAAGGGATAGTTCACCCGTAAAGTTTTTTCTTCCTTACTGTGGAAGTCAGTGGGGACTAGCAACTGTTTGGTTACCCACATTCTTCAAAATATCTTCTGTGTTAAACAGAATAAAGAAACTCAACTGAAGGGTGAATAAATGATGACAGCTTTTAATTTTGGGGTGAACTCTTCCTTTAAGTCACATACAATTTGAATGTTAGATTGATAATGAAATATGATATCTTGAACCAGAGGTTCTCAACTCTTGCCCTCAAACTTTGATCAAGGTTGGTGCTAAACTCTGCTGGAAAGTGGACCTCGGGGACCAGAGTTGAGAACCCCTGTATTAAACAAGTGAGACAGTTGTTATACTTTGTTATTGGTGTAAACAGAAAGATGTCACCAGATGAATTAGTCTACCTAGGAATCCTTGCTGCATCAATACCTGTAGGATTCCTCTTCCGCTACCTAAGTAAGTCTGACCATGTTATTCTTCATATTAATGTGTAAAAAATAGGGTGAATACAGGTGAAGCTGGTTAATTTGACATTGACATTGTTTTACACTTTTTTTTTTTTAGAATGGCTCAGCCCATCACACGATGTTGTTTTGTGACAAAAAGTACAGAATATTAAATAAATACTACAGCTTGAAATCTAACTGCAAACACACATAGACCCCACCTAAAAACCCCGTAGATCACAGTTTTTACTGGCAAATTATTTATTATTATTATTATTATTAGAGTAAATGGGTCAAAATGTAAATTTATGTTGGTCAAATAAATATACAAAATTACAATGAATTTATTGCCTTTCCCAATGTACCAGTGATGCCTCATTACTGTATGAATACTTAATGCTGATTGGAGTAATGAAATAATAATGACAAGGATGGTTAAGCTTGAGTGTCCCTGTATTCACCCTTATATAAAGCACAATTAAAGTCAGCATGAAATGAAAAATGCATGTTCTACATTTTCTTGCAAATGATTCATCCATGTATATGTTTGATTTAAAAAAAAAAAACGTTTTTGACCTTGTAATTTTTAATCAAAATGTCATAACTGGATCTTCCAGTGATGTATACAGGACTTCTCCAATCATTTATTCCACTTAAACACCACCCCAAAATAACCACCACCCTGAAGCAAGCTCTCATCTTCCTATATTGTTAAGTGTAATGCCCACGTCTCTAAATCCAGTCAAGAAACGGATGCATGGAACCAAGTTCCCGCCCTAATTATTATTATTATTATTATTATTTTCGATAATCCAATTATTTTCGGATGTCACAATAGAGAAGTTTTCAGAATTGTGACTTTAAAATAACAGCCCTTGATCATTTTCCTGATGTATTATTTCCCAGGTCCTCCAGTCAAGCAGGTGGCAGCATTGCTGTTAGGTTTGATCATCTCGATAGCAACCTGTGGGATCCACACTCTACACTCTCTATTCACAGTGTTAGGAACATGGCTGATTATAAAGATGAACTGGCGGTTAGTATGAAATGTAGCCATCAGGGCTTTTACATTGGATTTGGCATGAATCCCCTGTTTGACTTTTGTCTTGTATTTTTTTTTGTTGTTTTTTATTTATTTAGAAGTGCCCCTGCTCTGTCTTTGGGTTGGACGTTTCTGTACCTCCTCTTTTTCCGTCTGGTCACCTGGTTTGGCCTTCCTCAACCAACACCTTTTGCCAATGCTATTCAACTTCTTTTAACTTTGAAGGTACAAGACAATAAAATTAGACACATTTTCCATGTTTTAAACTGATATATATTCCATGTTTTAAACATGATATATATTGAATGAGCTTTGTTTTGAATGCACAGATGGTCAGTTTAGCCAATGAGATTCAAAGTTATCACTTGGAGAAGAAAAAGGAAGTGAGCACCTTCACCAAATCCCCAGTGGTGGGGGGACTTTCCCATGAGCCTTCACTTTATGACATTATATCATACAGCTACTGCTATGTGGGCATAATGACAGGTATTTTGCATGATTTTTGTGTTGATTTGAATATGTGGGAATGCTTTTTGCTATTCAAATGTTCTGTAACAAAATGTTTGTTTTGCATGTATGCTAACATGTCTCTCTTTGTTTCTCTCTGCTACTAGTTCAATTATGTGTGAGTCCAATTTCTTTTTATAACTGATTGTGTTTATTATTGCTCCTCTTTTGCCATGATTTTTCCTCCCAAACTGTGGCTCATTTTTCATTCCAATTTTCCATTTGGTTCCATACCTATATTCCATCCTATCTTTGCCCATCTGCTTCATGTCTTCATTGATAACTCTTACCATTCTCTTCTCATGTTCCTTCATTTTCCATTCTTTCTCCCACCCACTCTTGCCACTCTTGCCGGTGTTCTGCAGGTCCCTTCTTCCGTTATCAGACGTATGCAGACTGGTTGCAGCAGTCCAATCCTCTGTCATTGCCGGGTAAAGAGCCCTGCCTGCAGAGGCTGAAGATGGTGCCCATTTATGGAGCTCTATTCATAGCCGTCAACTCCGTCTTTCCCTTGTCCTATATCCTTACTGATGACTTCCTGGACCACAACTATTTTTACAGGTTCCTTTTTCTGGATTATAGTACCATTCCAAACAGAGTCTAAAAATTAAATGCCAAAGGAGATGGTAAAATTAAATAATTCATTATCACAATTTGTTATCATATTGAGAGTCATAGTGGTATTATATTTCAGGTTTTTCTACATGGTGGCAATTTTCTTTGTATTCCGGATGCGTTTCTTCTCTGCTTGGTGTGGGGCAGAGGCTGGCTGCATCAGTGCAGGTCTAGGCTGTTACCCCCAGGGGGCTCTGTCCAAATCTGGAGGAGGGCCAACGGTGAAATATAGGTAGGGTGTTTAACTTTATTGATAGAGTTATAATGTGCTTTTACAATTTGACTGTAACTTGTAAATCTGATAACTTTAAAGTCCACCTACAGATATATTTATACCAGGAAATAACAGATATGATCTTTGAAAGAATACAATTGAACTTTAATTATCCAAGAAGATAAATTTACCTTTTACAGTAACAGACATGAAGCAGGATCTAATAAAACACAGTGTCAGATGACAGCAGGGTCACAGTTGTGTAGTTTTAAACCACACTTGTCAAGACAAATATAATTATTTGTAAAAGAGAATAGGAGAAATGCATGCACAAATGTATCCCTTAATATCTATTTGCAGTACCAGGAATTTTTTAAATGTTTTTAAAAAGAACTTTTAAGCTCACAAAGGCTGCATTTTTTTTAATACAAAAATACAGTAAAAACCGTGGTATTGTGCAGGATTAATAAAATTGAAAACAGCTTTTTTTCTATATATATATATATATATATATATAAGACATGTAATTTATTACTCTGATGGAAATCTAAATTTTCAGCAGCCATTTCTCCAGTCTTCAGCATCACATGATCCTTGAGAAATCATTCAAATGGTGCTCAAAACATATTATCAGAGTTGCAAACAGTTTTGCTGGTTATGAATATATGTATTTGTTAAATAGTTTTAATTTACTCTAAATTAAATATCATCCTTAATAAATAAAAAGTATTATATGTATTAGTAATATTAGATCTGTTTGGCTGCAGCATAATATACAGTAAATACATCAATAAATCCACTGTTCTGTGCTCATCAGTGCAGCCAAATACAGAACAGTTAGCATGCTTTGCTCAAACTTTCGCCATGGCATTAGAGCTGGTCACACCATTGTGAAAGTGAAAACACAATGGCGGCACCATGGGTGGAAACTGGCAGATTAAGGGCCGGTAATTGTATAATAAGATCCTCTTTCTACGTCACAGGTGGAGCGAAATCTGAGCGGCTCATTTTTCACAAGCTTGCAAAGAAATGCTAACCAAAAAAATTTACTGTATTGTTCTTTTTCACATTTTATGGGCTGGTAGATGGACCCGTTTACAGCACTTAAACATGGAAAAAGTGAGATTTTTGATATGTCACCTTTAAAAATACTGAAAACCAAAATCAGTCTTTTAATGAATGGCATGACCATTTTCATTTCAATTAGTAAAAGTCTTGATTTTGAATAAGTTGAATGTGTTTAAGATTAACATTTAGTTGGCATTGGTAATCTAAATCTGTAAAAGCAAGGGAAATGAGCATGCACAATTAAATCAAGCAGTACAGATAAATTAAAATGAATCTCTTAATATTTACATTTACATTTATGCATTTAGCAGACGCTTTTATCCAAAGCGACTTACAGTGCATTCAAGTTATACATGTTTTATCACTATGTGTGTTCCCTGGGAATCGAACCCACAACCTTTTGCGCTGCTAACGCAATGCTCTACCACTGAGCCACAGGAACACATATCAGCATTAACTAATATGGTACCAATATATTGTGCACCCCTGTGCAAATGGTAATCACAATAAACAAAGGACATTTCTTAAGCGTGGATCTACAAGACAGTTAAGATAGACTATCTACAGGAAATTAGAAGCTCACTTGAAGTTTGATCATGCGGTTGATAATGTTAATGAAATGTTATTTTTGTTTCAGTCCTGATCCAGACACAGCTGTGGAGTATGACTTTAAAACGATCCAGAACATTGACTGTTATAACACCGATTTCTGCGTAAAGGTTCGGCATGGCATGCGCTACTGGAACATGACGGTGCAGTGGTGGCTTCACCACTACATCTACCCCAATGCTCCTTTCAGAGCGTATGCTCTCAGGTACAAGCATGTACATTTGACCTTTCAACTGCATTGTGCTGTTATTGACCATCCCTAATCTTTAACTTTCTCTTTGTTTTTCTCTCTCTACTTATCATGGCAGGGCGGGATGGACTATGTTAATCAGTGCTTATTGGCATGGCCTCCATGTTGGTTACTACCTCTCTTTTCTCACTATCCCACTGTGTATCGCAGCAGAATCGGCCATGGAGGCATCAGTCAGAGCCCGTCTAGGGCCGACGGGCCAGAATATCTTCGACTGGATCCACTGGTTCCTCAAGATGAGGGCTTACGACTACATGTGCATGGGTTTTGTTCTCCTGAAGGCCAGCGACACCATCTACTACTGGAGCTCCATATACTTCATAATTCACATCATCGCTGTTGTTTGTATAGGAGTAGGACAAGTGATGAAAGGAGGTAAAAAGAGAGAGAAAAGGGAACGAGGTGAAGGAGAGAAAGAGGATGTGGTAAGAGAGAAGGCTGAGTGAAACGAATGTGACGCAATGATCATGCTGATAACCGGAGAGTTGGTATGTTTACAAAAAAAAAACATTTCCCAACATGCAGTGTAATAGCCATCAACTGCCATTCAAGGTATTTTGCTTTTTAAAACACAACACAGAAGTGTAATACACGATGAACCCAAGGACATCAGTCTGTATTTTATTAACAGTGAAAATAGCTTCAAATATTTCCATAATTATGATCATTCTAATGTTATCGTTTATTTTATTACATATGTTGAAAAGTGATTCTTTTTGTTATCTGATGATAAACAGTGCAACCATATAGATTCATTCTGACCAGGTCAGTATTGTTTAAATTATGTTCTTTATTTACAATTGGAAAGGAGGTTTGTATTGTATTTTAATAGTGGTTCTTTGCTCATCAGTGACCTCGGGACTCAAATTAATCTCCCACACATACTTATAACTGAATCCATCCATTTACAAAAAAAAACGAATGAATGTTGGACCCGTATCACTACTTTGAGCACAAATTTGTGGAGATTCACTCTCTCTGTACTGGTGTCTTTAAGGTAATACAACCTTTATGATAAAGTGTATGGATTGTCATTAAAAGTTAGTCTGCCTTGTTTTTCATCCATTCTGATGGATGGATTAAGTATCCATTGATGGTTAATGTTTGTTTCATATGTAACAATTAGTGCTTAATCGCAATTAGTGCTTAATACGATTAATCGCATCCAAAATAAAAGTTTGTTTACATAATATATGTATGGTTTATATTTATTATGTGTCTATATAAATATACACACATACAGAATATCTTTTGAAAATATTTACATGTTTATATTTATATTCATTTAATTTATATTATAATAAATATATTTAATATATAAACATAACATATTTTTCTGAAATATATACATGCATGTGTGTGAATTTATATATACATAATAAATATAAACCATACATATATTATGTAAACAACCTTTTATTTTGGATGCGATTAATCGTTTGACAGCACTAGTAACAATATTATTATTATTATTCTACAAAGAATGTGAAAGTAGTTGGTAACTTTCTTTTTTCACTTTTTCAGAAAGTAGGAGTGAATATTTCTGCTATTTTGTTCATTTGTTTTTTATGCTTGATACCACATGATGTAAAGTGCAGCTTAAAATTACCAAGTAAAAGTTTTGCACCAGTTAACATGTTACAAAGTAAGATCTTCTCAAAAGAGCTCAAAAGTTTTGTTCTTGCAAAATCAAATTATAATGAATAGTCCTATTTTAAAACATTCCGATTATTTTGTCCTCATACACTGGATGGTAGCACTGGTGTTTAGTTAATTGATCGGTTCAGATTGTGTCCTGGTTCCTGTAATATCTACCTGATATGTTGTATCTATAATGTTTACTTTCTGGAGTATTAAACACAGGATGCACCACTCCATCTTTGAGGTTTTGTTTGAAAAAAATCACAGTATTTTCATTAAAACCAGTGATTTTTTTTTATCCCACCCAAACTTCCTTCTCCTGGTGAAATGGAGACAAAATGTGTTAACAAGTATCATTTGATTTTTACATGAAGTGGCGGTTTTCATTACCTGTCTCAAACATTTTTGTGATGGATTTTTCTCCCCCTACAGTAATAGCTCTGCCTTGACTTAAACTACCCTTTAAAAGTTTGGGGGTTTTAGATTATTATATTTCTTACATATTTTTTACAATTTTAAACTCTTTTCTATGGTAATATGTTTTATAATTTAATTTATTATTTATAAGCTTTTCAGTTTTAATCGTCACATGATGCTTCAGAAATCTGGTGCTCACAAAAAATGGTGGTCATTTTTATTATCAATGTTGAAAAGTTTCTGCAAATTATGATACCGTTTTTCATGACTTTTTGCTCTAAGAGAGGGAAGTTTTTATTATTTAATTCTCTTGTTTATTAACAGTGCGTGATAGTAATGAGATTTGATAGTCTGTTAATATAAAGACTCATTGGCTCATGCAACAAAAAGGTTATGCCCCTTGTCTCTATGACAACACATTTAACAGGCAATGAAGCACACAGAGACACTGACCAAAGCTCATAACCAGCTTGTAACTTTAACTCATAACTATTTTTTTCAACAAATAAACGTCATTACTTAAACAGTCACAACCAATTTAGTAAATCTGTTTTGAGTCCACAGAGAAAGGAAAATGTTTTAAAATGTTCACGCATTGTAACTGGATCTCTCAATAGGTTGCCTATAGCATGCAGCTAGTGATCAGCTGGTAAGAAGTACAAGGAAGTGTTTCCAAAGTTTATTTCCATGAGACTCAAAGTCCAGGTGACAGAGTCCTGCCACACCTGTGTTCTTCTCCAAACTATAGCTATGCAGTACTGACAGCTGCTGTTTCTGGATTGTGCTGTTTGTCATTTAGTTTGTTTTATGAGGAATCCATGTTGATAGTACCTGTTTTCTGATGGAGCTGAGAGAATTCAACAATCAAGTCCATCCAGCTCCAGGTAAGACAGTGTTTATGTGTGTAACAGAAAGTTAATGTGATACATGTGTAAGGTTAGCTAACAATTAGTCCAGAGTTTGTTTCTTGCTGTAAAATGTACATTAACACTACAATGAAGTAATAACTAAAACCTTTCAAATATGATCTAAATAAATTCTGAAAATGCCTTTTCCATAAATTATAAGGTGATTCAAACTTTTTACTTCTAAAGAAATATAATTTTATAAAATGTATTTTATTGTAGTATATTTACCAAAATATTATTTAAAAATATGTTAAATAAATCAAATTAAATTGTAAAACACCATATATATTTTTACACACGTGTGTCGTAAATTGATACTAAACCCAGTTATTAACAATACAATTAATCATTGTTCTCTCTATATAATGCAGATCTAATACAGTTACGATCTGTATGGTCTTGTGACATTTATTATACTGAATAGTGTAAATCTAACAGCAATGATATGTCCTTAGTTTCACCCATGTTCAGTGTGAAGTCTATGGTGTAAAGTCTGTTATTTTAGAAGTGTTAAAGAGAACTGGCAGGGATGTGCATATATAGGTCATGGCTATGTATAGAAATGTAGTGCATAGAATATTTTAAGAGCTAATGGGGAAATGCTGCTCCATTTTGTTCTCAGTCCCAGTTTTTAAAACAGCCATTACTGTACTTGACTATAATGTCTCCCAGTACAGTTAAGCATCAGTATTATCCCTTCCTTACCATGTGTAATTTTAATATACCAATTTTTATAATTTTGATTGCTTTGAAATACATCTCTGAACATGCACAGACTACCCTAGTCCTCACGGTTCCCAGCATTCACTGAGGTTGCGGACAGTTCCAGCCCAAGACACAAGTGCGGTTCAGTTTGATTGGGCCTCCCCACCTGAAGATGCTGAAGACACCAACGAACCTCGAAATCTCCGTGAGCTGCCGCTGCACATGGGTCTGAAGAAAGCAGTATGGTATACATGCATTATCTTTTTACATACATTTACCAGGGTCAACTTTTACATTTTTAGATTACCAATATTTAGGGATACCTTTGGATTGAAGAAAAACAATTCTTTCTGTTCTAACTTCAACACCCAAAAGTTTCGCTTGTTTTCGCTGTCTTCTTTCAGGCAGGTGCAGCAGATGAGAGTTCCAGTTGTTTCTAGCTCTTGGAACATCAAACAATCACAGACATTTAGCTGTTTCTGTGAGGTTGCCAAAGACATTCTCAGCTATTTCGTTCTTTGGAAGAGGGGAATCCAAAGGATAGGAGGTGATGAAAATATTAATTAATGAACAAAAATGAGAAATGCTGCACTCATTTGCACATCCATGTGTTTTTCCACCTTAAATGATAGGTAAATCAACTAGTTGTCTGAGAAAAGACACAAAGGAAGAGCTAAAATATAAGCCTAGTGGAGATGAAGACACAAGATCATTAAAAATAAACTTCATCCACTTGTTTTTGTGTAGGCCACTTTGGTGGAGGAGTCCAATCCTACTTCTTGTTCCTGAGATTTCTTGTGATTCTCAACTTCCTGTCCTCCTTGTTAATCGGAGCATTTGTCCTGATTCCCAGCATTGTGTTTCGCTCCATGAACTTAAACTCCACCATCGCTCTCACAGTCAATCTAACCGGTAGGAACACAATCTCTCTGATATACAACACAACACAAACTTCTCATGCTCGATTGCCTAATTTGCCTCTAATGAAAACATTCTAACTGGTTATCAGATAACAGTATAATAGTATTCATAAAAGCTACAAGACCAGTCTGACATGTTTAGTGCTAGTTCCTTCACAGTGTAACTTCACAAAGTTATATTAGATTAAAAAAACAATAAACCCACATGTTGTCATTTTTAAAAGCATTTGTTAATTCGGTTAATAATTCATTATAATAACTAATTCTTTCAAAGAAAACCGTATTACTTTATAAACGGGTTGGCTGTTGTGTTTGATTGACTAAATTGGGTCTTTTCTTCCCTGTTCTGATATGTTTTCATTACCTAATGCAAGGTTATTTCCTGCAGCAATCCTAATAATAGGATGGCTGGGATTCTCCCTAGTTTTCATAACCCTTTACTCCTAATATGATGGCATTCAGGGAAAAACACTATTACGAATTAATCCTCTTTGTTGAAATACTATATTCACACAATATGCAGACAAATATACTTTTTTACATTTAAAATGAATAAAAAGTAAATATTATTACATTTGAAGAATGCTGATCTATCTATCTATCTATCTATCTATCTATCTATCTATCTATCTATCTATCTATCTATCTATCTATCAGATGTGGAGATATGCTTGCAGTATGATCCAAAACCTGGTGCCCTTCTGGTGTTTTACACATACATTCTGGACCTGGTTTCAGGAACGGTATGGGCACGCATTCAGATTTTTTGACATTTCTGAATACATAGTCTGATACACTGTTTGGGGTTGGTATGATTTTTTAATGAGTTTAAAAGAGGTTCCTTATGCTCACCAAGACTGTATTTATTTAATCAAAATACAATAAAATAGTAATATTGTGAAATATAATTACAATTTAAAATATATTTTCTATTTTGATTTTTTTTTTTAAATGAAATTTATTCCAGTGAAGGCAAAGCTGAATTTCCAGTCTTCAGTGTC
Source organism: Schizothorax lantsangensis (assembly GCA_027422415.1). NCBI lineage: Eukaryota > Metazoa > Chordata > Actinopteri > Cypriniformes > Cyprinidae > Schizothorax > Schizothorax lantsangensis. The sequence goes on from CM049850.1 coordinate 23,691,352, forward strand.
ACATGATCATTTAGAAATCATTCTAATATGCTGATTTGATGCTCAAGAACCAAATCTAATTATGAATTGAACACAGTTGTGTTGCTTTATATTTTTGTGGTCTTTACTATCACTTCAGTTTTTCCATCAGTTTAATGGATCGTTGCTGAATAAAAGTATATTTTTTTACAGTAGTGTAATTATATGAATTTAATAACATCTTCAGCACTGTCATCAATTTTTAAATGGCAGCTTTTCAATTTAAACCAACATTTTCATATAAACTGAATTTAAATACTTGATAAACAAATGTATGTAAATAGAATGAGAATTAAAATAAAAGTGAAGGAATTATTATTATTATGCTTGTTTGTGAGCCTGAAATAATGTGAAATTTACTTATGACTCACTCTGAATCGAAAATAAATAGAAAATTATCTCAGTTTATCTGAAATCATATTTTTTGTTGTGAATATTTTCTTAATGATCTTCACTCATCACAATTATCTTTTTCTTTAGGGTTTTATGGAGTATTCATACCTGTTTTATGGCTATTATAATAATTCAGTGATTGAGAGTAATGGCTTCTCTTACAACATCCCTCTGGCCTATCTGTTGACGGCAGCCTTCTACTTCCTCTTCTGCTTGATTTGTATGATTATTAGGTGAGTCTTGTCAGGTTTTTCTACCAACATATTGAAAGGACATTGCTGAAGTATTACGTTGACATCTCTGACTGGCCAACAGAATGGGCGACACGGCTCGTCTTGTTGTAGTGACGGGTGGAGGAGCAGTAGGGGGTTACAGTATGCTGGTGTTTACAGGATGGGATCATGGTCTCCAAGGAGACCGTGCAACAAAACTTAAACAAAACAATCTTCGCCACCGATTACAGGTCTGTGCATTGGAAAAAAAGTCTAAAATTGTCTTCAGTTATTTTACTGGGGAAACAAAATCATTAAAGGAATAGTTCACCCACAAATGAAAATTTGCTAAATGTTTGCTCACCACCAGTCTGTCCGATATACATGAGTTTGTTTCTTCATCGGAACAGATTTGGAGAAATGTTGCATTACATGCTCACCAGTGGATCTTTAATGGGTGCCGCCAGAATGAGAGATCAAACAGCTGATAAAAACATGACAGTAATCCACACGACTCCAGTTCATTAATTATTGTCCTGTGAAATGAAAACTTGTATGTTTGTAATAAAGAAATCCTTTACTGAGGCATTGTAACATCAAACTATTGCTTACAGCTAAATTATGAGTCCATTATTCATAATATTGCTTTCTCTAGTGAAAAAATTGTCTTGTCTGAATCAAGAGAGAAATATGCTCATATCAAGTACCATTTACAAATGAATACAGTCCAAAACAGTTCTAGACAAATATGTTGGTGGATTTTGATGTAAGGGGATAACAAGGCTTGGACTTTTTCACTGGCGGAAGTGTTATTATGGATATAGACTGGTATATTGGCCAGAAGCAATGGTTTAAAATTAAAACATTTGTTTCTTACAAACACAAAGCTTTTCTCTTCACAATACATTAATTGATGGGCTGGAGTCATGCCGGTTACTTGTGAATTATTGAGATGTTTATATCAGATGTTTGGACTCTCAGTCTGATGGCATCCATTTACTGCAGAGCATCCATTGATGAGTAAGTGATATAAGTACATTTTTAACACATTTTCATTTTTGGGTGAACTATTCCTTTAGAGGTAACTACTAGTGCAGTATATTGTTATTTAATATTTTTGTCTTGTTTTTTTCTTCTTCTCTTTTTCTCTCCCACTGTGTCTGTCACCCTTAGGTGGATCTAGAAGAAGAAAGGCTTAAAAAAAAGGCTGCCTCCCTGACTTTGGGCCAAACAGTCTCTCTCTACGCACTCCGTGTTTTCCTTAACCTAGTAGTCTCAATACTCATCGGTGCAACTTTCTATGGTATTGCACAGGCAACTCAGTACAGCCAGGTTAGCTGAAGTTATATCGCATAATGCCTTGGGCCAGTAAATTCAGATTCATGATTTGTTTAAGTGGATGTTTTAAGATTATATACAAGTAAGATTATAAAGTCATTATTTATTCATTTGGTTGAGGTTCTGATCACCCTGTCTGGCTTTATTTTTCAATAAATAATTGATTAAAATCTCTCTTTCTGTCAGTCTATGAAACCAATGGGCTTTACAGGGCTGCTGTTGCAATACTTACCCTCCATGGTCATAACAGCAAGCAATTTTGTGGTGCCGTTACTGTGCGACAAGATTGCATTACTGGAAAAGTATTCTCCCAGTACCACCGTCATCCTGGCCTTGTTGAGGTTCGATCAACTCACACCCACACAGAATAAAGATATCAAAGAGGACATAGAGCAGATAGATGAAGAGCAGTACTTGTTTAGCCTTGGTTAGAGCATCATTTAGAGCTCTTAGCTTGCAGTTTCTTTTGTGACCCTCATTAAATAGCTTTCAAAATGAATAATTTCAAATGAAGCACCGTCATTTTCTCTTAAATACACACACATTGTATATTCATACATTGCTCTCTTTGATTTGGTCTTTGCCATTATTCTTTTGGAGACTCTTCTTCTGCATGCTTAATTTTACTCAGTCTATCTGTTGGTTATTGTAGGGCGGTATTCCTGCGTTTGGTGAGTTTGGGTGTTTTGCTGTACACTCTATGGGAGCAGATTACCTGTAAAGGAGAAATCAGCAATACAAAATGCAAGCCCTGTGATTACTATTACGACCAATATAAGGTAAATATTTTTTTACAATTTAAAATAGCTGTTTCTATTTTAATATATTTTTTTAAATGAAATGTCTTCCTGTGATCACAAAGCTGAATTTTCAGCAGCCATTACTCCAGTCTTCAGTGTTACATGATCACTCAGAAATCATTCTAATTTGATGATTTGATGCTCAGAAAATATTTTTCAAGATTGTTTAATAAGTAGGACTTTCAAAAGCACAGAAATAGAAATCTTTTGCAACAATGTAAATGTCTTAACTGTCATGTTTGATTAATTAATGCGTCCTAATGCATGAATAAATCAATTCTTTGGGAAAAAAACTTACTCTTCTCAAACTTTTGAACTTTTCAGTGTAAGTTTTAGGATAGATATCTTGCTGTTCGATGGCTACAGAGTCTCAAAATGTTGCCTCTTTCTTTTTTCTTTTTCTTTTTTTACTTTGAATCTCTTTCTCACAATTACATAGTGCTGGGAGACACGTGTTGGACAGGAAATGTATAAACTGAGTCTTTTTGACTTCCTGATTACCATCGCTACACTAATCCTGGTAGAATTCCCACGCAGGTCGGTTTGCACATTTATGAATTTGGGCATACATTTTTATATTAAAAATGTAAGTCTGTAACTTCTTGTTGCCATTTTCAGGATTGTGGTGGATCATTGCTCATGTAAACTGACTCAGTGGGTGGGACGGCAGGAGTTTCTGGTTGCCCCGAATGTTCTCGCTCTAGTTTACAGTCAAACGGTGGTTTGGACTGGAGCTCTTTTCTGTCCATTGCTGCCATTCATCAACACCATCAAGTTCATACTCTTTTATTACTGCAAAAAGGTACCTTGAACATGCCCTTCTTAGAAACAAATGAGAAATTGCAATCAATTGTAAACTAAAATGTGTGTCTGTTTGCTTGTGTCAGATAACTCTCTTCCAGAATTGTCAACCGGCAACAAGAAACTTCAGATCCACCACCTCCAATTTCTTCTTCCTTTTGGTTCTGCTCTTTGGATGGATGTTGTCCAGCATGGTTCTCCTTTACAGTGTGGCTAAGTAAGTGAAGCCTGTAACGCTTCATGTTGTAGCACACTGATTTTAATGACAGAAAAAGAATATTTGTGTATAATCATGTATATGTCAAGTGTTATGTTGACTTTATGCATCTGTCTCCTTTTTTTTGGTAGGATCCATCCATCTTATGGCTGTGGGCCTTTCCGCTTGAACTCAGCAATGTGGGAAGTTGTCCCAGGAGCTGTCAAAATGCTAAGCCACACCAGTAAAGAATTCTTGTTTTATATCGGCTCCCAGAAATTCTCCATACCACTCTTCATCTTCTCCTGGTCAGTATAAACAGCCTTTCAATTCAGGATTTCTTACGGTTTCATGTAAAATTTTACTCAATATCCAATACTTCTGTAACTGTAATTTGTTTAAAAACATTGATATTCCTATAAAGAGTTGCTTAAGAGATAATGTTGCATAAGTAATATACTGCTGCAGGATTAGGACTGATTTTTGATTTTTAATATATACAGTGTGCTCCTGTGCTATGTGAGCGCTTTAACATCTGTCCATGGGAAAAGTGTAGCATTGCTGAAATCTCAGTGTAAACTGGTAAGTTATTAGTTATTAGTAATAATGGATTAGAATGGTTATGCATATTTAAATTGTGTAATTGTATATTATAATAAGATTTAATTACAATAAATTTCCTTTGTATACCTTTTTAAGCACAAAAAAATGTTTGTGGTCTGAATATTAGATAAATATCACAAAAATGCTAAGATAAAATAATATAACATTTATAATAAGGGATGTGATCACCACCTAAACTATGACTTTTTGTTTCCAATTTATCCTCTGACTGGAGCCAATATTAATCCATCCTTTAATCCATATTAATCCATCCTTTAATCCATATTTGTCTGGGTGTAACAGGAACAGCGTGACAAGCAGTTCCTGGTCAGACAAATTGAAGAGCTGAATGCCACAGTGCAGAAGGAACAACGTGAACCACAGCAGCCCCAGAGAGAGACCAAGCCCTTATACCACACAGCAACACAGAGGAATCAACATTACAATTATGCATTTGATCCCGATGAAGACCCAAGGCCATATTAAGACTTCAGTGCAGTTTATACTGGAATTTTACAGAAATACAGCCAATGATATTTTTTTTAACATATTTTATTTAGCAAGGATGCATTAATTTGATTAAAAGTGACCGTGAATTATAATGTTACAAAATGTTTCTATTTCAGTGTTCTCTGTTCATCAAAGAATCCTGAAAAAAACGTATCACTGTTTCTACAAAATTATTAAGAAGCACAACAATGATAAAAAAAGAAGAAGAAAAGTTTCTTGTGCACCAAATCAGCATATCAGAATGTTTTCTGAAAGATCCTTTGACACTCAAGACTGGAATAATGGCTGCTTAAAATTTAGCTTTGCCATATCAGGAATATATTTCATTTTAAAATATGTTAAAATAGAAAACTGTTATTTTAAATTGTAATAATATTTTACAATATTACTGTTTTACTGTATGATCACATTGATGCAAATTTGGTGAGCATAAGAGTCTTCTTTAAAAAAAAATTCATTTATAAAATATATGTTTTTTTGTGAGCCAGTGTACCTTTTTTTTACTCAAGTCTTTAACCATGAAAAAAAGACCATTAAAACTGTTTTTTGCGCATTCTTTAAAACATTTTCAAATATGAAGAATTAAAATACACTATAATTATAAATTGCTGAGCTTTACGATATATTCAAGTATTATATCAATTCTGAAAATTGTTTCCCTGGCAAACAAAAGGCTTTCGTTGAGGGTTTGTTTTAGCTGCGCCATCATGTGGTAGCCTACATGTAGTGCACGGCTATTCAATGCGTCACAGACATTTTACGTGTGACTCACGTGATCACGCCACGGCAACTTCCGGTGTTTGCAAAGCATTCTTTCTGTACCATTGAGTCGGCATATTTTTTTCGAAAGCTGTTCTTTTGTGTTTTTGTGAACATTCAGAATGGAAGAAACGGATCTAATTTGCATAGGGATTCAGTGGCGAGTTTGAATTTCGCTGCGTAAGTTAGTTTGTTGACGAGTCGGTTTGTTGTGAGCCATAAACTAAGCTGTTGCCTTATTTATTGGACCTTGAGTGAGTTTTGACAAACTTGCTACGAGACTAGAACTACATTTGTCTGTTTCACCGTTCTCTTAAGTATTACATAATGAACATTTTGCCCAAAAAAAGCTGGCATGTGCGCAATAAGGACAACATTGCGCGCGTGCGCCGCGACGAGGCTCAAGCAGCAGAGGAGCAACGCGAGATTCAGCGGCGAGTGGAACGCGCAGAGCAAGAGGTAACCATAGCAACCCAGCATCCTTCCACTGTTTCTAGGTTAATTTACTACATTCCCATCCCCTCCTGCACTCAGTGACCCCGGCATGAGTCCGCTCAGAATTACTTTAAAATAAATAAAATGTGTATTTTGTCAGTCTTTGTTTGTTTGGCATGTATCTTAAATATAATGCATGCATAAATGCTAAGTTGCTATCTAAATTTTATCTTATGGCTTGAATTTGACCTGAATGTTGGTTTCTGATCTTTCCATCTATCCCATAATCCCTCAGGCTCGAACTGAGTATTTGAGAAAGAAAGCCCAAGCAGCCCTTCAGCAGACAGGAAAATGGACAGAGGATGGAGAGACGGCGGAGACAAGCCGAGGAGCCCAAGAGATCGAACACTTAAATCTGTTTCCTCTAGAGGACTCGTCTGAAAAGAAAGGAAATACAGAATACCTCAAAGAGAAGAAGGAAGAGAAGGTGTGACAAAAAAGACTAAACGCATCCTTACTTACAATATTAAGAGTTGACATTTTACTTTTTATACTGCACATAGATGGTTTAAAATGGTCATTTTTTTGTGATATTTTATTTTAGGAGAAGCAGGAGCGTGCTATTGGTCTTTTAGTGTCTCTGGGTCCCGCTCCTGGAACAGAAGCAACTCCCTGGTACCTGAAAGGTGGAAAAGAAAAAGAAGAAGATAGAGACAAGAAAGAGAAAGCCAAAAACAAGCCAAGAACCATAACTGAAGAGGAGAGAGAAAAGAAAGACAGTAAGCTGAAAGACAGTTTGGATCCTCTTAAGGAAATGAAGAAAGCACTGGCAGTGAAGGACAGGAAGGAGAAAAAGCACAAGAAGAAGGAGAAGAAAGACAGAGGAGAGAAGAGGAGTGGAGAGAGGTGTGAAATACATTTTCTATTTCTGTCAACAACACCAAATCCTCTTGTCTGGCTACACAACAATGTAGTCATACTAAATCCAAACCTTTTGAACAGTAGTGTGTATGCGTTCAGAATTAGTGTTTTTGCTTTCAGATATCTTTCTGATGTCATGTTTAAAGAACTTAAAAGAGTTTCCAGTTTTCTTCTGTTGTGTAATAATGCAGTCTATAATTACAAACAAATACAAAAGTGTTACATAAATTAAACTCTGAGAATTGTTTCCCTTGCAAACAAGTTCACGTATGCATGAGTAGATGCCCACCGCAGTAGTAACTTTTTTATTGAGTCCATTTGTCAACTTTTTCATCCTAAAATGATTTATTTTCCTCTCATGACAGTTCAGTTGAGAGGTTACGGGCTGAACGGCTGCAGAGAGAAGCGGAGGAGAGGAAAAGGACACAGGCTTTACTGGATCAGAGGAGCGGAGGCGGGAAAGAAAAAGAGCACGAGCGAGAGAAGGGGGATAGAGACAGACCATACAACAACGCCTACTTTCCTGAATTGGCACGGAAAAGGCAAAGGAGAGACAGAGATCAGTATGGCTTTTATTAGCTTTCAAAGGCATTGTTTCAACAAGTCTAGAAATTGCAGAACTGTTTTGTGGTCGGACAAGAAATTAGCCACGTGCAAAGTGTGAAGACCATTTAAAATGACTGATTGCTACCTGCAAGCCATCGATCTGGCCTCTGCAACACTTTTATTGGTGTCTGATGACTTGGAAAAAAAATGGACAAACAAGAAAACCTCCTTTTTTTTGTGCTCACAGCAAAGGAGTGATTAAGTTGTTGTAAAACTGTCATCTTATGATTTGTAGGGTCTGCATCAGAGTTGTTTTCCTGAACAATTCAGAGGTATCAGCATTACAATGTGGACAAGCCATTATTGTGAGTCTAAGAAAAAAAATTATTTGCTGGTGTTATTGGAGTCCATAAAATTGTTTTGTTCTTGTCATGTCTAAATACTTCATTTTACCCTGGTATTGCATAGCTGGGCTACACTGCAAAAAGTCTGGTCCACTTATTCTGGCCACATACTGCCCTCTTGCTGTCCTAATCTAAAGGTAAGATCATAATATACATGATTCCGAATAGGACATTGTAGAATCACACACAAGTTCTTATTATTAAATGAAGATTTGCTGATATGCTCTTCATGCCAGAGTCCAGTATCCTTTGAACATATTTTATTAAATTGCACTGGTTTAATTTCTCTTAGGAAATTATATTACTCTGCAGAACACTAACAGAGTCAACCCTGAATTCATTTTAGAGTTTTTATCTAAAACAAACGTGATGTAATTTTTTTAAATTGCTCTTTTATATTATGTCAGCTTGTTACTTGCCATGAAAATAGCCAGGGACGCTAGCATGGCATTAAATCACCAACCAACCCTGATGTAAAGTGTTGACATTTTTGATGTTTTTACGTGGCAGTTAGAGAGGTTTATCCGAGATAGATTATACCACAATAATATATTTTTGAGAAAAAAAATGGCATAGCATTCTCTTTAAACAGTTGTACAGAAAATGCATGTCACAGAAAATGTGTGCAGACTCAGTACCTTGCAGAAAATAAGTATAGACTATTTCACAGAAAACAAAGCAGAATATACATTTTTGTGCAATATGCATCAGACAGTCACATATTGTGGAAATGCCATGTAAAGCTGCCACTAGAAATACTCATTATGCCTCTATTATTTATCCTTTGTGGCTCATAATATAAAGTGCAATTATGCAATTATTAATTCATATGCACTGTTTTCACTCTAAGCAAATATGTTTTTGTGCGAATAAAAACAAATGCTGGGAGGATGAGATTATAAAATTAGTTGGTATTTAAAGCATTAATTGGTATTTAAAGACATCTTTCTGGTGAAAAAAATTGGCCTTTTCCAGACACAGACAGAGATTTACATGTCATTAACTTGAAGGCCACAAAGAATTTCAATGGCACGCTCCGTGCACCTGTCCTCCCAAACGGATCATGTCACCGCTCCGTGGAGGTGGTCCGATTTAAGGGGATTTTGATGCAATGATACCCAAGTCCACGACACGGGGGCGTTGACGTTCTCTCCAGTCTAATAAACAAACTCTTTGTTGGCCGGCAGCAGGTACTTGAGCGAAGGGCATCGCGTTCTACCTACGAAAATCGCCGCGAGGCGCACGCAGCTCCACAGAGATCATAATAGCGCAAGCTCGGTTGCGTCTGACGTAGAGGGGCTTCTTGGAAGAAAACATAGCTGGACCACTCACATGATACTGACACTCCATATAGGATCGGATATAGAACCAATAGAATGACTTCACTGGTGTTTTCTGCTCGTTTTCGACCGATGGGACGCGATGAGGACGGAATAGTAACAGCGCGCTGGTGAGGATGCGGATCGCGGGTTTAGGCTGACACAAAAGAGCGTTCACACCGTGTTTAATTGCGGATTAAACGAGGGCATCAGCCTTGCACAACAAGGAGACGGTTCTTTATTAACGGGGAGCCAGACGCGCGGCGGGGAACGCTGACAGCGTCGCTCGGATGGTGGTGCCGTGGACCGCGCGACTATGTCACTACAGTGCTGGGTGATTGTTCTGGTGGGGCTGATGTCGTACTTCAACCCGGAGAGAGCTCTGGGAGCCCCGCAGAAGGAAGGTGAGCGTGTCGTTCAGATGGCACGATGTTATTGATGCGCTCGAGGGGGAGGAGGCGATGAGACGCTGTATGAATAAGGAAAATGTGACAGTCTGATGAGAATATTTAATATTTCTGGACGGGGGGGTGACTTGTGTATTATTTCATAATTCAATCGTATCTATTATACCTAAGTTTAATATTATGTGTCGTTATATTGAGCCCAGGAATCCTGCGCTGATGATAATAAAGGTGTATGGCTGGTACGCATGTATGGTTCTTCATTGTGGGCCTGCAAAACAGCTCTCCTCTATGTAATTTTACCTATGGGCCTGAGGTAGGCTAGTACATATTTTACATAACGCGATTTTCCCTGAATCATCATATTTGTCAGAACTGCATCATCTGCGGCTTATTATGTCTGATGTTTTATTCCGCGCGTTATTTTAGCAGTATCATGAACACAAATGTGCCAACAGGCCCGCGTGTTTATTTGTGTGCTCGTATGCAGTGTGTGTAACCATATGGTCAAAGAAGGGAACTGCGCACAGCTCCGTGTCTGGCCACTGTTCCTCGAACAATAAAAGGTTATCAGATGAATAATAGCACCCTTCATGTATTCACACAGCTACCTGCTCATTAGCCTATATATTCCCACAGTTCAAGTGAACGAATTCCACTGGTGATTTTCGAATGCAAAACGAGTGTCTATTGTTAATTGCAAGCGTGGCATTTGTGGTAATGATTACGATTTTTAATGTGCATTTGCGCAATTTTTTTTTGTCACGAGTTACGAGCCTGTGCATTGATCTTTAGCAACACACGTAGTTTCGAGTGTTCTGACATCATGTGATATTTAGGAATTATAAAGCTGTACGATATTCTCCATAAAACGAGAACAAGATAGGCTTCTGATATTCTGACTTGTGAGATATCTATATAAATATTTTTTTATTTGTAAATATTAATAATGATAATGATGAATTATGTATTGTTATATGATAATAACTGTAATAATATTAATTAATGTTTATTGTTGTTGCTGTTAATAATAACACCTACTACTTTATCATTGAGAAAAGATGTAATAATATTTAGGTTTCTGTTATTTTCCTGACAAATGCCATCTATAAGCTTAAAATGAGCACAGCCTCAAATGACCTGCACCGTTTTCACACAACAGACCTTAATGACTGCTTAGTGACTCCTTTTGAACAGCCGTTCCCAGCTTCAGCCAGGACCTTGCTGTCAGTTCTAATGTGTCCAAAAATGTCTTTGTGGTGCCTATGCTATTTTAGGAAAACCCGTTGCCTCTAAAAGTTACATTACTTTTTGCAAATGATTAAGAAATATTGTAACATCTGTTTCTCATCACAGTTTTAAAGAATTGCATTATTATTATCCTCACTATTTTCAGTGATATTCTCAGTTCAAATGTACTTTATTATATGGTAGTTTTTTTTTTTGACTTATTAAAGAGCAAGTAAAAGGGAGGTGCAGAGTCTCTAGCAATGGCATGTGTGCTAACATTGGTTAATAAACAATGAGGTTTCAAGTCAGTTGAATACATTTTAGTTTAGTGGATATTCAGTTTAGCATCTTAATCACAATTCCAAAGGTATTTAACCTCCTTGCCCTCCCCACCTTCTCTTCTCCACAGATGGCTCTCCTAAAACAAACGGCCAAATTGAGGTACAAAATCAAGTATGGCACCTTTCCTTCTGACCCAGCAACCCTGCAGATACAAGAATCTTTTTCAATAATCCAGTCCCTTCCCTTAAAAAAAGGCCTTTCCCCCAAACAAAACTCCAAATATCTTCCCTTCTTCTTCAATAGTGACGAGTACAAGAAATGTCTTGTATGATGACTCTCTGGTTTCTCTCCTTTGCTTCCCTTAAACCTTAACTCTCAAATCCCTCCCTAAACCCAATCTGAAGGTGATATATTCTGAGTTCCTCTGCTTTTCTCTGTACTTTCACCCTTTGTGCAATGAAAACACTTCATTGGATTCCTGTGCTATGTTCTGAATGTAACGCTGCCCTTTTCAATTTTTCCCTGTTAGGAATATGTACAAGTTCTCTCTCTCTCTCTCTCTCTCTCTCTCTATGGATCAATCCCTCAGAATTTGTATGGCTGGATATGTAAAACTCTACCCTCTTTTTTTCCCTCAGTCTCTCTGTCCCGGGATGGCTCTCTCTCTCCTCCCCCTTATGTGATTATTCTCATCTCCTGCTCTGGGCTGGTCTCTTTTGTTCTTTTGCTTCTCACCTGCCTTTGCTGTAAGAGAGGAAGTGTGGGATTCAATGTAAGTCTCTTTGGTGTGTGATTTATACTTGTGGGTTTATGTGAATTTTGCATAACGTGGGTGTTACTGATATGAATCAGCATGAAACGTGTTTTCTTGTTCATCTGATGGTCGTTAAATATATTTTTTTATATATTCCCACCTCCACCTTTCTCTTTCAGGAGTTTGATAATGCCGAAGGGGAAGAATGCTCTGGGGCTTCCAGCCCTGTTCCTGAGGACAGTTTGTCCTCCTGTCCATCTCTACCAGAGGTTTACACTCTTCCTCTGCGGGATAAGAACTACCCCATTCTTCCAAATGGCACAGGTAAACCCATTTACTAAAGGCTATCTTGCTCCATAACGTGTTCATAAGTGTCAAAAAAACTGTCACTGTATAGATAGATATACAGATATATAACTTAGTCCTATTAAATCCCACAGATAGCTCCCAATGTTTCCGAAGGCACAATCTCAACTACCTGCAAGAGATTGGAAATGGCTGGTTTGGGAAGGTAGACACATTTAAATGAAAATATTTTTATTCTCGGGAACAGCTTGAATTGTAACTAATGTAATGGAAATCCAAAGAGGTGGGGGTGCCTAAGAAAACTGAAATAATAAGTATGGATATGCACTTGAAACTTTTGAGGCTTCTGAATCAGTGTGTCATAGTCTGAATATCTGTGAAATTGATCATTCTACATAAGCAAGTATTAAATCTCTGAGCTTAAACACTTAAAATATGGCATTTCAGGCCATGGTGTCATTTTCAGCCACTTAAAGATCACTCTTTCTTACTTGATGACCATCTATAATTACACTGACCTGAATTTGTAGCCTAACGTCTGGGTTGTCCTGGGGCCTCACTTATAACCGTTGCGTACGCACAAAACCTACCCTGAAAGAGGCGTACGACACTTTCTACGCAAAAGGTGGGATTTATAAAAACAAACTTGACAGGAAAATTTGCGCACCTGCCCATGCATACAAACTCTTTTTCCTAGGGTGAGAAAATTAATGAAGTAAACAATGATTTTAAACTTTGTTTTCATGTCAATATACAAATTTACATTAAATATTCCACTCTCATTAATGGAGATAAGGACTGAAATGACGTAAAGTCATTACACAGAAGTGTAATGAATTTAGAAATATTTGTAGTGAATGCACTTGATCGCTTTTCCTGTGGCATGCTATGTTTTAATGACAGAGAGGAGTGCTATAGGTGCACAATAATTCATCTTTAAACTAAACTGCAGATCTCATGTTATGAGAAAGTATTTTTAGCGAGAACATTACAATAATCTATGATGCGCACTTACTTCGATATTATGGAGGACACTGCTGGATTTTGTGGTCAAACGGTCCATTGTCCGGTTGGTTTGAATAGGTCCAGTGATAGCTTAGGCTACTGTACAGCTGCACGGAGGTGTTGATGTCGTGTAAAGGCATCTCTACAACATTATGAAAAATACTACTGTATTTGAAGGATACAACTTGAAGGAAACGGTAAGATTTGCAAGTTTCCTTTTTAAAACTTTGTCAGTGACGCGCCGAGTCAGACAATTGTATTTACACTGCATATACTATCTGTTTCCACTAAAATAGCTAAAAGATGTTCACCTTATCAGCAAAACTGCAGAAATTTAAAACGATTCAAATACTTTTTGGCCAGTGGAAAAGAATGAGATCAACTCTATTCTAAAATATTTATCTGAGAACTATTTTAAAGAGTTTTGTTTTTATGGATATAAAATGTATGTCCTCACTGCACTTATTTTTTAGTTCCATTCTACACACTTTCTCTTTCTTTTCCTCTTTTTTTATTTGTACAGATATGGTGTAGTAAACGTTTTTATTTTTCTTGTATGTGGTAACTGTTTGATCTGTCTCTGGTAGGTAATCCTGGCTGAAGTGCTGTGTGACTACAGCTCCTATCAGGCTGTGGTGAAGGAGCTGAGGGTCAGTGCTAGTCCCCTGGAACAGAGGAAGTTCTTGGCAGAGTCCGAGCCGTACAGGTCAGACAAACTGGGCTGCTCTGGCTGGCATTATGTCTTGCTGATTGTTGTTTTTCCTAGTTTGTCCATGTTTTTTTAAATTATATTAATGGACATTTCTGCTGCTTTTTATTGAGGCAATGAATTACCTTATTTATGTGCTCGTTTATTTGCATTACAATTGCTTGTGATGCTAGGAAGGTTTCATTTGAACACTGGACATAAACATATATACACACATGATTTGTATAGGTCCAGATGGGCCCAGGAATGCTAAAAACATTACGGATCTATTTATTAGACCAACGTTTTAGTTTAATTACATTTGCTGTCTCCCTTTCTCTTCTCCCTCTCACCCTGTATAATGTATGTTTACAAGAACATTGACAACACAGATAATCTTTATTGATTTGTTTTTCTCATCTCACAGAAGTCTTCAACATCCGAATATTCTGCAGTGTTTGGGACAATGCAGTGAGAGCGTTCCTTTCCTCCTGGTCATGGAGTTTTGTCAACTGGTGAGAACCCAAATTTGCACATTGAGACCAATTTTAGAAAAAAAAATTGTATAGAGAACACAATTACTGCCTTGGATAATGTGTTTGTCTCTTATAAGTAGTTCAGGGAAATATAGTCAGTGGGTCTCATTCATGAAACACTGGCACATTCAGTTAATTGAAGCAATTTATGTAAGAATAGATTTATGATGTATTTTTATTTAATAGTTAATGAGTTTTTTTTTTTGTTTTTTTTTACAATTTTCATAGAAATTAATTTTGAATGTTTCATGAACAAGGCACATTGTGTACTCAAGGGACTGGAATAAATTTAAATATACCAGTTCATTATGTAATCATAAATTGTCTTTGCATTTTAATTAGGCATTTGATCCTATTTTGTGTATTAAATAATTTTCTGGATTTTCATTTTTTTTTTTATGTATGTGTCTGTATCTCCAGGGTGACCTGAAGAGGTATTTAAGAGCTCAGAGGATGTCTGATGGGATGACCCCTGACCTGTTAAACAGAGACCTCTTGACCTTACAACGAATGGCATATGAGATCACCTCCGGTCTCTTGCATCTCCATGAGAACAATTACATTCACAGGTAAGACGATGATGAAATCTTTAACTTTAAGAGTTCAGGATCATGTGAATGACACAGACAAAGAATTTGTGAAACTGGAGGGAAATCAAAAATGATGATACTATTCTCTAATTGTCTGTTGTTCTACAGTGATTTGGCACTGAGGAACTGCCTCCTCACTTCAGATCTTACTGTTCAGATTGGAGACTATGGCTTCTCGCACAATCAATATAAGGTACTTGAATTATTACTAAACAGCATTCCACTTCAAATAGACAATATAGAACAGGACCTCAATCAATCAGTATCTTAGGTTTTTTAGTATAGAAGGCTTTTTTGTGTAAACCATAGAAGGTGATAGTATTCAAAACAAATATTTTGTATTGCATAATCAGCATATAAATGCATAATGGTGTTCGAGTAGCTTAGCCTATTTTTTTTATTTTTTTTTTGATAATGTGGTTTTCCATATTTTACACAAACAGGAGGATTACTATCTAACCCCAGACAAACTATGGATACCTCTCCGCTGGATTGCCCCTGAACTTCTGGAGGAGTTTCGCGGGAATCTGATTGTCACTGATCAAACCAAAACCAGCAATGTGTGGTATGAAAAATCATAGACAAATGGATTGAATGGAAATTTAAACAGAAGAGTCCAATAATTGCACAGAAAAAATAATAATGGAGTTCAAGTTTTTTTTTTTATTATTATTTTTTTTTTTTATTAAAGTTTTTTTTATTATAAAAACAAACCATTTAAGGGACTTTAATAATACCATATAATACAATATTCTTTGACTTTAATAATACTGTATAATATTTTGACTATATTCCGAGGTGTCAACTTGTTTAATTTTCCGAATTTTATCCCAGTCTATCGGTTGTGCTACTCTTGGTTTTTACTAAACTTCAACCACTTTCTTCCTTTATATTACAACTGGCAGGTCTCTGGGTGTTGTAATATGGGAACTGTTTGAATTTGGGGCTCAGCCGCACAGACACCTGAGCGATGAAGAGGTTCTCACCTTTGTCATCAGGGAACGACAGATCACTCTGGCTCAACCTCGCCTCAAACTCGCTCATGCAGACTATTGGTCAGTATTTTTAATGCCTTTAAATAGATGAAGCTGTATCTGCACATAGATGAGGATACAGAATTCAGATTCACCTACAAAATGTTTAACACTTACAGAAATTAATAGTACTTGTGAAATCCCATTCCCATTTCATAACTAGCATAAAAATGACTTTTTCCTTAAAATCAATGAATCTTGTGTATTTTGTCTTACTGCACTCTTAATAAAATGAGGCAAAAATGAAACCGGATTTGTAATCTAAAAATGTAGTATATAATGTTACATACTAATATGTGAACTCTATTTTTGTATATGTCATTAGGTACGAGGTCATGCAGTCTTGCTGGCTACCTCCATCCCAGCGGCCAACGGTCAACAAAGTCTTCCTCCTTCTCTCCTCTCTCCTTGCCGCAGAACAAGGAAGCCGAAAGAGTGCTAGAAGGGATGAAGATGAGGAGGATTATGAGGAGGACAGTGGAGAAGGAAGGAGAGGAGAGAGCGACGAGTCATTTGAAAGACGATGGGATGCCCTCCGGCCCCCAGCTTTTCAGTCAGCCGCACACAAACTTCTGAGGGAGAGAGAGTATGGGAGGGAGGATGGCTGCCTAAGAGAAAATGGAAACTCATTTCCTCTTTTGGACCCTGTAGACAATATGATCACTCCTACATCTGAGCTAGATGACATCCTTACTGTAACAGAGACCAGCAAAGGGTTAAACTTTGAATACTTCTGGGAAAAGGCCCATGGCAGGAGAGGGTACAAACCACTTCCTCCACCTCAACCAATACCAACACCCAATTCTGGCCACAGGCAAACCTTGGACACACCCACTGTCGTCCCCGTGATCAGTGCCCGCAGCCCTTCACTGGCCAGCGAGTATTACATTCGCCTGGAAGAGCATACTCCCCAGGATAAGTCCCCTAGTCTAGGAAAAGGCCGGTCGTTAAAAAAAAGTTCAATGTGTCCTGGAGATCTGGAGCTGGTCGAGCTTCAAACAGGGACTACTGGAAAAGACAGACCAGCTTTCAGTCAGCAAGATGGCTTTGCGAGAGGCACCTCTCAGACAGTCAGATCCAGTGAGGTAAAGGTTAGGGTTCCAAACACTGGCTTGGTTGAGTTTAGTAAGGAGAGCTGTAACCGAGTGACGGATTACGCTGTCATAGACATTGGAGAAGCAAACCAAAAGTCCCTTAGTCCTCAAGCACCCATCCTCCCGCCTAAACCTCGTTCAATGTCCATGTCCTCTGGCAGCCATCTACACTCACGTCCCCTGCCTGCTCCTCCGTTAGGTTACGCAAGAACATACGGGTTAGACATCTACCCTGGATCCTCGTTCCCTACAGGCAAAGTTGAGACCTCTGATTCTTTACTAATGAGTTCGCTGTCAAAAGCCAATTTTGACCATTTAGGCTTAAATCGCACTCACCAGACACTGCCTCCATCTCCATCACTCTCTCCTTCTATTCCACCATCTTCTGGTAGTCACTCCCTGTTTCTCCCACCTCAAACCTGTCCTCTACCTGTTCCTCCCCACTATAGACTCCAAAAGGGTCAAAATTACTCTTCAGAGACATATTCCAGACACTATGCGATGCACTTACAAAGAGACCCACTAACCTGTGACCATACTGATGAGAGAAATGCTGACAGAGGCATGACACGTTCTCAGTCTTTGTATAATTCAAGAGATGCTCCAGAGACATACACTACAGACAATGAGTCCAGAATGACTCGATCTCAATCCACAATTCCAAAAATTGAGAGAAGGTCATCCTCTAGCCCGGAGTTCTCCAAGGATGAAGATTATGATGACGATGATGATGATTCACCCTTCATGTCACCGCATAGATCCACCTGTGGAACAACCATTCAGCACACCAACCTGGTTGATGAACCAGACCTAGCTACGAGCGAGCTTTTCTCAAGGGGAATGAAGCGAACACAATCCCGCCTCGCCACCATCCTGCCGGCCATTTGGAGAGAAGATGCAGTCATGCAACGTGATCGAGTTGCAGCTGCTAGGAAATCTCCCATACATTTGTTTCTGACTGAGATCTCCAATGACTCCATGGACATGAAAGATGGAGAAAGCTTGTGGGCGCGAGAAATTGATGGAAGGAAAGACAAAGGAATGCGGAGATCCCAGTCTCTTCTCACAGAACTTGACTCATCCTCACAAGTTTGGGCCTCAGACAAAGACTTCCTGCCTGGATATGAAGGACGTGGCAAAAAGAGAGATTTGTTCCTTACAGAGATTGTGACATCTGTATCAGATTGTGAGGATGCATATGATGGCGAAGGTGGCACCCCGGTTTCCAGATTTGGAACTACTCCTCATCCTTTTGCACATCCCTCAGATCTACCAGCGTATGCAGAAGCTGAAGAGGCTTTTTCATCAGGGATAAAGAAGTCTCATTCATTGCTCTCCGAAATATCCAATGAGAGTGTTGAACCTGAGCCGAAGAAAGGGGAAATGTCGAGAGAGGAATTCCTGAAGGAGATGCAATCTGCTGAAACATTTCTAACTGAAATCATTACAAGGCAAAGCAAAAAGGAAGAGAGTGTTTCACCTGCTCCATTGTCTCCCGAATATGAGTCAATATGCATTGACCCAGAATCATCTCAGACAATACAGTTTGAATCAGAAAGAGCAAGAGCAGGAAAGCCGCCAGGTGACACAAAAGAAGCAATTTACGCTCAAGTCACCAAGCGGGCGAAAAGGAGTGAAATAAAAGTTACTATGCGCCCAGAAATTCCAGTACTTCAGATTGCATCTGAGTTACAAAATCTTGAATCAGCTCAGAAATTAACTCCAGTCAGTCACTGTTCACCTGAAATGGAGCTAAAGAAGCATTCCCTTAATGATTTTCCTCCCTCAGAAGGAATGCCTAAAAATGGGCCTCTATTAGAGCAGATATTTCCCATTATAAAAGAGAAACAAAATTCTCAAGAGTCTCACAATCAGCATGACTGTGTAAGTGAAGGTCCAGTAGAACCCAGGAATCAGCATACTGGTAATGGTTCACTGAGTTGTGACAAAAATCAAATCCCTGATGATACACAACTTGCAAGTGCAGATGAAAATTATTTGAAGGGCATGTTTGTTCAGGCAAAAGAACTAATGCAGAAAAATTATCACAATGTTTCAGCCGGCATCGAGGTGATGACATCAAATGCAACATTTAAAGATGTACACAATGAAAAACTGCCAGAATATCCAAACAAGAGGCCAAATGAATCGACTTCCCTTGATCCTTCACAAAACAGTAATTCAGCAGGTGGCACAAGCTCTACAAAGGAAAGTGAATACAGTTCAAATATGAGTCAAGACTACCCCACTGCCAACTTGCAAATGGAGACATCCTCTAAATCCCTCGAACAAACCACTTTACCTGACAAGGAAACTAGTTCAAGGACGGCGTGTCATGATAAAGACATGAAAATGGCAAAAGAGCAAATACTTCCAAGTGAATCTTCACTCTTCTTGAATGAATCAAGCACATATGTGTTCCACTCGCCTATGGTGCATGAACCCAACTCTGATCAGTCACTTTCCACCATGACCCCCACAGATTCTGTCTTGTCACCTTTGACCTCTAGTTCACTGGATTGCCTCACACCTGGAGACTCCTGGTTAGATGGAGGAAGTGGTGGATGGAGAGCCCTGGGAAATGAAACACCACACCGGGATTCGGCCTACTTCTCTGACAGTGACTTGGATGGTGGAGAGGGTTTAGGCAGAAGAGGCACTGATGTACCTGGCGGGAATCGTGGAATATTGATGGGAATTGAGGAAAAGATTGAGGATGAAGGACTACTGGAGAATTTAGAAAAGGAAGTGGAGATGAAACAAGATATGCAGGAATTGTGGGGTTCAAATGAGAGAGTTGATGTAGAGAAGGCTCTCATACAAGGTGCTGTCATTTCAAGAGATTCTCAAAGTGAATGCAATGCTGAGTTTATTGCCAGGTTGTTTTCCAATGGAGAGGATGAGCCAAATAAGGGAGTTCCATTTAGCAACAGCTCCCTTAACATTCCAAACTCTGTTCTAGTTAAAAATAGTGAGCTGGTCACGTCTCACACATTTTCAAAAGAAAGAGTGCTTCACGATTCAAGTGCTACAGATCTTAGACTGCTCGCTGACATAGTCTCAGACCCTCAAAAACCCGTTTCTGGACCAGTTTGTCAAGAACAACTCATCGAACATTGCTCATATTTGCAAACAACAAAGTATAAGGAGGCACGTTGTACATCACCCGAATTCCCAGTTGATGAACAGTCATCAGACAAAAGTAAATCCAGGTTATCACGGTTTTACAGCTTACAGTCTGATTATTCTAAATGCATAATCAGCCCTAAGAAAAACACAAAGCTCAGCAAAGATGACACCAAATGTGGCCTGACCCAATTCTGGTCTGAGACGAAAGCTGAACAACCTACAGGAGAGGAAAAGGTTAAGCTTGATATCCAAGACATAGATGCAAATGAACTAGGCTTGAGAAACCTCTCGTATTCAGAAGAGAGTGAGGATGAACAGGCAAAGGAGAGGCCTGAAAGTCAGCTAGCTGTAGGGGAGCTCTGCTTCACTATCAAGGAATCCCCCCAAAATTCTGCAGATGAGAAAGTCAGCAGTATGGAGATCTCAAAAGATGAATGTTCTGATAAATTCGGCAGAGGTGCCTCAATGGGTCTTGAACTGAAGGAGAAGGAGTTGTGGAGTGCCCTTGAGGAAGATTATGGTACAGTGGAGACTATGAGAGGGGAATTCAACTGCCAAACATTTCAGCAGGGAGAACTTCACCTTTGGCATGTAGAAAATGACCAGTGGGCTGCAGCCGAAGCTCAGACACCAGAAGCAGGGCTTGGATCAGAGCTGTTCCCGAGTTTTGGAAAAAAGGCCTGGGGGGAGGAGGAACACTTAGTAGTGAGTCATGAATTTTGGGAATCTGAAGCAAATGATGAGCTTGCAGATAGTGAGTCTCATCCCTCTACTCAGAGAATATGTGAAGATGCATTTAATGATGAGAAGCTAGGAAAGGGTGATTATCCACCACCTGAGAGGCTGATCCTTTCTACTGGGGCAAAGGAAGCTGAGCAGGCACTTGTAGAAAAGTTAGACTTTCAGCAAGAGGAGAACATGGAAAATCCAGACATGGAAAATGGAACACCAGAGCACTATACTAGCAATATAAATATGGAAGTTGAGAATCTGGAGAACCCAGAGCTGGAGGCACCTGTGCAACACAGACCTGTTGAGGTGGTGATTGATACCCAGAATTCGGAGACATGTTTACAAAATTATGTGGGAGGTGAATTGTTTGGGGATAAAGATACTAAAGAGTTTGACAGTCATGAAAACATAGTGGGTGTAAGAGGTTGTATGACTCACTCTCCCTTGTTTTCTATTACAAATGCTTCAACTGATGAGTTGGAACCTCTACAATACCACAAAGAATCTCTTTCTAGTCATAATAACAATGTACAAAGGGACCAAACTGAAGCCACATGGGCACCCAAGACTGAAGCAAGCAAAATGTTAGTTGCAGCCCTTGAAGACCATCAAACCTGTACAATAGATATGTCAAACTCAACCACTGACTTAGCTGATAGTTCTCACATCATTTCAGCATATCCAGAGTGTCTCAGTACAGAAACCTGTAGACATAATATTGACAGTAATCACTGTCCTGCTACAATCAGTGATGTGTTTTTTGAAAAAGAAAGATCAGATTCTCCATTTTGCCCAAGTCTCACCATTAGCACTGATCCAGAGCCATGTAAGATTCATAGTAGCAACATTCAGTGTCCTGCCCCTGCACTGATTTCAATGGAGCTTTCTGAATGTCCTGCTTCCCCACATGCAGGAGTGGGCAAGTGCCAAGGCCCAAGTAGTTTCCCGAATACAGTACACCACATAGAAATCAAGACCAGTTCAAGTCTGTTCTGTGCTGCAGATCAAGCATCTACTAAAGAACATGAGGAGCCTTCTGACTGTTCTGATGATATTAACTGTTTAGATCAGTCTCTTGAAGAACTTGCCACCAGTACCACCACTCACAGCAAAGGTATCACTGCAAACCTGGGACAAAAACTGCACACATCTCTCGTGAAAGAAAACCACATTCACCCAGAATCAAATGCTGTGGACGACAGAAATAGCCTGTCCCAGAAAGCGGCCCATCCACCTCTCTCCCAGTGTTCTCTGAACTCCATCCCTGAGTTGTTGATCTCTGAGTGGAAGGACTTGGATGAGGAGCCTCTGGAGGATTTTGAAAAACTGGAGCAACTGTGCTGCATTTCTGGGGATGAAGAGACCCTTGGAGATCTGTTTTTAGGAAACTTAGATCTGCTTGAATCTTTGAAGAGAAATCCAGAGCAAAGAACGAGTGGTGCTGGTGGCATAATAAATCATCATGACTCAGCAGATGCAGAGGGGAAGACGAGAGTCGAGCTAAAAGAAGAAGTTGACGGGATATCAAAAAGTACCACGGATGTCTTGCAACAGTCAGAGCAGTATGAAAACATTTCTCCAAATTTCCCAGGAGAAGCTCCGCAGTCAGTGGAGAAGAGAACGGGCCAGCATGTGCCAACACCTCTCTCACCGTGCAATTCTACAGATGGTTCCAAAGGGCAGAGGTCACTCTCAAAAATGCAGGCAAAAAATGGGCTGATGATGCAGGTGAGTAAAAATTATTGTGACCTGTGCTCTGTTGATCCTCTGCTATTTCTTAAACATTCTGTGTCTTTTTTTAGGTTTGTGAGGAAAGACTTCAGTACTCTCTCAGTGAAAATGTTAAAACCAATGTCCTGTGGGGGTCTACAGTTAGTGACAGCGTAATTCTGCACCCTTGGGGAACCTCTACCACTTCGTCCTCTGAAGAAAGTTTTGCAAGCAAAGATTTCCAAGAAAACAAGAGGTGTGGCAATGCTCCAGAAATATTACAAAAACAGATGAAGTGATGAATAAAACAGATCAATATTCCAAGAGAGACGATATATCTATATAATACTATTCTAAGAGAGATAATATAACATATCTCACTATTCTAGAGATTATAAATCATAGTCAGAAATTCTGTATTTAATCAGTGTGAACTGCAGAAAATGTGATGTCAGCACATTTAAAGGGGTCATCGGATGCAAAATTCATTTTACAAGTTGTTTGAACATAAATGTGTGTTGGAAGTGTGTGTACACATCCATCCTATGATGATAAAAATCCACCCAGTGTTTTTTTTTAAAAATACCTATTTTAAAATCCCCTTTCTCAAATCAGGCTGTTCTGAGATTCTGGCTACAAATGACGTCATTTACTCACGATGGCAGCGGTCATACTGAGATGCTTTGGCTTCACTTTTCTATAGTGGAAGGAAGCAGAGACGCATCATCCATCTTTTTTTACAGTCTATGTCTTAGACCCACCCTGAGTGAGCTGAGAGCTGTCCACCATTGTGTCGAATCCGGTGCAGGGGAAGACAAGAATATCTCCTAAGCGATTGAGGTGTTTTGTTGTTGGATGTAGTAATGAATATAGCAGTCGTCATTTACTCCCGACATCTGAGCCGCTGAAGACGCAGAGGATTAACGTTACTTTCATTTTGAATGCTCCGATCCCGATCTGCCTAAATGCGTCTATGTTTGCACGAATCATTCGTGATCCAGCTTCATCTGCAGAAGAAGTGAGTATAAGGGTTTTTTATTAATCTTTGCAACAGTAGCGGCTCTGCCCCACCTGCCCATATAGACGAGCCGCGCCTGCTTTGCAAATAGAATTTCCTAATAATGTGCTAGTTAACCAGTTTTGCGGCTGAAGTTTACAGTCTGCTCGTCACTCCACGGAAGAGAGGGGTGGGGTCAGCAGAGCTCATTAGCATTTAAAGCGACATGGACTAAAAAACAGCTTGCTGAAAACAGAGCTGATTGTGACAGGGTAAAAAGGGTGTTTTTTACACTACCACTGAGAAATTTTAACCAAATTACGTTATAGACTTTTCATTAAGACCCTAAAGAATCATATCAATTTGTGGAAAATGGGCATCCGATGACCCCTTTAATGTAACCACAGTCTGTGCTTTCAAATTAATTTTAACTGAATGCATTTCTTAAAGAAGGTAAAAACCAGACGACTTAGTGTAAATGATTTATCTTAGCAGCAAAGAGGAGTCTCAACCCTCCTCTCCCTCTGTGTCTGTGAGTGAACCTGCTGAAGCAAAGACAGAAGAAATGACTGTGCTTGAACAGCCTGAGGTTGCACCTTCATTGCCAGCTGCAAATCAAGCTATGAAAGGTACTGTGAACCAAAAGCACTCAACAATTTCATTTGGATTTGTTATCGTCAGTTGTGCATTTTATGCTGTTGTACAATTTAAAAAAAAAATTTTGGCAAATGACAGCTAGTTGAAATCCCAAAAAGAAAAAAAAATGTCAGTATATATTTAATATATTCTTACTTTTTTATATATATATATATATAAATAATTTTATAACAATCTCTCTCTCTCTCTCTCTCTCTCTCTCTCTCTCTCTCTCTCTCTATATATATACATATATATATATATATATACATATATATATATATATATATATATATATATATATATATATATATATATATATATATATATACACACACACACACACACACCACCATTTTCTGATGTTTGTCTTTCATCTCTCCATCTGTACTATCATCCCGTTTCAGCTAAGCTGGCCCGTCTCTCCTTGTCCCTCCCTCCGCTCGCTCTCTCTCTTCCTCTCTCACCAAATGCCAAAGGAGGATTCTGGGAAGGGGGAGAGCACAGAGGGGGAAGGAGGAGGGTTGCTTCAACAGGTAGCGATCCAGATGAAGATGAAGAAGAGGAACAGGAGGATGAGTCTCCCAGGCGTGTCATCGTTGTCACGGAAACAGATGTTGACAAGAGAGTGGGTTTGCGTAGCTTGTTGAAATCACCAAATGAGCCCGTGGACAAAGAGAACCGTGACCGTGGGAGGAATGTGTCATTTTTTGATGATGTCACAGTCTATCTTTTCGATCAGGTATGTCAAGGGTGTTTATACAGAAAAGCAACGAGTACCTTCAGTTGCAAGGTTTCACATTGTTAAACTTTTTTGTTACTTCTCTCTATTTTAAAACTCTTCTTGCCAGGAAACTCCAACCAATGAA
This sequence comes from Schizothorax lantsangensis, assembly GCA_027422415.1. Classification (NCBI taxonomy): domain Eukaryota; kingdom Metazoa; phylum Chordata; class Actinopteri; order Cypriniformes; family Cyprinidae; genus Schizothorax; species Schizothorax lantsangensis. Next base: position 23,716,603 of record CM049850.1, read on the forward strand.
CTGAGCTCTGGATCTACTTGTTCATCTCCCCATGGAAAGCTCCCCAACACTGATGGTTTTGGTAAGTATTCAGCAGAAATGATTATAATTTGGGTTTGATTTGCATAACGCAAATCACATATGATCACATTTTCTGTTTTATTTTTTTCTTCTGCCCCTTTTTTTCAGGATCAGGCAGCCACAAGTCATCAAAAAGTAAAGACCATGTAGTGAAGCCAAGATCTCCATCCGGAGTAACTTCCGGCTCATCATCAAGGTTTACAGTGAGCCCTGCCGACGACCCGCATTTAATGTGACATACTACTGTTCCCTAAACACCTGGACAATATGTACCCCCCTGGAGTGATTGAGTGGCCCCCGTTGTCATCGGTAACTATGACGGCTCCTGGAGGTTATTTTTTTAACTGCGAGAAAAAGAAGGACTCCCGTTTCAAAAGGCTGGAGGCAGTCCAGGTTTTACTCACTGCAGCAGCTGGAGTGGTAAATCCACACATAGAAAGTACCTTCCAAACAGCCAAAATCCTTGGAGTTATGTAAAATCTGACATGTACTTTTCGGCTATGCAATGGGAGTCTTATTATGTACCAGCTTAACTGTTCTATTTTCATGGCTTCTTGAAGTACGTTTGTATTTTATTCCCCTTGAATGAAGGGGCGCACTTTCTCTGACCAGTACCTGTCTATTTGTGAGCTTAGAAATATTGACATTGTAAATTTGTTCTCATTGCATTCAGACATTCTTGTAGTTTGTGGTTGAGGAGGGAACCGTCTCTTTCCAAATCACAGCAGTGCAGTTCTCATTTAGCATTTGTACAAACTTAAAATGAAATTACAACAGAATACAAACTCATTTTAAAACCATTTATTTTAAATGTATTCTTAGATGCACGAAAAAATAAAATGCAACTGTTATGTTTTATACTGTATTTTTTATTGCAAATGTTATTTATTTCTGTATCTAATTTGTTTTCTTAATTGTTTATTTATTCTGCATTTGTTTTTTATTTAAATATATGTTTGTCTGTTGGCCTAATTCACTTCATAAGTTTAAGTATAATGTATAATTACTTTGTATCATATTATTTTGGATTTATGGCGTTTGCCGTTTAATCCTATTAATAACCGCCCCAACAAACATATATCTTTGCATAGGTATAAACACTTTGAAATGTTTTCTCTAATTTAGCTATTTCTAGATGTAAGTCTGTATCTAGTTGTCCTAGGATGTGTCTCTGCACAGGTGTTATTTTCTAATAATGTATTTGACATTAGCTTTTCCTTTATTTATTTTGAAGCAGTAATTATTACTTGGCATGAAAAAAAAGAGAAATCAGCATACATAAATATTAATTGACTTATTCATTCAGTTTTAGTTTTCGATCTTATCGTTCATGCAAATGTCTGAGGTAATCCAGATCATTACATCACGTTCAGCATCTGTTTCATTTAGAGGTTTCATATTATTCTGTAAGAAGCTGAGGGAGTGAAAATAACATGGAAACTGTGAAACATTTATTGAACTGTTTGATGACAATAAATTGTTCTGTCTTATAATAACTTCTGTGTAACACTTTACTAACCTTGTTTTGTAATATTATTATTTTAGTGCATTTTTCCATAATATAAATGCACTACTCAACTCGTCAACTCTGGCGAAATCCACAATACTTTACACTTTGGTGTCCCATGAAGCACAAATCCCATGTTTATTTTTGTTTGACCTATGATCTATTAACAGAAAATTAGTCGTAAAGTTTAATCAAAATTATTTTTTAAATAATGAAATATTATTATAATTTAAATACTATTAGATTTGTCACATGCAACCCTGTTACCTTATATTATTCTGTTGCTATAAAAAGTGACAGAAAAAAATCCTAAAAATGTGGCACCCTGGGAACATTATTTTATGCCATGATGACAAAAAATATTCCGTTTTTCTCAGTTTCGTTCAAACTTTGCACAAACTGAATTCACAACCATGCTCAACAATTCAATATTTATTTAACTTGTCTGTCTGTCTGTCTGTCTATCTATCGGAAAATGACTGCTTTTTTTATGCGTTCGTTCCTGAACACATTTCCCAGAAGCCTTTGCTGTAAAACATGTGACGCATTTAACCTGCGACTTCAGCGCGTTGTTCAGTGCTGTGCGTTCGTATGTCGTTGCATGTTGGCTGATATTCGTATTTATATTGAGGTGAAAAGAAAAGAAGCGCTCTGGAAATGTAAGTTTAAGCTCATTTACTCGGAGGACTATTTTTAAAACCTCGTTCAGCAAATAAACGATGTTTTGATCTAATTCGCGTTTGTTTTCTCGCTCTGTTCGTAGATGTCTCTGGCAGACGAATTGCTTGCAGACTTGGAGGAGGCCAGAGAAGAAGAGGACGGGCTGTATCGCGGTGGAGAAGGGGGTGAGAGTGATGGGGAACCCGGGGAGAATCAAGCCCATGGGGGTCTGGAGGACATACCGGAGGAGATGGAGGTGGATTACAGTGGGACGGAGAGTGTCACATCCATCGCAAAACTAAGACACAGCAAGCCAGTGAGTTTTTGGCTTTATTATTTGACTTTTATCTCTAAATGGATTCATATAAGTACCTTCTCCCTGAAACGTTACACTAACTTATTGCAAACATCTCGACTTTGTACAGTTTGCTGAAATCATGGATAAAATCGGTCATTATGCTGGAAATCAGCGCAAAAATTCAGAAGGTCAGTAACATCCATCTCCTTTACGAACATCCTGGTAATTATTAATTTTCCATGTTTAACATATTTTTCCATTGTCTTCAGTATCTGGACCTGTTGAAGCAGACCCAGAGTACAGACTCATTGTCGCTGCCAACAATCTCACAGTGGAAATTGACAATGAACTTAGTGAGTTTAATATTAATTTTATAGAGAACATGCGAAATCTTTATCGTCAAATTTCAAGATTTGTATCACTTATCAAGCACCATATCATCACTTCCTCATTATTTCCTCCTCAGATATCATTCACAAGTTTGTTCGTGACAAGTACTCCAAAAGGTTTCCTGAGCTGGAGTCTTTGGTGCCAAATGCACTAGACTATATCAGAGCTGTTAAGGTATGAAGAAGCATATTTGATGGGCTGAGCATTTTTGAGCATCCTATTCATGCAAAATTTTGGTGTCTCGTGATTTACATCCTCTGATCAGTATTTTTTTTTTATTAATGAGGCTTAAACATAAATTCTCATGTGTGTTTTATATAAGATAATGTGTTTTTGTGTCTTCAGGAGCTGGGCAACAATCTAGAGAAATGCAAAAATAATGAGACCCTCCAGCAGATCCTGACTAATGCTACTATCATGGTGGTCAGTGTTACAGCCTCAACCACACAAGGGTGAGTGAGCAGATATATTTGGTATGATTACAGGAAGAGAACTTTGTTTTTTGATAAACGCTTCTGTTAAAAAGTTTAGAGTAGGACTTTTGTTTTTGAAATAAAATAATTTTATTCAACAAGAATGCATTCTGTGGATCAAAAGTGACTGTAAAGACTTCCAAAAGATTTAAATGCAAATAAATGCTGTTTTTGAACTTTCTATTCATTAAAGAATCTTAAAAGAAAAAAATTAAGCATATTAAAATGAAGTGAATTAAACAGCACAACTGTTTTCAACATGATGTTATTTAAACACCAAATCAGCATATTAGAATTATTTTTCAAGAATCATGTGACACTGAAGATTGCTGAAAATTGAGCCTTGCTATCACAAGAATACATTCCATTTTTAAATATTTTCAAATAAAAGTATTTCACAATATTACTATAGTTTTGATCAAATAAATGCAACCTTGGTGCAGTGGCGTAGCCACGAGGGGGCCTGGGGGGGCCCAAGGCCCCCTCATTTACATGTCCGGCCCCCTCAGATTTCTGATTGCTTAAAAAAAAAAAAAACTTAAGCCTTTATCACACTTCCACTTTCGAAAAGGGAAGATTCAAATAGTAGCGCAGGGCTGACACATGTCATAGTTTAGGCACATGTCGCACCTAAAAACGCGTGGAAAACGCTAGGCGTGTCGCTTTCTCCTTCTTTCAAAGCGCTCTGTAGCTTGCTCGCTATGCTTGCGCTCCCGTGGTGTCTGCCGTTGCTAAGCAACCTAGACCCTTGCTCTCCATGAAGACGCAGAAGTTTCAGCAAAGGATAAATGGATTTCCAGCACTAAAAATCGCTTGCGCTCTGCTACTAAATTTATTTAAAATATGATAAAACGGCTATGATCAGCTGTTCCTCCATCTCGGGTGAGCTTTCAGTGTTACGGGAAAGGATGAAGCTGATTGGTTGGTTCTTGTCACATGACACGCGGTGCGCTTGCGGCATTCTGAAAAGTTGAAATGTTTTTATCTCGATGCACCTGGAAAAAATGAGCACGCCTGCCGCGTATGTACATTTGAAATAACGGACTTGAGCTCGCAAAAGTGGCGATATGTGAACAGCCCCTAAAAGAACTTCTGAAGAATTCAGCACAGATACGTCTTCTAAAGACACTAATCTCAGTTTACAACAATTAATTGAGTATTATGAAACCAAGGAATATGTTGTAAAGATATCGCGATGCGTATCTCGTAACTGAAACAGAAGCGCGTGAGCCATACTGTATGTGTATAGAGAATGAGGAGTTAAGTCACAATCTTTTCACTAGGGCTGATCCGAATACCATTTTTTTGAGCTTCGAAGCTTCGTTAGTAATCAACACCGAATATTCGAAGCTTCGGAGGGAGTGGCCTGAACATATTTTTCTCTCTAATATAGGCAGGGATCTCTGTGCATCTGTCTGTCTGTTTGCATTTTTATTATGTCGAGAACCGTTCATCCAATCGACTTCACGTGTGGCGGGTGTGTTGCTGCGGACCCAAGGGAGTGCAGTCTCGCATTTTGGTGCAATATGGACACACGACACATTCAGAATTAATACCATTTTAATAAACTACAGAACAGCGCGAGCCGGAAGCGGCGCGCTTCATGCGGGCAGGGCTTATATGCTCCGAGAACAGACACTGCACTAGTGATACAAAACACACAGGTCTGTTAAGAGCAATACTTTTAATAAGATAGCCCAGTGCTTAATTTGTAAATTGAGAGGTCCCGGAATAAAGCGGGGTAACGGATCCGGCATGTGATTAGAGGAGGGAGAGGACCAATCTTTAGTGATTGAAAGCATGCATCAGTTGCTTTTATTGGGGTTTGTATACGGTCATGAAAAACCTAGAAGCTATGAAATTTTAAAACTGCAATTTCCAGGCCTGGAAAAGTTTTGTAAAAGTCATGGAATTTTATTTCACAAATTTCTGTATAATAGTTATATTTAATCAGGTCCTGGATTTGTGTGTATATCGCATAGTTTTAATCATTCCCGCAGCTTTCGAGTTTATAAAGAGGGAAATTCTTGCAAACATTTATTGAATATAGCGCGTAGGTTAGATGAGTAAATAAATCCACACAAACTATCAGATTAAATCAGTCATTTGAAAACAGCGTGAGTGATTCAGCTGGACCGCGTCTTCTCTTTCACTCTCAAAGCAGCTTCACATCAGCGCATCTCGTCTGCACTACAAGAGCTACAAACAACTGCACGCTGATCCAAGCTTAAAACTTTCACTCGCATCTCGGGACAGTTGACAGAAAGAAAATGCATGCATCACATTCGGTTTTGTGATAGCATTAAAAGAGGGTCCGTTCACATGTCGCGTCTTTTGCGCGCTTAAGTTCATTATTTCAAATGTAGCCATCATAATGTGCGGCAAGCGCGCTGGAAATATAATAGAAGATTTTTCATGAAATATATGCATGCTATAGGTCAGCACCAACGTCTTTCTTTAAGAAAATTGACGAACGGTCTGTTGCAGATGTTCAGCCAGGCGGACATTTACACACAAGTAGTCCAAAGAACCGTTTCGCGGGGGATGCCAGGTGTTCGAAAAAAAAAAAGGATATTCGAATCTCAAAATTGAAAATCGAATGCCAACCCACTGAATGAATATTCGAATAATCGAATATTCTGGTCCAGCCCTAGACACCACTTGCCACCACAAATGAAGAATGACCCATTTACTACTGAAGGCTGTATAGAAGGATTAAATTAAAGGTTTAGGGCAAACTTGTATTAAATATAATGCTCATATTTTTCATGCGCTGACTTTGATTTAAATAAAGAAATATTTCCAGCCCATAGACGATAATTAAAAATAAGTTTGATCATCTTTTTGCAGAACAATGCTTGGTGATGATGAGCTTCAGCGATTGGAGGAGGCATGTGACATGTCCCTTGAGCTCAACCAATCAAAACACAGGATCTATGAATATGTGGAATCCAAGATGTCATTTATTGCTCCAAATCTTTCAATTATTGTCGGAGCTTCAACTGCTGCCAAAATTATGGGTGAGAACAAAACTGTTGAATTAAAAGATAGTTAGTTGCCCAAAAGTTACAATTCTGTTATTTACATGTTGTTCCAAACCGACATGACTGTCTTCTGTGGGACACAAAAAGTAAAAAAAAAAAAAAAAAAAAAAGTTTTATCTTGTTTGGGGGAAATATTCACTTATACGTGATCACAATAAAATGTGGTTCTACTGTAAAAATCCTTTCCGATGACAACATGCAAACCTTGATTTCAGGTGTTGCTGGTGGTCTGACTAACCTGTCCAAGATGCCTGCGTGTAATCTGATGTTGCTCGGAGCTCAGCGGAAGACGCTGTCTGGATTCAGCAGCACATCCCTGCTGCCCCACACAGGCTACATCTACCACTGTGACGTAGTGCAGTGTCTGCCTCCAGTGAGCATCAACCTTTTTGCTTTCACTTACTTTTCATTGCTTTTATTTGATAATTTTTATTAAGAATATCATCAATTTTTCTTTGTTTCCAGGATCTGAGGAGAAAAGCTGCTCGTCTGGTTTCAGCTAAATGCACTCTGGCTGCCCGTGTGGACAGTTTTCACGAGAGCGTAGATGGCAAGGTCAGCAGTGTCATCATGATCTACACCACTGTACAGTTTAGAGTTTACTCACTTCAGATGACAATTAATGCTAGACCGTGTTTGCTGCTAACTATCTTTAGAAGTACTATACTACTATGTCTTGATTAACTTGTTTATTTGTTTATACACAGGTTGGCTATGACTTGAAGGAAGAGATCGAGCGAAAGTTTGATAAATGGCAGGAGCCCCCACCAGTCAAGCAGGTGAAGCCTCTTCCAGCGCCCCTAGATGGACAGAGGAAGAAGAGAGGAGGAAGAAGGTGAGGGTCAAAAGGGGTGGGAATTATGGGTCCTTATGAAGCATGCCAAGAACTTTCATTTCATAATATTTTGTGTAAAATAAATAGTTTTTCAAATGGTTTGAAAAAAATTGAAAGGGGAAGTACTTTTTTTTTTTTTTTATATATTGTAATATATATTCAAAATATGACCTTACATGGAGTTTGTGAGAGAACTACATTTTATATTTCATCTAAAAGAAACTGTAAAAATGCATTGACAATATTCTTGACAAGCAAAAATAAGGGAAGTACAAAAATATGTTTTGCTTACATTACATTTAGGGATGCACCGAAATGAAAATTCTTGGCCGAAGCCGAACAAAATGAAACACTGGGCCGAAGGCCGAATACCGAACACGGTTTTTCGCATTTTTTCCCCCGTAGGCCTATTTTGCCATTTGTTTTCACCATTGCATAAATTAAATAGCCAAAATGTACTTTTTACTGTTTTGTCCTGCTTTTCAAATAAAAAAAAATCAATTACAAAACAACAATTTAAAAATATTTACTTAACACTGACCATTTTTTGACATTCTATCAGACATTATACCAACAAAGCACAATTTAACTTAAAATTAATAAGTTACTAAAATAATATTTTTTCGCCATTTTTGAGACCCCTTCTTGAATCAGGCATGTATTTTTTTTTTCTGTACAAATAAATGCAGCCTTTCTGAGCAGAAGAGACTTCTTTTAAAACATTACAATATATTACAGATCCCAATTTGAACACTATATGTGAGTGTTATAATAAATGTATTAATACAGCTGTTGTAGGGTAATTATTGTTATCATTATTGTCTTATTTATTTTATTTTACAGAACAACAGTAAAATTTCAATACTAACATTTATGAATGTTGATGGAGTTGTTGTTTTTTCTTAGATTTTATTTTAGCAGAAACCCACAGGAAGATCTTGGTGCTTCTTTTTGTGATATTTAATATCACTTTTTGTGATATTTTCATGCAGATATTTAAATGATTCTCATTACGAATTTGGGAAGATGTTTGTCGCACATGTCTTAAAAAATTATAAAAATGTTACTGAGCAAATGACGAGTAATAGTGTTTTAGCGCAGATTTTTCTACGCTTTGGACTTTGAACCCTGGCGCCTGAGCTCGTGCAGCGCTGTTTGAATGCATGCAATCCGTGCCTGTATTAGAAAACATAACATTCTGCAGTTTATTTACTAATCGTTTGAGGCTATTTCGCGATTTCAATCATCACAGTAACCAGCATCAACCACCTCTTCCTCTTCTCATCGGAGACATGAGATGCAGCGCTAAGCAGTCTCTCGCGGTCAGTGATTCGTGCTTGTAATGATTTTTGCATCTCTCTCGGACAGTTTTAAATACTTTCACACTGCAGACGTGTTTGCTGTATTAGTGTGCGAATCTATTTGATTGCGTCACATCATTGTTTGATACAATTTATTTGGTATTTTCGCTTATTCGACCGAACACCGAAAGAGTTTTTTTTTGCTATTTTCGGCCGAATAATTTCGGTTGCCGAACATTCGGTGCATCCCTAATTACATTACTCATTCTTAAATATGACTACTTGACAATATTTCGTAATTTGTATTTCAAATTTTGCATTGAGGTGTTTATCTTGACAAGGAAGCAAAATAAATTTGGAAGGGGGAAAGTACACAATTATTTTTGTATTACACTTATTTTCTTCAAACAAATATTACCTGTATGCTCTAAAAAATATATACAAACAGTAGAAACAATTTTCACTCAGAAATTGCTAGTAAATTTCACAAATAATTACAAAGAGTTGACAAGTAAAACATTGAATTAAATATGAACATGGAACTTTGTGAAATTTTGAAGTGGAAATCCTGAAGTACTATTTTCTTGTGAAACCTACTCTAATAATGTTTTATTTACAACTTTGGAAAAAAAAAAATTTTTTTTACATTGCATGAACTTGTCATTCTTTTTTTATACTCTCAGGTATCGTAAGATGAAAGAGAGGCTGGGTCTGACAGAAATCAGGAAACATGCCAACAGAATGACATTTGCAGAGGTTAGTAGACCTCTGTCAGTATTTGTTTTTAAATTCCATAGATTGACTCAGCAACTGTGGGTTATAAACTTTCTGTCTTTCTCCCTGTAAGATCGAAGACGATGCTTATCAGGAGGATCTGGGCTTCAGTCTCGGTCAGCTGGGAAAGTCTGGCAGCGGCAGGGTCAGACAAGCTCAGGTCAACAACTCCACCAAGGCCAGAATATCCAAATCCTTACAGGTATGCTTGCATACTGTAGAATTAATTATAAAAATTGTAATTATTCATATTTAAATGTATTTTATATACACTACCATTCAATATATACATCTATTCAAGTTTGGGGTTGGTAATATTTGTAAAAATGTTTTTGAAGTCTCTAATGTTCACAAAGGCTGTTTATTTATTAAAAATATTGTAAAAACAGTAAAATTCTTAAATATTATTACAATTTAAAATAACTTAAAATAGGAACTGCTTTCTATTTTATTATATTTTAAAATGTAATTTCTTCCTGCTAATATGCTGATTTGATGTTTGAGAAACATTTTTTTTAATATCAGTGCTGCAAACAGTTGTGCTTCTAAATATTTTCTGGAAACCTTGATACTACTTTTAGTATTCTTTGATGAAAACAAAATATACAAGAACATAAATTATTTGAAAACTTTATCAGTCTTTTTTTTTTTTTTTTAAGTATAAATTTTCTTTAAAAACCGACCCTACACTTTTGAACGGTACTGTAGATTTGGTGAATATAATTACGGTTCATTGGTATTTAATGAGCATTTCCGTATGGACTCATGAATGTTTTGTTACTGCAGCGGACACTGCAGAAGCAGAGCATGACGTACGGTGGCAAGTCCACTGTCAGAGACCGATCATCTGGAACCAGCTCCAGCGTGGCTTTCACTCCTTTACAGGTACACAAACTCTTATTTGAAAATTGATTATTTTTGCAATTTTTTTCCCTGCCTCTAGGGTGCAGAAGTTACCACCTGAGCCTTCACAATCAAATTGTTTTCACACATTCAAGTGCAGTTGCTTTCTGTTTGGTTCCCTTGCTGAAACACTGACAGACAGCTGTGGTTGATTTGTTAGTTAACTGTCTGCTCTCTGTCAGGGGCTGGAGATTGTGAACCCACAGGCTGCAGAGAAGAAGGTGGCTGAAGCCAATCAGAAATATTTCTCCAACATGGCCGAGTTCCTCAAGGTCAAGCACGAGAAGGACGATAAAGTGTGAGGCAGTGTGTCAGACGAAGGAAACAATATACACTGACAGCCATGGTCGGATTCACACGTCAACTGTTAATTTATACTCTCACACACCCACGCAGACAGACTTGTGTGGGAATGGTAACATTATGAGGACAGCACAAGGACACATGGCTGGAGATTCTCTTTCAGGAGATGGAGAGCAACATATTCTAGTTTGTTTTTTTGTTCTTTATCTTTTTAAATGTGTATTAAGGAATTGTGTGTTGTGTGTGTGTGTGTATATATATAACAAAGAACAGTAAATGCAAGTTGTTTTTCTTTTCAGCATATTTTTTTTTTCAATTTCAACAACTTTGGACATCAGTTTGATCGAATAAAGTTCCTTATCTAGTTGTACACGTTGTCTCTGTCCTTTTTCATTTTAGTTGAAAGCCGGCTGTTATTTTCTGTGTGATGCATTTTTTGCCCTGAGGAAACTCACATTACACTCAAAATGGATTGAAATGGCTCCCATAGATTTCATTTAGTTTAGATTGGTAGGCATGTGTGCATGAAATGTTTCTGAATATGCATGCATTTCAATCACTGTCCTCCAATCAGAGGAGACACACGATCACATTTTTGAAATTCTATTAGGAATTAAATATCTTAACTTAAAATTCATAAGCAGAATTAAAGGCTAAATGTCAAAAAGGTTTGTGAAATCCATTTTGAATGTTCTTCAAGTAAATGTTTTCTGGTTGTCACCAGTATTACTTTCCACTCTTTTTATTGTAGGATGGATTGTGGCAATACATTTTTGTACAACAAAGGAATTTTAACTAACAAAATGGTTATGTATTTAAAGTCATCCTGTCAATTCTTTTATCCTGTTATGCCACATTTCATGATTATGTAATACATTTTAATGATATGTGACATTTTCACAGCGTCAGCTCTTGCATAATGATGACTAAGGATCACCATGTCTTTTGAATTATTATTTTTTTTTTTGCTAGAAGTACATTAAAGATCAATTGACTGTAAGTGGTGCACCACTAATTTTCAAGTCACAAAAATTAAAAATAATTATCAAAACATTGTTTTAATATGCTTTATTATGCACCTCTTGTTAGTCAATTGCAGAATAGTCTATAATTATATATGTCAGTATGCTAACTAAATTGTGTTTGACTCTTGCCTCTGGTAATCAGTTTGTACAGCGTTCTCTCACATGATAAAATATGAAACTTAAAAATCAATATTTGTTTATTTTGTAAGAAGCTGTTCAGTAAGTGGGGGTAATTAGGTGTGCTGTTAGACAACCATTGTTTGCTTAAAGTCTGGTTGCAACTGTATCATTTACACATGCATATTTGTATTGGTTATATATGTGACCCTGGACTACAAACCAGTCATAAGGGTACATTTTCTGAAATTGAGATTTATACATCATCTGAAAGTTGAATAAATTAGCTTTCCATTGATGTATGGTTTGTTAGGATATGACCATATTTGGCTGAGATACAACTATTTGAAAATCTGGAATCTGAGGGTCCAAAAAAATCTAAATATTGAGAAAATTGCCTTTAAAGCTGTCCAAATGAAGTCCTTAGCAATGCAAAAATTAAGTTTTAATATATTTACGGTAGGAAATTTACAAAATATCTTCATGGAACATGATCTGTACTTAAAATCCTAATGATTTTTGGCATAAAAGAAAAATCGATAATTTTGACCCATACAATGTATTTTTGGCTATTGCTACAAATATACCTGTGCTACTTAAGACTGGTTTTGTGGTCCAGGGTCACACACTGGACCACAGTACATACGCACACACTGTATATATGGTCTTGTTTATGGAGACAACAAGAACACTTGACACTGCATCACAAAAGTATTTTATTGAAATTTTACAACTCTGTTTTTTGTTTCCTCTCAACCTACAAAGCGACATCACAATCGCATGCTGTCCTGTCCATGTCAAAAAAGGCAAGGATGATGGTGTTTATTACTGGAGAGAAATAGACAAATGCAATCAGCTGCCCTGTGCATCAAAAATACTTTGTCTCATCACATTTATATCATTTTGTGTGTTGGTCGAGCCCGTCCTTCTCCCCAAACAATAGAGGAAAGTGAAATGAATGGAAACACATGGGATCGTGTCACAATGTGGGTTTTTGGAAAAGCTTTACCTAATAAATGGAGTAACAGAACAATGATATTTTGTTTTTATTTAGGGAAACTGTCCAGCAGAGTATGTGAGAATCATTTTGAGATGTGACGTCAAAAATAACGTCACAAAAAAGGAAAGTTCGGGGAAAGCTTTTGTTTTACTTTACATGCAAACTTCCACACAACAAAAATATTCAACCATGGACAACCTAAAGGACACTGAAAGAAAAATAAGTTTTTTTTAACTTGTACATATTTTAATCTTTGTCTTTTTATTAGATATTTTTGAAGTGAGATCACTCATGCCATGTTTAACAGACAAATAATCACACGCCACTTTAAAGGCTGACAACTTCAACCCACCTTGCTTGTGAACATATGTAAGATAGATGCTACAGAACATTACCCTATCAACGCCAACTTTTTTTGCGGTCTAGCAAAACCACATTTAGGTCATGATAAAGGTAGGGAGGTCGAGAGGAATTCAATTGCATAGCAATTTAATGGTCGACACGTTATCTCGCAAGGCAAAGTCACAGTGCCTAAACACTCCCAGAGGGGCTCAATGAACTAAGAACAACCAATCAATGCATTAGACTCGGGATCTCGCATAGTGCCGGTACATCATAGTCAGTATATGTCATCTAAGAGGATAAGACTCGCTAATGCAGCACTCCACCAAACACAAACTACGAGCAAAATGTTTTGTCTGTGGCCAAACCAAATTGTTTCCTTTAATTTCTGTCGCTTGACTAGATGGGGTTTTCAGTTAGAACAGAAATGAAGGGGATAAAGACTCAACGTTGAAGGAGGTTCAAATGTTTGCATGTAAACAGGCACTTGACCCCCAGCTCTCTCTCTCTCTCTCTCTTAAAGAAAAAGGCCAACATCACATCCAACTTTAACCACGACATAGAGTTCATCTCGGAATGTCAACAGCAGCTTTTTCTCTGTCGTAGCAATCGCTCTCTCTCCCTGTCTCTTCCTCCGTCAGTCACTGCAGGTCTCTGTCCTCCAGGTATCTGTACTCAAACGTAAATCCTTCCTTTTTTCTCTGGCCCCACTTTTCATAGTCAAAGTAAATGTACGTGCCCTACAGTCAGAAAAAGAAAAGCAATTTCAAGCATATTATTATTAATGCATTACATCACAGAAACTAGGGTTCTTAAAATGCAATGTAGATTTATTGTATATGTACATACATGTTTATTTGTATTATATTTATATTTTTAAACTGTAGAAAGATTATCGAAATAGATTTTAAGAAATTAATACTTTTATGTAGAAAGGATTAATTAAATTGATCAAAAGTGACAGTAAAAGATTTATATTGCAATTAAATTCTTGGTCCACATAAGAGACTTCTTTCAAAAATATCACATTTTTGAATGGTAGCATATGAAATAGAATTAAAATGTGAACTTTTTAAGTAATACTTATCAAAAATAATGAAATGTGAACTTTTTTTAATTCATCATAATAAAAATTAATCAAACCTTGTAGTCTTAATTTGTGTAATATATACACATTTATTTATTAAAAAATATTTTTTTCCCCCATTGGTATTGACTACTTTAACTAGTTTTGTTATGGCTCTACATATAGAATTAGAAAATGAAACTCAGTTTGCCATTTTTATTTTCAGCAGTGAGCATGAGAACAGTGCTGGGTTTGTACCTGTTCAAACTCATCAGTGATGGTCTTGGGTTCCTCGTGCCGTTGGAACCACATCATGTATTTGGTGTGGAACCTCCACGATTGCTTCTTCAGTGCTTTAGCCGACAGGTACTGTGCCTTTGTGCCCTGAGACAAAATGCCAACCAAGAGAAAAAGTTGGAAGACTGCAACACCCAACAGATGTGCTTATTTAAAAGCAACAAACACAGACCTCCAGGTAGTAGAAAATGAAGAAGAGCGTTTCAGTGGACAATCTCTGGTAGAACTCAATAGAGTCCGAATGATGTGGGGGCATCTGGTGGTGGAATGGCGGTGTAGGACAGGGGTTTCTCATCAGGTACTGCCTACAAACGGACAAAAAAACAGACTTGCGTCATATTAAGCCCACATCTTCAGCTTGAAGGTCAGCTGCTTGCTTTTGAATGCCTTGTTTTAATCCGCGTTTAGACTAGAAAGCATATTGTGTACCTGATTCTCTCTGAATCGGACGGGTGGGGCATGTGTGTCCATGCTGCCTCCTGCATTGCCTGTTGGTAAAGCTGATCTTTAGTGAGAGCGGTGGGGCCTAACGGACATGCCCCTAAAGATGGCGGCAGGTTGACCTCTGAAACAGCAGGCTGAGGAGCCGTTGTGGGTCCAGGTGGGGCTGAGAACAGATTTAAAGGAAATACATTTTAAATGCTTGTGATGATTATACCAGCTCTGTACCTTATGTAACATCTAATCTGGCACACCAAACTGCAGTCTAGCTGTTTGACAGGGTGTGCTGCGTGTGGTTGAGTCATTTTAGTCATAAGCTTGAAGGATACTGAGGCGTGATGTCAGTTAAATAGGTGCTAAAATGAGTTGTTTTAACTACTATTGCCCATGATTAGTTCAGTGCGCTCTGTATTAAACAGGTCAGCGTGTAAGGTACCTCGATCTGGGAGGTGTAGTGATGAAATCTCTCCATCCAGTGTCAATCCCAGTGCCGCCCGTTCTGCCATAGCTTTCAAAGAGCTTGGTGGTTCAGGAGCCTGCAAGAGACCAAATGGAATTACATAAGAAACAGCACAATTTAAATCTACAGGAAACTGATTTCATTGTATTCGATGGGAGGGACTTTTGAGAAATTTGTGTGTGAATTCTGTGCCACTGGCAGAATCTAGTCTAGCCAGGATGAAAAACACACCTTGATGGCTTCTGTGTTGAGTGTGTAGGAGTGTGGGCCGTTTAGCAGACTCCCACCACCAGGTGTGCTGTCAGTGAAAGCAGGTGATGGGGAGGAGGGGGGTAGAGTGATAGAACTCAATAAACTGGGGCCATTATCCAGTCTACAATACAGAGAAAGTTGGAGAGAGAAAGACAGTGGCAATCAATCAATCATATCACTGTTATATTAGCTACAACTCAAAGAATGCAGATGTCTACTCACATTTGATTGGTTGATGAGCTCGAGGATGAGGAATGGCTGTTTTGTGATTGGCTGGCACTGCTGAGCAAGGAGTCTGGTGTGTTGTCCGCAACCACAGCACTGTAACCTGTATGAAGAAAAATAAGCATAAAAAAATGTATTAAAAAAATATTGAAAGAGATAAAATCAAAAATCAGAAAGATAAATAATAACACACTAATATTAGTAATAATACATTTTTAAAAGTAATAAAAACAATTTAAAAGATAATTCTTAAAATAACAGTAATTACTATTATTATTATTACTACAAATATACTATTTATGCTAAAGCAATAATTTAAAATAGTCATAATAATGACAAAAAAAATCATTTAAAAATAAAAAAAATGTAAAAAGATGAATAATATTACTACTAATAATTATTATTATTCATATAAATAAAATGCTAAAAACAACAATTAAAAAGAACAATAAACAAATAAAAACAATTAAAATTTAAATATCAAAATATAGTTAAAATAATAACAATAACCATATAAGATACCTTAAAAATATAAATATTAAAAAATCAACTGAGGTTTATAATAATAATAATAATAATTAAGAGATGAAGGAGGCAGCTGGAAAATACAGCCATTATCTCCAGCTAAACATTTATTCCTACTCATAAAACCAAAAATAAAAATGTGAAATTTGTAAATACAGTGGATAATTAACGGCCGGACTCACTGGTTGCTCCATTTTGTTTGAGGCCGCTAGGTGGTCTTGCAGGCGCTACGTTCGTCCCCACTCCTGCACTCACCACAGAACTGCTTCCATTTCCCCCCAATCCACTCTCTCCAGTTCCTCCTCCAGATGCTGTGCCTACATGGCTTACAGGTATCTGTGCAGACCCCTGGAGAGCCGTCTGCCCCGGTGCCAGGTTTAGAATTCCTCCGGTTAGGGCACTGTGACCCGAACTGGACCCTAGCAAGCCCAAACCAACCCCTGTACCCGTACCATTACTGGTCACGCCTGTGTTTGCTCCCCCTGCACCCGGTACAGATATGCCAGAACTTACACTGCCACTCCCCACCGGACCACTGGAGACAATACCTGCTGTTCCGCCTGCAGCTGCCTGGGCGTAGGGGGCAGGGGTAGAGCCTGAGAGAAGCCCTGCCATGGTGTTGAGAGTACCAGACATGCCGGCCAAGCCCAGACCTGGCATCTGAGCCCCACTACTGCTGCTGGTCACCGTCACGCCCCCTTTCCCCAGGCCCAAACCCAGTCTAGAGCCCTCAACCCCAGGAACAGATGAAACCTGGGACTGGGAATTGGAAGTAACTGGGCCAGGTGTGCTGGAACTAGGCAGAGAGGAAGTAGTGGAAACAGGTAGCGTGGGGTGGCTAGGTGGACTAGGTGCGTTGTTGGAGGGAACGGATGTCGAGGAGAGTTTGACCTGTGCTTGCTGTTGAGACTGAGGAGCATGCTGCTGCACTGCGCTGCTAAAGCTTCCCAGCAGGCTGCTGCCCCCAGAGATCGCTGTGCAGCCACTGACAACAGTAGCCATAGAAACCAGTGAAGAGGAGGAGGAGGAGGAGCCCGAGGAGGCGGATGAGGAGAAGGACGAGAGAGATGGGGTCCCATTCTTCACAGGAGACTGATCGGAGCAAGAAAGCCATGAGGTTAGAAACAAAAATATCACTTTTCATTAGGAATACATGTCATTTTTGGGTGAACAATCCTTTTAAAATCACATTTCTGTCATGATTTCCTCGTGCTGTGGTTCAAACTTGTAGGATTTTACAACACAAAAAGTGTAAATTCAGAAGATTGTGCTGGTTATTCTGCTCCACATAATTATAATAGACATTTCAAGCTTCAAAAAGGACACAAAAGCACCATAAAAGTGATCCATCGACTTGTGTGCAACATTGCATATTATATCGAGTCTCCTGAAGTCATTCAAGTACTTTTATAGTGCTTCTTCACTGTAATAAAGCCATACAAGTTAAAAACAACAATGTGAGTGTATAAACCTTTAACTGATACTGAGGTCTCACCTGACTGACTTCACTGTCTGTCGATCGACCTCTCTTATCCTCCGAAATCTCCTGAGCAATACATAGTCACACATAACATATAGTAAGACAGTCAATTCTGTGCCAATAAAAGACCAGAGAAGAGCATGATTTGAGGTTCTGAGTGATTATAAATGATTGAGATGCTCTGCAGACTAGACTGAGACAAGAGGAAGAATGAAAGAAAGTGGATTACCATTGTGCCTGTGGCAGGAGATGGAGGGATGGGGGAAGAGGAAGTGGTGGAGGTCGGTGTGCTGCTGGACTGAAGGAACATCTCATCTTCAATTTGGCCCTGAGGAGACGTTGCCATCAAAGTTGTCGCTAGAGAGAAAGAGATATTTATAAATGTAACCTATCTTGACAATATACATCAACAACAACATTCATCCCAAACACACAGACTTACGTATCTCCTCCAAGTCCAGATCATCGTAGAGGAACTCATTCTCTTCAAAGTCTGGGTCTTGCGAAGAGTCAATGTAATATTCCACATCATCTTTGATCTTATGGATAGAATCAACCTGGATCGAATCGTTATCCAACATCCTCAAGATGGTCTCTAACATAAGAATGTGGTACCGGTGTCTTTCGATTAACCTCTTTAGTTCTTCAATCCGATCCTGCTTCTGAAGACAAACACAATAAACAGCTTTCTATACATCAGAATGGTATGAAAACAAGTTGAGGTCTCTAACAGTCAGTGTTCACATAATAATGCAAGCATAAAAAAGGACTTAAAAAAATACTTTATTTATAATAAAACAGGAAAGTGGTGGAACGAAAGTAGGGGGAAATGGAAAAAGTGAAATTCTGACCTCCTTGTCTCCTTTCTTTTTCCGTGTTTGGACAGAGAGGGACTCAACTTCACTTTCAAACTGGTCCACCTGCATGTTCAAAGTGTCTATTGTGTTCTGCGAGAGAGAGAAATCATGTCATTACTGCACTATTTGTATCCTGTTCAAAGTTTTTCTACCCCCCACTGTTATCCATAAGCCCTCTTGTACCGTGAGCCACTGTTCCATTTCCTCCTTCTCTTTCTGCACTGGGTCTACTTTCTGAGCCAAACCCAGCCCCTCTTTAGAGTAGGCCTTTGTCTTGGTTTCTCTTTCAACCACCTTAAATCGCTCCATTTGCTGAGGAGAAAGAGACAGATTCCGGTTAAGGGGTACAAGCTTGACAGATCAAGCGTGGGAAATGTATCTAAGAATTTATGAGGCAAAATTTAAACGTTATGCCAATGCACTGATATTTTTATCAAAAGTACAAAAGAATTCTGCAAACTGACAAGTGTGTTAAAATAAAATAGCCTAAAGGAATGGTACCGTTTCAATAAGCTTCCGGTTCTCCACTAGCTGCCGTTTGTCTTTGATCTCATTGGATGCCACCCATGTCTTAATCTGGTCTCGTAGCCGCTAAGAAGAAATCAGGTGAGAACAATTATACTGATTGAGAACACATATTTTCCCCATGGTTCTAAAGAAAGTGTACAATAATTCATTCTATGCAACAGCTAGTTTCGCTTCTCTAAACTGATTGCCCAAGAAGTGTGCCAAGAGTGCTAACCAAGACTTGTCATAGCACTTGCATGTTGTTGCTCTTTTGTTGGTTTTTGATTGCTTCTATTGCCCTCATTTGTAAGTCGCTTTGGACAAAAGCGTCTGCTAAATGACTAAATAAAATAAAAAAAAAAAATAAAAAAAGAGTGCTAATACCTAGTCTAACAGCAAGAAACGCCTCTGTGCTTGTATTATTCCACTTATCCATGTTCACACAATTCCAGAAAGCCTTAAAATAAGCTAAACGTCAAATCAGCACATCCTTACCTGGAGTTTTTTTATTTCTTTCTTGAGATCAGCCTCATATTTTTCCTTCTGGTTGGCATTGGCTGCATTGTGAAGCTGAGAATGAAATGGATTATTTAAATACAACATGTAACAACAGTGCACGATTTCTTTAGTTCCTATTTGCATTATGCATTGGTTGAGGTGTTAACGTCACACCTTTTTCCAAATGTCTTCAAACTGTTCGACGCCTTCAGTGACTTTTTTCAAACATCGATCTATTTCACCTGGTTGTGTAAAGCATATGATTATGCATAAGTCTTAAGATCATATAATGATTCAGAAAACCTCTGAACAGAAACTACTGTGCACAAGCAATTGTGGCAGGGGAGAGTAGAGAAGATAACATTTCTATATCATAATACCTTACCTTGTAGTTTTCTCTTATCAGCCATGGCTTCGCTATGATACTGTCTTCATACCTTCTGTCACTGCAGGCACATCAGAGAGACTGTTAACTTGTACAGTATTCAGTGTGAGGCAGATGGTAAGTGTTTCTACTGATCCTGACAGACAGATCTCATCTCTAACGTTACACTATTTGTCTGAGCAAAGAAAACGGTTAATAACTTATAGTTATATTTTACTCGAGTTCTTTCCAGGTCAACAAATAAACGCAACTGTCGCCTTTACAATCCTCTTAAATAAGAGAAATTATGAAGAATTTAAATGACAGCGCGCCTTAGATCACAGTTTAGATCACTTATACGGTAACGCCAACACTACCAGTGTTTACGCAGCCTCTGAGCACTAGCCACCAAGATGCTAACGAGTAAGATCAGCAGCAGTTCATCAACATATCTCATCTGCACTGATAATATGTCACCCTGGCAGTATATATAGACAGAATACTGTACATTTCTGCAGGTATCATGGATTAAGCTGCTGTTGTTGTGATGTAGAGCAGCGCTGACGGCTAACGCTCTGCTAGCACACACATAGTTTTTCCAACAGAAGGTGTGGGGGGTTTTAAACTCTCAAATTGAATGCACAGTCCTCGTATACCTTTTTCAAAAGTGTGTAATATTCATCAATATCTCTATGTGACAGCCACGACCAAAATATCCGCCAATTCCTTATTTCAAATTTGGAAATGTTTTCAGCTCGTCAATCCCCCTTCTGTCCAGTACATTAAAGATGGACGGCAGACTCCGCCCATCGCTCGCTGCTGAAGTTCCCGCCTCTCGTCTTTTTCGTTCTTGTGATTCATTAAAAATGTCTGTCAATCATTTCTCAAATTGTGACCATTTCCGCTGGACCGCTGATCCCATTGGATGAAATATTGGGTGAAAGGTTATATTTACGGAAAAGACCATTCTCTTTACAAAAATGTTCTTCTCTTAGGGCCAAACACAATTTTTCTTTATTTGTAACAACTGCACTAGTTTGTATTGAAAAATTTCATAACTGGAAAAATCTATTTTTTTTTAAAGAATTGATCGAGAGTTGGTTGAGGGTGTAATTTGATTATATTTTTATTTCACATTTTATTTCTAGGTACAAAATAGCAATAACCGAAAAAAATAATAATTTAGATATGGGGCCTATTCCTATGGGGATATATATTTTAGAACTATTATTATAATAATACCTAATAAGCATAACAGTCACAATCAATTTACCACTTATTTGTCTTCCTGGACTATATGATAAAATTAGAAATAAGTATAATAATACAAATTTAAATTGTTGTTTTCCCCTCCATCATTTCTTTTCGGAACAATCTATTTAATAACATAAAGTGGAACCAATTTACCATTTTTTAAACAGATATATGAGTAAAAATAGATTTATTTAACATTAATTCATTAGTTTTAATTTCATTAGTCAGATACTTAACCTACATATTTATGTATGTTCTCTTTGTGAAACCTTGAATCACTTTAGCTACATTTAAATAACACAAATTTAGTTGGAAGTTAGTCAACTAAATGTGTTTATTTAAATGTAGCTAAAATAAATTGATTGCAACCACTTACCTTAAAAAATTTAGTAAATTCAATTAATATTTTTTTCAGTGTAGTTTGATTTTTACCAATTTACTCAAAATCGTTAGAAAAGTATTAACGTCTTGATTGTTCATCTATCTTTTGATTACATGCATAAATTATATTTTCAATTATGATGAAAGTTATATTAAACATTTAATTTAATTTCATTCCACATCTCCAGATGCGGATATACAAAGCCTCTTTTCACAGCTTCATTATAAAGGAAATAAAACATTATACAGACAAAATATATAGAATTGTGTTAACAAAACATGATCAAAAATCTTCTACCCTTAACGTTTTAAGGGTAGAAACGTCTTATTCTATGGCTTATTTGATCTTTGTCTAAATTTTTATATCTGTGACTGTGAGATAGCTTCAGTATTGTGCATAATTTAACTGAACATTAACTGTAAGTAACTGTGTATTTAAAATAAATGAATGTTAAATATCTCTCTCACCAATAATCAAATATAATATAAATAGAAATGTAGCAAATAAGCTCTTCAGAAGACAGTACTGTGGAGTATATCGCGCAAAAGCGTGTTTTATCGCCAAGATATGGGCTGGCCGGACGGATAGTAGTTCATGATTGTACGTTTATCACGTCAATCATCCTCTGGTCTCCGCCCACCGCGTCAATAGACTTCCTGAAAACGCTCGTGCCTCCCCTACAGCTCAGGAAAGCTGGAGAACTCGCCATGTAGGGGGGACACAAAACCCAGGTAAGTCCGATATTACTTTCTCTTTGTCGTTTATTATTATCATTCAAGTAATTACACCCCGTAAGACACATCATAGTTTATAGTTTGCCCTATTTGGTGGACAATTTAAACAGAAACAGATCCGTTTTCAGGTTGATGTCTCTGAGCTCCCGTCAGCTTGGCTATTTAAAATGACATTAACAACATGTTTGCTAAATACATCGTTCTCCTCATCGGTAAAACCGAATGTTGTCTTTACCAGCTTTAAGGTTTTAACTGTCACCGTTATGTACAAACAAGTCCACTCATATCCTATGATATACTAGTATATTGTGTTGGCCTGTCATCAGCTTACTGTGTTTATATGTGAGTTTGACTCTGAGTTGCTAAGAAACTGCAGTTGTACTTATTAATTGCCTTGACATTGGTCATTGTCACGGTTTACAATCACATTTTGCCTGCAATTCATTTTATAGTACCCTTTGGTACAGGATAGCATAAAGCTATTTTGGTTCTTCATCCACTTATGATCACGCATAATAAACTGCCAAATGAGCTGCCTTTTGCATGTAAAACTCCTAATTAATACAAGTACACTCAGATGATAAAAGCCATTTCCCCCTTGTAACACTTGAATAAACTTGTGATTGTAACAGCTGACTGACCACCTCTCACATTCTGAGACACTTTGTAATTGTATGAAGTTGTTATTTGATTTGTAATGTGACAGAGCTTTGCATTTTTACCTTTGCTTAATTGGATTGCTTGGCAACATTTTTTATTTTTTATTTCATAACCACTCACCTAAAGAAAGATCTATACAATTGTGTGCAAAGGCAATCAGTGTTTATATTTTATGATCCGTGAGGTCGCAACTGACTAATTATAGTCAAATTGCTTTGGTCTATCTGAATAAGTATTGAAACTATCATATCATTGATGCAGTAAAAGTCTTGGTGATAAAAGGGACAAAGTGTGCACTCATGTGTGAAAACCCAGACAGTCAACAGAGCTCATTTTGGCTCTAGAAAGGTAAAGCTGGAGGCAGCCTGAGAGAGGAATGTACTTTTTGGTCAACTGTGGGTTTTGATTTCTTGACGGTGTCTCCGCCCAGCTTTTCAAGGACACATAAGGACAAAGTGGACATCACAAGGGTTTTTTCTTTCTTTAACAGTTATGGAAATCTGCCAGGCATTGATTTCACAGGAGTCTTAACAAGTAGAAAATAAAAGTATGTGATAAAGTCACATATTTCTGCTTTGAGCATTATTTGCTGACTGCCAGATTAAATTCCAAAACAAAGTCTGTAGATGTTGAGCTACAGCTAAAACATCCTAAACAGCCGTCCATTTCATCCCAGATGTTTACAGACTGTGCCGATATATTAGGCCTCTCAATTGCAGACGTTTCCTGTCAGCCATAAACTCATACGACGAGATCTTAATCTGTTGAATCTGTCGTCAGTTCACATTTCAAACATTCCTGTTCTCCATTAAGTTGAAATTGCGATTGCATCTCAACTCTAGTTTTCATTCACGGTCCCGGTGTTGCGTTTCAGGCTCAATTGCGGAATTTACATACTAGTGTCATCCAAGATTGATGCCGGACAGGTGTAATTCCACCCCAGACCAGTTTCTTCTCTGTTTGGATCAAAATGACATAGCCCTGAACAGGCACTTGAACATTTTGAATAATGAACTTTGTATTCAGACTAAATCCATCTGTTTCCCCAGACTAGCGGTTGCCACATTCTTTCTGTTGAGAAACAGAACTGTATTGTTCAGCATGTTCCTATCTGCTGATGCTAGACCTTTTAAGATATGTTATCTGGTTACTTAAGTCCGTTAATGTTAAGTGCAGGTCAAAGGTCAATTTAACATCACATTTCATTAGAAAAGCAGCAAAGATGATATTGAATTCTGATGTATAAGATACACTACTGTTTGAAAGTTTGGGGTCAGTAATTTTATTTTTTAGACTGTATTATTACAGAAATTATTCCAAAATAATACTTTTATTCAGCGAGGATACACTTCCAAAAAGTGACAGTAAATACACTGAAAAAAATGATTTAATTGAATTTACTAAATGTTTTTAAGGTAAGTGGTTGCAATCAATTTATTTTAGCTACATTTAAATAAAGAAATTTAGTTGACTAACTTTCAATTAAATTTGTTTATTTAAATGCTAAAATAAATTGTTTGCAACCACTTACCTTAAAAAAATAGTATTTTTTTTTTGTGTACATTTACATTGTTACAAAATATTTCTATTTCAAGTAAATGCTGTTCTTTTGAACGTCAAAAAATTCGGGAAAAAAATGATCATGGTTTCCACAAAAATATTAAGCAGCGCAACTGTTTTCAACTGTGATAAAATAAGAAATGTTTTTTGAGCACCAGATCAGATATTAGAATGTTTTCTAAAGAATCATGTGATACTGAAGACTGGAGTAATAATTGCTAAAAACTCGGCTTTTTTGCCATTACAGGAATACATTACATTTTAAAATAAATTAATATCAAAAGTTATTTTAAATTGTATTCAGAGACTTCTTTCAAAAATATTTTAAAAAGCCCCAAACTTTTGAAAGGTAGTACATCTTCTATAACAGAAGGTCCTCAGCTTCTATTCAGAATAATACCTTGTTCATATTCTTAGGGTTCATATTACTTGACCTATATTGCTTTGTAGGATGTAGAATATCACATTTAACTTTGAAAGGTAATCATTCTCTTTCTGTCTCTCTCCAAACATTCTGTTCTCTGTGTAGGAGTCATCTTTAACATCGGGTAAAGAGGTTTACCATGACTTGAGACCCTGTTCCAGCACTCCTCCTCTTTCTGTATTCTGTGTTTTATTTATTTTTCTTTTTGAGGACTATCTTGCAAGGATTGAAGAACAGAGTTCAACATTCATGGATATCAAATCCTGGATTTTCTGGCATTTTTTTATTGGGTGAGCTATAATACATGAGTTCCCAGCACTACTACAATCTCTGACACTGCTTTGGACCAAAACCAGAAGTGACATCCCTGTTCATCTCTATCACTTCCTAAACCTTGTTGTTTTTGGAGAGGAACTGTATTTTTAGTCAACCACCACGATTAGGTTTCATTTGAATATTCTCAAACACTATCCTCGACCGGGCCGTTACCTCTGCTCTCTGTGCTTTGTTTGTCACTGAACCTTTTCGTCACATTTATAGGGTTATTATAACCTTAGTGTGTGTTTATTTTTAGTCATTTGTAAGTTCCGTGTTCTCTGACATTAAGACATATGCATTAACAATGCATTGTTAATTGAAATTGTGCTTCCTATTTTATTTAAACAATTTGTGAGAGTGGAAAATTGTTCAATTTAGTAACTTAATAAATTTAGTTTGATTATTTATGTAGATGCACACACATTTCCGTTTAACCTTGACAAAAGGTAAGCCTTTTCTCATATTGTGATATTTTGCCAGTGCAGTCAGACAGAGAGAAAAGCAAATAATCTGGCTTCTTTGTGCATCTTCATTTTTAAAACAAAACTGATTTTTGTTGGGATACTTGCAATACTAAACTGGAAATCTCTTTTGTGTATTGTGTTTTGATCAGATGATCATAAGAGGATTTAGCATTGTTTCCAGGCAAAATGCACTGATGGAAAATATTTAACACTATCAGGGATAGAAAAACCTGCTGACGTTTTTTTTTGGGGGGTGTGTTTTGAAAAGACACCTGTTGAAGCACTGTCACCGTTAGTAACTTGTTTAACCTTAAGTTTACACAAAAGCCAATGATTTGGGCTTAAAAAAGCTGACACATTTTATCTCAGAACAGCTAGTGCATCCGTCCAGAAAGTCATCTCTGCAAATCAGAAGAAAGACCTCTTCATGAGGCATTCAAGCTGTATTGTCCAAATATACTCTCTGCATCCCAGTGGCACTACCTTTTGAGACCAGACTTTGAACATGCGCTCCCCAGGACCAGAGAGCCCATCTATGACTGAGGAGGCCCTACTGCACGGACAGTTTGGCGGTTGGAGCAGTGGAGGGGGAAGTGGAAGTAACAGCAACAGCTGCCCCAACAGCCCTGGAGGCGTTTCTTTACCTTCCAGCCCAGCCTCCACCAACTACGCCCTGACACTAACGCCAACTCAGATCCATGTCCAGCGGTTGTCTCCACGTGCGGGGAAGCAGTCCAGACTGATCCTGCCGCTGGCGGAACTGACCGGATGCAGCTGCCCGCGCTCGCCGGCCCCTCCTTTGCTGGTGCTTTACTGGTACCCTCCGGGTCGTCGCCGCAAAGGCGTCTCCAGACATAGACAGGTGAGGGCGTACTTGGCAGAGAGCAGAGTTGAGGCGGAGAAATGGAACGCTGCTATACAGAGCCTGCTGAGGGGAATGGATGTCAGCTCCACCACAGGTGGGTGTCAGGGTTTGATCATTCGTAAATGCTTTGTCTCTGGTGTGTCTATGCTTTTGTTAGTGGGAAATCATTTAACGTACCCCCTCAATGTCTTCACTAAACGCATCCAGATGCTGCTAATTCTTCAAGACATTTGAGTCAGTGCTGTTGCGTTAATGTTGTGTCATTAGTATGTGTCTTGTAAATAAGATGCCACTTTGATTTCTTCTATGAGCTCAATTTATGCGAGTATGAATCATGTCTGACTGCATTTATTTTTGTAAGAGTTTAACTGTTCCCTCCTGCTCTTTTTTTTTTTTTTTTTTTTTTTTGGACTCAATGTGTACCACATGCTGTCATTGACGGTCAGAGAATGGGTGGGTCTGCGGCAGGGAAAATATAGCCTGTTTTGAGTAGTGCAGATCGTTTGGTAGCAATACACCAGGCTTTATTGACTTTAACAGATTCTGCTTGTTGTTGCTCTGTCCCTGTTTTTAACTGCAGTGCTGTAGGTAGTTGTCAGTGCTAGTGGTTGCAGCTCAGTAAATAGTTAAAATACATTTATACAATGTTAATAAGTTTGGCTTGTTAGTTTGTGTTAGGAGTGCAGATCTTGGGTCAGTTTAGTGGTTCTAATGGTGTGAAAATGTAAATACACCCCACTATTTACTCATTTATTGCTAAAATAACATTTGATCATCCTTTTAATTATGCTGATTGGTAAAACTTGGATGTTTATAGATAAAATTAAAACAACAATGAAACAAACTTTTACAATCAGCTGTTTAAACAAGAAAAACAAATGTAACATTTATGGGAAAAGTTATGAATAAGAAATTGATGGTAAAGTGTTGCCTCAGTTAATTTCAAAATATGTGAGTCAACCATCTGAAAAAGCACAACTTTGCTTCACATGGGAAGATGTGAAGGAAGAAGTTCTGATCTAGTTTGATAACAGGACTGTACATGCACTGTGTTCTGGATAGATGAGACATATCCCAAATTCCAATCTTATATAAATATCATACAGTTGAACCATTAACATAAGAAACTTTAAGTGACTGTTTTATTTAGTTGAATCAAATATTATGTGGAATTTGTTATTGGATCATTTAAATTCTATTTTCATTAGTATTTTTGAAATGAAGGTCAGATATGTGTTCTTGAGGTGTACTTATTTTTCACGTCTGCCAAAAACATTTATGGTCTATTTTCAGATGGGTTAGGATGTGGCTTAGTGTTGTTTTTAGCCTTAAAATGAAGGCCTTATCCTCACTTGTTTGTTTTTGTTTTCTTATTGAGCAGAATTTAGCAAAAGCATGTTGCCCCGTCCCCGTCGACTGTTGCTGCTGATCAATCCATTCAGTGGCCGGGGTCAGGCAATGCAGTGGTGTCAAACGCACATACTTCCAATGATAAGAGAAGCCAACATCAGCTACAACCTCATACAGACAGGTAAGAACAACACACACAATCACACACATATGGCGTCAGCTGCAAACCCTTCAAATATTTTTTGAAGCTCTCAAACCAACAGTGCTCAGAATCTGATTGATTGCATTGGACAGATGTGATGCATGTGGTTTTGTTGTTGAACAGAGCATCGAAATCATGCACGTGAGCTAATCCGAGAGATCTCACTACCAGAATGGGACGGAATTGTCATTGTTTCTGGAGATGGACTCTTGCACGAGGTAAATGTCGTAACAATCTTTGATTGCTTTTGTCACATACATTTGATTAATTTATTACAAAGCCCATTTAGAAACTACTTTTTGCAGGAAATTTGTTTGGTAAATTTCCTGGAACGTCTGTGGAACTCTGTTTACATGATTTAAACATGGTAAAACATGTTAATTAGCTGAAAACAATACTCTCTTATCAGTTGCTGAAGACATGACCAAACTAGTGAAAGTATTTAATAAATGTAGGGGCAGAGGATGTTTAGAACATTCTGAATGACATAAGTTTTATTTCTTTAGTACCTGACTGATCTACCACATGGTTTGTATGTAAAAATAAGATTTACATATTAATCTGTGTGTCCTCTTTCTGCAGGTGATAAATGGCCTTATGGAAAGGCCAGACTGGGAACAAGCAATAAAAACTCCTGTGGGAATCCTGCCTTGTGGCTCTGGAAATGCACTTGCTGGTTCAATCAACCACTATGCAGGGTACGAAATGTACTTGAGCTCACCTGGGACACATTGTGTGAAAATCTCCACTTCTTCAGAGAACCGCCCTTATTTGTAAAGGGATAGTTCACCCAAAAATAAAAATTCTCACCCTCAAGTAGTTCCAAACCTTTATGAATATCTTTGTTCTGCTGAACACAAAGGAAGATATTTTGAAGAATGTGGGAAACAGAGTAGTTCTGGGGCACCATTGACATTTTTTTTTTTTTTTTCACGTATTTTTTTTTTCCTACTATGGAAGTCAATGGTGCCCCAAAACAGCCTGGTTACAAACTTTCTTCAAAATATCGTCCTTTGTGTTCGGCAGAACAAAGAAATTCATACAGGTTTGGAACTACTTGAGGGTGAGCAAATGATGACAGAATTTACATTTTTGGGTGAACTATCCCTTTAAAGGAACAGTTCACCCATAAATTTAAATTGTCATGATTTACTCACCTGCATTTCAAACATATATGTTGTTATTTTTCCTGTCATCTCTCACTGTACAGGCAATAAATCTATGTGAAGATTCTTTAAAAATTATTTGTGTATAAAAAAACAACAGCATTCTGTTCCCTCCGCAGAGATAAAAAATGATATTTTAAAATGAATGTACTGAGAAAACAAAGAAAATCTTTGTTTCAGTGTACAGAAACTCGCTTTTCCTGTTACTAAGATGAGTTTCATACATTTCTCAACCGTTGTTTGCTCTAGTGTAGGTGTACTGGTTGCAATGTACCTACTTTTACACTCATAGACCAGATCCATGTTAAGCAGAGGTGATGATTCATCAGTGATCATGATCGTCAGTATTTGAAACATTTTTGTTTCAAGTATTGAGAGTAATTTAAGGTTTTTTGGTGTTTTAATAAATGTGATTGAATTTAATCTATGTCCATTTTCCTGTCTGTCTCTTAGATATGACATGTGCCTTCGGGAGCCTCTCCTCCTCAACTGCTGTTTTCTGCTGTGTCGGGGTGGGGTTAAACCGATGGACGTGGTGTCTGTTACAACCAGCCCATGCGCTTCATCATCCACAACCAATCAGAATGGGCACCCACCTGCTCCCAGGAGGCTTTTCTCTTTCCTTTCTGTGGCCTGGGGTTTTGTTTCTGATGTGGACATAGAGAGTGAGCGCTACAGAGGGCTGGGCTCAGCACGGTTTACACTGGGAACGCTAGTGAGATTGGCTTCTCTGCGCTCCTATAAGGGCTGTCTTTCCTACCTGCCACCCGGTATGGTCAACCCACCCCCCGATGCCACATCTCAGCCGCCCCGCAGGCCACTTTCACGCAGCATTACCGAAGGTTTGGAGGGATTTTGTCACACTCCCATTCACCGGACCTGCTCAGACATGGGCCTGAGTGAACAAAGAAGTCTCTGTAAGGGAGATGGGGAAAGAGAGAGGGAAAGAGAACGGGAGAGGCAGGAGAGAGAGCGGGAGAGGGAGAGGAGAAGAGAGAGGGCAAGAGGGGTTGGAGTAGTGAGAGCTAGCAGTCTCGCAGAAGACCGAGAGCGAGAGATGGAAGCAGAAGAGAAGATGGAGGAGACGTCAGGGACCAGCTCGGAATCAACTGAAAGGGAAGAGTGTGACAACATAGCCAGTAATAATGGAAACCGGGAAGAAGAGAATAAACCAGGTGAGGATGAGATGGATGGAGAAGAAGTGACGAAAGCAAGAGATTCGAGTGAAAGAGATGAGGCAAATGAATGCAACAAGAGTTATCAAACGACTCCACCTGAGATGCAATGCACACTACGTAAAAACTCGGCCCCTTCTAGCCAGATAATTAAGGCTTTTTTTAGCCAGCCAATTGGTGCAGAACCTGACCAAGACTTGGAGCTGGCAGCCTATGGCAAGGAGGATGAAGACATAAATGGCACCTACTTTCAGAGAGAGGCGTTTCCACTGGACAAGTCTCGTGAGCGAGCCCTCACCATCTCATCTTCTCCGTTCCGTCAGTCTCCTTTCAAAGCTTTCAAACCTAAAACGTTAGACCAGAACCAGAACCCCTCACGGCCACGGCCCCTCTCTCTTCTCCACCAATCACATTCAAACTCTCTCCCTCCAAAATTTCCATCCCTCTCTCTGTCCCTTTCCCCGACCCCTCCTTCGTCTCCATCTTGTGCCTCTCCCCACTCTTCTTATCTCACGCCACGTCCCAAAACTCCCAGCTCGTCTTCCCCATCGCCTTCTTTTCATTCACCGACCCCTTCCTTCAACTTTGACCTTGCAGAGCCTGCAGGACCCCTGAAGAACTGCCCTCTCATGACATCCTCCATCAACCTGCCAGAGGATGATCTGCTACCTCCTCTGGACCAGCCTCTCCCTACACGCGATTGGGTCACTATTGAGGGCGATTTTGTCCTGGTGCTTGCCATCTACCAGAGCCATCTGGGAGCAGATCTTCTCGCTGCGCCTCAGGCTCGATTTGATGATGGGCTGATCCATCTGACATTTGTGCGGGCTGGTATCTCCCGGGCTACACTGCTTAGATTGTTCCTAGCAATGGAGAGAGGAGCCCATTTGTCCCTTAGCTCTCCCTACGTTAGTCATGTTTCTGCTCGGGCGTTCCGCCTTCAGCCGCTTTCACCACGAGGAACCCTCACTGTAGATGGAGAGCTGGTGCCCTATGGGCCACTGCAGGCACAGGTGAGATTGGTCAATCTTTAGTGGTTAAAAAAATCATTTAATAACACTGTTATTATGAATATAGTGAATAATGAATATCCGTTTTTTTATACTGTATATTATGTTGTGATGCCTAAATACTCCTGAAGTATTTAAAATGATTGATTTTAGTTTTTGTTGTTTTATTTTAAATGTATCTTCTCCAAAAATCTGAAAGCTTTCCTTTTTAACATTTTAACATGCATGATTGTACCTTCTTTTGTCCCAGGTTCATCCCTCCATGGCTCGTTTGATTGTTGGGGACTCTGGAATAAAGATTACAAGATTCTGACCTGTTTGGATTTGAACGGGCAGGGATTAGCGTGATGCTGTGGATTATATAACATTTTGCCATCTGCATATTGCGGGGGGAGCGAGAAACCGAAAGCCAGCAGTTGCAATCACTGCTTTTACTGGGATTAACTGAGGGATTGCTTATTCAAGCTGCATATGCAAGGAGTATTTTTGAATTTAACGAAGGGATGAAAACTTGCGGCCTATTGCACGACTGTAGGATTACACTTGGATTACCCTCACTGTTGTTGGTGAGAGAATGCAGAAATGCCTACATAAAAGAAGAAACGGCGAAACTGAATGTGTCCAACTGGTGTATACATTTTAGAATGCATCATGTGCATAGATTCTTTACAGTTAATCCTGCCTTATTTCAGAGAGTGGAATAAAATGACAAAAACACTAACAACAATAGCCAGCTTTTAGGTTGTCACGCCCACATCCAAATATGGCTCCACCCATTTTGAATAATAGGTACCCCTGGAATGCCTTATCCATCTCTGAACTTTTAAGTGCAACACCCCCCCCCCCCCTTAATTTACATACTCGTTTAGTATCGCAAACATGCTCTGAAACCTCATTTAGCAAAGATTTATCTGCATTGATCTAAGTCTCCGTCCAGCTTTTGAAAAGTTGTTTTATGGGACTGATCAGAAATGTAATCGGTTCCATCTTGCATCCATTTTTTGGCAGGTATTTTTAGGACACAATCATTGCGTGGATTGAATGGAACAGTTAAACATGGACTGTAATGGTGTATATTGCATTGCTAGTTTGTGTAAGAAACGCATGCGATGATCTTGATGATGATGATGACGATGATATTTGGTAACTAGTTTGGTAACTATATGATTGCAGTGAAAACAGAAAGCTAGGAAAACTTCCAGTTTAGCCTTTTTCTTCCCCCAGTAATATTGTATCACTGTCTTCTGTGACATAATGCAAACTTGCATACATTTTTCTAATTTTTATTCATAATGAATATAGAAAGAACTGGAAGTTATGGTAATGCACTTCAACTCCTTTTCCTTGAAGATTCATGTTAAATATTAGGCAAGGACTATTGCATAGTGATCAGTAACTTGATAACTTTTTAGTCTATTTCTCTCACAAACCATTTGTAAGACTGATTCACTAGAGTAAAATGTATTTTTCAGCTCTTTAAGAGAAGAGGCCGGTGGAAAGTCCAGCTGTGGAGCTGATCATGATTGTAACGGAGCCTTTCCAGTGCTTTTATTTTTACCTAAATATTTATTAGAAAAATTCCCTATTTACATTTTTTCTGTTCTTTTTCATTTTCCAGAGGACCACAATTTGACAAATGCAGACTGTTTTGCTCTCTTTTCTGAAATGACAGTGATTAGCAAATAATGTTTAATTCCAGTAACTCGACTGGTATTTCCGAACAGCTGTTTATTTCTGTCTAGTGCAATCATTCTGTTGATCATCACCGCCATCCTCAGCTCTTAAGTGTCGGCTGATATGTAGGTCTAGTTGTTTTGTTTGCGAGTCTGGCACTCAAAATGATTTTCAGCTGCAATCAGATGGCCAGTTATTTGTTTTTGTTTTTCATTCCCTATATTTCCTTCCTTCCTTTTGTTGTACTATGCTTTAGAGTGATCTAATAAATTTGGTATCAAGCTGCTGTCCACCTTGAAAATGCCAGTTAAGATGTCTCTTCATTCTCCGATGCTTGTATTAAGATTGTAATTACTATTAAAAGAATATTATATTAAGCGTATATACATATTATTTACAGTTCCTAGTTCTGTATGGTTGAAAAGTTTTGTTTCAGATAAAATTTAACTATGAAACCTTGCATTTGTGTCCTCCAGTCTTTTTCTCTTGCTTTCTGTAGGCTTTCCAGGGTAGGAAAAACAACTGTACGATAGAGGTATCACTGAACACTGAGGATAAATGTTTTCTTCCGGTTTAATTCAACAAATGTCAGCTCAGGAATGTTTTTCCTCTTTGATTAGCACATTCTCAAGGGGAGGCAAGAACAAAAAGCAACTGGAACTATGAAAAACATGTGACATAATTTCAC
This sequence comes from Schizothorax lantsangensis, assembly GCA_027422415.1. Classification (NCBI taxonomy): domain Eukaryota; kingdom Metazoa; phylum Chordata; class Actinopteri; order Cypriniformes; family Cyprinidae; genus Schizothorax; species Schizothorax lantsangensis. Next base: position 23,750,533 of record CM049850.1, read on the forward strand.
ACAATCTCTGCTGTAATTAATTCAAAACTGATTCAGAGGTGGAAAACAATGCAAGTTCCTCTTAGACAAGATGAGTAAGGCACCAGTGGTCTGATAGCCTAGTGTTTCACTTCTCTCTGTCTCCTTTTGGTTATCAGGTTTGCCCAAATTTGTAAACAAGGAAGCCGTCGTCTTGGACTCTCTTCCTCTCTTTCTTTCAGCTCTTCATCTTTCTCTTCACAGTCTACTAATCTCCGCATACCACTAAAAGGTTCAGCCACTATCTTGCTTTGCTGTAGTGTCTCAACCTTCCTATCAGCTCCATGAGCAGTTTATTTTCCCCTTGTTTTCCCACTTGTGTATCCACTCGATTAGAGACCTACTGTGTTCTACATTGCCCTTTTGCTCCTTTAGATTACAGCTAGTCTGCATTGCTCTCTCCTCCCTCCACTTGCCTCCCCTCCTTTCCCCCTAGAAGCAATACATTGTTTCTGTGCTCTTTTGTCCTCAGGAGTTGCTCAACTGTGGCCTACGCCATCCCTTTACTACACAAAAAGGTCCTTGTGTAGTTGGTGGCCACCTACTGGTTAACGTTAACTTTTTATAATATTATGACTTAATATCTTAAAACTGTGACTTCATCTCACCTTGTGACTTTTTGTCTTGCACTTAATAGCCTATCTCATGATACGAGAGACTTACAAATAGCACTGGTTCCTATGAACGGTGATTCTGAAATACTGCAGCTGACTAAGTCATTATTGGTATTACAGAAAGCCATAATTTCCCATTTAAAAAAAAAACTAAAACAAAATCATGCTATGAAAGTATCTGCGCCTCGTATTGTTAAAAATAGGGCTTAACATTTCACCTTCAACGTGCATAACATAATTAAAAGCTCTCTCACCACAAGGCAGGCGGCACTGGCGTGATAACACATAGGCCACTTGGCACTTCAAGTACCACAATAAGATGATTTGCCAAAAGGAACCAGTGTCCAGAAGCGCCGTATGGGCTCGGAGGATCTGGGATGGATGAAATATTTAACATTGGGAGGAAACGCCGTGTGCTGCATCTCTTCCAAAAGCTTGTATGGTATTTTGATGCGTTTCATGCCTTCACGTCCTTCAACAAGACAATGCAAAACCACATTCTGCACACATTGTCCTGGCTGCGGAGGAAGAGGGTACGGGTACGGTGCAGTCCCGTGTGTGTGTGGCGCAGCACAAAATGCGACAACGAAGACCCGTTGTTTTAGCAAGAATGGGACAAAATTACATGAATATCCCTATAGTTTGTGAAAAGGAATATTCATATTTGAATTTATTAGCCTATTATAATATATATTAATTTATTTTTAATTTTATCTAGTTTATTAGTAATTTTGTTGTGGCTTGTCATTTATATTAGTTTTGGCTTTTAAAAATATGTCTATATAGGTTTTTTAATTAATTTTTATTTCAGTTTTAGTTTATTTTAGTACATCAAGTCAAAAGGAAAGAAAATGCTAAATGCTTCCTTTGCAACTAGCTGAAATAAAATAAGGTTAAGTGTTTTTTTTTTTTTTTTGAGGTAATGCCTGTTAATCTTTTTTTGAGGTAATGCAGGTTAAGTCAAGTAAGAAAACACATTTATGGTTTCAGTTTTAGTCCTGGTATGGATTATTTTTTATTCCTGTATTCACATCACCAAATGTATATTAAGAAACACCTGGTGGCCATTGAGTGTTCTTTTAAGACGTTTGTTGGCATCGGTTATATTTCACCTGTTTTACAGGAAGACACCACCTTTATACTATTTACAAGTCAGGGGGGTGGGGGAGGAACTTGAGGAAAGTGTGGGAGGTGTGTGTGTTATACTTTCCTGTAGCTATGCATGAACGTAGCCGTATGTGTAATATAATCAAAGATGTGTGAGAGCACACCTGTCAGTCGTCCAGGTGAACTCAGGGAAAACAGCCTAAAGCAGTGATGGCTGGTTTGGATTTGAGCCTGTTACTCATGTTGTCTGTGCTGGTGGGGGTCAGAGAAGTTTCTCTGGCACAGTTCAGCCACCAAGGAGTCATGGCACCTGGAGACATCATTATCGGAGGTCTTTTCCCCATCCATGAGGCAGTGGTGGCAGTGAACTACACTGGCTTAAACAGCTTCTCTTCTCCTCAGCGTCCAAACTGCAGCAGGTGAGTGTTCAAGAGTCATGAACATCACACAACATACGACTGAATCATTTATGTGATTGGATAATTCTGTTAATTTATTTGTGATGGACATTAAAGATTTGTTAATGGGCCATTTATGGACACTACAGTAACCCATTTAGATTAGTAGGGTAAAAATTATTGTTTTTATTTTGAAGTTACAAGTTACAGTTAGACTCAAGATTGAGGCAGAAGGCCCCCAGGGGCATGATGTTGCTGGTGTTTTTATTATTTTATTATTCAACTAAATTGTCAAAATGCATACATTGTATCTTATATTACAAAGTCATTTAAATCTGTACACACACTCTCTTATTTTCAGATGTATACATATGCAATAAATCACATAAATCTAATACCATATTGCATGATGCATCATCATCATTATACTGCGTATAATGTTTTTTATCATTATACTGTGATTCTCATGCTTATGCTAAAGAATATTGGCGCAAGCATTTCTATGTGATTTTGTTTTGTTCTCTCTAGGTACTACACAAAAGGTCTAAATCAGGCTCTAGCTATGATTCATGCTGTGGAAATGGCAAACCGATCCCCCATGTTGAGCAGTTTGAACTTAACTCTTGGATATCGCATCTATGACACATGTTCTGATGTCACGACTGCACTTTGGGCCGTTCAAGATCTCACACGGCCGTTCTCAGACTGTGATTCACCAACAAACTCTTCTCAACCTGTCCAGCCAATAATGGCAGTAATTGGGACCTCTTCTTCTGAGATCTCCATCGCAATTGCCAGGGAACTCAACCTTCTGATGATTCCACAGGTAGGATCTCCACCTGAAATTAGCATGAAGTAATTCATAAAAATGGGTGGTTTTGCAGCTATGCCATTGAAGAACCATTTTTGGTTCCCCAAAGAACCTTTCAGTAAACAGTTCTTAAAAGAACCATTTTTTTTCTTAGTGTATAGTAATAATCTAAAGACACTTTTTACACTATGAAGAAAATTTTGTCCAATGGAAAGTTTCCATGGATATATTTTAACCAAAATATATTGAATTATAATATAGACTATTAACCCTTAATTGCTGTCTGTTCATTTGTGCAGATAAGTTATGCATCTACAGCTTCGATTCTAAGTGACAAAAGTCGTTTTCCTGCTTTCATGAGGACTGTCCCAAATGATGAGTACCAAACCCATGCCATGGTACAACTTCTGAAGGACAATAAATGGACCTGGGTTGGCATTATCATCACAGATGGAGACTATGGGCGTTCTGCCATGGAAAGTTTTGTGAAGCACACCGAAAGCGAGGGAATTTGTGTGGCCTTTAAGGCGATCCTACCAGACTCGCTAGCAGACCAACAAAAATTAAACACCCACATCAACAAGACTTTGAACATCATTGAAAAAAATACTAAGGTTAATGTGGTGGTCTCGTTTGCTAAGTCATCTCAAATGAAGTTGCTATTTCATGGCCTGCGTGGTAGGAATGTTTCAAATAATAAAGTATGGGTGGCTAGTGATAACTGGTCAACCGCTAAAAATATTCTGAAAGACGTAAATCTCTCAGATATCGGAAATATACTGGGCTTCACCTTCAAGAGTGGAAATATTACAGCTTTTCATCAATACCTTAAGGATCTAAAGTTTGAAAGTGAAGCTAACATGAACAATTCATTCCTGGAGGAATTTTTAAAACAGCCTGATATAGAAAATGCTGCAAATGCAGTACAGAAACTGATTAAAGACACATATTTGGACATGGTCTTCAGCATTCAGATGGCTGTCAGGGCTATTGCTAATGCTGTGGCTGAACTATGTGTAAAAAGGCAATGCAAGACCCCTTCAGCTATCCAACCCTGGGAGGTATTTACCACATTTTGAGACACTTGCTTTCAAATTCAGTATTTTTAATTTTTTATTTACTTATTTGCTTTGTCACAAGCAACATCCTAAAAGTCATTGCATGTTTGCATTTCAGCTCTTAAAACAGTTGAGGAACGTCACTTTTGAGAAAGAAGGAGTCAAGTACAATTTTGACGCGAACGGCGACATTAATTTGGGCTATGATGTCTGTCTATGGGATGAACATGAATTTGAAGGACATGACATAATAGCAGAATATTATCCATCTAACAGCAGTTTCACTTTTGCAAGGAAGAATCTAAGTGATATTGAGGTAATGTATTCTTTTTAATCGTCATTTTTATCAAGACAGGTTTTCTGCTAATAAAAAAGTCAGCTATTCAAATTTTCTAATTGACTTGACAACACAACCAAAATATCTACCTAGTAGGCTAGTATGCGGTATTGCTTGGATATTTGTTATTACAGGGGATGTTTTTGTATTAATTCTTTACAGTGTATATTATTATTATTTATTTTTTACATTTTTATTATTATCATGATGAAAGGACATGATGAAAAACATTCCCCAAAAAACTTTGTGTTCGCTGGCAAAACTTTTGAGAACTTTTTTTAGGTTTTGCTGATGAACGCAGACTTTCTTTGGGAGCAAAAAAAAGTTTGCAAGGAAACGCAAAGCTTTTGTGAGAGAATGCAAAGTTTCTCAAAAGAGCAGCTGCTTTGCCAGTGAACGCAAAGGGAACGCAAATCTACGAATAAACACAAAAGTCTCATCTCATATTTTTGTTCATCACCATGTCCCTTTAGGGGCACCGTAGTACTACAATAGGACCGCGGTGTACAGTGTAGAACAGGGGTGTCCAAACTTGATCCTGGAGGGGTACTACAGAGTTTATTGCGTTTATATTATATATTGTGTGTTCTATAAAGCATTCCCTAAAGTCATTTTTCACTTGTTCCCTCTCAGAATGTGGTATCTAAGTGTTCAGACAGCTGTCAGCCAGGGAAGCACAAAAAAACAGCAGAGGGTCAGCACACTTGCTGTTATGAGTGTCTCGGCTGCGACGAAAACCAGTACTCCAACCACACAGGCAAGTTCCTTGGTGCCACTTTACATTAAAGATGAAAATCCCTGATCTTCATTTCCAATTTTAGCCCAACAGTCAATCAAATACAATGTTTTTAAATTGTCTTACAGATGCAGATGCATGTTCCAAGTGCGACACTGAGAGCATGTGGTCAAATGCTAATAGCTCAGAATGTCATTCCAAGCTTTATGAGTACTTTGAGTGGAATAGTGGGTTCGCTATCGTCCTGTTGATGCTGGCTGCCCTCGGCATCCTCCTTCTTTTCTCCATGTCCGCACTGTTCTTCTGGCAAAGGAACTCTCTGGTGGTTAAGGCTGCAGGCGGACCGCTTTGTCATCTGATCCTTTTCTCCCTGCTGGGCAGTTTTATCAGTGTCATTTTCTTTGTGGGTGAACCGAGCAATGAGACGTGTAGGGTGAGGCAGGTCATCTTTGGCCTGAGCTTCACACTGTGTGTTTCATGCATCTTGGTGAAGTCCTTGAAGATCCTTCTGGCATTCCAGATAAACCTAGAGCTGAAGGAGCTTATTCGCAAGCTCTACAAGCCGTATGTGATTGTTTGCATCTGCATGGGGCTTCAGGTCACCATTTGCGCTCTTTGGCTGACCTTGCACAGGCCTTTTAAAGACAAAGTGGTGCAGCCCAAATCCATTCTCCTGGAATGCAAAGAGGGCTCAAATGTGATGTTTGGGTTAATGCTGGGTTACATAGCTTTGCTGGCTCTGATATGTTTTACGTTTGCTTATAAAGGCCGAAAACTTCCACAGAAGTATAACGAATCAAAGTTCATCACATTCGGTATGCTCATCTGCCTCATGGCCTGGGTCATTTTTATTCCAGTGCATGTCACCACCAGTGGCAAATATGTACCGGCTGTGGAGGTGGTTGTTATTCTCATTTCAAACTACGGGATCCTGAGCTGCCACTTTTTGCCAAAATTTTACATAATTGTTTTCAAAAAGAAGCATAATACCAAAGATGCATTCTTGAACAATGTTTATGAATACGCCAGAAAGAGCTCTGAGAACATCAGGGGCTTGACTGGAACTGATCCGCACAGTAAAACTGAGAATTCAGTCTACGTCATATCCAATCCGTCACTTGTGCCTGAGGAGAAACAAGTTTCTGTACCAAAAATAGATAATGTGCCTTAAAATAGTTGCAAGAATTTGAAATTACGAGTCAAAGCAACCATTCTGACAAATTTCATCTTCATTTGACATGAAACTTAAATAGACTACGTTTTGTATTTCACATACAATGATCTTGAAAAAGACCAAACTTCATGATGATTATTCTAGATTGTGGAAAACAAATCAAATGTATGTTTGTATATATGTATTTGTAAAATATGTATTTTTGTGTACTGTGTATAAATTGTTTAATTGTAGCAATTTTACAATAACTTTTATTTTGTTGAAGATGAAGTATTGCATTATCACAAACAGTCATTTCTTTTAACAGTACACTGTAAAAAGTGATAAGTTGACTTAACTTAAAAAAATTGAGGAAACCCGTTGCCTTATTATAAGTATTTATGAACTGTCAAGTTCACTTAACTTTTTTTAAAATTATTATTATTTACTTATCAACTTATCACTTTTTACAGTGTAACTTTATGATTTTTTTATTACATTAAATTTACTTTTTAATAATATAATATTACATAATAATTGATATGGTATTATAATACAATATCTACTCATATATTATTAATATTAAATTAATATTAAAAGGCATTAGTAGAAATTAACATTGTCTTGTTCATGTTATTAGTTTATGATACCTAATGTTAGAAAATGCAACCTTATTCTAACATGTTACCTGTTTAATTTAGCATATCCTCCATCATCTGGAAAGAAAAAAGTATTTGTAAAATGTAATCATGTATATATACTATGTATAAATTGTATGTTTAATTGTAGCAAAATTGCAATAAAGTTTACTTTGTTGACTAATGCATTATCACAAACTTAAATTTATAAATGTATTAAAGTTAATTGATTTTCATTACATTAAATGTTAGTTAATTTATTATAATAAATATTAAAATAATAATACAATTCATTAGTAGGCTATGTAGAAATTAGCATTATAGATTCATAAATGCTGCAAGCTATTATTGATTGGGGAGCTCAATGTAACGTTTACACATTTCATTTTGCATATCTACAATCATCTGGAAGAAAATGGTTTACTTTATTAAAATGAATTACCGTGAAGCTGGGACTTTTCCTGTAAATTTACAGACAGCATCTTCCATATCCTGTCGAGAATGAAACTATGTCTTTTCTGTTTGCTCTTCTTTTTCTCTTTGGTGTGACAGTGTGTCTCTTGGCTAGAGGCCTAACACATCACTGATACTATGAGAGAAACATAGTGAGAGTGCCAGAGGCTTGTGACTGGATCGAGAACCATATAATTACACTGTCCATGGAGCGGACCTGACTAACATTTCACTGCTGGTTATACTCTGTATAATTGTGTATGTGACAAATAAAAATCTTGAATCTTGAATCTTGAACAGCCCCAAACTCTCATCTCGCACAAGGAAATAGAGGTTGTGTTTCTTATGTCATGCTGAAATCTTTGTTTCCTCAATCACCAAAATGCCTAATAATTGGCTATTGTGCAAATTACTTGGCACTACGTTCTGCTAAGGATTTCAGTTACATAAAACAAAGTGTTGTTGTTATGCAGTGTTGTTGAAGTGTTAAATTCAGTGGTCTACAGCTCACTTTGAATGTACTTATTAAAAAAAAAAAAGTTTAAATATTGAGGGGTATTTGCATGTTCTTCTCTTTGAAGGTTTGTGTAAATGCAAAATGTTTAGGTTTTCTTTTTATCTCTCACCCTGAGCATAATATTACAGGCTTCAGTATCATATGTCACCCGGTATGAGAAACGTCTTGAAATATGAGAGATGGGTGAAATATGCAATGGCGAAGAAATGGAACTTTTGCAGCGGTTCTAAAAATGTGACAGATGATGAATCAATTCTTTATTGTCATCCGTCAGATCACAAAAGCAGACAGTGGAGTCATTATTGCCAGTGGTGTGCAGTCTTCAGGTGTTGTTTTGTGGTATTCCCCTCTCTGAACTAGTATGTCCAGTTTTGTCGCCTAAACAGTCACAACTCCATACAAAAAAAGAATTTACTCAGATGGTTAGATAATGTTACACTGAAATTCTTCCTCAGGATGCTAATGACGTTGGACGATAATGCTGTTTACATCCTCTTGTCAAATATTTGTTGAGATGATTGAGATGATCTAATTAAACAATATCCAAGAATATCTGGAACGACACCCAGGTTTTTTTATGTAGTTATATGTACACAAGCAAATTAAGTCTAAGCCTAAGTCTGCTTGTTTCCATTCATACTCTGATGCTGGGTCTAGTGGTATTTCAATTCATCCCCAAGTGGTATTCAGCTCTGGGCTTTGTGCAAGTTAGTTATGATTATGTTTTTGCATACCAGACTCAAACTATTTTCTCTAATCTTGTTTTGTTCACAAGAAAAACACCCATCCGGCAACAACCGTAAAATCATTGCTCATTGACATATAGTATCTTCATTGTAATGGTGTAGCACTGAGATTGATCTTCACTGGAGATAACAAAACCTGTAAATTAGGTGTTGTTCACATACCTTTTGCAGTAGTGTTCCAAGCCACATATGTAAACTTCATGCCTTTATTAGCGCACAACAATTGAAAATGAAGATCTCTGCAGAACTTTAAAGAAACAAAACAGACAAATGACTCATGTTTAGTCTCCTTTTACCTGTCAACATCTTGCCAGTCACACTTGCACAATTCCCTCACTTGATAGGCTAAACCATGACAGAGTGAGTCCAATGTCACGAATCAAACAGCCTTGGTTTGACGTTTGTCTTCTTCCGGTTTATATTTAAAAATAGTATTTGTGGGCTTTATGCCACACGGATATATTATATGAACTTTTATATAACACTTATAAAACAAATATGGTGTTCCACCCACATTCTTCAAAATATCTTCTATGATCAACAGAAGAAAAAAGTCATACATGTTTGGAACAATTTGAGGGTCAGTAAATGATGCCAATTTTCATTTTTTGGTGAACTATCCTTTAATACCGAAGAATCTCAGTTGAACTCTTGTTAGTGTTGGCTCAATCCTTTTGACATTGACAAGCACGGTTAAACAGCTGTTGCAAACAGCCTTGCTTAATTAAATCACAGTAAACTTATTTTAATGTGTAACAGAACATTTTATTTGTCTGTTTATTTGTCTACATTTCACACAATATCAACATTTGTCCTTGAGGAAAGCAATGATCTCCTCCGTACTGTATGTTTGTACCAATGATAACTTAAAACACAATGTGTTTTTTTTTCTGAAGCAAAAAAAAAATAAAACTTAGAAAACATTGTACAAACATGAGAATTTTTACAAAACTATACACAATCGGATGTGCTTGATAAAGTTTCATTTTACAATCTTAATGATTTTTTTTCTTTGTAAATATACTGAATTTCCATTATTATAACTCTTTTTTGGATCAATCAAGCTTGTTTCAAAGGAAAATGGGTGCAAGTCATTTACGGGCAGAACATGAGGAGGAAGTAAATAATCACACCAAAAACAGAAAACAGAGGAACTTTCTGCCAGACAAGTTTCATGACTAAGGCAATCTCCTGCAAGTAAGTTCATTTGAAGCATTACAAAAAAGGATACCATTACAAGAATTAGAACATAAGTTCCTTAGAGGAAATTTGAGCACTAGTAGGGACCATATGAGGAAAAGCTCTTTGAATGAAACATTTTATGAAAGACGCTTTCCTTACATTAGTATTTCACTGCACACCAAGACCATTTCACTGAAAAACATCCTCCTTCTACCCTCAGTGTATATATAATATACACATTTTACTAAATCTCAACACTTTCTACCAAGTGAACATTAAATAAATCAAATTAAAGCCAGTCAGCGCAAAAAGAAACACCTTCCAGGTGAGATGAGAAACAACCCAATGATATGCATACATACAAACAACTCCATCTTGGTGATCGCATGACCACACTTAAATAATTGCATGCAACGCTTGTAACACTTTAACAGCATTAGCAAAGCGAGGGCTGAGAGGAAGCGGGCTGTGCGCTGGTCTCTAAACAGCCGGACCCCACAGACCGGTTCCTTCTAAAAAGCACAATAAATACGGCTCTAAATCTCCCAGGTCAGCAGTTTGCTGCTAGTTAACAAAACATCAGAATACATAGTGTAACTAGGCTTGACATGCCCTCAGGATGCATTGTGAACAAACATGGCATGACAAACTGTTGGTGTGCTGGCACACAACGTCAGGGAATTCATCCAATGCAAATTAATCAATGCAAATACATTAGTTACTTTGTCTGGCCGTGTTATTTCTGCCACGCATGTTTGCATAGAAGCATTTACTTCACAAGAGAAGAGAACTGTCAGAGCTAAAGGCTGGGTGTTTGTCACACACTTCATTTTCTGATTGAAGAGGTAGTTTCACATTTCTCAAGGGATATGGAGTAAAGTTTACTTAACAGGACACCAGTGCCAATGTCTAATAATCATAACATCAACAACAATAATAATAATAATAAAAGCAAGATGCTTTTTGTAAGTCTCAACAGGACTTAAACTACAGACTCTGAGCTTTGCCCTCCTCGGTCCATCTCACAGATTTTCTCTTTTGATAAATGGAGCTTGGAATATGGGCAGGATGGAAATGGGGGTGCAGGCGTCATCTCTGCTGTGAGTAGCGGGTACATGCCTCCGTGTCTTGGAGCGAGGCTGGAGCTGAGGTCCTACGCTGCAGAGAAGGAGGGAGAGGAGACTCCAGGCAGGATGGAGGAAGCAAGGCCTGAAGCTTGGCCAGTAGCACAGGGATACGGGTTAGAGCTGGAAGCCTTCCATCGGTCCCTCAGACTGCTGGAAAATGTACTGGCCCTGATTCTGATCCACCTGCGGAACGATGCTGGCATCCTCCTCCTCCACGCCAAAGTAGTGCTCGATCAGGTCAAAGGCCTTCTGGTAGATCTCCTGGTTCTCGTGACTTTGCAGGAACTCAATCTTGTCCAAGCCTGTGTGGGAACATCGGTAAACCAATTATATAAACAAATGAACAAACAGCACTGTAAACACTGTCTGCACGAATGGAAAGCATATGACAATTCAAATTAAATATAAAAATATATATATTATAAAAAATGATTTGCTGTTTTTTTTTGTGCGTTCTTTTTGTTTAATAATAATAATAAATGTTATCTTTAATAATACTATTTTTTATCATCTTTAATACCATTCTTCACACCAACCCAGACAAATCTGAAAATCAAATGAAAAAGAAAACAGCTAAAAATACATGATTCCTGCACCTTTTAAGCGGTGAATTTTTATTGTCCAATTGTTCAAGATTACTGGATAAGGATTTTTAAATCATTTTCTAAAGACAGAATTGCTGAACAAATTAAATACTTAAGAGCTGGCCATAACTAGAAATATTTATAATGACTGCAATGACTTTTCCAGACCTGGAAAAACCAAACATTACATTAAATGCATGAGATGATTAAAGGTACTAGGTGAGGCATGCCTACCATAAGCCTCTTCGATGAGAGCACAGTAAGGATTGATGCCTGTTCCGTTCTGTTTGGACTCCTGTTCTCCCAGTCTGAGGATGTTCTCCAGGCCGTTCAGAGCCACCTGCACAATCTTGCAGTCCATCACCGTCAGCAGGTCACACATGGGCTTTATGGTGTTGAGAGAAACCAAGTATCTGCATGCAAAGCATAATTATCAACTTTTGTTTTACTAAACATCCACCTAAATAGCACCCTATAATGCAATTTTCTCTCCTAGAATGTAGGTGTGTATGTGGGTTAAATGAAAAAAAGAAAGAAAAGAAGCTAGCATAATAACTGAGGACTTCCTGGAGTGTCAAATAAAAATTAGTGGATATTTACCTTTTTTTTTTTTTCTCCGAATTTAGGGTATGATTATTAGTAGGGATGCACCGATACCACTTTTTCCAGTACTCGCCCGATACCGATACTTTTATTTTTTGTACTTGCCGATACCGAGTGCCGATACCGATATTTTCATTGCATTTGTAAATTTTTCAAATATTGGGTACAGAAACCAAAAGAGTATGTATAATGTCAATTGTACATTATACATTGGTTAACTTCATTTATCAAATAGATAGTCAAACCAAAATGTATTCAGACACCTTCAACATTTCTCACATGATCAGTGTTTATTCTCTATAGTTTATGGTAATAAAATATGACAAGAACTCAGAGTTAAACTGTGTCAGAACAAATTCAGCTTGATAATGTCAGATAACTTTGATAGAAAGGTATGTGATGGATTACAATCAACCAAAATTATTCAGACAGCTGTTAGTATGACAATATTTACACAACTATCAATACTTTGTCGGGCAACCCTTGCAACCCTTCATGCAAAGCTGAACTTCAGTTTTTTCCCAGACTCGGTCTGAATAATTTTTGGTTCCAAATTTTTATCAATTTTATTGGTAGTCCACTGTATGACGAATTTTTGGATATAATATGTCACGGTTTACTTTATTTTGCTATCCTCACTTACATAAATGAACTATAGTGTTCTGCACCCACTAGTAAAATACATCAAAAATAATATTTGGTCTCTGAATAATTTTTGGTTTGACTGTATATCCTTCGGTTATTTTCAAACTTAATTATGCACATTAAAATGTATTTGTACTAAGTTTTTGTTACTTTCACTGTTCATTTTGCTCTATGGTACATCTTTAATTTAACAGCATTAGAGCTGCTCCATTGCAGCGGCTCAGTACTGTAATCACGCGCTTTGCTGTAATAATGCAGGGAACCACTCGTTATAAATCTCCTAACTGTGATATTTTCAGAAATAGAAGTCGCGTTTTTCTTTTCATCTGAAACATGCTGCGATTTATATTCCAAAGCCACTCATAAAATGCAGAATCACTCATGAAGCAAGCAAAACGCGCGCACGTATTTGTACTGATGCAGAATGAGAGGGACAAACAGGCTGTTAGTTTCACTTTCGCCAGAAAGTTGTGTAGCCTATGCTTAAGGTTGAAAATAAATAAAGTTTATAGTGAATGCCCCTATCAATTGTCTTATATTTACGATTTAGTTTTAATCCAAATAACGCGTGCTAAGTGAGCGAACATCAATAAAGATCACACCACAGAAGAGCGCGCGCGCTCTCTCTCTCTCTCTCTCTCTCCTCCCTACCGTTAAGTAACTTGTGCATTGTTTTACTTACTTGTTTTTGACATATCCGACAGAACTACAAACTTTCCAGTGATGTCTGTGAGAAAGGAATATTCACTCGACGAGCTCGCGCATCTGCGCCGGCGCGCGCGCAATCCACACAGCGCTTTGCTTTTCAGCTCGCGCACATCAGCTATAAAGGCATTAAATACTGAATGTTTAACATCATTCATTGAATACATCTGATTCGTAGACATCCTTAATCTCTAATAACTCAATTCTGCTGCCTGATATTCTGTTGTGTGTTTCTTTGTCTGAATATGGCACTTATCACATGCTGTGTGGTATCGGCGTTTGGTATCGGGGCATTTTAACGAGTACGAGTACGAGTACATGAGCTCAGTATCGGGCCCGATACCGATACTCATTTTTTAAATGTTTTTATTATTGTTTAAGTGCACTTTATGTGTTTATGAGTTAAAATGTCATCCCTAGTATTTACATAACCTCATGATGTGAATAAAAATAAAATATTTAAAAATGCATGTTATTTTGCATGTTATTAGTCTAACCAAAATCCCTGTGTAAATGATAATAAGCTCTTCAAGTCTGTCTTAAAACAGATTATGGGTAAATGATAACCTAAGGCAGTATGCAGGTGGTTTAGCATGCATTATATAAGATTCTCAGAAAATTTACAGTACCACAATGAGTCCTCAATCAAAATAAATCCTTTTAAATTCCTAGAATAGGTAAAAACCAAAGCAAAAAAAGCCCACAGTGCACCTAATTTGCTCTGGCGTGCCTCCCGAGGTGGCGTTGGTTATTGCCCATGCGGCCTCCTTCCTGGTGCGGAACTCAGCTTTCTGCAGTATCTCGATTAGCACAGGGAATATGTTGGCATCGATTACCGTCTGCAACAGAAAAAGCATCAACCCATGGCTGTTCAGACACAGCATATATATGGTATCATAACCATATAGTGTCTCGCTCAGTCTAAAGTACCTGGATTTGCGCTCTGTTCCCAGCGGTGATATTGGAGACGGTCCAGCAGGCCTCTTTTTTGATGGATTCCTTCGGACTGCTGAGTAAATGGAGCAGGCAGGGCAGAGCGGAGCAGTTCAGAATCACCTGACATACAACAGAGCATCACAACAGATCAGAAAAATGCACTTTTTTAAAAAATGCAGACGACTTTGCATGTGATAAATGACAGCTATACTACCTGGGTCTGAATATCGTCTCCTGTTACAATGTTCCCCACTGCTCTCAGTGCAGGGGACACCACCTTGTAATCACTGTGCCTGTGAATGGACAACACATAGGCGTTATTCTAAGTCAGTGATAAAAGACATCACATGGTTTACTGATTGAGTTAGCATGTCTGGTCCTTACATGAGCAACTCCACCAGCCTGCGGCACACGCCTGAGTCAATAACTGTCTGGATTTTGTCGTTGGGTCCATCGGACAGGTATGAAAGTGCCCAGCAGGCATCTGCAAGTACATCAGGATCACTGCTGAAGAGCAATATGGAGAGCACGCTCAGACATGGTGACACCTGTGAAGAAACAACAGCTGTTCGATCATGTTACAAGGGGAAAAAACACTAGTTTACACAAAGAGAGTGTGTTTGTGTGCATCACTGAAATTTGATAACTATGCAATTGGAATGTGGTTTACCCAGAACTGGTTTGCAAACTCACCTTTGCGAAGTCCGGTGGTGGATTTTTCCCTCTGCACAAGTTGGATAGCGCCCACACGGCGTTTCGTGTGGTAGTGAGCCGGTTTGATTTCGCAAGCAACCTGCAAAGTCGAGGAAAGAATATGTAATCAAACCACTAGATGGCAGTAATGGTAAAGTCTTTTATATAACAGACACACAACAGCAGAAAAATGCTGTTGCATAGTGAAATATAAGCAGACCGGCTAAAGTCACAAAGCACATACCAGCAGGTTTGAGAGTGGGAAACAAAAACAGTTTGTGACATCAGAATGACGTTAGGAAGTGAGATTTATTCAGTGTCAGCTGTTCTTATAAGGATAAGGCCCCTAATCATAAGACTTCTACCAACAAGATTTAAATTCTTTGAACACAGAGATTTCATGCATTCTGAATCCTTGTAATGAGAAAAGAACAGCAAGTAGTTTTTTTGGATTGGAACTTAAAGCAACCTAGACATCAAGATTTGGCCTGGTAGCATGGTCCAGAGAGCCAATATGTTTTTCTCCATTGACAGTCATTCAAAACATAGCTGTGTATGCTGACTAAATGTTTTTTGGCAAGAAAAACACAGTAAAAGATACTAGTTAAAATTCTGGGGTCAAAAATACTATTAGGATCAAATAATTGATCAAAATTTGCAGTAAAGACATACTTAATGTAACAAATGATTTCTATTTAAAATAAATGCTGCTCTTTTCAAATTTGTTCAGTTTCCACAAAAATATTGAACAGCACAACCTTTTTCAACACTGAGAATAATAGAAAATGCGTCTAGAGCATCAAATCAGCATATTAGAATGATTTCTGAATGGCTTCTGAAAATTCAGCTTTGCCATCAAATGAATACAATACATTTTTTACAATATATTAAAACAGAAAATAGTTTTTGGAGGGCTCTTAAAAGCACAAAACAGACTTATTTACCCTGTTTGCATTAACATCACAGCTAGTGAATACTTGCTAGTGAAAGGTTTGGGACTGTGTGCGTTTCGTTCATGCCATTTAATGTCATTTTTTCCTGCAGGATATAACATTTAGGGATCAGCAAAGATATAGGGACCTGCACTATTGAGATAAAAGTTAGCTTTCAACAGGTATTATAGACTTCCTGAAAAGCAGCAAATATAAACATGCAATCACACTGCTGGGACCAGTAGAGGACACTCACTGCTGAAGAGAAGGCAAAATGGCACAGTTGAGGACGTAGTCTCTGCACTCTGCATTATCCCCGGCTATATTTCCTAATGCCCACACTGCCTGTAAAAACAGTTACACACGACTAATCACTTTTATGGTGCTAAGGAATTCTGATAAAACAGCTACTGGATGAAAAGCATGAACCAGGCTACAATCTGCAAAAAAAAAATCACCTGCTCTTGTACATCCTCATAGTCTGAGTTGAGTAGCTCTATAAAGATTGGCACAGCCCCCATCTCAATGACCACCTTGGTGTGTAGGAAGGTTCCTGAGGCTATGTTGGTCAGGGCCCAGGCAGCTTCAAACTGGTCAAAACAAGCAGCAATAGCTTCTTAAAGCATGGCTGTAATGGCAATGTAGCTTTCGCAAGACTTGTGCTATGAAATGTTCTTACCTGCAGAGTCCAGTTATCACTCCTTTTTAGGAATTCAACAAACCGGTTGACGACACCAGGTGTGTGGATGACCTCATCAATAGGAGGATTAGGCTCTAAAGGAAATGAATAACATCTTAATCCTGACTTTAAACAATTGTCATCCATGAGTTAATGAGACGTAGAAATAAAGACACCAACCTTTAGAGAGTAACTTTCTGAACTTTTGAGTGGCTATGAGCTGCTGGTCTGGATCCTCAGAGAAGATCATCTGAATCACGTCTTGGGTTATAACTCCTTCCTGCACAGATTGACAAAATAATGTTCATCCCAGATGTGGTTTTTGACATAAAATTGTTTAAAAGCACCAGAAAAAAAGTGTGTATGTAAGGTGTCAATAATGGTCTTGTACAAACATACTTCAATGACTTTTCTAGTAATATTATATCTATCTATACACACACACACACACACACACACACATATATATACATATACATATATGTAATGATATACATATATATGTAATATAATGATTTGTGAAGGATCACAGGACAGTAAAGATAGGGGGAAAATGACTGCTGAAAATTACGCTTATCCAAAGGAATCAATAAAAATGTATATAAATAAATTCTATAAACATTCCAAATAACAAAAGTTATTTTAAATTCTAATAATATTTCACAATATTACTGTTTTACTGTATATTTGATTAAATAAATGCATCCTTATATATATATATATATATATATATATACACACACACACACATACATGCATACATACAGGTGCATCTCAATAAATTAGAATGTCGTGAAAGTTCTTTTTTTCTTTTAAGTTATTTCAAAAAGTGAAACATTAATATATTTTAGATTCATTACATGTAAAGTAAAACATTTCAAAAGTTTTTTTGTTTTAATTGTGATGATTAGAGCTTACAGCTCATGAAAGTCAAAAATCAGTATCTCAAAATATTAGAATATTTACATTTGAGATTCAATTAATGACCATCCCTACAGTATAAATTCCTGGTATCTCTTGTTCTTTGAAACCACAATAACGGAGAAGACTGATGACTTGGCAATGGTCCAGAAGACGAACATTGACACCCTCCACAAAGAGGGTAAGTCACAGAGGGTCATTACTGAAAGGTGTGGCTGTTTACAGAGTGCTGTATCAAAGCATATTAAATGCAAAGTTGACTGGAAGGAAGAATTTGGGTAGGAAAAGGTGCACAAGCAACAGGGATGACCGCAAGCTTGAGAATACAGTCAAGCAAAGCTGATTCAAACACTTGTGAGAGCTTCACAAGGAGTGGACTGAAGCTGGAGTCAGTGCATCAAGAGTCACCACGCTCAGACGTCTTCAGGAAAAGGGCTACCAAGCCACTTCTGAACCAGAGACAACGTCAGAAGCGTCTTACCTGGGCTGTGGAGAAAAAGAACTCAGTGATCCAAAGTCCTCTTTTCAGATGAACGTAAATTTTGCATTTCATTTGGAAACAAGGTCCCAGAGTCTGGAGGAAGAGTGGAGAGGCACAGATTCCATGTTGCTTGAAGTCCAGTGTGAAGTTTCCACAGTCAGTGATGATTTGGGCTGCCATGTCATTTGCTGGTGTTGGTCCACTGTGTTTTCTGAAGTCCACAGTCAACGCAGCCATCTACCAGGAAATTTTAGAGCACTTCATGCTTCCTTCTGCTGACAAGCTTTATGGAGATGCTGATTTCATTTTCCAGCAGGACTTGGCACCTGCCCACACTGCCAAAGGTACCAAAAGCTGGTTCAATGACCATGGTGTTACTGTGCTTGATTGGCCAGCAAACTCGCCTGACCTGAAACCCATAGAGAATCTATGGGGTATTGTCAAGAGGAAGATGAGAGACACCAGACCCAACAAAGCAGATGACCTGAAGGCCGCTATCAAAGAAACCTGGGCTTCCATACCACCTCAGCAGTGCCACAAACTGATCACCTCCATGCCACGCCGAATTGAGGCAGTAATTAAAGCAAAAGGAGCCCCTACCAAGTATTGAGTACATATACAGTAAATGAACATACTTTCCAGAAGGCCAACAATTCACAAAAAAAAATGTTTTTATTGGTCTTATGAAGTATTCTAATTTGTTGAGATAGTGAATTGGTGGGTTTTTGTTAAATGTGAGCCTAAATCATCACAATTAAAAGAATCAACGACTTAAACTACTTCAGTCTGTGTGCATTGAATTTATTTAATACACGAGTTTCACAATTTGAGTTGAATTACTGAAATAAATAAAAACTTTTCCACGACATTCTAATTTATTGAGATGCACCAGTATATATATATATATATATATATATATATATATATATATATAATTTTTTTGATTTTATTAAAAAATTATAACACAATGCTAAAATTTATACAAAATATATACAACTATGCTAATTTTATTTTTTAAAGTGCTGTGTAGTCAATTCAATATGCTTAAAATTATGCAGGACTAAAAACCAAGCCCCATGGCAAAAGTACTGACATATGTCTGTTCTCTGTGAACTTTACAGTCCAATCATCTGTTTGACAACAATGACAGATGGTCTGCTGCCTGGATTACTTACACCTGATACAGGTACAGTGGAGCTGATATCAGGGTCCTGAATGGGGCATTCAAGCATGGACTCATCACCAGGTGGCAGAGACACATTCCTCCTCTTGAACAGCTGCGGAGTGGGTAGAACGATTTATTTTAGTAGTTACTTTTGTACACAAAACTGATACATTAAATGAACAAATCCGGTCATATAACCCTTTATATACACTTTTAAATTATGACAAACCTGCTCCTCCCTCTTCTGTTTACGGAGCTGTATCCCTTCCTCCTCTCTCCGTCTCCGCATTTCCTGGGGGTTCAGGGCTTTATTCTTGTAGCTCTTCATTCGATAGCTTTCTTTGTCTGGGCTTGCCATTGCGTCTTCAGATCAGAGAAAGGAATGTGGTCAGACATTCTGATACTCAATTTCTGTTGTCTATTCAGCACATTAACCATAAGCCTATAGGAATACAGACAAGAATCACAACTGGTCTAGCCAGTGTGCAATTCTCCTCATAATTTATGCAAAACAGCATGTGGAGACAAAAGGAATGAAAGCAATTATGCTTGTTAATACTAGCATTTCCTGTGTAACACCTCTGAGCTAACTGACACTTTGCATGCTGAACTTCCTTCATTATCTGGTAAATATTTTTGTTGTTCAGCTTCCTTTCATATCAAACAAACAGTTCAGAATTAAACGTTTTAACTCAGCAGCTTTTGTCTCATTTATTACCAGTATATTTGACTAAAGACGTTCATATTTACAGTATCATACATATCATGAATAGTCTTTAGCAAGTTATGCAGAGATGCTCAAACCAGCAGGCCAACATTGTCTCATCATGATGACCTTTAATTTGGCCCAACGGGCTATATCATAAGACATAAAATATGAAAATATAGGGGGAAAACATGTCATGTATATCTTCATTTCTACTTTTTTTTATTCTTTATTTATTTGCATTATTTTTGCATTGAAAGTGATTGATAACGGAGGCTGACAGTCCCAACATCTTCTATTATCTTCCACAAAATAAAGAAAATCAACAGAGAACAACATGAGGGCACATAAATGATTACACAAGTGACATTTTTAGGAGGAACTTTCCCTTTAAGGTGCAAAACATATGTCGACATCTCTAACTTCTAATTACTCACTTTACACAAATGCAGCTCTTGTAAACACTGGTGTTTTAAACGGATCAGCTGGTTTTGTGTGGAATTGTGGTGGAGGACTGGACTCATTTTATAAAGACAGTTTATGACATACTACATAAGTAATCACAGCTCTAAATATACAAGTCTAAGCATCTATATTAATACCACACAATCTATTTGGCTCATCAAACAACTAAATATTCTTGGTATTTATCATTTTCAGTAGCGCATTAGCACATATTTCGTGGACAGCTGAAACCAAGACTTTATTGGTCACAAATCAAACCAGTTTCATGAATCCAATAACGCACTGTTAATACGTTAGAGGTTTATAATCTCTTAAATCATTCAGTCTTTTCACTTTCAGCCTAAACTGTGCCCACCTTCTCTGTGCTAACATGCTAACCGTGCTATGCTAGCTTGGACTAAACGTCAAAATGGTTAATTACTCTGTCAGTTCGCCCTGTTGTTCTCTCTGGAAAGAAAATACCTTTACATCGTATATAGTGTATAAATCTCACCCATTAGTCGTAAATCAGAGAGGGATGTACTGGCCGTGTGTTTTTAAATTTCTCTCAAGACCCTCCCGAGTTCCTCCAGCTGAGGGCAATATGGCGTCCACTGGTAAGGAACGTCACCTCCGCTGCTGTTTCCGGTTTTCATGAGCGGCCTCATTCAATAATAATAAACGGAAAGTGAAACGGGTGATTGTTTAAGTCAACATATCTACCTCTGAACAGGTAAGTTGCATATAAATGTCGATTTCGAGATAGATTCGAGTTGAATTTTTGCTGTTGTGCAGGAAGTCAGTGGAAGAAGGCTTTTAGATGTTATAAATGTAAGTTAGCAGCGTGATTGTCCAGTGTTTTTTGTTGACAGAATCGATGCTTGCTGTCGCGTCAGGTGCGTCTTGATAAAATCCGGATTTCAGATTAACTAAAGCCAAATTGCCTCGACACAAGAGTTTTTGCTATTTGTTAATTATAACGTTTTAAATGCATTCCAAACACAAGCGCATCCCTTACCACTGATGATCAAGGTTTACCAAGGTAAACAATGTTTATCTGGTAATATATCGTAATTACTGCAAATATTTTAAATTAAGGCCTGTCACGATTATGAACTTTTGCCTGTGGATTAATTGTCACACAATATTTGCGATAATGAAATATATGATTTCCTAAATGGCTTTAAAAAAACGTTGTACAGGGGTAGAATTACATGAATAATTATCATTATTTAAAACTAATAATATTTTTTATAAATTATTAACAACTGGTTTCTCTTTTCTCGTCCACCTTAGTCTTATTTCTTTTTTAGTGTTTATTTCTTTATTTCATACTAATTTGTTTAATTAAAAAAAAATATATATATTATTAATTAATCATGTCAGTTATGAATGGTTATTATATTATTGTGCAAAAGTTATACAATTTCCTTTATGGCTTATTAAAAAAACATTGCAAGTGGGTAGAATTACATGAATTCTAAGTATGATTAACAAATAATATTTATTAATAATATTTATAATAAAATATTTAAAAAATGTGTACCACATTTTTTTTGCTCTGCTTTATTTATTTGTTTTTGTTTGTTTGTTTGTTTGGGGGAAAAAAGAATGGTTATGTATGGTTAATATTACATTAGATATTATTATGTAATATATTTAATATGTTGGTCGTAAATCCTTCACTTTCTATTGCAATGTTCAGACAGTATGATTAAACCCACAACCATGTCAAAATCATTGTCAGGTCTATTATTGGTACTAAAATCTGAATAAAATAATATTAGATGTTCTTCAAACTGTGAGAAGAATTTTGTCATTTTGATTGTTTTTGTTGTAAGTTTGCCATGGTTTACTAACAAAACCTGTAGTAACTATGACATTTTTTGCTGATACTATCATGGTTAATTTGTCCATTTGTTTTATCCAGCCTTGTGATAATGCCTGTGTGTGACATCTGCTGTGAAGAGCTCCCATCTGAGGCAGAGATGAGAACACATCTCCTCCTGAGTCACACTGAGAATGTGATGGCCTGCCCCTTCTGCTCTTTGTCCGGCATCTCATATGACGAGCTGAACTTCCACATCAACACTGCACATATAGAGAAAGACTGCCAGGACATGAATGCAACAGTGGTTGACAGTGGACAGAAAAGCTCAAATGACTGGATTACTCAAAGTCCCAATTCTACAAGGACTTCCAATGTGAATGCAAAAAATATGGACAAGGTATCTCAAGCCTCACCTCAGTCACAGAATACAGGGACCTCTCTTTCTCAGGGAACCTCGACTAGTCTGAAGAGTTCACCACCTGCAGCAGCCACAGTGAATGGTGCAGTAAAACTGGTCAGAACTACACAAAAATCCAGCAACAGCCCAAGCAAGGAGAGGGAAGATGGGCGGCGAAAATCAAAGCAGAAGCGTTTGTCCTCACCTATTAAAGGTGCTCTTGAGTTTACAACATATAACTGACTTAAATTAGGCCATTAGACTAATATTTTCTCTTTTTGTGTTGCAGAAGGGTGCTTTGCATGTCCAGTGTGCAGTTTGGTCTGCAAAGACTGCTTTATTCTGCAGGAGCATGTTGAGCTTCATCTTCAGGACCAAGCTGAAGGTGTCTTACCTCAAAATATAAATATCACTGTAGCAAGTATATTTGTATGTTTACAAGTATTCATTTTACACTCTTTTTATCACCAGCTGTTTATGATTGATGTCTGTTATGGTTTGTCTTCTTAAGGGGCTGGTTCTGAGGTTGGCACTTCAACAGAAGCGTCTTCTACAAGCAGTGGTAGATCAGGTGAGTTAGCAAGGTGGTCGATTTGACAGTTCTGAATAAAACTGGATGGCCAAACTAAGCTATGACTGTATTTTTGGGATCTCCAGGTGTGATGCGCTATGAGTGTCCAATGTGTTCTCTGAGTTGTTCCAGTAGCTCCTCCCTTCAAGAGCATGTTGAGCTACACCTGGAATATGGCTTAGCATCTGCAACAGGTATGTGTATATTAATAAGTATGCAACTGCATATGAATTTTATTCAAGAAATGTTGGTTAGTTACATTTTAGTTTAGAAATTAAGATGTTCTGTGGGTTCTGTTTACAAGTACAAGCATCAAGACTATAATAATCAATCAACATGAAATCTGTTGTAGCCTTTGATGCAGCGAAACTTGTGGTTTCTTAAAACATGTGACTTGATGTTCATTTGGTTTGGGTGTTTTGAGGACATTCATCTGAAGACCTGACTCTGGCCAGGAAGCTTCAGGAGGAAGAGGAGCAAAAGTGGAGGGAGGCTGCAACTAGACGGGAAGCAGAGGACTTTAAGAAGCTCCAGGTTAGCTAAAGAAAATGTCACTGTGAGATTTCTAGAAAATGTTCACCTAAAAAGTAAAAAAATATATATTTACTTGTGTCAATCCACTACAAAAAGTTGTATTATTTCTTTACACTTCACTACTCTTTTCAGAAGCAGTTTGGGCTTGATAACAGTGGTGGTTATCGCAAGCAGATGGAGAGGAATATGGAGAGGGCTGTGTCTCGAGGTCAGATGGTTCCTGCAGAGTTCCACAGGAAAAAAGCGGAGATGCTTGAATCTCTGGCCTCTGGGGTGGATGATGGCAGAAGCAAAACATCAGGTCTGATTGAGAGTGCATCATAGAGCTAGTGTTCCCCACAGATTCATTCTCTGCCAGCAGGAGGCGCTTAGAGCGGGCGAAATAGATGTTTCCCCGGTAACGGCTGTACACAAAGCAGCGCTCCACTCACAAACGCTGCTTTATCAGGCATTACAGCAAGATGAAATGAAAATGACATCCAAAATTTTCTATTTTTAAATACAGTGATATAAAAACACCCGCACCAGGTTTCGATTTTGAAACGTGCAGTGCTCATGTTTATTCAACGAAGTCAAAGCCTTTTGGAAAATCTATTTGTGGCGGTCAGTATTGATATTGTGGCGGCCCGCCACAAATAAATCAATGTATGGGAGACACTTTACATATTTGGTCCAGCTGGTGAATTATTAGACTGAAAATCTGTTCAGTTATTTTATCTTTTTATTTATCAATGTTGATAACAGTTGTGATTCTTAACATTTTGTGTAAAGATTAAACATTTTTTATAATTAAATTATTTGCTCGATAATAATAAAAATTGATAGATACTTTTTTGTAACTTTTTATAAGTGTTTTTACAGTCACTTTCAGTCAATTGAATGTGTCCTTGCTGAATAAAGTTATTAATTTCTTTCAAAAACAAATCTCACTGACCCAAACATTTGAACTGTAGTGCGTGTGTATATATTTGTATATATATATATATATATATATATATATATATATACTTAATTAAACATTTTTTAGTGAATTTAATAAATGTATTTTATTCATTAATCATTTATAATAGTAAGTAAACATATTGTAGTGTTATTAGGTTTTTAACTATATAGCTATTATTTGTTTAATGTTGGAAATTTAAAATAAAGAAAACAGCTCAAGGCTCAGAATGACCTTTCTATTTCAGGACTTATGGGAGCTCTGTATAGGTACTATCAGAGGGGCGTCTCTGACTGTGCACATGTGTGGCTCTGTGCTGAGACTGATCACTACTCTTCATCGGAGGGGGACAAAGGCTGGGGATGTGGCTACAGAAACTTCCAGATGCTTCTTTCATCTTTGCATAGGATGGAGCAGTATAAACTTTTACCTGGTATAACATCAGTAACATCATGTTATTCTCTTGGCTCCCTGTTGATTTTCCTTGTAACAGTACCCATCATAAAATTTTCCCTCGCAGTTTCAGTTCCCAGCATTCCGAGAGTGCAAGCCTTAATTGAAGAGGCTTGGGGTCAAGGCGCAGATCCTCAGGGTGCTTCAAACTTCAACCATCGACTGCAGGGGACACGGGCTTGGATAGGAGCTACAGAAATCTATGCAGTTCTCACCTCCCTTAGTGTGAAGTACGTACTGAATCCCCAAGTTTACATTCACACACTACTGTTCAAAAGTTTGGGGTCAGAAAGATATGTACATTTTCTGCTCATCAAAGACTCCTAAAAACATGCATCAAGGCTTTCTCTAATTAAATATTAAGTAGCACAACATTGGGAACAATTAAGAAGTGTTTCATGAGCACCACAGCAGCACATCACAATGATTTGTGCAAATTCAGCTTTGCCATCACATGGATAAATTACATTTTAAAAATATTAAAATAGAAAAGTTATTTTAACTAGTAAAAAAAAAATCACAATATTAATATTTTACTGTATTTTTGATCAAATAAATGTAGCCTTGGTGAGAGACTTCTTTCAAAAACATTTTAAAAAATCAAACCAACCTCAAACTTTTGAATAGTTGCGAACATGTAAATAGCTTAAATATTATCAATTTCACATCTTAACTTTCCTTTAAAAATTTTAGAGCCCGAATTGTGGATTTTCACAAGCCCACTGGCCCAGGAGACACACATCCCAGAATGTTTGAGTGGGTGAAACAGTATTTCTCACATTCTGCCAGTAGGGGTGCAAGACTGCCACCCAAAATAGTGCAGACGACATTACCACCTATATACCTCCAGCACCAAGGTATTTCAAGATTTCTCTTGTAAAAAACAACAGCCCTTTAATTAGAATAGAGTGAATTTATTCTCCCTCATGAAACTCAAGAAAGCATTATCCTCATAGAAACAGACTTGCCTTTATAAGATGACATACGTGTTATCCTGTCTTTATGATCAGGCCACAGTCGCTCTATCGTAGGAGTGGAACAGAAAGTAAATGGCAACCTATGCCTGCTCCTCTTTGATCCGGGGTGTGCACCTGGGGAAATGAGGAAGGTGCTGTCACAGGATACAGCAGCTACCATGGTACGACGTATGCGCAAATACCCCGGTAGCCTAAAACACAGACAGTATCAAGTGGTTGCTGTAGAAGGGCTGCTAACACCTGAAGAGAAACAGGTAATTTTGATCTACAGCTTCAGGAATTCATATGTGTAGTCTGTGTTAAACTGTTGAGCTATTTCTTGACATATTTTTGGCATGTTTGTGTCTTTCAGAGCCGCATTCTTAATTCAAGGACACTATGTGCTGAGAAAAATCCTTGACGGAGTTTTCCACATCTGCTGACTGCAATTTGATCTACTATTCCTGCTATTTTTATCAACTAGTCCTTTAAAACAGACTGTGAAAAACTATATTTTTGTATAAATGTCAATAAAAAATAACAGTTTTATCTTACTTGCTGCACAATAAGTCCATTTTTATTACTCGTTATGATGTGTGTGAGTCTTCAGTTTTTAGATTTTGATTAATTGAATAATCAGCTTGTTTTGTTTTTAAACTACAGTTGTATGCATATGGTACAGTATCTATTGTCGACATCATCAGTGGTCAAGGGATGTTTATCAGCCTTATACATTCTAAAAAAATCTCCCACTCCTTTTTCCCATCCCACAGGACAAAGTCATTTGCAGATCCTCCCCTCCTTTCTCTGTTTTCTGACCAAATGTGTTAAAATACACCTCCTGATTTAATCAGGGCAGACAACCTGCAAATCACAGGACGGACAGGAATCTCACGGTCACTCCAGAGGAGAGAGAGAGACAGAGATGGCAGGTAAGTAAACGCATGGTTGAACTAACCAGGAAAGCAGCACAGTTTAGGACTAACCCTAACACTAACACACATCATATTGTTAATGTACAAAAAATGACTATGGAGAACCAGAATTTTTAATTTATTAATTTTATTTTATTTTTTTACATTACTTTTACAATAAGGTTCAGTTTCTTAGCGTTAGTTAACCACATTAAAATGAACTAACAGTTAAAAAAACTAAATTATTTATTAATATTAGTAAATGCTAGTTTCAACATTTACACATACATTAAAGTTGTGTCTGTTAATATTTAATGGAACTGATCTAACTAAAATGAAATAACAATGAACCTGTATTTTCAAACGGAGTTTGCCCTTATTCATCACGAATGAGCTACTATATGTAAGTTAGCTGATAAGCATCTTTAACGGTGGTCTGTGGGGAAGAAAACGCTTAACACCTTTGCGAGTGGCGTTTATAGTTAAATTCTCTGTTTGTAAAAAGGGACATGTTTAACGTTGTAAAATTCAAGGGCTTTAGTACATCGTTCACAAAGAACACGTTTAAAAATGTGAGACACAGCGCAGTAAAATGAGATAGCGTTGAAAAAACAGTCTCGAGGCTTTTAAAAAGTTTGACTTGAGGCCAAAGTATACTTCGGCATACAGCCGCTAGCGGGCAATTTTTTGAGACCGCGCGGAAAGTGCGCGTACAACAGCGCATGCGCGAGGTGATTGTTGAAACATTTTGAAACATTTAAAGCAGGCAGGGTTAACCTTACAGTAGCACTCTCAACACTGATTACTGTCAGATTGTCAAAATCCTTCACTTGAATTAAGATTAATAAGTAAGGGATAATGTACATCTTTATTTTGCAATAACACCTGGCTGGATGTAGCTACATTATCCCGCTTATTAGGCTGCTTGCCACAAAAGTAAATAATTAGACACAAAACACTGATCTTAGTTGAAATATTTGAACGCAAAGCTTCCATTAAGAAATCAGTTGCTAGCAAGCGCAAGTTCAAGGACGGACATTTAAGGGATACGGTGCAGTCAAAGCTTTTTTATTGCACAACATTCCACCACATAAATAATTAAGTACTAGTACTTACAGTACTAGTACTTACAGTACTAGTTAGTTAGTTATCTTATAATCCATTACAGTGTACAAAACAGAATGGCAGCAGCTGCGTTTGTATGAAACAAGAGAGTGAATCCACACGATACCAGGATGACAGAATAAAGAAATTGTACACATAATATTGAATTGTTTTTTAATATTTTATTAGGTAACCAAACGCAAAGCTTCCACTAAGGAAAACTGTTCCTAGCAAGCGTATAGCGCCGACTTAAGTTGAGCCTGCTTTATTAAGTTGAAACCTGATGAGCCTGCATTATTAGCTTTTACCAGTTATTATCGGGAATAACATACCTTGGAATGTCAGGACTGACCAATCAGAATCAAGTATTCCACAGAGCCGTGTAATAATTTAAATTAAAGCACAGCCACCACAAGATCAGACTTAACACCTCTTACTTTGAGATCATTCTGAGGTTAAATACAGATTTAAAATCATAACAAGAAATAGTAGATGATACTGGTTTTGAAATCAAATGTTTGCATTGCTATGACAGGAAACACTGGCATCTAACAATGCCTTGGAAAAAAGTGTTAATCTTAAACAAATAGGAAATAAAATGGTTATCGAATAAGCATGTGTTCTTTTCTGTGTAACCCCCTTTGTAATCATTAACATTTTCTAAAGTAACTATAATTTAATTACACATTTTTTTCCTCAGTAACTGTAACTAATTACAATAACATTTATTTTGTAATTAAATTACGTAATTCCGTTAGGCTGTAACTAGTTACTCCTCAACACTGTGCGTGAGACGCTGAGACGAGATGCACGAGAGCAAAGAAGGTCAAACGCTTCCGCCAAGCCAATATTTCACGAAAACAA
Source organism: Schizothorax lantsangensis (assembly GCA_027422415.1). Classification (NCBI taxonomy): domain Eukaryota; kingdom Metazoa; phylum Chordata; class Actinopteri; order Cypriniformes; family Cyprinidae; genus Schizothorax; species Schizothorax lantsangensis. Next base: position 23,779,486 of record CM049850.1, read on the forward strand.
CAAAAATTGGAACTTAAAAGTCGTTGTGTGAATGACCCCTATAAGGCATGCTGTTTGTTTTATTGGGATATCAATATCATATGCTCACATCACAGATTTGATTTGGGATCAAATAGGTTGCACAAACGCTAAAAGAGCTAAAGCCTAGGACATCAGTATCATGAATATATTTATGAAGTTTTAATTCACTTAAGAGATTTTAGGTTTTAAATGTAAATATTGTTTAATTTGTGCAAATATTAGGCTATCTGTTTTGATTAATGTGTGTGAATAATACTCTATATATTCTCTTGGTGAATATCTGAATGTAGACACTGACATATAATGTATAACAAATGTTTTGCATTTCATTCTATCTTTATTTACACTCTTTTGGTCTCTCAGAGGGTTTCAATCACAGCAGTTGTGCGGCTTTTGAATATAAGCTGGTCGTTCATAAGGGCTTCAACTTAATATCTGGAATCCACTCTCCTTGAGGTGATGGATCAAATTCATAACTTTGAGATTCGAGACTCGGATGTCTTTGTCATTACTTACCCCAAATCAGGTACGACAGATAACATAGCAGCCACATACTACTGCTAGAAGTGCAATAGCCTATATGCAAAAACCATACAGAATCTTTATACATGTTACATGTTTTTGGCTGAGAAAATTGTACTGTTTACTCAACTGTATGCTATAATGTTTATCTCAGTTAGACATCTATTATCCAGTTTTCTATGGGAGTCTGCCTACCTTTTTTCATAGACTGCCTTAAGCATAGTGTGTGCATACACACAATCTTCAGTGATCAGTAATATTAATAGATATATTATATGTGCAATTCATTAGTGAATTTGTAAACATGTTCCTACTTCTGTTGATCTTCTTGGCAGGCACTATTTGGTTGCAGCAAATCCTCAGTCTGATTGAGGTCAAGGGAGATGTTACAGCGACAAATGATCAGCTGAATTCTCAGCGTGTCCCATGGATTGAACTTTTAGACTCTGAGAAACAGTTTGTTTCTGCCCCTTCCCCTAGGATCCATGTGTCTCATCTACCATACACATTCATGCCACTTGGATTAAAACAAAAGAAGGGCAAGGTGAGATGGCTTTTATCAAGGTGCCACTGCATCTACATGGCTTCAGTGAAATAATCAAGTCTTAACAATGAACTGAATAATTATGACCGCTGCTTTCTCTTGCAGTCTCCTTAAAATTCTTCAGTCTATTGCAAATGTTTACATGATCTCTTTACTCTTCTTAATGACTTATAGGTCATCTATGTGGCCAGAAATCCAAAGGATGTTTTGGTGTCTTACTTCCATTTTCACAAATATGCAAATATGCTGGAGACCCCTAAAGACTTTGATACCTTTTTTGAGAAATTCATGGAAGGAAATGGTAAACAAAATATGTTTTCTTTAATCTAAGTTGCAATTTCAATCAAATCAACTGTTGGATCAACAATCCTTAACGAATATCATCTGTTTCAGTTTTTGGTAATTGCTGGTTTGAGCATGTCAAGAGCTGGTGCTCCCACAAAGATGAGATGAACTTCTTGTACATTACATATGAGGAGATGATCAAGGTTTGACTGCTTTGCTTGTTTTTAAATAAGATAAACTGTACTCTACTGTCTAAAAGTTTGGGATCGGTAAGCTTTTTTAAAAATAAATAAATAAAATTATTCAGCATTTCAATTAAATACTATTCCTTTGAACTTTCTATTTGGCAAAGATTCCTGAAAATGTATCATGCCGTTTTTACAAAAATACTAAGCATCACAACTGTTTTTTTTTTTTTACTGATAATAAGAAATATTTCTGGAGCACCAAATCAGAGTATTAGAATGATTTCTGAAGAATCATGTGACACTGAAAACTGGAGTAATGATGCTGATGATTCAGAAGTTTTCATCTTTACATTTTATTAGAAAACATGTATTTTTAATTGTAATAATGCTTTTATTGTTTTATTTATTTTAAGTTTTATAAGTCTTTTCATGACATCAAATGTTGGATGCTCTGCAAAAATTAATATTTTCCTCCATATTTTTTGTTTTCCCATACAAAAATTTACTTGAGACGGAAAAAGTAGATATTAAGTTTCGTATTCTGAGGAATTGAAAACTAAAACTAAAACCAATAAAAAATATTTTCATTACTTGAAATAAAATAAATGAAATAAAATGAAAAAAAAGCATCATTTATTTTCATTTGGTTTACCTTGATGTAAAAAAATATCTAACACTTAAACTGAAATAAACAAACAAACGAAAAAATTACATAGACATACAGACAATTATATAGACAAAAAAACTGACAAAATTGACAAACTGACAAAACACAACAAAATGACTAAAACCTTAAATAAAATTCAAATGAAAACAGATAATATAAAAATAACTTATTCAAAATATTGATAAAAACAATAGCATTTCAATGATTATTTAGATTTTCAAACTTTAAAGTGTTGTTAATACAATTGTGTTGACATTTACAATTAGAGAACATATTGACATAGTGTTTGCTTTTGTTTATTCCTTAAATCTTTCTTTAATTTGTCTTAAAAAGATCTGAATAAGTCTTAAATTTACCATCATAAAACCTGAAGAAACCCTTACTGTTTTTACTGTATTTTTGATCAAATAAATGCAGCATTGGTCAAGAGAATTCCTTCAAAAGCATTAAAAAATGTATTAAAAAAATCTTTAAACATTTGACCCCAAACCTGTACAATTCTTAACCTCAGAGTAGGAGGATCAGTCCAGTATTGTCACTGTAACTTATCTTACAGGACTTGCGGTCAGTGGTTGAACGGATCGCTTCATTCTTGGGGAGGAACTTGACATCACAGCAGCTGAATGATGTTGTTGAGCACAGTACCTTCAAAAATATGAAGAACAATCCTCAGGCCAATTACCAGCAGATCCCTGTCATCCTGCTGAACCACCAGCTGGGAGCATTTATGAGGAAAGGTATAGAACACCTCACTGTAGTCACTGTTTCATGCACACAGATTAAGTATAATTATAAAGTTCACTATCAGTAAACTATCAGAATCAAATTCTCGTGAAAATGAAGATTCTGTCGTCATGTACTCACCCTCATGCTGTTCTAAACCAGTCTGATGACACACAGACTTGTTTTCATACAATAAAAGTAAATGGTGGCTGCTGATTCAGATCTTTTGTTTTCCTCAGAAGTAAGTTACAGGTTTTGGTAAACATGAGGGTGAGTAAATAATGACAGAATCTACATTTCATAATCACAAGGATTTTTACTCATAGTGAACTTAACAATTATATTTTATCTGGGTGTAACATAAAAATGAACACACAGATAAAATAGAATTATTAAGTTCACTATGAGTAAAAATCCTTGTGATTATGAAATGTAGATTCTGTCATTATTTACTCACCCTCATGTTTTCAGAAGTTTTAAACATGTCAATGATATGAAGTTAAACTTTCAGAATACAGTCACTAATCTCCTTCCATTGAGTAATTTGAATGTTTTTAACTTGTTGGATTTAGTTATTGACTAGATATCTAACCTCACTGCTTAACTCTGAACAGGAACAGTTGGTGATTGGAAGAACTACTTCACTGTGGCACAGAATGAGAGATTTGACAATGTGTACCAACAGAAGATGAAAGATGTTCCTCTTTCTTTCATCTGGGACATGAGTGATCTCGTCACACCATGATTTATTCAGTCTCATCATGTGTACTCAGCAGGGTTTGAAATCAGAAAAGTAAAAAAACAACAACCTTGACCCTTCTGAGCTGTAATATATACAGTATTAAGTACAAGAAAATATCTCATTTGTTGCCTGAATTGCATAAATTTAAAGTTCAAGGCAGGTACGTGACAAATCACTGCTGTCCTCTTCTGGAACACCGTGTTTTGCAATTACCATTCAAAAAGAAGAGTATTTGTATAAAAATATTAAATTCTAAATCTGTTGCTTGTGCTTTTTTTTGTCTGTTTCACACTGTAAAAAAAAAATCCGTAAAAAAACGGAGAACTTGCTGGCAGAAAATTACCAGGTCATTTTCTGTTAAATTTACAGACATTTCCTTCAACATTAAAACAGAAAATTCTGTAGATTTACATTTTCTTCTGTACCATAAACGGACAATCCGTTATGCAGAAATTTCTAAAAAATTATAGCATAGGCCTATCTTTAGCAGCAAATAAGTCCAGCACAATATATACAAATTGAACATGGTTTATTTTTACCTCATGTAAACATTCTTAAAAGTGCATTCAGTAGCTTTTATTTGCCTTTAACAGGTGAAGACAAAAATATTATGACATCAGTTAATTTAATAATGTGTAAAGCACCATAGAAAATGCTTGTATTGTGGAAAACTTTTTAGTTTTAAACAGCAACAGGCAGAAAAAGAAAACATGAGCAGGTACTTGTACAATACTGGTGTTGCACCAAATAGTGGTCACAAAGATAAACTTCACTGTGAAAGTCAAGATTCAAAACATTTTCAGATACAAATTTATACAAAGACAGGGCTGTCATTAATAACAATTGCTATAGACTTATAGCCAATAGTCAAGTGAAATGTTATTTAAAAGGACAGTAAAAAAAAAAAAATACCTTTCTTGTACAGCATTTGAAAATAAAGAACAAAGATTCATGCACTCATGCCTGACATTTCAGTGTGAAACTAAGAGAATTATACAATCTAAATTAAGAGCAGGGCTCCAAATGTTTGTGTGCTCTTAGTATCTCTTGCCATCTGCCAGCTTGAGGAAATTACTTTTTTTTTTCTTTTGCTGCATGTTCAGTCAAAGTTCCAAGTTGAGATTTGAAAAAAGCTCAGATTGTACGTGGATTCTCGAAGTTGTTCATACACGAGTCTTGGAAGCGTAGGTTCCCTTCGTCTGAACCTTTGACCCTCGTTCAGGATTTCTTCACAGGAAGACTGGAAATGATAAGAAATTAAATGAATGAAAGTGAAGTACAGAGTAACACGCAGAACAGGTTGAGATTGAATTATCAAGTTCCAGTTCAAACATCGTTTATAAAATGCTAAACTTGCATTTCTAGTGGTCTCCAGTTGCATCTGTCATGTGATCTTGTCAACAATGTTTTATGATATACTTAAAGGGTTACTCCACCCCAAAATGAAAATTGTGTCATTAATCACTTACCCCCATGTCGTTCCAAACCCGTAAAAGCTTTGTTCGTCTTCGGAACACAATTTAAGATATTTTGGATGAAAACCGGGAGGTTTGTGTCTGTCCCATTGACTGCCAAGTAAATAACACTGTCAAGGCCCAGAATCACTGACAAGCTACGCAATATCGCGTTCATTATCGCAGATGAATCGCCTTCGATAATGAACACGATATTGCGTCGCTTGTCAGTGAACTACAGCTCTGTGTATTAAATGCCACTCCATTTGAAAACAGGTGATGGAGATCTCGGCTTTACTGACGAGATGCGCATGACTATCGCATGCGATATATCGCCCTGCCCTAATGAAAAGCATCGTCAAAATAGTCCATCTGCCATCAGTGGTTCAATCTAAACTTTATGAAGTGGCGAGAATACTTTTTGAACGCAAAGAAAATAAAAATAACGACTTTATTCAACAATTCGTCGCATCTGCGTCACACTAGCGCCATTTTGGAGAATATCTGCTGGACGCAAACTGTGTACGCTGTTCTGTGTCAGCCGCACCACACGGATACACTGTTTTTGTTAAATAACGACTTGAATGAAGTCATTATTTTTATTTTCTTTGCATACAAAAAGTATTCTCGTCGCTTCAAAGTTCAGATTGAACCACTGATGGCAGATGGACTGTTTTAACGATCTCCTCGCTACGTTTCTGTGCCTTGACCGTGTAAGGACCCTTGCAGTCTATGGAGGGTCAGAAAGCTCTCTGATTTCATCAAAAATATCGTAATTTGTGTTTCGAAGATGAACGAAGGTCTTCTGGGTTTGGAACGACATGAGGGTGAGTAATTAATGACATTTTTGAGTGAACCCTTTGATTATTTTCAACTAAACAGAAACGCAACAAAATGCTTTATACAGTTTCATTATTATGTTCCTTACATTTGTATGAATTCCAGCGTAGGTGCCATTCTCCTCTGATGTTTTATGTTTAAAATAGAATGAAGAGAATGTGTAGCTCAGCCACAATGGGGGAGGAAATGATAACTTCTTGAATGACAGCAATCTGGAATCACCAATAACAATAAACAAATAAGAAATTATAAACATCATTGTAAATTCAGAAAGCCACTCCAAACATTGATTAAATCTTTCCTACACAAACAACTTCAATAAAGTCAACTGAATAAACGACTCAATAACTAATTTTTTGTCAGTATTGAACATCCCTAAAGGTAAATAAAAATGGAAGCATATGGGTAGCAAAATTCAATTTGAAATATTCAATTTGAAATATGCAAAATGGCAAAGTAGTTCTGTATTTTAATTTACATTTTGCCATACATGTGTCCAAAATTTAGTGCAAAATGAAAATATAAATTATATAATTTAGATATGCCATTTTCTACACTAGTTTTAACATGCAAATAAAAAAAACATACTTTAACACTTTAAGTTGCAAAATTAAAACGAAAATGTATTACACAGATTGATTAGATATGTTTAATATGTCCAAGCAAAAACTGTAGCAAAATTATCATTTAAATGCGGTTTTTCCTAAATGCATTTAGACTTAGGGGTAGGACACTTGGGATTGCATTTTCATCATGATATCGCATGATGATTGTAGCAAAATGCAGTGAGAATTTGAGGATGCATTCTGAGCCAAAGGTGCAGCAAAAGGGTGATTTTAAATGTCTTTTATTTTTTTTTTAAATGCATTGACACTTACATATAAGACGTTTCAATAGCATTTTCATTTAATACCTCGTAATGAATATAAGTAAATGTGGAAAGCGTTTGGTTAACGGTGAATATTGACCTATTGTGCGTCCTGTTGCTGAGCCTCAAGATTGACAGGTCAGGGGCGTGCTGCATTTTCAAATGCATTTCAAATCCACATTGACTCTATATCCATAGCGAGGTATTAAATGAAAATGCAATTGAAACGTCTTATATGTAAGTGTCAATGCATTTAAGAAAAATAAAAGATTTAAATCCTTTTGCTGCACCCTTGGCTCAGAATGCATCCTCAAATTCTCACTGCATTTTGATACAATTATCATGCGGTATTATGATGGAAATGCAATCCCAAGTGTCCTAACTCCCAAGTCTAAATGCATTTAGAAAAAACAAGCATGTAAATGATAATTTTACTACAGTCTTGGCTTGGACATATTATTGCAACTTATAAAGCGTTAAAATATGTTTTTATTTTGCATATTAAAACTAGTGTAGGAAATGGCAAATGTAAATTATATAATTTCATTTTCATTTTGCACATATGTATGGGAAAATGTAAATTTAAATACAGAAATACATTGCCATTTTACATATTGCATTGCCATTTTGCATTTCTGATTGAATTTTACGACCCATATGCTTAAATAAATAAAAACTGTAGTGTTAATAAACAAAACAGAATACAAACCCATGATAAGAATGCAGGGGGTGATCAAGGCACAATACAGCAGCAATAACGACCTGTCATTAGAAAAGAAAACAAAAGAAATACTATGAATGTCATGAGCTGCTGTCCCTTTAAAACATGACTCACATCTGACACATCCCAACTCTTTACATCAGTCAAGACATTTTAACTTTTTAAGACTGTCACTAGCCACAAATGGTCAGTTTGACATTATTTTGTGTGCTTTTGTCCGTGTAAGTGCGAGAGAGAACTCGGTGCGTTACTGACGCGGCATTCTCTGCGCGTGCATCACGACATGTGTGTGCGTTCACAGACAGCGTGCCAGTAACGTTACCGAATTAACTTCTCGTGTGTGTTTAACATAAACAAGACAATAAAATGTCTAAACCTACCTCGTTTGGCAGAGAAGGTGCGTTATCCTTGAAGAATTCCGCGATGTCAGATCTAGTCGTATAATCTCTTTTAAATAATAAAAAAGTCGTAATGGTATCTTCTTTTCTTGACAATTCCTCTGCCAGCTTCTGTTGAAGGCACACAGCGCTCTAAACACAGTTGTACCGCACTTTAGATTCAACGTTATCACAGCTGCTTAACATCACCTCAGTAACCTTAACCTGGTGGATGCTGGATGCTTTACGACACGCTCAGTAACAAATACACCGCATCAACAACAATTAAAAGTTGATAAACTTTTATTAATAAAACTGAAAGTGAGCACACTGTAACACGTAACTTACCTCCACGTCGAGTAAGATGTGACGGTGTGCTGAAAATGCACAGGCTCCGATATTAATTTGCCAAACAAGGAAGACTTTTTCTACTAGGTTAAGGTTACAGTTTGTTACATTTAACAAAATATAATTTACCACGAAAGTGTAAGAACGGTTCCTCAAACCCGAAATTTTTACCGAGACTATCTCCGTGAATAATGGCGTCTGCTCAAGCACTGTTTTCGCGCCGAAAATCGACTGAGCTTCTTGTTCCCACAATGCAAAGCGTAATTAAAAAAATACGGAAAAACACCTGTAAAAACCAAATACGGAATATTCCTTCAAATTATTACGGTATATTGTACTGTATTTTTACGGACTTTTTTTTACAGTGCAGGCAAGCAAAATGAAATGAATCCCAAACATTTAAATATTGATACATATTATAAATTAAATGTCAATCAGAAACTCGGAAGTAGAATCATTCGATTTATCAATTTCTTTTATCTCAGATTTTTTAAAGCATTCATTTAATATGCTAAAGCTTTTTGGTAAACTTTTATTTATTTTACTGTATATAGACAGACAGTTGTTATTGTTGTTTGTTGTTGAGGTGTTTCCCCGCCCCTTTGGGTGTGGTTATTACTCCTGTGTGTTTTCTCTCTGTGTCTCACTCGGCTTGCTTGGCAGTTGCAAATTGTCCACAGGTGGTGTTCATCAGAGAGTCTGCTGCTACAAAAGAGCAGAGTGAACACTGCTGGAGGAGGTTCACTTCTCCCCTGCTCCAGACTTGTGTTGGGTGTTTCTTTTAAAAGATATCTGTTGATTGTGGTGCAAACTTAGAGTTATCTGTTGAATGATAACTTCTGAGAGTAAGTTGATTCCTGTTGACCAGCAGTGTGTACTGAATCTACAAGTGACAATTAATTTACTTTGTTACGGTATTGTAACTTCTCTTGTTTGATTTATGTTAGATTGGAAGCTGTAGGGAGAGGGTGCCATTTTCTTTTGTACTCCTGTTTATCCCTGTTTTTGGTTAGTTGAGGAAAGCTTTTGTTGTTGATTTCTTTTACCTGGATAGGTTATTTAGTACTCCTCCTGTTAGTTAGCTGCCGTTTTGTTTGTTTTGGCCAGGCCCTCTCCTGAAGACATTTATTGCTTCCATGATTCTTGCTTTCCTAAATAAATTAAGTTTGTCAAACTAAATGGTTGTTGCATTTCTGGGGCAGAGGACTGGGATGATTCCTCCTCGTTTTATTCATTTCTTCCTTATACGTTTTAGTTAACCTGTTACTCCCACTATGATGAATGATTGGAGTTAAACTTAGTTTGTAATACTTGCCAGGTCACATCTCTGGGAAACATCAGCCTAATGTAAATGAAGCCATTCAGCAGAATAAGAGAATGTTTTTTTTAATAGTAATAATTGTGACAAATGACACTGGGTTTGATGGTTATTGTAAAATATGCTGCAACGAAAATGGTAGTGACTGAAAAAGTTTGTGTTTAGAACCGGTGAGCTGAAGTCCTGCTCCATGAGGCTGCTACGGAGGATGTTGGCATCTAAATCATTCGTGTCAGGTCGAGAGTTAACTCAATTCAGTCTTCATCACTGCCTAAGTCCAGTGGGTTGAAATCAGGGTCATCCTCCATGTCCAAATCATCCATGTCTTGAAACAGCGACTCGTCTACTTCTACACTATTTCCAACTAGAAGAAAAGAGCAAGGACAATCGAGTTTGTTTCAAAAAGCAAATGGCATCCTAAATAACTTGGATACACAAAAATAATAATTGAGAGTGCTTACCGTCCTCCAAGAACTGGATATCTGATATGTCAAGATTATGGTCTCTCTCAAAAAGCTGTTTTCCTGTAACAAAGTAAATAAACACAAAATAAGAAAAGGTGATTCAGATTTGAGTTTATATGCTGCTTTTAAGTTTTCAACTCACCTGTGAGTTTTCCCTTTCCTGCCTGCTCCTCTTCTTTCTGCGTTTTCTTCTTTAGCTCTACCATTTCTTGTTCAAACTTTGCTTTCCATGATAAGAAGTTCTCAATTGTGACCACAGTGCCTTGGAATGCACGCTGAGAAAAACAAAACAAAAATATATTTATTTTAAATGTAAATGATAGCTATGTAATTGATAACAAATCTAATATTCAAAGCAACAGCATTCTATAAAAGTGTACAATAGCAACATCTGCATACAGTTGGGTGGGTCTGTTTCAACCCAAGTGGTCAACCTTTTGTTAGTCTTCATGGCCCCCTTCTGGTAGAAGCTGTAATTACACCTTTAGCACAATCATTGTTTGCCTTCACTGACGGCCTTTGTTTATTGTGGCAAAACAAACTTTTGGATTGTTGTGATGTTTTTATAAGCTTTTTGAACTCATTCTGACGGCACCCATTCACTTGGTGAGCAAGATATGTAATGCCAAATTTCTCTAAATCTGTTCATACAAAGAACAGGGTTGCTGCAGGATTTTTAAGCTCAGATTTAAGACTTTTTAAGACCTGCACAAATAAAATTAATACCATATGAGAGGGGTAGGGCAATGTCTATGGTAAACTATTAAACTGTAAAATGACTGTAAAAAGCATGATTTACAGTTCAGATACAAGTTTTCACAATAACAAAAAGTTTAATATTTAATATTAATTATTATATTAATTTAAACAATTATCAATAAATTATTATATTAATTAAATAACATACAATCATTTTACGGTTTAGATTCTTATAATGAATTATCTTATCGATCCACCAGTTCACATTTACAGCTCTGCGTGTTTGCAGGGTAAAAACATGGGTTGATTTTTGCATTGGTCTGAACAAAAACAACCCAATGTTCCTGGAATACCGGAGGCTGCAGTTCTAGGACTGCGTAGGACCCTATTTTTTGGGACAGCGCTATCTATTCCAACAGAGGAGACCTGATTCAAACATCAAACAAACAGATGCAAAGACTAGATCCATGGAAACTATTAATTTGTTATCTTTCCATCTTATTTTTAATGTAAGAGCTAGCGTGAATCGTTTGAGGGGGAGTCAGAAATCTCCATTTAGCCTTTCTAGCTGTGAAAACAGTTCATTGTGCTGCTGGATGTTGTAAATTAGTATTTGTATTTATATTATTTTACTTTTATTAAAGTACTAATAATCACACTAATTTGTACCGCAATTGTTTTACCGTATACTGCACTTTAAGTGTGTCACACATCAGACGTGAAGCGCTGCGGCTAATGAACTGAAGTCTCGCACAGACAAGTCTTCCTTTCCAAGAAAACTGAATTTAAAACCAGAATATATAGAAATAAATTAGGTTAAATATTTCAAGAGGGTTACCAACGGGTATGTTTAGGGTTAGGAGTTGGTTAGGACAATAATTAAGTGTATACAATTAAACAACATAATTCCTTAAAAATAATAATATACAGAAGTGTAGCAAGTGCTATAAAATAGTATGAACCACTAATAGTTAGTCATTTAGCAAATGCTTTTATCCAAAGCGACTTACAAATGAGGACAGTGGAAGCAATCAAAATCAACAAAAGAGCAACGATATGCAAGTGCTATAACAAGTCTCAGTTAGCCTAACGTAGCAAGGGATTTTTATTTTTAAATTATATAATAAATAAAAAGAAAACAGATAGAATAGAAAAAGAATAGAGCAAGCTAGTGTTAGAGACCTTTTTGGCTTTTGTTAATTGTATAATTATTAAAAAGAAAACAGATAGAATACAAAACGATTAGAAAAGCTAGTGTTAGTTTTTTGTTTTTAAGAAAACAAACAGTAAATGAATAGAGTGCAAGTCTAAAAGGGACAGTTTTTTTTTCTTTTTTTAAGAATAGAATTAGAATAGAGAGTGCTAGAGTTAGAGGGTCAAATAAAGATGGAAGAGATGTGTTTTTAGGTGATTCTTGAAGATGGTTAAGGACTCAGCTGCTGGGATTGAGATGTGCAGGTCATTCCATCAGGAGGGAACATTTAATGTAAAAGTCTGTGAAAGTGATTTTGTGCCTCTTTGGGATGAACAATAAAGTGACGTTCACTTGCAGAACGCAAGCTTCTAGAAGCACATAAATCTGAAGTAATGAATTTAGGTAAAGAGGTGCAGAGCCAGAGGTGGTTTTGTAGGCAAACATTAATGCCTTGAATTTTATGCGAGCAGCTATTGGTAGCCAGTGCAAGTTGATAAACAGAGGAGTGACGTTCTTCATTCTTTCTTACATTCTTTTTGGCTCATTAAAAATTAATCTAGCTGCTGTGTTCTGGATTAATTGTAAAGGTTTGATAGAACTGGCTGGAAGACCTGACATAATACATACGAAAAATAAATAAATAAAATAAAATAATTAAAAAACAAACAACAACAACAATTTGTTGTCTGAGACACATTTTGAAACTCCTAAAAGACTCCTATAATCCTAGGCTAAAATCTGTAGTCTTTGATCGCTGGTTTGTCATGTTCACGGACAGCCGATTAATGGCTGTTGTGATCAAATTTCACCTCCGACGAAATTCTGCCAGTGTCAGAAGATTTGGTGCACAGTCCTGCAGTGTGACTACCCCTACGATGAATGTCAAACTGTCTCCGTTATTCAAGACAAGCTATGAGCAGAATTAATGCTAGAGAATTATTCTATCAGCCATAAACTCCAGCGCTCCCGTCCTCCGCTCACGGAATTCATCTGATATGTTGCCTTTTCTATATAAACACTGGTTGCGCCGCTGTTTTCATGTGGGTGTGTAGAGCTGCATACACTATTCTTCTTAAATACGCCGGTATTGCCGCCGTTCATATACTTTTCATGATAGCCAACATTTCGGTCCCGCGTGCAATGCAGTTCGCAGTCACTGGACGTGTATGGGTTGATAATGTAAAACTCCGGACAAGTTTTCTTGCGCGCACCCGTTTTTAACTCGTCTTGACTGTCGTACAGTCTGACATTAATGACAACTGAGATCCCACAGTGTGACATGATCATCATGTTCGTACAGTCTGACATGTACAATCCTAAAGGACTTTTAAAAAAATTGCTTATGATCAAAATGGCTTAAGACTTTCTTGTACAATTTAAGACTTTTTATGACCTTAAATTTGATATAAATGTAAGACTTTATAAGGACCCGCGGGAACCCTGAAGAAACAACCTCATCTACATCTTGGATGGCCTGAGGTTGAGTAGAATTTTTCAGCAAATTTTTCATTTTGGGGTGAACTATTCCTTTACATTCAGAAGACAAGCTCAAAACAAACCTTCTCAGCTTCGTCGGCCTCCCTTTCGTTTCTTAGTTTTTCTTCTTCTCTTCTGTTCTTAATCTGGTCAATTATTTCATTAAGTTTCTCCTGCACAGCTGTCACCAATGTGAATATCATTACCATTCCCAGGTTTTCTTCAGCCTACAAAAGAAAGAGGTTATTAGAAAGGACTAAAGGACAGTAAAAAAATCCCCAACATCAGTATGTGCACTTTATCAATTGCTAATGTGTTTTTGCGGTGTAAAATGTCACGTGTGCAGACCTGTTGCTTTAAAAGTGTTAGAATGTCTTCCGTGTCTGAATCTTCCAGGTTCTCCTGTGAGAAGATCTCCCACAGAGGGGGTTCGTCTGGATAGTTCTCCACATATGTAAACTTAAGAGTCACCTCCCCCGCTACAACAGACAGAAATCAGTATTATGTTGAGATTTTGAAGTTGCTGCTTTGAGCAACAATTTAACCCTAAAAGTAAAGCCTGCTTATGTATCATATTTGATACACAAATTTCTAGGGCCTCTCAGTTATCAACATGATCTTAAAAAAAAAAAACTTGTACACAATCTTATATTTTTCTTTTGTTCTCTGATTGATAGTTTACCATCAATTTTGCCCACCAGCTTTGATCATAAAACTAAGCATTATCAGGAGATTTAGAGTGACAAGTGATATTATATGCATTTTATGTACGCAGTCTGTTATACTGTTGCAATTACAATATATCAGAATTTCATCTTACTTTCTGGCCGCAAAAATATCAGCAACTGCACCAAATTACATATTGTTGCTCAGTTTGGGCAGTGTTTTTTTTCCTACTCTGTATTCTTCTATATAATACTGTATGAGCCATAAAAGCCCTATAGATATCAAATGTGACAGTTCACAGGCTTAATGATAGCAAAACATACTGTAACATATTCCGTGCACAGACACAGATAATAAAGCATATGAACTTACTCTCTTCATTTTCTCCCGCATCAGAAGTAACTGTGATGGTGAAGCTTGAGGGCTCCTCGGAAAGCACTGCATGAATGAAAATATTGTTAGGAAAGAAACAAACTAATGACATATACAGAGCTCACTATTATTCATCACTAAGTTCCCACAGCCTGGAAGTAAACAGGTATGGGTGACCATTGACTGAACCAGTACTTCCACAGTTCATTCAAAACAGCACGTAAACAGAAATCTGACAACTTCTGCTTGGCATCTTATTGCTGACCATCGGTTATTGTTTGCTTTGTTTCTTAACCTTCCACAGCTTAATCTGCTGCTATAAAGAATGATATCAAAGAGATGACCGAGTGGCTCGTATGTTTAACTAACTTTGTTTCACTAAAAGCTAACGTTAGTAAGCTAACGAACAGCGTGGCGAATTTATAGGCATAAAACATAAACTTGGCTGTCAATCTTACCTGTAAATGAATCTGGATAAATGGACTCTATTGCTTCTAGTTCATTCCTCTGCTCCTCGCCGTAGTCTGTCATTTTATGTTACAAATGTCCATAGATTAGAGCCTGCATGGAAGAAACGTGTGCTAAGGCCCGGCTGGCATCGATGCTGTCTGCGATCATCAGTAATGTCTGAGCTTGGTTTGGGTTGGGTGAGTAACACCCCGATTTTACTTGCTCTGCTATACATTAGTACCATTGTAGTAATTCATGCTGTCACACTCTTGAATCCATTACAAAAAGACTGTATATAAAATAAACAATGTATATAAAATAAACGTGTGAAAAGGCTTGATTCTGGCATGGATTATATAGCCTGGCGGTCCAGCCACTTTCCCCTACTGCCTTTCCACAATCAAAGCAAGTTTATTTTTTATGTAATATATGTGAATTAAAACATGTAATTATATCATTTTTAAATCCCAAACTTCGGAAATCAATTTATAATCCGTGTCTTTTATTATTACTTATTAATCTGTAGTTTTGTTTATCTGTTAAGCTGCACAAACCCTATCGTGGCCGTGAGGTGCGAAACAACATTACAAATTGTGAAACACTTTTACGAAGCTCGAGACAAATTTACATTTTGGAAAACATTTTTACCTATCATAAAACACAATTACATGGGAAAAACACTTTTACCAAGGACGAAACAAATTTACATTTTAGAAAACAAATTAACAAGACGCAAAAACACTTTTACCAGTCCCGAAAACAAATTTACAATGACAGATTCTTCACGGAAAAGGGAATGTACCACACACCGAAGTGACGCGGTGAAAGGTGTTGTTGGTGAGCGCGGTAAATTCGTGTTGTGGTTGTGGTGTAAATGGCGTAAATAAAGTTTATGGTGACCGAACATGGACTGCGGCCGAGGGATGTTTTGCCCGTTTTGTGGCAAACACATGAGCAGCTTAACGCGGTTTTGCTTTACGTGTGGTCGGTGTTTGGAGTTTCTAAAGGACGCGGACCAGACGGAAACACAGGGGACGTCTGGACAGCCGGCGGACAGTGCTAAGCAAAGTAAGTTGTTATTTGTTATTTTTTAGTGTAGCAAAACGCTAGCTATCTGAGGCCATGTGAATAAAAATCAGTAATGCTAATAATGATTTTTTTGAGCGGCTTATAACTTTCTGTTTTGAAACGGAACTCTGTCCATTTCAGCCGAACAACCATGCCCATCATACAAACAGTTCATGGAGTACAGAAGCTCGAAGTCAAAAGAACGGCAGTCTTTTAACTATGGGCCAAAAGGAAGATTTAAGCCTAAAGAAAGAAAACACGTCCAGGTAAGTTGTACTGACCGTCCTATACAATTTTGCAATGCTCTATATGTATTTGTGTGTATGTGTATATTTATTTTACCTATGTATAACGTTACATAAATTATATATCTTTGTTATTTTACTAGATAAATGTAGGATTGATGGCGCCACATGAAACTGATGGAACCGATTTAAAACCTCTAAGGAGGTTACTCCCGGACCCGGTAGGTAGCAGCACCTGATCTACTGAAACAAGCTGTACAGAAAATGAGAACATTTAACAAGGACATGCACGAAGGACCTTACGTCCTTTTGTATCCAGACTGCTCAGAGGTGGTCCATGTGCCTGGGTCAGAAAGGCCATTCAAATTGGCAGCAGAATAAAAAGGAAATAGGAAAGGCATATTCCAGGATCACTTTTTTCATTTGCCTAGAAAAACACTATAAAAGAGGTTAGTGGATCTCATGATTCAATATTTTTACATATTTTGATACTCTGCTGGATAATGTTTGTTTGATTTATTTTTTCAGTGGATGATACCTCAGACTCTGATTCTGATTCTGAAATTGTCATCACAACAAGGAGCACAGCTGAATTCAATCGAGCTGACACTTTGGTACAACAGTTATTTCTATTTTTTTTAATATTTATGTATGTTTGTATTTATTTATTATATGTACATTGGATTTTACGCATAAAATCTTTGTCCTGGTCAATAATTTAGTGGAAAAAGGTTTGTTTTGATTATTTTGCAGTAACTATTATACAGTAACACAGGAAACCATTCAGCATTGATATATGCTGTATGTGGTAATGGAACAATAATGGAAGCTGTTGATATTTTACCCGTTTCCTCTCAGGTTTTTGAACCACAAAATCGAAGTACTCCCAAACTCAAACTGGAAGATGAAAGGTAGGTGTTGCACACTTGTACACAAAGGAACTTTCAGGCGTGCATGGGTTGAAATTATTTCTTTACTTCTTGACTGGAAATAATAATAATTACTCATATCTTATTGGGCTACAGTGCTTTCACTACCAGGTAAAGGGCAATTTAACTTTTTTTTTTTCATTTAACTCACAAAATTGTGATAAAACTACTTGCAGATATTTCACTACTTATTCACATACACATTATACATTTATATTGCTGTTTTGGAGATGTTTTACCACTTTTGTTCACTGGAAATACAGCAAGACCACACATAAGCTCAACGTTGCTACATGCTATCGGCTGTTTCTGTAACTGACTGAGGTGCCCCCTCGCTCCCTACCTAAAGGACCCACAGCTGCTTGTGTGAGCTTTACTTAATTCACCTGCAAGAGCTTATTGGTGTGTCCTAAAAACATAACAATAAGCTCTTGCAGGTGAATAAACACAAATGACAAATTAACCAAACCATTAAAAAAAAACATGTGAGAATGAAGTGGGGGGATGTAATGAGAGACAATGTTTTTTTTCTAGTGGTAATCAACCAATACGAATTGGCTGTATCTTGGTGTATACATAATGTTGACATGATTGACTGTAGGCCTGAAGGACACCTGCTGGTTTTAAGATGTCTAAAACACCACTCTAGCCAGAACACCTTGGCCACTAGAAAGACCCATTGTCTCTCATTTCATCGTTTGACTCGCTGACGAAGGCTAGATGCCAAATTGCATGAGAGTACTTTTAAATAATCTATCTTTAAGTTGTTGATGTGATCAGAGAATTCGCTCTGATGAACTTGAAACAGAAAATACCATATGTGTAATGTGATTTATAACAAAATAATCTTTTTTTTATAAATCTTTCTGTTCCCTCTACTACTACCTTTTACTCAAAACTACATTATAGCCTTTATCATGGAGCTAATAATTTTTATGTTTTATCATGTTTCAGAGATGCACCAGGACATTCTTCAACAATTCAGCCAGGACAGGTAATAAGGCAGACTGGCACCATGACATTTCTTGCTTTCAGTGTTGTTGTTTCAGACATTTTAATCTTTTTTCAGATAGTAATATCTGATGCTGAGGATCTGGATCCACCTGAAAAAAATTCTTGCTACAGGTAAATAAAAAAAAAATCATAATGACTGACATAATTTAAATTTATTTAACTGATTACATGGGGAGGACATTTTTGTTTGTAAGATGTTTTAACATGGAAATGATAATTTCCCAACAGTAAATACACAGACCTGTATTCACCAAATGTTGAGCAAGAGGACGAAGAGCCGGTTGCTGTCAATGTGAAGAATTCCAACACACAGCAATGTAATATGACAGCTTTTGACTATAGCACTTCTGTTTTTTCACTGTACAATAGTTCTGGTATATCTGGAATATCCACAAATTAAGTCACTTTTTGTCATTACAGGGAGGAGACGGACATTACATTACCTGACATTGTAGAAAACCTGTCACTTCCTATTGATCATAAAAGAGTCAGCCGGTTCAACATCTCAAGGGCTAATGTTTGGGATGGGGCAGTCAGAGGTTTCAAGCGTACAACATATTCTGAAACCTGTGACATGCTGGTCAATTTTACTGATGATACTGGTGTTCTGGAAGAGGGAATTGACACTGGTGGTCCAAGACGAGAGTTTTTAACTCTACTAATGAAACACCTAAAAGACCGGCCCATTTTTGATGGACCAGAAGGACATCGATTCTTGGTCTACAATGCAAATGGTATGCATATGGGTTAGATGTGTACTATAGGCTACTAATGGTTGGTTAATGATCATTGACCATATATATCACATGACAAATGCTTGTATATTACAGTATATAATGCATTGTTTGTTTTAATTTTGCAATATGAATTCATTCACAGCTGTTAGGGAGGATGAATACTACCTGGCAGGAAAGATGATTGCTGTGTCAGTTGTGCATGGAGGTCCAGGACCCCATTTCCTGTTGAAAGATCTTGTACATTATCTTGCAGGCCAGCCTTCATTCAAAGCACCAATTAATTTAATAACTGATGAAGAAATAGGGAAAGCTTTGCAAGAGGTGAGAATAGCATAAGGCTACGGTATGGTAGGTAGGGCAGAGTTTTACATAGTTCCTGCAGTGTTTTGAGACAGTGTTTACTTCCTATATCCAGTACAGAATTTGTTTCATTAATTTATTAGTTTTTGATGGTGTAAGATTACACTATGCTGTGTATGTATCTCATTAAAAAAATAGGCAAAGAGATACAGTGCTTACAGTTATTGACTGGGTGTTTATGCCCCTTTTCATGTGTTTCAGATTGAGAATGCTGCTTCATTGGATGCTCTGCATGAATGTATGATGAGACACAGCACAATGTTACAGACAGCAGGTTGTCTGAGACATGTGGCTACTGTGAAGAAAAGAGAGAAATTGTTTCAGACTACCTCAAATGTATATTATTGACCGCAACTCATCTGTAATTGACAGGTAAGATGATATTTGTAGTGTGATGAGATTTTCTTCTTTTTTATGTATTTATATAAGAATTTTTAGTTTGAAATACCTCAGGGTCCCCATCTTTGGTTTATGCAAGCATGTATATCCGTTACCATTTGTCACTGTGACAGAATTTGTAACTTAGTGTATTTCAACTGATATGTGATGTCGCTTCATTCTGTGCCTTGTCAAACTACAGTGCCTTCATTAAGTCTACTCGCCTTAAGATTCAATTTAAAATAGATATTAATCTTTTTCCTCATCAATCTACACACAATACATATAATGACAAAGCAAAAACAGAAATTAGATCTCAGGTTTTTCCTCCTGACTACTCCTCCATAGAGTTCAAGAGGAAAATCAGTCCAGTTACCCCTTAAAGTGATCCATCCACCTCTACTGCACATCTGGCAGCAGAGTGAGGTTTGAGGCTCACTTGATCCATCAAACCCTTGATGACTTGCTGCTGTTTATCCAACCACCTGCTCCATACTGTTGCCAGTGTCATTTACATCTGAATTCTATTCCTGCCCTGATTTGGAGTGGTGGAATTACTAGAAATTGTTGGGTCTTTGTATATTATAGAGTGTGGTCTCAACCTACTCTATCTGTAAAGTGTCTTGAGATGACTCTATGTTATGATTTGATACTATAAATAAAAATTGAATTGAATTGAATTAAAGGGTTATATAGGTTATTATATCATATAAAGCAGATATAATATATATTATTAAAATCAGATATAAGAGTGTGCTGATGTTGATGGGTGTGTAAAGCCTGAAACTTCATACACGAGGAATCCAGGCTGGAATTATTCCAAAGGTGGTTCAACAGCATACTGAGAAAAGGGTTCATTAACTTATGTGAATGTGATATTTCCTTTTTTTTTTTATTATTAAATTGGCTACAATTTCTAAAAAACTGTTTTTGCTTTGTTGTTGACGTATTGTGCGTATACTGATGAGGAAAATGATTAATATTACTATTTTAATTGAATCTGTAACACAACAAAGTTTGAAAAAGTGCATGGGGGTGTAGACTTTGTAAGTGCTCAAGCCACCCAGCCGTCTGTGTCATTCCAGTCTTCTGTTTCTGTGTGTAATACTTAGTTTGTAACAATTAACTTTTATGTGCAATGTGAAAATAGGGTTCTTTAAATCAATTTTCAACAACCGTTTTTCCCCCAAATGTATGTTTGTTAAGGTGGATAGTAATTGTAGAGAAAATAATATTTAATAGTTTTCTTTAATTTAAATTAAATTGCCACTACACAGCAGTGAAACAATGTTTGTGTTCACTCTGTAGATTCAGGGAGGGTCTTTCAACCCTGGAGTTTTTGACTGCACTACAGCAACACCCTACTTTGCTGGCCCCTGCCTGTGTGCCACTCTGAAAAGCAACTCACTGTTTTTGACCTTGAGATACTCTTCAAACCTGACCTCAGTTCTTCGGGGAGTAATCAAAGACTTAAAGAAAGTCAAACCATGGGCTACTGGGCAGACTATCTCCTTGATTGTGAAGGTTTGTTAGTTTATTTGTTTTTTATAACTAGTTAAGAAAACACATGGCAATTAAAGCTGCAAGCAGCATTTATCGGGGTTCAAGCATTTTCTGGCCTTTAAGCACATAAGCATCAAAAGACATTAAGTTTTATTTAGCAATAATGTAACCACCTAAATCACAGAAGGAAAAGACCATTACAGGCAATTTACCATAGGAATTATATAGTTTTCAAAGCTTTTTGAAAGTTATAGTGCCACTTATGGTCCGATCTCCATGAAATTTTGCATGCTTCTTTAGAATGTTATGTCTCATATGCTCACCAATTTTTGTGAAGTTCTGAGTTTTCGTTTAGGATTTATAGGCTTTTGAGTGTTTTGCCACGCCCATTTTCTAAATGATGCCCTAATGGCTACCCAAATGGTAAAATTCAACTTTTTTTAGATAATTATCGATCTAGAGAGTCCAGAGAATTGTACTGCACTGGTTTGGTTGCGATTGGGCGAAAAATTTAGGACTAGTTCTAGAGTAGGTTTTTAAGATGATAGCGAATTTTTGATGAACAATTTGATTGACAGCAGTAGTTCTTGAGGCAAAGTTGTTCAGTATGAGGATATCTATCAAATGATATGCATCACGTGATTACAGAGCTGTTAAAACTTTTTAATATTAAAAAAAAACTAATAAAAATCAGTACACTTACAATAGGGTTTCAGCTCTTCGAGCTTGAACCCCTAATTATGTATCTGAATTGATTTTCTTTGCAGAAGGCCAGGCTGCTGTGTCTGTGGAAGATGTTTTGATGTTTGCTACTGGGCTGTCTTCACTTCCCCATCTGGCTTGGAACCACTGCCACAAATAAAGTTCCTGGATGACTCTGCATTCCCAATGGCAAATACATGTACAAACTCCTTGAAATTACCACTCCTAGACTCATACACTTTGTTTAAGTCACAAATGGACTTTGGAATTCAAAATAGTCCAGGATTTGGCTGTTTTTAAGCTAAATGATGGATGACCCTAGAGTTAAGACTCTGAAAACGTTGTTGTTGTTAAAGGTTCACTTTAAAGTGCAGTTGCCAAAATTGTTTTTATAATGTAACAGTATGTGAGCATGTTTTTTTTCTCACCGTTAACATTTTGAAAATGTTGTAGATTCGTGACTCTCAAACTGGGATCCCTTTGTGAATCACTGTTTTAGATAAAGAAACAAGTAGTTCAAGAAGTTTTGTTTTCTATACTACAAAAATTTAATAAATACTTATTACTATTTTTGATTAATTTACTTCACACTTAAAAACAATTAAGCTGTGGGTGACAGATTCATAAACATTGTGTTCAGACAGACAGCAGTATTCCACCACTACAAAAACCCCTCCCTTTTTGATCATTTCATAGCTGAGCCATTTCTTTTAGTTTCATGTACAGTTCTGATGCAGACTCCCAGTTCTCTGGCTTCTGTAACTGATTGTGTTCCATGGCAAAGTCCAAGTACTCCTGCATGTTTGGGTCCCCACAAGGAGTCATTGACAGGCTAGCCTCAGGAAGGGCATCCAGTTCAGCCTGTTCAATTTGAAATCCGCAGTCTCTGGAGCCAAACCTATGTAAATAGAAAACATAAGCATTTCTTTTCATTTAAGCTAAAACGTTAGAATAATACTTTTATCTGTTTATTACCAATGTATCACCTGTGTGGTAAGTAGTAGAGTTCATTGGGCACTCCTCCTGGACATGCTGCTGTTCTGGAAGGGCGAATCCTGTGACTGTTCCACAGTCTCACACACTCATCCAAGTCCTTCTGAATAACATCACCAAAGCAATATCTCAATAGGCACTGATGCTCATGACTCCCGTTGAAGTATCCGGCTTCTCTAAGGTCTGCAAATAACTCCATCCAGAACTGAGACCTATAGAAATTGATACAAATTGTAGTTATACTTTTAAGCATATACACGTTTGAATAATAAAATCAATGGTTAGTCGTAATGATATTATGGTCTGCATCTTTTGGTCATTCGATTTTCTTTTCAGGAACAACTACTTTCCTGGCGGGCTGTATTTTGTTTTACATTTTGTACTGTATTGATCTTTATTGTGCTCGTTTTTTGTTTTTCATTACTCGTTCCTGAGAAGAAAATCGAATGACCAAAAGATGCAATGACCCTTTATGAAGACCACTCACCTTCCCTTTCTAAATATAGACCACCAGGACTCAATACGCTGGTTATTTATAGATGAGCGTACATGTGGCTGGACGCCAGAGTAGTAGTCACTGTGATGGTGGCGTAGCGTACATTGAATTGCAGCCATTATGCCGTTCTCAGTGCCGCAATCAGTCCTCAGTCTCATGGGGATGACACCGAGGTTTCGCACACATGACATGAAATAGTGAGCAATCACTGTTGGGTTATTATTTGTTGGTCCACATTCAAGCCACAGTACTTTACGTGAAAATCCATCTATGCATCCCGATATGGCAAACGAATGGCTTAAGTTTATCATAACCATCTGCGTGCCACATATAGTTAGGTCCCATTGAATGGTAGGTTCTTCTTGTAAACCTGCGTGTTCTGCTCTCACACCCTCGAGGATTAAGCTCCCGGAGCAAATTCATCACATCATCTCTCTTCACTCGAAAATTGTACTTTTGTTTAAGTACCTGCCACATCGTGCGGTAGCCAAATAGTTGTCCAGGTCCACGAAGTTCCAATCTGATGGCGTTACTCACGGAGTTTGGAGAGGAATAATCCTTTCTGCGGTACAACCCGGCTTCGTTCAGTTTACTTTGAAGAGTCCTCAAGCTGATGTTTACACCGTGTAGACTTGACATCATGTCCACGATTACAGCGTACGAGTGGCCCTCGTTAAAATATTGAACACATTGATGCAGTATGTCTGATGTTTCCGTCTGGTCCGCGTCCTTTAGAAACTCCAAACACCGACCACACGTAAAGCAAAACCGCGTTAAGCTGCTCATGTGTTTGCCACAAAACGGGCAAAACATCCCTCGGCCGCAGTCCATGTTCGGTCACCATAAACTTTATTTACGCCATTTACACCACAACACAACACGAATTTACCGCGCTCACCAACAACACCTTTCACCGCGTCACTTCCGGTGTGTGGTACATTCCCTTTCCGTGAAGAATCTGTCATTGTAAATTTGTTTCGGGACTGGTAAAAGTGTTTTGCGTCTTGTTAATTTGTTTTCTAAAATGTAAATTTGTTTCGTCCTTGGTAAAAGTGTTTTTCCCATGTAATTGTGTTTTATGATAGGTAAAAATGTTTTCCAAAATGTAAATTTGTCTCGAGCTTCGTAAAAGTGTTTCACACTTTGTAATGTTGTTTCGCACCTCACGGCCACCGTACAAACCCTCTCACAGCATGAATTGGGATTTATGAATTAAGCAGACACTGGTTGTAGAGTAGTTTTATTGATTGTGCATTTATTAATTATACAGGCAGGAACAAAATTATAGGCCTTTCCTTATTCTGGATATGGTTTTGTCTTGTGTTGAAACAGCTTAGACCAGTTTGGACCAGCTAAAATTCACTTAATACACTTTAGCTTTAGGCAGGTAGCTACCGGCACAGGCTGTTATTGTTACAGTTAGAAGAGGCTAAGCATACAAACACACCTTATACCGTTAACCAGCAATACATTTGAATTGGTCATTTACCAGCTGAACAAACTAGAATGGTCTAGGTTGCCTTTTTCAGCAGGGTAGAAAAGGGTACATTTTCTGTATTTTTGTGAAAGGCTAAACAATATACATTCATAATATAAATGCAAATATTAAAATATAGTATAAATACATAGAGCAAGGAAAGAAAAAAATACAAAAAGTATTAGCATTCAGTACAAAATTGCAAAACATTTTATATATATATATATAAATAAACAGTTTAACAGGTTTTATGTACATGCATTACTTTCACATACAAGCAAAACATTTAGTTTATTTGTCTGTTACATTTAAATCAAAACATGGACTGTGTACTTGTCATTGTAGTTTCTGTTGCAGTTACTCGCTGTCATTTATAGTTCTGTTTAGAGAACGATTCATTAATATTCTTGGTACAAACCCACAACTGTAATTGTATTGTAACAGCTTTTGTTAGTACAACTTTTTTAATAAGTTTATTTAGACACTTTAATAGACTTTATTTTAAGGTGTCCTTGTTACATTGTAATTATTAGTGCTTTCAAACGATTAATCGCAATTAATTGCATCCAAAATAAAAGTTTTTGTTTACATTATATATGTGTGTGTACTGTGTATATATATTATGTATATATAAAAACACACACATTTACATGTATGCATTTAGCAGACGCTTTTATCCAAAGCGACTTACATTGCATTCAAGTTACAGTTTTACATTTTATCAGCTCTTGCTTTCCCTGGGAATCGAACCCATGATCTTGGCGTTGCTAGCGCCATGCTCTACTATTTGAGCTACACATTTTCAAAATATATACTGTATGTGTGTGTATTTATATATGCATAATAAATATACACAGTACACAAACATATTATGTAAACATAAACTTATTTTGGATGCGATTAATTGCGATTAATCGTTTGACAGCACTAGTAATTATACATATAAGTACTGAGTAATATTAATTCACGACATGTGAGTAGGATGAGACTTTCGTTTAGGGTTAATTGCATGTAATTATGCATAGTTTATTGTTATTATAATAGTAAGTACATCTAACGTGTAATAAGGACACCTTAAAATAAAGTGGTATCCCTGTGCCTTTGCTTTTAAAGGAAAGGACCTTGAGCCAAGACTCAGGTCAGCCACTATATCTCATAGCTTTGTACACAAGGGCAAGACTGTGGGTATGACTCAGTTTTAATGTCATTAGGCTACAGTTAGTTGTTAGGCTACATTTTGTTACTTCCAAGCAATATTTTTGCACACTCAACTTTAACTTTAAACTTACATTGAATAACACAGTTTAATATACATTAATGTTTTTGGTAATTTTTTCACTAACTATTAACCTGAGTATATTTACTTCTCTTTCACAACAGTGCAGGAAATGCATACCACAGACATGCTGGAAACCACCACCTTACTATGTGTAATATTTGTGACATTCTGTAGTAATTGGTCCTATGATTTTTTTGAAAAGCTATGCTAAGAGAAACTCGTTTTGAAAAAGAGGGCCCTATTCAGAGCTGATCTGTGGGTCAAATCTACTGAAGAAATGAGTGTTGGGGACTCTGAATGTGGGTTTCCTGTTTGTCAAATCTTCTGCATAAAACCAGCAGAGGAAATAAGCATTGCGGTTTACATGTTTTTTATTTTGTTGTTTGACATATGTACAATGTGACCTTATTGTAGATTTTAATCAATATTGTGCTGGACAGTTACTTATCAGTACCAAAGTCTTTTGAGATTATCATGCATAAAAGTAACACATTGGCTGTTTTATAAGGAAATGGTGAAAAAGATTTTCAAATGTAGAGAGGCATAAAAGAGCTACCGAATCTAAGAGTGCACAAGGCTTGAATGACAAATGCCCTGAGAATAATTTTTTTTTTTTCTTTCCTTTTTGACTTTGTAAATCCTGAAATACAACATTCAAGCAGTATGCAAATTGAATGTTGTTTTGGAAAGTGTCAACCAAACCTTTCAACGTCTCTTTATAGAGCCTGAGATCTGTGTTGGTTCACTGATATAAAAGTGTAAAACTGTAAGTATTTGCCTTTTGAATAGTGCAACGACCACTTGCTTAATGGATAATTTTTTTCCCAAAAACTGTCATTACAACACTTTCAATACAGATTGTAGCTACCAAACAAAAAATGAATTCTATCTTGATTCACAGTGACTTGTTGTCTTCAAGGTCATATTCTGGGCTCTACTTTTTCTAATTCCAGTTACCAGTCCATGCAGTGTTCTATGTCATCTCGATGCCATCTTGCCCCTCTAGAACAGGACGCTTCTCAGGGCTGTAGTCCCGATCTGCACGCTCCACGTATCTCTGCAGCGTGCTGTAGTACTGTTCACTTTGTTTAAAAGTGTATGCAGTAGAGATCTCCTCCCAGGCCTTGTGATTTGGAAAGGGAAATGGTTCGGGACTTTTGTTGTCAAAGAAACTCTTGAGATTTCTCTCTGCCAGTTTGTTGGCATAATCTTCTGCAAACACCTCAAAATTTTGCTTTTCCTTCTCCATGTAGATCTTCTGGAAAGTTAACTGAAGGTAGCTTACTTTAGAGCGACAGTTCTTAAAGCAAGTTCCAATTAGGGCTACTGTTGCAGATATGATAATGATGGACCAGCCGAGGATCTGCGAACATAGATCAATCAGTTGAATGCTATAAGATAGAATAATTTATAGGTTAATAAGTGAATTAATAAGTTATTATAGCAAATTATTATTATCGAAATTTAGCAGGCAAAAAGGTAAATTATATTTGTGAATGTTTTAGGGAAGCATGAAGCACAACTAACACAGAAATCACTTTCAAACTGCTTTCTGTTGGTCAGCACAGTGAATTTTGTGACCAGTTTGAATCTTTTGCGAAATTTGCTGGGGGGAAATCTTTTGCCATACGGTCATATTCACCCATACTCGGCTAAATCTTGCATGCAAAATCCAGTCATTCCAATAGGAATCCACACAATCAGGAATTTTGCATGAGGAGAAAAGGTTCCCCATGCAGATTTAGCTTATGTTCAAGTTGGTCATGCAAATGTGCCGTGCTGACCAACAGAGAGCTGCTTGATTTAAAAGTGACTTCAGTGTGAGCTGTGCTTTATACATCTTCACGCTAAGGACAATAAACTTTAATCATGTTAGATATAATTTTAAATTTAACGTAGATGAAAACAGGCTTTGAGGGATACACTTACTGTTTTTACAATGGCATGCACTGTATAAAGGTTCTAGATCATGTAATTCTCACAACTTAGAACTTTCAAAACTGTTTTTTGAAAGTTTTTGTCTACAATTTTGTCTACTAATTTTTTTTCTCTGAAAGATGTTTATTAGCTGCACAATCAGTACATTGGTGAACACTGTACTTCTTTCCCTCACAGCTTTGTTTTTATTCCTGTCAATATGGCGCTACCCTGATTACAGTCTATAGGCGTGATTTTTTTTTTCCCCAAACCAGTTTTGTTGGTCATTTCAATCACAGTGATGAATGCCTACATCAAACACTAACCCCTAACTCTACCCCTCACCCTAACCCTAACTGCTGGGTGGAATTTTTCACTGAACTGGTTTGGGAAAAAAATTGCACGGTCTATAGACACTGGACCAATTTTTGCACACTAAATTTTACAAAAATGTATCTGTGATTGCCTCTTCATGCAAAATTCCCAATCACATGGACTGCATTTTGCCTGCGAAAGCTTTAAAGCTTCTGCTAAGAAAAAATTAGTCCACTACAACGTACAAAAAAAATCAGCCTAGCAACATGACGAACATTGCACCAACATTACAGTAATGAAATCCTCTCGGGTCATTTTCATTACAACACAAGATGGCGACAGTTGCGATTGACACAAGAGTGTGAGTCCGCTGTGTTTTACGAAAAATAGTGCCCGATGAATGGACTGATATACAGTTACCATGGCTGATGAAAAACATTACGAAATATCAGTCTGTTAGTACTGCGATTGACCAATTTTAATGAAGTATTCCAGAAAAATAAATAAATTTATATATAGCTATAGGTATAAGAAAATATAACATTTTTACAGTAACAGTCTGTGCTCACCTGTGACTGGGCTCTTAACATCAACAGCAGTTCCATATTTTCATTCGGAGGCAGCTGGGACTTGCTGCAGGGCACTCGAGGGAGCTCGTCCTGGCATGTAC
The DNA here is from genome assembly GCA_027422415.1 of Schizothorax lantsangensis. Lineage (NCBI taxonomy): Eukaryota > Metazoa > Chordata > Actinopteri > Cypriniformes > Cyprinidae > Schizothorax > Schizothorax lantsangensis. The sequence goes on from CM049850.1 coordinate 23,808,509, forward strand.
GTGTCTTGTTTTTGCAGAACATTTGCACTACCACATTTTCATCCAGGCCACTAACAGCACACTCATAAAAAGTTCCATTTAACAGTGCTACACTAAGCCACATGACAGGGGCAATGCAGGCTCCAGATAGCACTTTTACAAACACCTGCAAGCATCCCATAAAGTTACCCCTGGGGCAGAGTTTGAGAGGGTTGAGACAACACCCAGTATATAACCGCCAAAGACGTGTACTAACAAAGAGTCCAATCGCCAGCAAGACAACAGCAGGGCCGATCAGAAAAGTTAATCCATAGGCAAAATTCTGTCTACGGTTGCACGGACACTGGAAAGACACCATGGAGAAAATTCGTTCACTACCTATTGTCAAAATAGCCATGAAGCTGTAGCCAATAGTGGTCTTCTGGTTGGTGAGGAATTTTAGGACAGTCTTAAACGAATCCATAGCTGGTACAGACATGGCTGCAACACTCCAAATAAGCTGCTGAACTGAAAGAGATGATTTCTGCTATGGCACTCCCTTTTCTCGCTCTCTTATTTTCACTTTGTTTTCCACACTTCCTTTATCTCCTCCTTTTCTGCCTCTGGATTCCCCACAGTTCATCAAATCCCTCCCCTGTCCATCCTTTTCCCCCTCCCATTCAGTGAAAGACCGTGACCAAAACCAGCCCATCAGGTTCTGCCAGAAGTCACAATAGACTACAGATGCGTATACGGACACATTTACACATCTTGCAACAGCAGTCAAACAAATAAAATCCCAACAATGCAATTGTCGGCCGAGCTTTGTAACTGACAATGTGCTTTTTATTATTGGAATGCCAGAATCTGGAGGTTGCTAGCAATGGAATTTGGAAATCTAGTGGCTGGAACAGCAGATTAGTGCGTGTTAGGTCAAACAAAGAAGTGTATTGCAACATTATGCTTTACATTAGGTAAAAAGGAAGTGGTTCATTCTGGTTCTGTATGAGGAGACACTTTCTGTTCTGCTCTAGTGACCGCTGTTGTACCCTGCACTTCTCCCATAAAGACTGAACCTTAACGCTAACCGCAAATGGTAGAACTTAATGAATATTGATTTTTTTTGAGTGAGCTTTTAGCAGTGTAATTTTCAAATTATACATGATTACTTCATGAATAAAGCATCAAAGTGCTGCCTGTTGAAATATGAGATCACTAATCATCATGTGCATGATGCAAGTTGAAGCGACACCAAAAGTCTAGCATCATAATGTAACTCTTTGTTTGTACAGTCCTTTAGAAATGGTCAGGGCACAGCTGTTCAAATACTAATGAATGAGGAAAACAACTGACAATTATGAAAAATTCTACTTGCCATAAGCAAAGTTTTTTATTGTTCATATAAAAAATATATTGAAAGACAAAAATAAAATTAAACAATAAAAACCCAGTAATCATACAATTGTAGTATTCAAAAGAAAAGCTAAAATAGAAATACTAGAAGAACTGACACTGTAAAAGGCACAGAAAATAAAGAAGCAAGTACAGCTCTGTTTATGCCCATAATAACAGGGTAAAGCATGAAAAGCTGTCAATTAGACAGCGCCTACAGGACCAGTTTGCCTTCATCCACAAATGCAAGTGCTGCTGGGTTTGAAAAATCATTTTCAGACCTCACAGAAGGCCTTACTACTGGATTTTCAAGGTCCTCACAAGTGCACACATACTTGTGCAGGATGCTGTAGAATTTGTCCATGCTTCGGAACTTGTAGAAGGAGGAGATCTTCTCCCAGGCCTGTCTGGGTGGACTCTTCATAGGAATGGGTTTGGTTAAATCAAAGAAACTTGTTATGTTTCTCTTTGCAAGGTTTTCGGCATGCTGGGCTGTATAGTTGTCCAAAAACTCACTCTCCTTCTGAGTGTACATCCTCCAAAACTTCAGCTGCATGTAACTGATTGGAGAATAGCATCTGGCCATGCATGTGAGCAGAAAGGTGAACGTCATCACAGAACCTATCAGGATCCAACCAAGTACCTAGAAGGATTTTCCAGAATTATTCAAATATTAAGAGACATATTTGTTGAAAAATAAAACTGAGATATGTTAAAGCACAGATATCACTAGATTTTTTAAGATGATAGTAGAGGACCTTATGAACGCAAACAACAAGGTTAGGCCAAGGCTTCTGCCTGTAAACGCCACTCCTAAGAAATTTGCCTTAGTTTTTTTTTGAAAATGTGAATGAGAAAATTACCTTTATTAATACATTTAAAAATATTTATTCTGGTAGGCTAGACCTAAATATTTTTGTTTTTGACTATGAATTATGGACTACAAGTTAGTCAGAGTGATCTAAATTCTGCAAACCAAGGTAACAGGAAACGTTATCAGAATTGTGGCTAACGTTTTGGCCAGGTTTTTTCAAACTTATGAACAATCATTATTACAGTAACGTTAATAAAACGTTTGTTCAAAGTTATCTGGTTTTTAATGGTGTTCTCAAAACGTTATTTATACATATAGTTCATGGATTTTTCTGAAACATTTTAACTTTTTTATTTGTTAGCCTACTTTCAAAAGTAGGCTAGCATAATGCCATGTTCGCAAAATTATAGAAATGGAATGTTCATATAACTTTAACTAATAAAGTTTTCTGAGTTTTCTGCTCAGTGCTCACCTGCGACTCTGCGCGTATGATGGACAGCACAGCCACTCTCTCACTCTGCGGAATTGCGGTTCCATCACAAGGGAACTTCTCCAGCTCTGTCCAACAGTGAGGAATCTTATCTTTGCAAAGGTGACGTCTAAAAAGTGTAATGTTGGTGCCAGTCATTGAGCACTCGAAATACACCCCTCTGAGTAGAGCCACTGCGATCCAGCTGAGAGGAGCGACCATCGCAGTCGTGGTGATTTGAAGAAAAACACACAAAAATCCAATCGCGAAATTAAAACGACATAGCTTCGATTTCCTAAGGCACAGACCTGTGAACAATTTCCAAGTTTTATTGCTCAACATGTAACTCAAGATGAGCAGAGCAAGCGCGGGTACGAGGAGGCAGACGTTGCCATAAACGAAATTCCAATCATTGCAAGGACACTTAAAAGCAAAGACCGAGAAGATGTGCTCGCTGCCAGCAGTTATAAGAGCAATCAGTCCGAATCCTAAGTTGGTCTGCTGTTTCTGAGTGAAGCTAAGCAAAGGTTTTAACTTATCCATGCCTGCCAGCTAGCTGACGACCGTAAGCTCTCTGTTCTTTAACAATAAACCATGAAATTGCACTCAGTTCCGTTATGAGACACTACTGAGTGTCACCTTCAGGCGCGCGCGCAATACAAGCTCCCCGTATAGATACAAGCATACAAAGTGTTGGACTTAATTTAAGGAAAAAGGGGTTAATGTTAGATTTTCAGCTGTAATGGGAAACTGGCTTTATGAAAAATTAAGAAACTAAAAACACAATTGTTAAGTCTACACACCAGTTTCGTTTAAAGGCATTGCAAGCGAATGTGGCACAGTATGCAAAACACTTCATGCTTTCAATGACGTGTGATGTTGCAATCTGCATATTGGACCACAAAACCAGTCGGGTCAATTTTTTTAAATTGAGATTTACATCAAAGCTGAATAAATAAGCTTTTCGTTGATGTATGGTTTGTTAGGATATAGGACAATATTTGGCTGAGATACAACAAGGGTGCCTTTAAAGTTGTCCAAATGAAGTTAAATGCATATTACTAATCAAAAATTAAGTTTTGATATATTTACGGTAGGAAATTTACAAAATATCTTCATGGAACATGATCTGTACTTAAATATCCTAATGCTTTTTGGCATAAAAGAAAAATGGATAATTTTGACCCATACAATGTATTGTTGGCTATTGCTACAAATATACCTGTGCTATTTATAACTGGTTTTGTGGTCCAGGGTCACATATTAGTTCAACTAGCTATAGTACAGTCTAAACCAGTGGTTCTCATTCAGGGGCCCGGTACCACTAGAGGGCCTCGGAAAACTTCTAATGGGCCCTGAACATGACCTAAATTGTTTTAATTTTAATTCATTTTAAAAGTGTGATTTTTGGGGAAAAAAAAAAGTATAAATAACATCTTAAAACTTAATGGGCGTCGCCAAGCTTATAAATTACTTAAAATTTTTATGCAATAAAATATTTTAATATTTTTAATCTTAATTTAAATTAAAGGATTATGTGGCTTTTTAATTAAAACCTAGGCTATACATTTTACAAATAATTGTAGTTTTTTTTTTTTTACTTGTGGGTCTATTTATTCACTGATTATGTAATAAAACAACATATCAAATACCAATATATACTTCACTCAAAATCAATAAGACAAAAATCTCACAATGTTTTTGCTGGTTTACACTTCATATTCGGCGCCTCGTGGACACACATGATCCCGCGCATGTGACCGCAAGAGGCGGGGACTGATTAAGACTCAAGCGTTTACAGTAGCTCAGATGCATCGGGCATAGACGTGACGAGTTACACCCCCGGTCTCTGGACAGTTTTCTCCTGGGGTCGATGCAGATATTTTGTTTGAGTCAGTCAAAGTTGCCAAGTGACCCGACGTCAGATAAAATCAGTTCGACCGAGAGAAGAGGACACTGGAGACGAAGGTACACTGCGTGCGTGCGCATTTTAGCCCGGTGTATGTTTGTATTTTTACCCTGTATATTTTCTAACATATAGAAGCGTTTAGACAGTGTTTACGGATGGATGCTGAATGGATGTACCGAAACACTTCACAGATGAACGTCATGAGGTTGCAGTTGGGCGGGTCTTCAGTGAGGATTACATTTATTGTTGCCCAAATATTCTTGGTTCTGCCCTGTTGCTAGGAGACCTTTGACAGCTGAGGTTTAAAGTGATTGTGAAGGCTACCAATCACTCTAATCTGTATTTAGTGACAGGGTTGCTTTGTGTTCGTGACGTAATTAACTTGTCAAAATAATAACAATAATGGGCAATATAACATCCGTCTACAGATTATTATTATTATTATTTTTTAGTAATATAACCTACACTTTGATTTTAACGCGACGGTATCTGACTTAACTGTCAATTCAGCCACCTCTACTTTGATGGATTAAGGGTGTATTCTGGTTAAGTAGGTCAGTGACAGGCTAAAGATGATACATGGGACCATTTGAGTGACACACCAAAGCTATTGAGAAAATGTATGTCATACTGTATCATGGACATTAGTTTTATGGCTCTTGTGCCTTTCCTTTTCCTTCTTTTCTCCTCCATCGTCCGTGGACCACAGTCTGCTGGCTGAAGGTCATTTTGTAATCAGATCAATATCTGCTGGGATGCCTCAGACACGATGGGCCGTTAGGCTCCAATGAGTCCTGCATCAAATCGCCTACTCTCTGCCTTGAAACCATTTGACCATCACATGTGGCTCTATGAGAGGAGCGTCACAGACTGATTTTGGATCAGAATGAACTTTGCCTCTAGCTGTTTTGTATCCAAACACATTGTGCATCAGTAGGGTGAGTGGTGTTTTTATTATGTTTCTTCTATTGTGTTGTGCTTTGGATGAGCATTACTGCGTGAGTGAATCTCTCAAAAATATGTCTGGTCATATTTTCACTCCCCTGCTTTTCATACAGAAAATTAAGCCTGTATTTAGGATGGTTAAGATTTTTTTGACCTCATACCATATTTTTATAACAGTTATTCACATTTCATCCCTAGAATTCTCATTAATTTAATATGCATGGATGTTTTAATTTTTAGCTTGTGTGCAATTTTCATCCTGTCTGATCACACAATGATTTTATTTTATTGAAATTTTCATGTTATTTTGACAATTTAATTCAATTTGGACATTTTTTTTTTTTTTTAAAATTTTATTAGTATTATTTTTATCTGCTTAAAGCTAGTGCAATAAGTGCTATCAAAAAGTATAAATACAATTTAAATATTATATAATGATTTTATGTATTACAGTTTAAGAATTGTGGGAGGAAATGTGCTTATTTGTAATAAAAAGCTTATAACATGTGATATGCATCACATACATTTCTCAGTGGATATTTTACTCTGTTTTGCGGAAGCAAATCATTTAAATCTTTAAAAGCTCTTCATCGCAGTAGCTCCACTGAGATGCTCAGATATTCAGGCTATCAGAGGCTTCTCAGATATGTAGGCTGTGTCCTTATTCGCTGAGTCTTAGCTGTTTCTGTTCTCTCACTATAGAGTGCTGCACATGCTCAGTTGGGCCTGTCTGGTGTTTTGTAGAATCAGCAGGAAGCAGTCCTTCCTCCTCCTCCTCCTCTCTCCTCCAGGAGCATGCCCTCTGAGCCTCCTCCCAGGTACGTTCTGCAAACCTCAGTCTACCTTGAGAGGTGACTGTGTCCTCAGCGCTTTGGTGAGTTTTAATTTGATGTAGAAGCCGTTGGATTTGATGGGAGGTGTTGTGACATGGTCAGCTTTATTTAAAGAGCTCTGGAGGATGTCTGAGGTCATCCGAAGCTTTTATCTCCCAAGGCAGTATTACTTTGTGTTAACTAATACTGTAAAACATTTCTTGTTAAATTTACCACAGTGATGATATAACTGACACTGCAGAGGCATTTTGGTGACTATATTCTACAATTCCTATCTATACATATAAGATTAACATGATAAAAGATTAATATTAACCGGTATTAAAATCTTTTTGTAACTGCAAAATATAGTGAAAATAGCACTTATAGTTACAATGGAGAGCAACATGATGACTTCAGCAGTGCCCTCCTCTCCACCCCAGCAACTGTTGTCAATAATAACATAGAAAGAGCACAGTGTCACCCACATATGCCATCAGAGTAAAGCATGTATATGTCATGCCATGCCACAGTAATAAAATTAGCATTAACTAAAGAACAAAAAATGTAGCATTTAGCACTTCAATGTGCATAACTAACAAAAAATACCAGCAAATGTGTTGGTTTATTCAGCAACTTTTGGTAATGCCCATATCCATATTTATTCAAAGAAGGTTCATACTTTTTACCTATAATAATATAATTTTATTGTAAAAGTGTATATATTCCCTTGCTAAAGTATTATAAATATAATTTTGGTTGCAATTAATTTGTTTTTAAAACAAATTTATATAATTTAGACTTAAAATTTAATTTATATTTATCTTTAAATCTTTAAAGTAAAATTACATGTACTTTTTAAAACAAATAATAAATAAATAAATTTACTGTATCATTTCTGCATTCTTTTTGTTAAATAATTTTTTTTCCCCAGTGTACAGACTGAGAATGAGAGCTAAATCTGAATGTGTTGAGCTGAAAAGAGCTATTCAGGGCCACGGGAGCAGTGAGAATCAATGACATCTCACTTACTGAATAGATATATTGATAGACCTAGTGTTCAGCAGGAGGCAGAAAGACACATACGCACACATGCACACTTCATTGTTTCTGGCCACAGGGTTCCATGATGAGATGTTCACAATTTCCAAGCATAGGCTTGTCTTGCAGCATTGTTCTTGTGTCTCAGCTCTCAGGACATGCTGACAGGACAGAGGCTGTGTCATTCCAAATCCCACCAGGACTCTGTCCTCTCTGCCCTTAATCAGCAGCGCAAGGATGGACTGCTCTGCGATGTCACCCTGGTTGCCGGGGAGCAGAAGTTCCATGCTCACAAGGCAGTCCTGGCAGCCTGCAGTGATTACTTCCGGGTGAGATTTTACACTCTAGAGATTCCATCTCATGAAACATGATCAATGAGAGTATCTGCAACACAAGTTTCTTTAGGTTTCTATGCTCTGTATAAAGCTACACTTATGCTGGCATCCTATTAAGAGTACAGTTCTCCCAAAAATAGATATTCTTTGCTATCATGTCGTTCCATATCTATGGTAGCCCATTTCCACCAGATAGGAAAGTAATTATATGATATAATTATGACATACTAAGCTACAATTATTTTTTTTAGATCTATCTTTGGTGTTTTGCCTTTATTATGATACAACAGTGGAGAGCAGTCAGGAAGCAAAGTGAGAGACAGAGAGGGGGGTGGGATCCCTCGAGGTCCTCGAGCCGGGATTTGAACTCGGGATGCCTGTAACACAACGGCATTATATGTCAGCACACTTGCCTACTAGGTTATCAGGATCGACAGCCATAATTAATTCTAACATAAAAAGTTGAAGTGATGACATGAATTATGGCAATCTAAATTATGAACAATAAGAGATTATGAGATATAAAGTCATAGTTGTGACATACAAAAAACCAACAACAAAAAGTCAAAATCATTAGGTATGGGGTCAATCGATTATTATAAAAGTCTAACTTTTATGCCATAATTATGGATTAGTACGCCATAACTTTAAAATGTAACCTCATACTTGTGACTTAGTATCTCATATATCATAATTGTGACTAGAATTAATGATTTACCAAAGTATAGTATGTGTGTGTTTTTTTTAATGTGGCAGAAAAAGGCTTCCATTAATAGCCTTTTTTTTTTTTGAAACAGAAAGGGAGACATTAGGCAGAATGTTCACGCTGCTCTTTTCCATGCAATAAAAGTGAATGGGGACGAGTGCTGCTGAGTTCCAAAAATGAAAAAAGCACCATAAACGTACCATTAAAGTAGCCATTCGGCTTGAGTGCAAAATTCCAAATCTTCTGAAACCATCCAAAGCTATATGTACGAGAAAAAGACAGAAATGTAATATGTATAAGTCATTTTATATTAAAAGTGACGTGTTCATACATTCAAATGTGTATCAAAATGTTTTTGTGCCACGTTTGAAATCAGTGTGAAATTTTGGGAGCTGTACAGCATCATTCCCTTTCATTACGTGGAAAAGAGCATCGTAAACATACTGTTAAACATCTTCTTTAGTCCCTCACATAAGTCATACGAGTTTGGAATGACATGATAGTGAATAAACAATGACAGGATTTTCCTTTTTAGCAGCGCAATCCTGATTCAAATATGTACAGTTCACATGGAAGGCAAGACGGGAAATGAAAAGTCGGCAGCAGCCTGGAAACCGTATCAGTGAGATTTGATTTTGGTTTGTTCAGAAGATTACAAAGAAGAAATACGTCCAGCTCTGCAACAGAGAGAAAGATTATCTGCACAGTTCAAAGAACAGAATTAAATAGGGCAGGTATATTTATCTCTATATGTGTCCTGGGAAGCTCTCCACCTCTGTTGGGCTGGAATGATAAGATTGTTTCCCTCTGTTTTTGATTTTAGCCCTTGGTTTCTGATGAGGACACCTTCTGCCTTTGTTAACAAATGACTAAGGCTAGTCATGGCTTATGTAAAACATGGACTCATCCAAAGCTTTAGTCAATATAGTTACTGTGTACACAAATCAAAGCAAGCTTTTGGCTCTGTTTGACAGCTACCCTTTGACATTGTATGCCTGCAAGGTTTGTATTATTCCTGATTTCTGTTAGGTGGAACGGTTGAATAGATTTAAATAGGCATGAGCATGTGTCTGATGCTTTACTGTGAATAACAAAATGATTTGTGTTAGAAAATTAATCCTAAATCCTAAGTATTTCGGAAGTGGTCCTGCATTGTTTGTGCATGGATTACTCCTACAATTTTAGGGCTTGTTAAGGAGAGTGTTATTTGAAACACAAAAAGATAGTGACAAAACCGTTATATGGATGGACGAAAGCACTCAGAACCACCCTAGAAATGTGGCAGAGTTTATACGCTTAAATACCAGTCGCATTATCTTCAGAATATGTAAAAAATTATACCAGTTTACCCAGTGGCACCTTTCTTACTCTATTTTCAGGCATGATACCCATGAGAAATTACAGGATATTGCACTCATTCGTGCTTTAAAGGGGTGGTTGATTGCGATTTCACTTTTTTAACATTAGTTAGTGTGTAATGTTGCTGTTTGAGCATAAACAATATCTGCAGAGTTGCGGCGCTGAAAGTTCAATGCAAACGGAGATATCGTCTTTTAAAATTCTGGCAGTTTAATGCCTACAAAAACGACAGGTAAGGGACTACAACGAGTTACTTCCCGGGTCTGATACGTCACGGACCCAGATAAACCCTGCCCCCGGGAACACGCAGCAAAGGGGGCGAGGCCATGCTGCGCTGCTTTAGAGAAGAGGAAGAGAAAACTAGGGATGTACGTAAAAATCTATTCATATGAATCGCGATTCTGCCTTCTAACGATTCTAATGGATTCACAAGTTTCAAAATCATTAAAGCAGCGGTTCTTAATACTGTTACTCTGTCGCCCTGCTCTGCATCTCTCTCTCTCTCTCTCTCTCTCTCTCTCTCTCTCTCTCTCTCTCTCATTCAGATCGTCAGATAAGCTCCAACAAACTGTTCCATTTATACACTTATTTTCACACAGCAATGAGAAGCATTATAAATGGACACGCGTGCGGTTGCTGTGCTGTATTGAAGCTTTAATCAGGATAAAACCGTATATTAAAAGCTAACAGAAGCAGTAGCACTTACAAATAGCAGCGTATTTAAAAGTATGAGACAACAACAACCAAACATACCATTAAGAGCCGTGCTTGCACAGGTTCTGCACGATCCTCTTCACTAATATCCTCTGGGTCTCAATCGGGCTCAAATTGATAAGCATTATAGACAATGCCACTGTTTACAATTCAACCGAGCACATGCCACTGAGGAGAGGGGCGGGACGTTCAGACGTGCAGTAGAGGCGGTTTAGCGAATCACAACACACTGAGCCAGCTAACCAATCTCAGCCCATCGCGTATTTCTGAAGGAGGAGCTTCATAAAACCAGGAAATAAATCGAGGCGTTTGTCAGAGAAGGGACAGAGAGGTGTGGAATAAAGGTAAATTATGTGAAAAATAATGCGTTTTAAAAAAAAAACAAGCATGAACACATGTCTAGCTGCACCCCATAAACACAATCAAGCCTAGAAAAAAAACAGTCAACCACCCCTTTAACACATCAGCGGCACTAATGAATAAATGCGAACGGTGTAATCAGCGCCTGTGGCTCTGCCATTAAAGACAAACACTGTAATAATGACATTACACATTAGTCCAAAGATGTTTGTAGCAAAGCTCTTTGAGTAAACAAATCTATCTATCTATCTATCTATCTATCTATCTATCTATCTATCTATCTATCTATCTATCTATCTATCTATCTATCTATACGACAAACGCTGTTAAAGATACAAGTATATCTTTAACAGTTAATGACATCAGCAAAAATCATGACACAAGTAAGTTCAGTGACTCAGATGATGATTCAGTAACCACTCTGGCCAATTAACTTCAGTGAGGGATTCGCCAAACTGATTCAAAACAACAATTCATCTCTTTAAACTCTAAACTTAAAACCAGCTCACAAGAGTAATTTGTGAATCAGACTACACTGGTAGTGCTGTGTGTTGTTTTTGTCTGTTTTGTTCTTGCCACAGTTTTAGTGGTGCACTGTATAGACTTAAAACTTGCAATCACAGCTCACGTGAAATATGATTGCTTGGTACTGAAGATTCACTGTGCAGCAAAGCTGGAAACACTGATGTGAGGAATTGAATGATTCTGCATTATCATATGGCTCAAAAAGCATGCGTTGTAAACTAATTAGCTCGCAAAGCTGCTGTCTGAATAGCTTGCTCTGCTTTTCCAAGGTCAGAAGTCATCCAGCCAGACACACAATCCCCTTGCAAAAAAAACCCTGTAAGTCTTGCTTATGGACATTGGTGTCCCAGTAAGGAGCTCTCCAAGTAGCGTCAACAAATCTCAGCTCTAATGAGTCCTTTTGAAAGTCTGAATGTGATCTGAGGTCAGGCATTAAATAAGTGCTGCTCTTAAAATAGAAAATAGGAAAACATGGTACACTTGTACCAGGCACTTCAATTGTGAGATACTACTGGGGGAAAAGTTTCTGAAGGTGAGGTGACAAAGATAAGATGATAAACACTTGGCATCTATTTTCAGCACATGGAGGCTTCAGACTGAGCCAAGACCTGCATTAGATGTCTATTGATTCTTTCAAAGGACTATGCACTGATACTAATTTTAATCCAGAACCAGATTTAATCTGCATCGGAGAGTTACTGCTCCTTGAGTTTGAGAGATATATAGATTAGTCACACTTTTTTTATTCAACACTGGATGTTCATCATTAGGAGCAGTTAGGTTTGATCAGTTGCGTTTGGTAGGTGTAATGATGATCCAATGTCCTTTGACTTCCTCTCCTCCATGGGCTCTGATCAATGACCATCCTACGCTCGCTCTGTGACAGCAATCAATGCTTTTGATTAGTGTACTCCTGCCAGAGAACACAGCGGGACAGCACTGGCCTCTTGTTCTCTTTATTTTGTGTGTGTGAAACTAAAGTACGCACTGATTGATGGTCATGGACTCACTTTCATTCTCAGTATGAGACTCTTTAGACTTGAATGAAGAGTTTATTGATGTTTTTGTTTTAAAGTCTATTTACAGGATGCTATATTACTCTAGTTCTGTAGTGCATACTGCTCATATGTTTTTTTGTGTGTGTGTCTTCAGGCCATGTTCAGTCTGTGCATGGTGGAGAGTGAGGCGGATGAGGTAACTCTCCAGGGTGTGACTAGTGTGGGACTGAAGCACGCACTGGACTTCGCCTACACAGGCCAGGTAAATTCAGCATAGCCCACACAGCTACATAGAGCCTGAACATGCAAAACAAACAAAATTGACTGCGCCTCAAGCAAAGACAGGTCTCTAGGTTCTGGAAAGACCCCATTATGAATACACTCGAAATAGGAGCAGATAAGTGAAATACTTATGAATAATCATATTTATTCTAGAGCTTCACAAATGGGCTTACACACTTGAACATCTAATTCTGGTTAAATGTAATCCTGGGTTCATCACACCATACATTTGTGAACTGTGAGTTCATATTCTTAGATGCATATTTATGAGGTCAATAACATATTAATATATATAATTATATAAATATATAACTTAGACAATTTCATTTATATTTATATTTAAATATATATATAAAACAGAACCAATCACAAAGGAAACATATGTATTCATTAAATATTCATACACTGTAAATAATTAAAATAAAAAAAAAATAAAAAAAACAATTACACATAATTATAAAATTATATATATATATATTTATATATATATATATATATATATATATTTTTTTTTTTTAATTGTATAATTATATGTAATTGATTTTTTTTAATTTATTTAATTAAATTTTAATTATTTACAGTGTATGAATATTTAATGAATACATATATGTTTAGTTTGTGATTGGTTCTCTGTTGCTATACAACTTTTACATTATAGTATTGCTAGCAGAGATATTATTAAGGGCACCCATGATTCAGTATTATATACACTAACGTTCAAAATTTTTCAAATAAATCAATATGCATTATATTGGTCAGTAGTGGATCAGAAGTGACATTTAAGACATTTATAATGTTACAAATGATTTCTATTTCAAATAAATGGGGTTCTTTTGAACTTTCTATTTATCAAAGAATCATTTAAAAGTAAAACAATTGTAAATAATCATTGTAAAATCTAAATTTAAAATACATTCTTAAAAATATTAAAGTTTTTTTTTTTAAGTTGTAATAATATTGACTGTTTTTACTGTATTTTTGATCAAATAAATGTACCCTTGGCCAGTATAAGAAACTTCTCTCAATAACATTTAAAAAAACCTTACTGACCCCAAACTTTTGAATGAAACTGAATTGGATAAATTGTAGCGCTCACTATCCTTCACAGTTAAAATAACCAGTCGGCTGCTTTTTTTCTCCTGAATACATATGTGCTTTAGCTGCACCAGCCTGAAAAATACATGATTTTTTGCATGATTTGAGCTAACCATCTGTGGCACAGAGAATGAAACATGTTTTGTGGCTTATTTCGATTAAGCTCTTAAGCCTCTATGAGAAGAAGCATTTTTCCTTCTTTAAAACGATACTGCATTTGTATGATCATATAATGCACTCTGTACATTAATAATGAATATTTTAATGGATTTGCAATCTAAGCATCATAAAGTATGTAAAGACATTTAATATAGTAGTCTGCTATACATATTATTATAGAGCTGGCTTAAAATGCAACGCTTACTTTTATACAGTTTTTAACAAAGGGTCACTGCTCCATCTCTCTCTTCACCAAGGGGTCCTTGGCCTGAAAAAGGTTGAAGACCCCTGTTTGCAAGGTTGTTGTTTCTTAGGATAATCTTACTCAGGTCCTTTGTCTGTAGATCATGCTGGAGCCAGGAGTGATACAAGACGTCCTGTCTGCTGGAAGCCACCTTCAGCTGCTGGAACTGCTCAGCCTCTGTTCTCACTATCTCATTCAGGTGCGTCATTTCTGCCCTGAAAACATGCAAGCAGGTCAGCAGGTGCTACATATAACTTCACTGTGTGATCAGATCTTTGTTTTACGTCATCACTGTGTTTGTGTCAGATTTGTTTTTTTAAAAGTGCTACGATTTTGCTGCTTTCTGTTCACTTCTTAGAGGAGTAGTTCTGAAAAAAAATTCTGTCATCATCCATTCACTCTCATGTCATCACCTTCATGCTCTTTTCAGTTTGATTACAATTAATGTGTACATTTGGAGCTTTCAAGCTTCAAAAAGACACAAATAACTATAGAATTATTAAAAATAATAATATTGTATATGACTATATATGGTTTTGTGTTATATTCTCCTGAAGCCTTTGTGTGAGAAATCTTAGTCATTATTTCTTAAGGATTTTGAGCTGATTCGGTAGAATTCCATAGGTTTTCCCCATAAATTAGGCCAGAAAATGTTAAAAGATCTTCATGTTCCACCTGGGACTTTTCATGGCTCATCACTGCATTTAAAATGTTCTTATTATTCATTTTAACCAGTAGATGGCAGTCAGTCGCTGTGTGAAGTATTTTTCCTAATCATGCGTCTGTGGAGCATCCTGACTGGATTTATCTCTCCGTTGTTCTTTCTTTTACTTAGAATTTTTCCAGGCTACAGTTTTGAATATTGTGGTCTTTGATGAAATTCAGCTCTGTTAAGCTTCCAGTAATCATTTATTTTAACTGTATTATTTATTGTATTACAATATTTAACAACTGTATGTGTGCATTCATGGTAATATCTTATTGTTTGAGTTTATGTGCTTGAGTCAGGGCATGTAAGATTTCATTTTGGACTGTAATGGTCAACTAGTTTGTGTTCATAGATTTTAGCATGAATAAAACACCCCTTCTGACTGTGAATCTGTCTATATTTATATCTGTGCCTGAAGGAGCTGAACAATTTTAACTACCTGGACCTATACAGGCTGGCAGACCTCTTCCACTTGCCGGCCCTAGAGGAAGCAGTGGTGGGCTTTCTGGTGGATCACCTTTCTGAGCTGCAGAGGAACAGACAAGAGGAAGTGCTGCTCCTACCTTATCGGCTCCTCAGGGAAGTGCTAAAAAGCGACCGCCTCACCTCCCTTAGTGAGGAGGAGATATGGCAGGTGTGTGGGCCGCAGATTCACAGACTTTAACTCTTCAAAACATCTCTGAACTGCTTAGGCAGCTTTAATGCAAAATATCAGCATGGGGTTCAAAGTTCTGAGACGTCCGTTGTTGTTGTGGTGTTGTTTTCAGATTTTGAAAACTTTACAACAAAGAACAGTTATGAAATATTTAAGTTTCTACATCATTTCTAGTTCATTAATGTGACCCTCTTTGTACAGACAGTCAGATGTTCATCCACTGAAGCTCAAGATGCTCTTTGGAACATCTTGAATCACGCTGGACAATGTGAAAATTAGGTTTTACACTTGTGGAGCTCATGCGGTGCTGCTATCATTAAACCAAAACAAGAACAAACCATTTTGTAATGGACCCTTTCACAGACAGTTATGATGCGTTTTCCACAGTCATTAACATCGTAAATTGAGTTTTTTTATATGAAGATTTGATATACAGTTATAAAACTCTACTTTGTATTGCATTACCTTGGTTTTAAATTATAGAACACTAGTTAATGCTGCTGCATGGGTGTTTCTACTACAACGGCTGCCTTGTGGCCACTGTAATCAATCTCTAGATATTTTTTCCTCTTTTGCAAAGTCATAGAAATGCTATCGTGTTTTATTTATTTTGGGGAATGCAAAATTATATTTGTTGTAGTTTCCGTTCACCACTGTAGAAGTTTACCCAACTATTACGACTTCCACTGCACCCTGGGAATGTGAAAAGGGTCCATTAATGTAAAATTTTTAGTTCAGGTTTTTAATATAATTTGTTTGTATATTGTATCAAACACCAATGACTTGTACATATGGGTTCAGTCATTTTAGACACTTCCAAAACTGCTGCAACAGAGATGGAAATACAATTTTTAAATACATGAACTATGTTTTCATCTTTGTTGCCACAGTTTTGGAAGTGCATTTTTCTGTTCTAAAGAAGGGGGTGTCCCAATACTTTTGCCCATATAGTGTATGTACAAGTCATTGGTGTTTGGTGATGAGTTTTTGGCTCAAGGTCTGCATTTACAGTCACACCAGAGGTGTTAAACTGGGATTAGGACTTGGCTTTATGCAGACCAGTCAAGTTCTTCCACACTGACTGAATCAATCATTTCTTCTTGAACCTTGTCTTATACACAGAGTCAATGTTAGAATAGAAAAGGGTCCTGTCCAAACTGTTGCTATAATATTAGAAACACACAATTTCCTAGAATATCATTATATGCTTAAACATTAAGATTTGTACTCTTGGAAATTACTAAAGTAGTCAAACCTGTTCATTAGAAGGGTGCGACCCAATACTTTTGGCAATATAGTGTATATAATAATGTATAATTTAATAGTGAAAAAAAATGTATTGAATCAGAAAAGAAAGTCTCAGAATTTTGGACCCTGTGACGTTCTCTCTAACGGCGAAAATGCAAAGTGTTGTTAAGTAAATCTGAATGCTTAAGGTCATATTCACATCACAAACACAAACTCCACCTGTTTAATTTATGGTGTAAGTGTGAGGAAAAAAAGGTGTGTGGACAATGTGAGCGTGTGTGTGTGTGTGTGTGTATGTACACACGGGCGGAGGCTGTAGTTGGTGGAGGGGGGCTGTGGTGTGACTATTCATTTTCACCAATCAGGCATCCCCACCACCCCCCTCCCCCCACCCAGCCTCTCTCTGATTAGGCCCACCGCGGCTCCATCAGCGCCTCAATCCCCCAGCTGTCACTCCGGCCGCCCTACTGATTGAAAACAATCAGGCCTCTGATGGCACAATTACCCTGACCCTTTAACCAGTCGCTGCTGCCATAATCAGGCCCTGATTAGGCTGCTTTGGGCCTCCTTCACTTTGCAGAGAAGGTTAATTTGGGCATCAGACGAAAGCGTGATGGGCACAGGGGCTGGTGTTGCCGTCTGCCTGTCCGAACGTGCACCCGCCAATGCTACCCTCGATATAGTTTGGCTGTCAATCATCGTCATGCAGAGTTCTCTGAGTCTCACGCTCTGGAAATCACATTTTCTTCCTCTTTGTTTTTTTTTTTTGTTCTTTTTTTCTTTTCTCGCACTCACTCTCTGTCTGTCTTTCTCCGTGCGGGAGTGGGTGGGGGAGTTCATTTATTTTCTGCCCCGAGGAAGTTCTCTGATCCAGTGTGACCTTCACAGTCAACAGACGTTGCCTCGCTCACACCTCACTCTTTCTCTCTCTCTCTCTCTCTCTCTCTCTCTCTCTCTCTCCCTCCCGCTCTCGTTTTCCACTCTCACTCATTCTCTTTCTTCTTCTCTTCTGTTGGCTGTGAAAAGGAGAAGGAGGGTTGAAACAAAACAACTAAAATTCAGAGAAAGGAAGAAAGCGAAACAGAACCTCAATAGAGCGTTACATGATTAATGGCGCCAAACAGGAATGGAGGGTTTTGCTGAAACCTCTGTGCACTTAAAACTTAAATGTGTAATTATTTAGGAATGCACCTTATATAGGTACCAATGGCTATCGGTCGAGATTACAGACTTTGTTAATTTATCAGAATCGTATACCATTGTATCATATCTGATACTATACCGTACTGAATATTTTGGCCATTAGATCTTTAATTGTGCATGCAGTTATCATGTGTTGCTCACTTCAAGTTAATCAGTGTTTAAAAACATTAAGAATTGAAAAGTCTATAATCCATAATAAATCATGATTTTTTTTTATACTGCACATTATAATATTTTGATGCCTAAATTCACAAATAGCATTTAAAAATATTTTTTATTTTTTGAGCTGTTTAAACAATATAGTATAGAATTTTATATATCAACAATTCATTGCTTATAAGCCATAACATATAAATAGTTATAGGCTTATTGGCATCAGACATTCTGATTACATTTTTTTTTTTTTTTTGAATGATTTTTTTTTTTATCCTTAATTCACTTTAAGCATGATTCATTTTATTGCTACTGTGTTTTATTAAAAAAACATTAGACAATATTAAAATATAAAAAGCGTCTGCTAAATGACTAAATAAAATAAAATATTATATATATTGGCTATTTATTTATTATCAGCCATAACATAAAGGTAATCAAAGGCTTATTGGTAATGAACATAATTTTTATATAAGTAAAAAAAATTAATCATTTTATACTTAATGGCGCATAATTGATTTTATTTTTTTTACTGTTTTATTCAGAACAAAAAAAGTAGACAGTATTATATAAAATGTTATATACTGGCCATTTATCTCTTATCAGCCATAACATGAAGATAATTATAGGCTTAACATCTCTTAATGCCTAATATGCATTAGTAGGTTAATGAGTTCAAAAGTGGCTCTGTTTGTTGCATCTGACAGAGCAAAATCATCTCAATCAGTTTGGGGGCAGGATTTCCTGTTTAACACCCAATGGCAGAGGGGGGGGGTGTTTGGGAAACCTTTCTGATAGCAATCATTATCTCTCCAAATTGGTGCTGCTAGTGGTGCAGAAATAACACACTCTGCCTTAAACTCCTTGATTTTTCCTAGAAATACCTTCCTGCAATTAATGTACTGTAAAACATTTTGTGTAAGCACAATAAAATCGACCCATTTATGTTGTGCCATTAAAATCTTTAAATGACGAAATACTCCAAGAAAAATATATTACAAGCATTTAAATTTGCCATTTGTGTGTAGGAGACCGCTGCGGAACATCTAGAGGTGGTGGCCCATGATCTCGGGCTTCTATAATAAGTTCTCTGTCTCAGGGCTGATTGTGTTAAAAGCCACTTTGTTTCCACGAGAGTGGCATCGCTTATCTCCAGCCATCTCCACCGTACTCGCATGCCTCTGCAGCTAAACAGTCTAGATTGCTCTCAAGTTCAATTAACTCCCCTTTGTCTAACTCCCTTGGCTGCGCCGGAGTGCGTATGTGTGCATGCTTCACACGCACACCTCATGTACGTGTGTGTGTGTGTGTGCACACAGAGCCCCCCCCCCATCTCATCTGCAGCTGTCTTCTCATCACTGTATAGAGACACAATATCTTAAGCATTATCATGCAATGATACAAAGCATTGGCCCTGCGTAGACAGACGGTATTGTGTGGATGGTGTGTGCAGCCTGTAATATGAGCAGTGTGATCTCCTGATCCTGAATCAGTGCTGAATACTGATGAGCCACTCTGCCCTGCTGTAGTTGCTGGTGCGTTGGCTGGAGCACGACTGCAGATACCAATACATGGAGGAACTGCTGCAACACGTGCGCTATGGCCTGATGGAGGTCTCCGCCCTGCACCATGTGGCCAACAGCCACCCCTTCCTCAACTCCAGCAGCTCCGTCGCCGCCCTGGTGGAGGAGGCGTTGGACTACCACCGTTCCGTATTTGCACAGCCTTTACGTCAGACGGCACGGACCATGCCACGCTTTCAGTCGTTGACCCTGTATATTGTCGGCGGGCGCAAACGGGAGGTCAGCCGCGTACGGGAACTGCGGTTCTTCAACCCTTCCGCGCAGGAGCACTTGCGTGTTGCCGGGGGTTCAAACTGGAGTGAGTTGGCACCCATGCCTGCTGGACGAAGTCACCACTGTGTGGCTGTTATGGGCAACTTCCTGTTCGTGGCCGGCGGGGAGGTGGAACACGCCACCGGACGGACGTGTGCGGTGAGGACGGCGTGCCGGTACGATCCGAGGGTGAACCGCTGGACTGATATGGCACCGATGAAAGCGTGCAGGGAGCACTTTGTGCTGGGAGCTCTGGGACAGTATCTTTACGCCGTCGGGGGGAGGAATGAACTGAGGCAGGTTCTACCCAGTGTGGAGCGCTACTGTCCCAAGAGAAACAAGTGGACCTATGTGCAACCGTTTGACCGCTCGCTGTCCTGTCATGCAGGTTGTGTGGCGGACGGGCTGCTCTGGGTCTCAGGTACTAATACATTACTTCACATTTACCCCAATATCAGGCATATATCAAACATCTCCCAATGTGTATAGGACTCTTGACAGAGGTTCTAGGCCCAAGACTTAAAAGCATTATTAGAATCGGTTTAACATATAATGATGGCTCCTTCTGCTGCAGGTGGTGTCACTAACACAGCTCAATACCAGAATCGACTTATGGTGTATGACCCAGGACAGGTAATATGTTGGTATTTATGTGAGTCTAATGTAGTTGGGTAGTGCATCTTCCTCCTCTATAAAAAAAAAGAAAGAAAAAAAGAAAAATGACTGATGAAAATTGAGCTTTGCCATCACTGGAATAAGTCACATTTTAAAATATATTAACATAAAACGCAGTTAATTTAAATTGTAATAATATTGCACAATATTTTTGTTTTTACTGTATTTTTGGTCAAATAAATATAGCACTGGTGAGCGTAAGAGACTTCTTTCTTCAAAATACTTACAGAAAATATGCTTGTTACTGTATTATTTTAGTTACTAAAAATATAATGTAACTTATTTTAATACATTAATATAAATATACAAAAATATTACTGTATTGGTTGCTGGTTAAAAATGATTATTAATTAATACACCTTGATGTAGTTACCATATTATAGTTACAATGTATTATACAATATATTTTTGTATTACCAAGAATTGTTTGGAAAGACATATTTTAGTGCTGTGTCAGCTAAATTATTGTCAACAAAGTAAAAACCTTATAACCTATTAAAAGGACTGTGCATCTATTTGTGAAAAATGAAATATGGCATCTACCCTGATTAAGGTCAGTGGTGTTGCATACGCCTGTAGCATACAAACTGCATTTAACATTGAATAGAAATTAAATATTAATTCACATTGGGCAAATGCTAAAAAAAAACAACAACAACAAACCCACCTCTACACACCACTGTAATTTATTAATGTTACATTTAATAAGACATAAGAATAAGTATCGTAGAACTTCTGTGGTCACTGCAACTGTGTATTTTTCAAAGAGAGAGATATAAAGAAAGAAGAGGGGAGGAAAGAACAGGAGGCAGAGGCTCATTGGTATTCAAAGTGGCTTTGCATTCACCTGCCAGGAACAGCAACCCCCCACCCACACTACCCTCAACAGATGGTCGTCAAACACACACGTGTATATTCACACTCTCACTCACCACTGCTCGTGCAATCTCTGCGTATACACACATCTCTCACAAATAAATGCACACACACACACACACACACACACACACACACACACACACACATGCACTGGAATAGGCTAAAGAAATATGTTAAATGTTTCAGTTAATTGTATAGCTTGAAATGATTTAATTATTTATTATTATTATTATTATTTACTAATTAAAGTATGTTTTTCTTTCTTTTGTAATTCCCTCTATGTCATAGAATCAGTGGTTACCACGCAGTCCCATGTTGCAGAGGAGGGTGTACCATGTGATGGCGGCAGTAAAAAGGCAGCTGTATGTGCTGGGGGGAAACGATCTGGACTACAACAATGACCGCATCCTGGTTAGACACATTGACTCTTACGACATAGACATGGACCAGTGGACACGCTGCACATTCAGTCTCCTCACAGGTCACTACACACACTCTCCATGTAATAGATATGATTATTCAACTATTCTTGCAGAACACTTTTCCTTTCTTTAAAAGTTAGCATTTCTATATATACTGTATTTGTTTTGAAGCACTACATTGTATTAGTGCTACTGGTACCCCTCTCAAAAGTACTTGAGGATAGTTAATATGGTACTTTAAAGGAACAGTTCACCCCAAAATGAAAATTTGCTGAAAATTAACTCACCCTCATGTGATCCAAGATGTAGATGAGTTTGCTGCTTCATTAGAACAGATTTGAGAAACTTATCATTACATCACTTGCTTACCAATGGATCCTCTGCTGTGAATGGGTGGCATGAGAATGAGACTGAAAACAGCTGATCATCACAATAATCTGGAAGTAATCCACACGACTCAAGTCCGTCAATTAACGTCTTGTGAAGCGAAAGATGTTTAACTTCAAACCGTTGCTTCAAATATGGCTAAAATATGAGTGCCTCTATCCATAACATTGCTTTCTCCAGTCATTAAGCATCATTTAGCAAGTGAAAATGGTCTAAACCATTTAAAAAAAAACAGTTCTAAGTAAATACATGTCAAAGGAAGCATTATTATGAACCTTACGAACATGCAGTGATATAATGCAAAATTTCTTAAAATCAGCTGTCAGAATCTCTACAAACCCATCTACATCTCGGATGGCCTGAGGGTGAGTTCATTTTCAACAAATTCTCATTTTTGGGTGAACTACTCCTTTAATGGTGGCATACTGTATATGTATTTTTATAAATTCTCATTGTGCAGCATGCTATCTATTAAACTTTTATTCTTCAATAACTATGAACCTTTGATAGGAATATGTGCAAAAATGAACCTAGTTTATCTGGTAAGAAGTTTTTAGAATCACAGACTTGGGAAACAAATTAAAGTCATCCAATCAAAAAAAAAAAAAAAGATTCATACTTTCAAAATGGAAGATAAAGGGGCTTTTCACAGTCTCCACAGTGCCTGAAAGGGGTCATAAAACATGGTGATGTTTTTGCTTTTATACGAGTAATATTTTTTTACCATAGGCCAAAATGAGGCAGGAGTGTCCGTCCATGATGACAGAATTTATGTGGTTGGTGGATATTCAATCTGGACAAATGAACCACTTGCCTGCATTCAGGTGAGTTGGCTTGAATGGTGCATATGTTTGAATGACATGTTGGATAATTAGTGTTGAGATGCCATCATTTGTCTGTTTGGCAGGTGCTAGATGTGAGCACCAAGGGGAAAGAGGAGGTTTTTTACGGGCCGACGCTCCCGTTCGCTTCGAATGGAGTGGCGACATGTTTCTTGCCTGCACCGTACTTCACCTGCCCCAACCTGCAGACCCTACAAGTGCCACATCACAGGATAGGAGCTCTCTAACCTCTCCGCTCATAAATCAAGGACATTCCCACAAACACACTATGAACCAATGAAATCATGTGAGAGCCTATTGTACTTCTACAAATTGTGACTGGTGGATGAAACCATTGTTGATCATACATTGATCTCACAGAGCCAGTGTTCTGATGGATGTGCAAACCTTCGAAAAGAAGTAAAAGAGTTTTTTATTGTCAAGCTTCACTGACATTCATGCATTTCTGAACTGGATGTGCTGCGGTGCTGCACCATGCTAATACAGTTTAACAAGCAGCGTGTAAATCTGTCAGAATGATTAAGAGCCACTTCATGGCCCAGTCCCAAATGGTGCACTTGATGTGAACCTGTGGTCTGTCAAGTCCACAAGATTGCAGGTTGTCCCATTTATCATTTTAACATAAAAAGGGTGTTCATACCTCACAGTGAACTTTACTCAACAATCCAGGCAGAATTAAATCAAAAGAAATACGCAAGAGCGGCATTTGGGACAAGGCCGAAGTGTTAAGGAACTGTTTCATTAGGACTCCATCCACTCTCCATTCTGACCTTAATGTTCTGCCGATTTTATCCACATGTCATTTTTCAGCCTGTGACAAACTGTACTTTTATCAAAACTCAGGATGAAGAGACTGTACAATTGTTTACTGAATGTGTATGACCACAGCTGACGACAAATTCACACACAGCATCTTCACAATCTGCGTCAATGGCGGCATCTTGACTGTTCTCCATCCCACCACCAGAAACCCATTCCATAAGAAAACATGTAAGGGCACACTTTTTTACATGTCTCTAATAAATACAACATTTATGCAGTTGTGGAATAATGATTAACAATAGCGAGTTCTTGAATCATTGATTCTCTGGAAACAAACAAGAGACAAGCAGTAACTTTATTCTCAGTAGCTTTATTTTTTTAGGGTTTCTACTCTACTCAGAATGATGACTTTTCTATTTTATAGACTAGCATTTTAACAATTTTCATGACATTCCAGGTCCGGATATTTTCATTTTTTCCATGGATGTGGGAACCTTGCAGTAAGCAGGTAAAGCAATCTCACAGACTCAGTGAGAAACTTAATAAAATATGTCAGGGGAGATAAAATATAGGTCTTAGTAATTTTGTTCAATATACTGTACAGTATATGTTCAATAGGAAGGCAGCTCACTAAATTGTGGAACTAAGCTAATATGTCACCATATACTGTAACACTTGTTCTAATAGGGGTGGTAACGTACCTCATAACTGTTAAACTGTATAAAATAGTTACTCTGATTAGCTCAGAGAATGAAAGATCGACGTGACTGAGGTGAGAGAGACAGTGCGGCTCATTTGATGGCTCTGCTCTAATGAAGTGTGATGCCTGTGCCACACTGCAGGGTGAGGTGCGAGCGTGCCGGCTGTAAGAGAGGACCGGGAGCTGAGATGGAAATGGAAGGAATGATTGGGATGGAGAAGAGGGGGGAAAAAAGAAGGGTAGGAGGTAGAAAGTGATTTGAGGCTCTAGGCAATTTGTGCCCAGAATTGCATGGAGATTGCAAACAGTATGAATAGTTAAAGGAAAGGTTTGGGGTGAAGGTGATTGAGGGAGCCATAGGTGTCATATTTGTGGTTTCATGACTGATTTTGATTACTAGTCTGTGCAGTTGTCAGAAAAGTGCTGATTGATCGCAGTAGACCATATGACAACTTAATGTAGCCTCTTTCTAGATGTGATGGGTAAAAATATCGAATTTCCAATTAATCGCTATCTTTATTCTAGCTCTCTTGGTGGGGTTTGAGTAGCTTCGTCAAAATGTATTATTTGTACAGCGCTGCCCGTCTTGCAGCTGACACTGACATGCAGCTGAGGTGACATGAATGCATTTACACTGCAATTATAATTGCATATATAATATTATGAGATTATTGGTTTAAGTATAACATATTATTTAGAAATAAGTATTCTATATAAATATTTTATATAGAAATAAAAATGGTTGAAAATATGAAATGTTTTAAATATAAAACTAAAACCACCAGTATGTGGCGGCATGCAGTCAATAATGTGAGTCATTGAATCATTTAATTCGTTCAAAAGGACTGATTCATTCAGGAACCTCCAAGTGACTGACTGGATCTAAATGGATTAAGTCATTTGCTCAACCAATCTGTTCAAAATTGGATTTGTTCAGGAACTAAATTCCACTGTGTTTGCCTGAAGACGCATTCTACTAGTTTTGTTTAGAGCTTCTTTTCAAAATAGAGCAAAAATAGACAATAGGTGCATCCTAAATCTCATACTTATGAACTATTCTATGACGTTTTATAGTGTAAATAGTTCACACTTAAAATTCCAAAGCAGAAAAAGTGCACTTTAAATACCCGGATGATGCAAAAAAAAAAAAAAAAATGTGAATGTTGGTCACTTCACGCACTCAACTGTTGCAGCTTTAATTATGTCCCGAAGGGGGAGGGGCTGTCAGACTCCGATTATTAATGACAAAATAAAATAAAATTCATGCACTACAGTGAGTACATAGTGCATAAGTACATAGTGTACAAGTGTATAGTGTGTCGTTTGGGATGCAGTTAATGTGTTTAAAATGTAAGTCACTTAATATTAACTTGTTTACCTAACTGTTGTAATAGAGTTAATATCAAATTTACCACAGTGCTGAAATTCGGGAAAACAGCATTCTTGTTTGTCTGGTATTACTTAACTTTACTGTATGTTTTAAAAGAAAAACTCATACAAGGCATTATTTTGCACCCCCATCTTTCCCAGCAGGCACACAATGACATAAGACGTTGATATTTGGTTAAATTTCGGTTGCAACATTGGGTAACCAAAATGTCAATGTCAATTCAATATCTGTTAATTAATGTCCAATACCATCAGCTGACGTTGATATTTTGTTGTTTTAGGTTGTGTTGTAAAGTAACCAAAATCCAATGTCAAGCCAACATTAAATTGACATCAACCAAAAAAAGTGTAAGACATAGGGTCCGACGTCAACTTGACATTATTTCGACGTCCAGTGCCAGCTGGGTTAATTCTGGCTTCATTTTGCACCAAACGACCTGCTTAATGATTCCCTCTGCCAGTGTCACTCATTCGCTAGCTGTCAGTAAATTCCTTCAGAAAACAGCATGTGGTGCACTTTAAAGTTTTAAGAGGGTTTACGTATAAAACTGGGACAAATGACTATTAACATTTTTAGTATTTAGTATTTGGGCCTTATGGGGTATCTCTTAATAAACACTACCAACATAGCTTGATTCCCGAAGCCAGAGTATTCAAATAAAGTTTATTCACAATATCCACACATGGATCCACTATCAAGTCTACACCATGTACACTGTTTACATAAGAGTATTGAGAGTTGATGCAGGCAGGCAGTTGATGCAAGTCAGTCTTCTTCTAAACTAATCATCTCAGCCTGTCCACTGTCTCCAAGCAGGGCCAGAAGCCTCCTATAGCCATTCCTAAAACAATAAGACAGATTTTTAAGAAGGAGAAAATGAAGCATAGTACAAAACAAATGGGAATGCTGATGGATAGTGCTGGTTTTATCTTAAGTTTCTTCTCAGCTCTCAGCTGACATATAGGTTACTGTTGCTGTACCTGAGTGAGCTATTTTTTCCCAGACCTCTCTTGCACTCTGTCTTTCTAAGGCTCAGTGACAGAAAGGGAATAAGAGCAGTCACTGTGAAGGGGTGAAGGACAGCGACAACTTCTAGAACATTATACACTTGCTGGTCGTATACACCTTCATTCTCTTCCACGAAGGCCCTGGGAAAGAAAAAAATAGGTAACAACAGAACGAGAGAGTATAGTCTCTAAGGCAGCACTGATCAGTGTGGGTAACTTACCGTAGAATAGTAGTGGTGTGTTCACATGGCTGCTCTCCTACTGCAGCAGTGCACCGCTCCACAATAAGCTGCATAACCTCTGTGCTCAGCCTCCTTACTGAGAGAAACACAACAGGGATTTGATTAAATAAAAACAATGAAATACATTACATTTTAATATTTTATCAGGAGTTAAGAGGTCTTTATAAAAGATGATCTCTCTAATTGATGTGTTCCAATGTTTTAGCAATGTGTGAGAGACTAGATATCACATCTGATTTCCCACCAAGTTCAAATTACCCTTTTTTGGTTTCTTTTCACACCATCTTAGTGAATGAAAATAGGGAAAAAATTAAACACAGCTTACATTGGATTATCTTCCATTTACACCTAGAGTGATAACTATAATAACTAATACCATTAAGTCAAAAAAAGTTAAAAAAAATGAAACTGCTCCAAATCTAAGAGAATAACAGAGCCTACATAAAGTACACACATTATTCTATAGGTCAGGGTCTGTAAAAAATTTTTTTAGCATTAAATTAATACACTGTTACAAAAATTTCTATTTATAATAAATGCTGTTCTTAACTTTCTAGTAAAAAAAAATCCTGATAAAAACACTGACAGCCAATGACTTGAAACGGCATGGTGCAGTTATGTTGACAGAACACATTAAAATACACATATTATAGTTGTTGGTATGAATGGGCCTTTATATAGTTTGTCCTTGTCTACCTTGTGGTTCATTGACCAGCATCAGACAGCGCAGCACCAAAGGAAGTGGAACTGTGAGTAAGGCGGGATCTCTGTCACTGTTCCTTTTCAGGAGCTCCAACAGGAAAGAGAGAACAGCAGCGAGTCGAGGAGGAGGAGTGAAACCTTTAAACTGGAGGAAGTTCTCTCTGCAGAGACAATGTTATTCCTAAAAGGTTGGTCATCTCCTTTTATACTCACGACTGTGAAGAAGCTACATATGATTTTTTTTTTTTATTGCTGTTCATTTAGATATAAATATGAAATCACATGACTCATACCTCAGCACATGCAAAATGCTCCTCCTGAGTCTTTCCCCCTGTGGGGTGGGTGTTGATTCGCAGGCTGCCAGCAGGACAGGATGATTGACCACCGCTCCAGTAGAGGGTGTGGATGGGAGAAAGCGGCTCAGGTACTGGGAAATGACACTGTGCAGCTGCTGCTTCAGGTACGCCCCCTGAGATTGGGACACACTCACCGCCACTGACAAACCCTGAAGATACCAAGACAATCTTAGTTATGACAAGACAGGGAACTTCATCAACAATGACCTCAGGATATAGGGAAAGGTTTCAATAGTCTGAATACAGAGCATGTATTGGATTAGGAGGTGCGTTAACCTGCAGGAACAGAGGCAGGCTTTCTTTGAGGGCTGACAGCATTTGAGTGTGTGCTCCACTGTCCTGTTGGAGGAGAGCGTGGGGCAGTAACAGCACATCTACAATGCGGAAGAGCAGTTGCTGAGCTTTAGAGGTGGCCAACAGGTGGCTCCAGTGCTTGACCAAGCAGCCTGAAAAATATACAAAACCACCATAAGCTTATAGTACACAAAGTGCTGTTTGCAACCCATTTTACTCAAGTGAAAAACAACATTCAACAAAAGATAGTGTACACTGAGTCAAAAGGCACCTACCTACAGTCCAGTATGCCAGCTGTAGACCCTCCCGACTCTTGTTTAGCAGGTAAGGTTTGATATATTTGAGAATGTCTCCTACATACTCCAGTGCTCGGGACACCGCTGAAGAACGGTCAGAGAGGAGCTGGAGCTCACAGTATGATCGACCCACAGCCTAGTAAGGCACACATACTCGGTGTTGGAGATACAGTATGGCTTATATGTTAGAGCTTATGGTTTAAGTGCGTGTACCTTGATGAACACAGCCATTGCAGGTTTGGGATCTTTGGCAGCAGCAGGATGTAGGCCTGCTCTCTGCAGCACAGACTCCACTTCTGGAAGTCGGAGAACCTGTCTGGTTAACTCGGACAGCTGTTCATCCAGATTTCTGCCTGTACACACGATACCACAGCTGCTCTCTCTGACACACCCAAATCATTTTAATAATACTGATTCGCTATCACTTGTGAGCACATTAGGGTTGAAGGAATAATTCATACAAAAAAAATGTATTCATAATTTAGTCACAATTTACTAATGGACATGTTGTTTCCAAACCTGTATGGCATTTTTTTCTTCTGTAGATATTTTTCTTCTAAGACGATTTAATCTTAATTGAATATCCAGTTTGGTGAATTTGACAGCAATACATTGCGACTCACTTTAGACCTTTATATAGTGCAGTGCTCCAGTCGGTTTTTGGGCAAAACTCCCTGATATATAAAGGGATAGGTAATCCAAAAATGAAAATTCTGTCATTAATTACTTACCCTCATGTTGTTCCAAACCTGTAAGACCTTTGTTCATCAAGATATTTTTGATGAAATCCGAGAGCTTTCTGACCCTGCATAGACTAGACAGCAACGCAACTGACATGTTCCCAGGCCCAGAAACGTAGTAAGAACATCGTTTACGATCAGAGAAATGCAGACACATGCGTCGTGGTGCTCTCGATAATGGCAGAGGTTACGGTGACGCCGAAGAGAAGTTGTTACTTTTTCTTTGCGCATAAAAAAAGCATTCCCGTAACTTCCTAAAATTACAGTTGAACCTGATGTCACATGGACTATTTTAATGATGTCCTTACTGCGTTTCTGGGTCTGGGAATGTTTCAGTTGCATTGCTGTCTATGCAGGGTCAGAAAGCTCTCGGATTTCATCAAAAATATCTTATTTTGTGTTCTGAAGATGAACTGAAGATGTCTTATGGGTTTGAAACGACATGAGGGTGAGTAATTCATGACAGAATTTTCATTTCTATCTCTCTAAGCAATTTTGACAGTAAAATCATGGTTGCTGATTTTTTACTCTCCTGTGCACCACAGAGCACTTCACACTCCAGTCCAGTAGGAGGCACAAATTAACCTTTTACATTGGTTTACCAAAAGTCATAAAATGTTAGAAGAACCACTACCGACTGAAAAAAAGACAATGTATATTCACACACAGATGGTTTACTCATAATATTATGAATGAAAAAAAAAAATTGCACACAATGTTGTTTAAGTCCCACCGTCTAGAAAAAATTGAGCTAATCGACAATTAGTAAAAATCATCACATCACTGTAGCTGCTGTTAGAGGCTCTAGTTCTTATATAAACCTGGGACTGCAGTGGTCTTGCATGCCCAAAATGCAGACCGTAAAAACTGCAAATATGGCCTATAAGTGAACTGAATTTCCCTGAAAGGGACTTTAGTGTAAAGTGCAGGATAGTGACAATTTTACTGGTAAAAACTTAATACATCAGGTTGTTTTTACAAAAACCAAAACCAGTCATACAGTTTTAGAACTATATGAGGTTGAGTAAATTATGAATTTTCATTTTTAAATGAATTATCCCTTTAACCACTTGACATAGCATGCCCACTATTATTAAATGAGCTCTTTGTACCTGCTCTTGTATCTGGAGCATCTTGGCTTTTATGGAGGTACTGTTGTAGAACACAGCGGATCCAGGCACGCACACATAAAGCCTGGGCCGAAACTGAACCTGGCCCAGAGCTGACCCAACTGACCAGCTCTCTGTGAAAGAGAATTTTTGAGCTCACTACAAAACCAGTCCAACTATTCACCGGAAGACAGAGTAAATGGAGAAAAGACACTTACCCATTTTGCAGCAGGTGATTTAGATAGTGGGTTACCAGCAGGGGGTGGAGCATTTCATCCCAGCCGAAGCTTTGCATAATGGACTGGATGGGGTGGGGCTGTAGGTTTTGAGGGGCAGAGCCAGGCATGTCTAATGCCAACAGTGTGAAGCCTAATAGCATAAAATACTATTAGATTTTACACATTTGTTCCCACATTTCTACCTTTAAAAGTGCTACACTTACAGAGCAAGAAAGTGAGAGCAGGTCATAATATTTATCAAAATCAATAAAAAAAAATCAATACAAAAACACACTGATGAGTTGTCCTGGATGTGTGCATCAAAACGACTGCACATTCATACAATTCCCTTCTATTCAGCTCTTTTAGAGCAGAGCCCACAGAGAAAAGGCAGCCATGCAAAGAGAGCCCCTGAGAGAACAAGAGTTCATTTTCTCTGTTTCCCTGACCTGCTGCGGCGTCTGCGAGCTGTGGCGGGGGGGTCTGGGAAAGCCTCATGCTGCACAGGAAGGGGAAGACGTGGGACCAGAGCGCTGCTGCCACCGCTTGGTGGCGCTCTTTAGCCACGCTGGGGAGAGGAACCCAACTGGGAGAGTCTACAGAGTGATACGGCTGGCCACAGCGCTGGTGAACTCTCCTAAAGACAAAAACAGAGAAACAGATTAATGCCAAGCACACACTTCAAGACTCACAGTTTTTTGGCTATTGTGTTGGTGAGCACTTTATGCAGTGAATCCCTCCAGATGCAACAAAAACGGGGAATAACCATCTATAATAAATTGATAGCCGTTACATATATTACATAAATACTCTGAATACACTAGCAAATGTTTTTCTTTAATGGTTTTGAAAGAAGGTTTTTATGTTCACAAGGCTGCATTTATTTGATAAAAAAATAAGGCAACTATTTTACAGTAATATTGTGAAATCATCAATTTAATTGAATGGTTTCCTATTTTAATATGTTAAAATGGAATTTATTCCTATTATGGCAAATCTGCATTTTCGGCAGCCATTACTCCAGTCTTCACTGTTACATGATTGTTCAGAAATCATTCTAATATTGTGATTTGGTGCTTGAGAAACATTTGTACTGCTTAATATTTTTGTGATTATATTCATAAAAATAAGTTAAAAATAATAGCATTTATTTGAAATAAAAATCTTTTGTAACATTCTAAACATTCACTGTCATTTTTGATCAATTTAATGTGTCCTTGCTAAAATTAATTTCTTAAAAAAAAAAAAAAAAAAAATTCTGACCC
Source organism: Schizothorax lantsangensis (assembly GCA_027422415.1). Classification (NCBI taxonomy): domain Eukaryota; kingdom Metazoa; phylum Chordata; class Actinopteri; order Cypriniformes; family Cyprinidae; genus Schizothorax; species Schizothorax lantsangensis. The sequence continues at coordinate 23,840,715 of CM049850.1, forward strand.
CAAACCTTTGAATATTCTATAAAATATTAATTACATATTTATATAATATAAATATATGATGTAAAAAAGCAATATTTGATAATGATATACTGTATTAGAATACATTGCTACTTTTAAAAAGCTAATATGCCTTTCAAAACAGTAAGTCCATACACTACAGTATGTGTTATCCAGCCTTGGTTCCAATCTCCAAATTTCTCAAAGAAACTTGCTTACTAGCAGTGTGAGGCTGTTTTTGTACTATAAAGAATAAAAGGAGCTTAAAAATAATAAGAAAAATGGATGAGACAATGGTTAAGCAGACGTGAGGAGCAGTTTGATGTTGTTTTCCATTGCCATCCCCCCCCCCCACCCACCCATAATCAGGACAGTGCACACACCTGATGACTGCTTGGACAGATTTTAGACAAGTTTGAAATTTATCGTAGTGTCATTGGCTTATTGTTGCAGACTACAAGTGTGAGGAGCTTCAAAATAATTGACCCTCTCTTCCTAAATTCAGTTCTTGTGTTTCATTTCCCCATCTCATCTATCCAGATTCATCCATACCATTTCAATCTTCCTTTCTCTTTTCAATCTTCTTAAATGTGACTGCTGCCTTTCTCATTGTCTGTATTATCTCCGGCCCCCTCTGCCCTCTTTTTGCTGCAAATTCTCCTCATCTCTCCGGACAGAGGGATTAGATGGAGTGTGCTGGTGTGGGGCAAGCGGTTCCTCCGTGGCCTGGCGGTAGCTGTGAGGCTGGGTCTGAATGGGAGGCTGAGAGCACGAGTCTGGCTCTGCAGCGGCTGGCATTAGCTCAGATAAGCAGCTGAAGGGGCTGTAATCTCATTTAGACTGGAGATGATCCTCCTGTCCTGTCATTCTCAGCGATGAAAGTGAGAGCGCCGGGGCGAGCATCACGTGTGCGTGCATGCACACACCTTCGCGCCTTCCAGCAAGGTTGCATCTAATCCACGGAGAGCTGAGACAATCGATTAGAGAGTGAATTCATTAGCTTCGTTACCGCGGCGGAATGGGCCTTTCACACCCATCAACCCTCATTGTACAAGACATCGTCAGAGACCCCACTTAATCCCCTCACTGCGGCGTCTTACACGCACACACCCCGTACCATCTGAACACTCGTTTAATCTCTCCCCGGACTGCAGCACAGATTTTGAACACACACCTCTGGAACGTACACACCGACTTACACGATCACGCCGGGCGCCTTCGTGTAAACTGACACACGGAATCACACACTCAGATAAGCATCATGAGCACGCCATCTGACACTGTGCATAAGCTCTGATATCTCCGTATCGCTCAACACACACCCCGTTGATGGAGGAGCACGTCCTTCACTGTGACATTAAGCAATGGTGCTAATTTCTGACCATGCATGTGTTATAGTATCAGCTAATATGCCTTTCAAAATAGCAAGGCATACTAGAGTGGGGACAGACGCCATGAAATCCAAATCAAAGTTTTGTGGCTTTTAGTCTGTGTCTATAAGCTCTGAGGCTAATCTATATGCTAGTGTGCTCGTGAAAACAGAAGAAAACATTTCACTTTCCATTTCAATAGTAAATATGTCAAGCCATTTGAAGGTTTTAAGCTATCAACATCAATGTTTGAAGGGTAAACTGTGTAGTGAAGAATTATTGAGTGAAACTCCCATCAGTAAGGCTGTAGGCTCTGTTTGCTCAAGGGAACATTTCGGTACAATTAATGTAATGCAAGCATGCTAAATATTAATTAACAGCAAAATGAATCCTAGCTAAATTTCCAAAGCAACTGTCAAAGACCTACTGAAATCAAAATTTAACTTGTGTATTAGCTATATGCTAATTAGGGGGTTTTCCAACTTTTGAATGTGGAATATTATAGCAATTTAAAATAATTTTTTTTTTTATATATTTTAAAATGTAATTTAGAAATCTGAATTTTCAGCAGCCTGCTCCAATCTTTATTGCCATGTGATCCTCCACAAATGAGAAATGTCTTCACTTTTCAATAATTTAATGCACAATTGCTGCATACAATTATTCATTTCTTGCTTTTGAATGGTAATGTTTGCTGATAGGTGTTGGTCGTGTTGATGTATGTATATTAAAACTTATTTATCTTATGTTAAACAAATAAGTGTGATATTAAAAAGACATACTGTTTAAAAACTAAATGAAGAAACTAGAAAATATTACCAATTTAAAATGATTCAATTGATTTTGTACAGCACTTTTCCCAAAATGTTTTGGTCCAAAGCATTTTTTACACTTTTTTTTTCCCCCTCCGGAAAATCTTGTGCAAATGTAATCCTAAATACTGACAAAAATAATTTAAAAAGTCATTCTCTTCCTATAAAACATCAAAAACACTGATGACTCATGTTGCACCACAGATTTTTTATCCAAACAAAAGCTCTCAAGAATGAGAATATCTGGAGTTACCATCAGCAAGAGGTGAATCACCGAATACGTTCAAATCATTATTAAATCTTCAGTATAAATTCACTACAATTCTTGCATCCTTTTAAAGCTATTTTGTCAGTTTAAATGAATAAAAACAGTTTTGTGTTCTTAAATGAGTTTGACAAACAGCTCCTGCTGTGCTGAACAGAAACATAGAAACAGATAATTCTCACCATCTCCCTTCTTACCCTCAGTGTCACCATGCTCTCCGTTCTCCTGAGGGGAGACGGTGTGCACGGCGAAAGCGCAGCGGGAAGGAACCGGATTAATCGATTGGCGAGAACTCGATTAGTCACTTGGCAAAGACGCCACCGTGCTGCAGGGGTCACCATTGCGATCTCACTGCCCACACACACAGAGAATCGTGGCAGTGAATGCGATGAGGAGAATTAGAGCGTGACTAGAGCCTGGCCTGTGTTATCTGCGTGAATCATCCGTCAGTTACAGTCTGCCTTACATCGCCCCGTAGCCGCATGCTGGCTAATTTACGTAAGGCTTGCGCATGCCGTCTCCAACCTAACAGCCGTAATGAAGCCAGGGTTCAATTTACCGGACCACATAATAACGCATTAATTGTGTCAGTGAAAACGCATTAATAAAAGCGATACAACAGAACCGCGGTGAAATTAAGAGTAATTTGTAAGGACACGTCGAAGAGCGCCCCGTCTCTTTAAACTGGGTCAGCGGGATCTTGGTGCCAACATGAGCCTGTTCGGGAAAAACTTGCTTGACTCAGTTTTATCGTCCATTAATGTGCAAATGAGTGGCCTCCCACCCACAGATCCTGCTTAGGAATTGTGGGAATTAGTAGTGTTAAAGTGATTCAGAGTTTGATTTGGGTAAAATGAGAGGAGTGGACACTTTACCTTGGAGGTCTGTGTGTGTGTGTGTGTGTGTGTGTGTGTGCTTTCAAACCCGGACACCTTACTCGATCGCACCCTAGCCACCTCTGACCATGTTAGCCATGTAAGGCACACCAATGTCCCTGCCATGAACTCGTCCCTCCCTTCAGCTCAGTCCACACTCAGCTGTCTCCAGCCAGGACCGGACCCATGGGCCGAAACTCAACACAGCTCTCTTCCAGCACCTGTATGGGCTGACCCGGGTGCCGCGGGCCCCTAGAGATGCACAGGGGACCTTACAGGGGCTCTGTGCACAATGGATAAGCTTATCTTCACACTATGTTGTAACTACTGCACAATCAAGCCATTGTCAACATACAAGGGATGCAGGGGAGAGATTTAAGCTGCGCAGGGGCCAGGGTGCCATATGTATAAGCTTCTGGGATCACTGGGGGGGTGTGTGTGTGTGTGTGTGTGCTTGAAGAACCAACACATCTTAACGTCTAAAGTAAAGCGTGTGTGTACTCTCACCGTAATTGCGCCAGCACCGTCTGCAGGAAGCCCAAAGCGGAGCTGAGCTCGGACTGACGGCAGGCGGGCAGCAGCAGTCCAAAGCCCTCGTTCAGAAGCCTCTCCTCTGACAGCGTAAGATTAGGACTCGTCTCGAACACCTCGCTCACCCCCTCCAGGTACGAGCTAAGTGGTGCCCAGAGAGCTAGCTTGCGCGAAGGCTCGGTGGTCTTCAGGTAGAACTCGCGGGCTGCTTGGCTGAAGTAGGCGGCCAACTGCTCCGCCAGTGCGCCAGCATCCAGTCCCTTCTCCAAATACAGCAGCACAAGAGCCAGCTGGCCCCTCCACTGCAGCGTGCGCAGGGCCGGGGGCGTGGAGTCAGCGGGCAGCATGGCGAGTAAGTCGCACGCTCGGCTGGCCACGTCCTCCAGCTCTGCACACTGCGCCAGGACCAGAAAAAGCAGCAGGAAGTGCAGCAGGCCTGTGTCAGAGAGCTCCGTCATCCGCCTCTGGTGGAACTTTGAGTAGAGTCTGTGGACACATGAGACAGACATGGTCATAATGTGGAATAAACACTGTGTTGATACAATTTTCTAAATCAATCAATTTTAATTTGATTATATTTCCTACAGTTCAATTACTGAATCTACTGATCATCTAAAGCGTTTTATGAAATTTCTCAATGTATGGAGTCTAAAATTCTGAGTCTGCTAGTAAAATGGTCTTATTTTGGTCTTACTTATTTTTCATCAAATATAATATTTGTTATATTTAAGGATGTTTTTTCTAGCTGGCACACTTTTTCTTGCCCTGTTAACATTTTCACTGACCCCACAATAAAATTAAGATATATATATATATATAGATATATATATATATATATATATATGCTAGAAATACTATATTTAATTAAATATTTTAAATGTTCAATTTGTTTACATTTTCTTCACAAGATTTGCAATATGCTGGAACAAACTTATTTATCAATACATCAAATTTATAAACACTTTTGCTGGAAAACAATGGCATGGGATGCAAAACATTGCTGATTCATTTGTAATTTAACACATTCTTATGGATGTTTCAAAGACTATCAAAAGTCTTTGAACAAATCTACCCTGAAACAACAATCATAAAAACGAAACACTTCATGCCATCTTCAAGTTTGGAAGGAATACAAATGGGTGAAAATATATCAATGAATGTAAAATAGTACTTCACACTAGCTATGTTTCCATCCACCTATTTTTATGAGCATTCTGAAAATGTGCATAAAAACAAAACAAAAAAAAAACTTATGCTCTCAACCAAGTTGGATACATTTTTATCTGGTAAGAAAACATGCGCATAAACTAAGATGGAAACACTTTTACCAAATAAATTCCTTAATGTGCATCAAAAAAGACATGAGCATAAAACTGGACCAACCAATGGACGGATTTCATGGCACAGCATCTGAAATGCTAGTTTTGTCATTCTAAAATGCTTGAGCAAAGTGCTTTGTTATAATTAACTCTCAGAACTGCGTTTCCAAATAGGCTCTGAAAATAAGATTTCATGACCACATTTCGTCTGAGCGCTCTGACGCTCGTAATTTATTGTATACAAAAATTATTAGATACAGTGCCTTCTCCTACTGCAGCAAATTAATTATTTTTTTCCTGATATTTAGCGAAAGTTTATCAGGAAGTGATAATTTTGTCATCTCTTCATATATGCGATATTCCAATTTTGCGCAAAGTTAAATTCGTAACTTTGGATGGAAACATAGCTACTGTGGGTCATCTTTGTTGTGAAATTTGTATTGTGATGAGTAGCTGGTGATACTCAGCCCTGATGTACAATCAATGTCTACAATACGCCAAATTTTCCTCATTGACTCAAGACTGATCAATATTTAATTAATTCCAATGATATTTCCACCACACAAATGCTGCCATAGCTTTAAAAAGCTGTTGGGGTCCATCAGGATCAAACATTTCAACCAAAGTACTCAACTCATCGCTAACCTCCTCCTCCAGACGTTCAGTCTTCCTGGAAAGCTATGCCTGTGAGCAGCATGTGCAAGTTTGCTTATGTGTGTGTGTGAGAGAGAGTGTTGTTTGATCCTCCGGGCACCACGGTGAAATGCCTTTAAAAGACCATGTTAAATGTCAGAAACACTCAGGCACACAGTGGTAGCTGTACTGTCGTGTGCGGCTCAATTTGCTGCAGCACAGAAGGAGAAATCAATATTGACCCCCTCCGCTCCCCCCTTCTTTCTACTGTTGACTGTTTGGCCCAAACAGAACCCTGCAGGTTCCATAACAAACACACTGCACTACAAGCAGGCCTTTGAGCATCCGTTTAATGTTTGGACAAAAACACATCACGCAAAGCTGCGGGGAGTCGAGCTGTGTCGCCGCTACAGATAGACTCGGTGCACAGAAGTGTGGTGCAAGCTTTTAGAGACTGACCCGAGATAGAGAACAAGCCAAAGACGAACGGAAGGCTGTCGAGATATTGTTTGCGTTTTTTGCCTGTCTGTCTAGTTGTTTGTTTATCATGGACAGCTTTTTTTTTTTTTTTTCCTGCCACGAGCAGATGCTGCTCATTCCCAGAGTACGAGCTTGAACGCGCTCCCTGCCGATCTCATTAATGCACCGTGCGCCGTGCCTCCCACCGAGCGAGCTCCAAACCCGAGTGCCATCAGCGCAGCCCACACCTCCCCATGTGGCACGTGTGTTTGTGTGTGTAGGGGAGGAGGAGGTGGTCCTGGAGCCGGCCAAGTCAGCCCCCGCCATGGCATTGCTGGAAGCCCGAACGCCTGCGTTAAGGTGAATTAACCGCTATGCTCGTTAGCTAATTAGCCTTCGCGCTTGCCGCACGACTGAGCACGGTCCAGACTCCAGACAGAAAAATTCATTATCCAGATTCTGTCTGTTTCAGCCTCTTACCGAGGTCCACTAGGCGAACCAAATTGGCGACTGATCTGAAATCAGAACGTAGGGGTGACGAGGTCTAAACTTTGAAAATAGGTGCGAGTCTCAAGGCTCATTCTCACCTGCCCTTGATCTGTCTCCAGGGGGCGCCGCCAGCATGTTCCTGGCTCAGGTGAAGGGCCAGAATACGCAAGAAGATATGGAAGGAGTTGGTTGAGCTGTAGAGCTGCGTGTGAGAGTTGGAGCCGACAGATGCAGGGTTGCAGCAGCTCTTAGCCTGCTGCAACAGACAGAGGGGAGTCCTGCTGATACTGCCCAGCCCCGACACACCTAACCAGGGCACGGTGAAAGAGCTGTTCTGCATACACATAAAAGAAGAGAGTTCAGAATTAGAAGTAGTACTGAAGGGTGTCTTTCACACTGATAAAGTATAGTCTAATTGCAGCATTAAAGTATAGTTCATATCAAATGTTTTTCAATATATTGAATATACTCTTCGAGTCCAACATTAAGAAAACCTGCAAAAAATCTGATTCAGCATGGATCTAATCGCTATGAAACTACAGCTGGTATTGTAAAGATCACTAGTGAAAATGCTTTCGTTTTACATTTTTCCAATGAATAAATTATATTATCAGCACAACAACAGTTTGAGTGAGTTTAAATTATTAAAACATAATATTAAATTAAAATGCGAATGTGATCTTGCAGTAATTAGATGATATGGACATCACAAGTAAATATAAATAGTGTAGTATAAGTAATTTATTAAAATGATCAAAACTAATTACTTTGAACTTATAAAACTTGTTTACATATTTAAATGGAGAAAAAAAATCTCTGAATTCCACTGTACATCATGGCTTTAATAACTAAAATAATTGCAGAAATGACTTACTAGATTTTTGCTGTAATACTCCCAGAGCGTTGTGACAGCACTGACATTTGGGCCCCACATCATGCTGAGGCTGAGGCAGCAGTGGACAATCATTCGTATCTGCTCTTCCTGTGCAGCTTTCTGAAAATGAATCATAATAATATTTACCTTTCAGAATACACAATGTTCACAGTGCAAAAAGGTATCTAATGCTATTCATAAACAGACAAGATAAACAAGCATATTAGCCAAATAAACACATAATACACCGGAATATGCAATATTATTTTAATCACCTTTGGATCACAGCTAGACTTCAGCAGCCCCATCACAAAGCTCCAATTATCCTCAAGTTGTTTCTGAAATGGCAACAAACTCACCAATGTAATATTCATTATTAAAATTAATAAAATCTCATCATGTGATACTAGTTTGTGTTGATCTACCTCCTGTTGAGCAGTGCCGTTCCGGTTGTGCATCCCAATCTGGGCCAGGTGTGTGAGCAGCCACCAAGTGAACCCGTCAGGGTCTTTACAGTGCATGGGGAGACCTGGGTCACGGTCTCCTGAAGGCGTCCCCTTCAGGACAGTCTGCAGCAGGGCATTTACATAACTCCAAAAAGACTGGATTGAAAAGAAAAATCAGAATCGTACGAAACAACCATCTATGCTGAGATTGTGTATGTGCTAACCTGAGTGTGTATGGTTTTGCTCCTGTGCTCCAGTAAATGTATGAGTAGAATCCATAATTCCTTTGTGCAGAGGCAGTGATAGTGATGGCTGTTCAAAGTCTCTGTTGGTCTCACCTAGAGAGTGAGAGAATGAAAGATTGTTCTACCTCCTAACCTTTACACCACAATGTTGGTCATGTCTGTTAAATAAAACACACACCTTATTATATTTGTTCATGGCCAGGCCAATGAGATCACAGAGCAGGTTGTTGACCTGGTCCTCAAACAGACTGATGTTGGTGAGAGTCTCGCCTGTCAAATTCACGAACTGGTGCGCATAAACTACCTGACCTTTCAAAATCACCAGGACCCAACACTCATTAGTATGACAGTCCCAGATTCAGGACCACATGTGCAATCTAGAGACAGCTACTGCAACATACCCATCACCCTTTGCTCCAACAGGTGCAGGATCTCCAGAACAGACCAGTGGATGTCCAGGTGCAGATGCAATAATTGCCAAGATGGAGGAAAGAGCTGTAAAAGGGGGTTAGATTTTTTTCCCTTATGCCACTTTCTTTCACAACTAGGAATAAAATGTACTTCAGATCAATACTGTATTAGTTATAAACCAGTCTGTATTTGGCCATCAACCTTTTAAAAGTCCATCCAATGAGGCCAAAAGTGTGACAAACTGCTCCTTTTAATGAAACCATCACAACCACTGCCATCAGAATAATACATTACATTTTAAAATGTTTAAATAAAGTTATTTTAAATTGTAATAATATTTTCCAATATTACTGTTTTTTTATCAAATATGTGTAGTGAGCATAAAAGACCTCCTTCAAAAACATTTTAAAAACCTTAGCAAATCAAACTTTTGAAGAGTAGTGTCTGTGTATAAGAATGTAGCTGTATATTAAGTATTGTTACATAAATATGTGTTCATATTAGAGCTGTCAATCGATTAAAAAATGTAATCGCGTTAATCACAGTCATTGACTGATTAATCACAAATTTAAAATACTAGGATTTACCTGTAAATGTGTTGAAATAAACAAATTCATGTCAAACTAGTTTAAGGAAACATAACCTTTCACACTTCAGCCAGGTATGAGACATAATCCTTATTACTCTTTTATCATTATTCATTTGTTTTTATTCAGCCATTAACAGTCTTTATACTGGCAATAAAATGTTTACCAAGCCACATCGCTTCAATCCCAGTATACATTTACCTAACTATTATCAAAAGTATTTCTAAATAAATACAACAAAACATTTTCTTGCAACCTTACGTGAAGTATTATGACAAAATGCATTATGAAGAAGAATTGGACCTGTTCTGCAGGTGCATTAGAGCTAATATTAGCATCATGCTTCAATTTATGAGATTAATAGTACACTTTTACTCAGAACTCACTTTAAACCACCATCGAGTGTTTGTAATAACTTCCTTTTGCGATCACATGTGGAATTTGGTCGTTTACTGTTGTTAAAATATGCTATTTATAGCCTTTTATATCGCTGCAAAAATGAGCATTTCAGATGTAAGTTACACATTCATCTCAAGAAAATCACATAGAAACCATATCCTATCGTAATCGTGTGTTTATTATCTTATATAATCTAATAGTGGCTGTTGTCATGTTTATGTCTGCTGTGTAAAGCCTTGTATGCTCTGGCTGAAACTCACGTTGTTTGATGTTACAACCGCCTCTCCGTTCTTAAGTTGCCAGGTATATATATTCAAAGTATGATACACATTAGTAAAAGGATCTATTTTAATTTTTATTTGTCTATATACACTTTGGGCGGCCGCGGTAGATTATAAAAGTAGCCCAAAAAACCGCAATCCTCAGCTCTGTAATTTTTCCCGCGACTGTATTTTCAAAATAGTCCACGACCACTTGTGCCACAGCTGCTACCCTGGCAACACTGTTCACTGTATCCTCATCACACACTGATAGATAACCTTCCGCGCTGGGATGACGGGAAGAAGTTGGGGTCAAACCTTATCAAACGATTAATTTTGCGTTAAAAAAATATTAACGCGTTAAAATTTTTAGATTAATCACATGCGTTTACGTTGACACCCCTAGTTCATATACTGAAAATAAAAATTATCTCTCTTCCTGTGTTGATTTAACATTCATTTAGTGACAAACGGTGTGTCTTAATTATTTTAATTGCATTTAACATTTTTAACCCTGTATGAGATTTTGTCCCAAAAAAACATTGTCCCAAACCTGTATGAGATTTCTGTTTAACATAAAAATATATTTTTGAAGAAGGTGAGTAACCAAACAGTTGTTGGTCCCCATGAACTTAGAAATAGAAAATAATACTACGGTGGTCAGAGGGGACCATTAACTCTTTGGTCACCCACTTTCTTCAAAATGTGTTCTATTGTGTTCAGAAGAAGAATTTTTTTTTTGGGATGAACTATCCTTTTAGGCCATTCAGTAAATACATAACCAGATACTGAGGAATATCTGAGGAAAATGGCACAGAAGTGTTCTGCAATACCTTTCCCTGATGCTGAATCGTAAGAGCACTCTGGACGTTGGCTGGCAAATTTTTAATTCGTCCAATAAGCAGCGTGATACTGAAGAGCTCCTCCACCAAGACTGAGGGAAGTTGAGCCTCTGCGTCTTTAAAGGGATGAACAGGATCTTCATCTAGGGATTGTGAGGGCTCCAAAAACCTGGAGAGCAAAACACAATGTCAAACCAGTTTCTGATATTATTTCACTACTACCAAGTCTGCTGTACCTGTAAATGAAGACCTTGATATAGCTGAGGAAGAGCACACACTGCTGTCTCAGTTCCTCTGCCTCATAATGAAGACTGCTCGCTTGACCTGAAAGCGCAAAAATATAGTTATTCATATTTCAGCTGCAAAAGTACTGTCAGACTGTAACAACTCTTCCCAAAAAGTCTGTCTCCAGATGCTTACCAAAATCATGTGAGCTGGACTGCACCAGCGTCTCCAGTTTTAACACCTTTTGTCTGAAAGGAAAGACAGATTGTCAAATTAGCAGACTTCCTGTTTCAGCAGACAACATGGCAATCCTCCAGAGCCAACACACCTGCACTCCTACCTGAACAAGCCAAACAGAAGTTTGGTAGATTCTACCAGCGCTGTTTCTGTCACCCATGGGAAGTCAAAAATATCAACCGTGTCCCCCTCAAAATCCGCAGGAGCTGGATCGAGCTTTAACAGCAACCTAAACATAGAGAAAAGAGGATGTAAGTTTAACAGACAAGTTGACACAGAGTGTATCATCATTATAACACTTAGTACCTCTTCAGGGCTCCTCTGCTGAGATAGCCATTTGATGACAGTCGTCCTGTCTCTTCTCTTCCTGGTTCATAAGCACAGGTGAAGCAGGGAGGACGACTGGGAGCAGATTCACCATAATGATCCAGAGCAGATGGGGATACAGGTGGGGTGAGGGACTGCGAAAACTCGCCCTCCATGTCAACAGGATGGAATAGACCACTGGGAGGATTTTTGAAAGAGACAATGAAAATAATGCAATAAAAACCCTTTTAACCACGAATTAGACGATTTAATGTAAATTATAAACAAAAAAACATTGGCTTGGCTAGGCTGTAAGGCAACCGTGAACCAGAAAAGACCAGCAAATATCTTAGGCTAGTTTACGCTGTTATTTTTTAGCAGTGAACACTTCTTTTTCAGATCTTTTTAGCGCTATTTTGTGAGCTATCGACCTGGAAATTGTATCAGCAGAAAGAGAAACCATATCATTTTTAACAGATACAACAATTTCAGATATTTAGGATCTAATAACACTTACTTCAACACTGTTGACAATTGCTGCGTCTGAACGACCTTCCTCCCAGTGTATCACTGCACTCCCGCGCTACAGTCAAAGCAACACTGCGCATGCGCACGGACGTGTCGGTCATCCATACCGCTCTTTGATTGGGTCAGAAGTTCTCGGGGGGCGTGGTCAGGAACTGTAATAATATTAACGCATTGCAAACAGTGATCGAAACGTCGAAAATTACTTTGTGTATTTTTGTCTTTGTTAATAATTAAATCGTATTAAAGAACGCGCAACAGATAAAACGACAATATATTGACATTACATGCAATAAATGAGTTATTGCCGTTTAAATCACAGCTCCAGGCTGGCAGTAAAGAAATAGGAGAGGTGATTTTGAATCGTAATGCATTAATACGTCTTTTAAGTTCCTTGGTCTGCCCCACATTACTCCGGTCTAATTAATAACCAGTACATCACTGTTAAGTACAATTGGACCCAGGGTTATCCTGATTTCCATATGCAGATGTATCTCCGCCGGCTGCAGCTTTGGCCATCACCATGAATACATTTAAAAGCATCTTTTCAGTCCCCGCATCTGAATGCAGATATCTCGATTTGATAATCTTTTATTCGACGCTCAGGTCTTATCGGCTAGATTTATATGCGGATGTAACGTCATGTCAAAGCAACATATGTCGTCCGACTTTCGTCTTTTAGCTGTTACATCCACGACAAAAGATTCAGGTATTTATGGTTGCGTCTTGCAGTACGTACGTGGATCTGTAGCTACAGCTCAGCGCGCGCACGGACAGAAGAAGGTAAGACAATTAAAGTCATGTTGACACTAACCATTGTTTTCGCTGCCCGAAAGGGAGGAGAGACCTCACTAAAACGCTCTCCACCCTCTCTGGATGAGATTTTATGATGTCTAACAAGAACAGGGCACTGTCTCTTTTAAATGCTTGCATGCAGAGAGAATAATTTTTATTTTTTGCAAAATGTAAACAGAGGATGTGTCTCAACCTAGCAAGCCCCCTACTGAGACAACATTGAAAATGCTGTCCAGATTTTCAGTCAAAATGTTCAAGTGAGTCCCATTTTGTAGCAAGTGATTAGGTTATCCTAGAGGCTGCCGCCGTCTGTCTCAATCTATTAGCTCTGAATAATTTACGTCCGTAATTTGTGAATGAAATGATGTTCCTGTGTAATCAGAGCACTAGGACGTGTCAGGCAATATGCTGATTAGTGTGCATGAACTCTCTGCAGTTGTAAGGATGAGATGAGCTATTGTCTATATGTTGCAATATATTTGGAGCTTACAGATGTATAGCCTCGTCTTATTATCAACAGGCACGACCCTTGTGAAAACAAGGAATAGTTTAAGGGCAAATACAAAGTAGAAATGCAAATTGAAAAGCATGCCTGCTTGAAGGGCATCCTATGGCTATTTAAAACAATTAATTTATGTTAAACTAGTTATTTGACCTTTTTATATTCACTTTCATTAAGTGCAAAAAACTATTATACTTTAGTTAACCATTAAAAGGCCATGGACATACAAATTAATTTACAATTTATAATTTCTGTTTTCTAATGCAATAGAACCTTTTCCCATCAAATATTATTTTCAATTTTACAATTTGTACCTTTTATATGAAAAAACACATTCAACACATAATCCACATTTACCTCAAGGTCAGGGAAATTCAAACTATGTTGGAAAACCTTTAGTTAAAGATGGCAAGTTGATGCCAGATTTTTCATACCAAGTCATTTAAACGGAGTAGTTGCAGGGACCCCCTTTAAAAAAAATGTTTTCTCACAAATTGGACCCACTTGCTTGTTGCCCCATGTCTGTTTCCCCCAGGATACAGAAAAACAATAAGGGTTAAGTATAAAACAAGTACTCAACAGAATAAATCCCTGTCTCTAATAGGTCTACAAAAAGTGGACTTTAATAGTGACATACAGTTAAAGCTCCACAATGAGTTTAAGTAATGACTCATATTTTACTCCTTATTGGGTTCCTTCCTAAAAAAGATTCCACCATTGTACTTCAAAACGTTCCCGTCTCTTTTATCTGAAGGTGCCCCCCATGGCTTCGTCTTGATCAATTAAACTGCTGAAAGGCCCTTTCCCTCAGCCTTTTCAGCACAGTGCTTTAGAGAAATATAAAGTTATCAGTCATCCTAAGCGATATGAGGGGAAAAATAAGTAGTTTGTCTATAAAAATGTCCAGGTGCTTTATCAGAGTCCCTGTAGGCCCTGGGATCCTTGTGCTGAATGTTCGCTCTGTGGAATGGATCATCTGTATGGCAGACCCCTGGCCCCCTCCTTCCTCACTTCCTCAGGCCGAGCAGCTTAGTGGGAATAGGTCCCAGCTTTACTGAAAGATTGACTGGGCGATTTTGTGGTGCAGGGAAACTCCGTCCATATTGAAATGCATGCAGAAATACTGATACAGTACATTATTTTGAATGTGCTTTTTCATATCACATCCATTCTCTGCCAAACATACATACATCTAAAATCAGTCTATAAATGATTCCTTTTAACAATAATTTCTTTGTTATAATGTTTATGCAAAGTAGACCTAAATATTACTCTTACTTCCTTTTAAATATTTCTCTGTGCTTTCTGAACTCTGTGCAAAGAATATAGTGGAGCCCTGCAGATGGTGAGTGAAGGTAAAGTTAGATAAATGCATCGTTTGCATGCCAAGAGCAACTAGCGATAGCACTGTGTCTTATTGCCGAAGACATTTGCATCGAAACCTGTAGATAGAGTGTGTAGGAAGAGGTTGTGTGGGTGGTTGTTATTCGTTTCTGTCAGAGAACCGTGACCTAAGGTGATGGACTTCAGGATTTTTCTGCTGTGGCGGACAGGTAGCGTTTGTATGAAACTTAACATATCTTTCTAGGAAAAACTTTCAGATTATTTTACAATGTGCAATGTGAAACTGTATGTTTTTGTAAAATTTACTTTTCAGTCATAATTTCATGACTAAATATGTTTGTTTGTTTGTTTTTTGGATATAATCAGTTAAAGTTGTTAACTGATTAAAGTTGTAGTGGTCAAACCCTGAACTATTTTTTGTTTTTGTAATTTACTTTTTATAAATATGTACATTGAAATTGTTCTGAGGTATTTTCATTTAAAAGTTTTACTTCAGAAATTATATTAAAAAATTAAAAATTACATTGAACTTGAATTGTTGGTTGAATTGTTATTGTGTCTAATTGCATCACAAAATGGATTTTAAAATTCTAAAAAGCAATTGCATTTTCCTTACTCTGAAAGTACATTTGAAGCCTGCCCTTAATAGATTAAATTATTATTTATTAGTAATTTCAATATTTGTTCGTGCTGTTCATTGTTTTCTCAGTATTTAATTACTATTATCCTTTTACTAATACTGCTACAAATATTTACTGTTTGATACTTCCAACACACCACCATATTCCCCACCTTTGCTTAACCTTTGTATTCCTGCATGTTACCAGCAAATATCCCTCTTTCATCTCTTTACTTTGCTGAAACATCCTCTTTCAATTCAGAATGTTACTCTTGCTCCTTTGTTCCTCTGTTTATTATACGGTGCTTTACATGAAATATGCATGAAACACAAATGGACTCTCCAGTTCATAAGCATTTTCATAAGTGAATATGCCCAGTGCAGATATTCATGTGGACACACAAATTCTCACTTTTCAGATCATGGCTCTGGTTTTGTTGCCTGTTAACTCTAGAGTGTTTTCAAGAGCAGAATGGTGAAACCAGTAGACTAAAACAATTCAGACACTGAATCATGGGTCTAAATCACTTGTAAGTCAAACCCATTTGATCGGTATGTTTTTCTCTCATCACATCATTTTTGAACGTGTTCATTTGGTGCTGTATTTATTTTCTTACAGCCCAATCTTTTGCTCTCTTTCTTTTAGTGTATTTCATAATTTTATTTCATTTAATTTTTTAACTGTAAAGGAGTGTTTTCAGACTCTCAGGACACTTTTAATAATAATCATATCGGTCTTATATTTTATTTCTTAATACAAATGGCTCGCTGTTTATTAATTAATTACAATTTTAGAAATATTGAGAAAACAAATGGGAAATATACTTCAGTGTTCACTGTTTCTATCATATTTCTTTTTCCAATTATTTTTTTGTTCCAAATTTTTTTTCCATGGACCCCCTGGTTTGTGAGACGTCTGCGGTTTGAAAAACTCTGGTGTAAAGATGTAGGTATTCAAATTCTTTCATCATGCCTGTCCAGTTGGCCCACATTAGTTATAAATGTATTTTAGAACCATTTAGCATAGACCTGTTAAAGTGTCATATTAACATTGAGCTTAAGGAGACATTCTTGAAATAATACAACTCCATTTCAATGGGGCAACTTGTAGGACTGTACTTTTTGTTTGGACCCAGCGGTGATACCCCCCTTCAGCCAATCAATGCATTTCAACCAGTCATCAGTCCTTTTGAACTGTTGAAAGGCTTCACTAAATGTATGTATTTAAGAAAGAGTGCTTGCAGCTCTTAATTGATACCATTGTGAATGGCAGGGCATGGTTTGGAGAGGCCCGCTGTGCTGCTGCGGCTGCCCACACACCGCTGCAGTTGCACTGATTGGCCGCCGGAGGGCAGCGCGGGACCGGCACCATGTGGCACCGGAGGGAGGGAAGGCGGTCGAGAGATCGCTGGCCGTGCAACACGGACTACAGTTCATCTCACGGGTCAGCGCATATTTTAAACAGCCTTTATTACCCTAACCCATACCCCCGTTTTTCCCCTCCAGTTTCTAAATCCGTTTACTGAGGGTCTTTTATAAGCAGAAATGTGAAAAGTGCTGACTGCTATTCCCATTTTGAGGATATCTGACTTCATCAAATTACAGTTGGGTTTTTGAATATTTCATATTTGATCAAAAGCCCTTTACAAGCTGCACACATGGGCCCACATGGGGCATGATCAATTTTTAAAACTCCAATCATTATGCACACATTGACCCACAATGCCCACTTTAATTCAGGTATTTATTAAGAAACCTTTGCACCTTTTTCACTTGTATTATTTCAAAGGTGCCTTTAATGAAAGCCTAGGCGTATAGGCTAGTGTGTAGCATTAGCCTTTTGTGCAATAAGTTTGGTGCTTGCACGTAAACCGATTCATGCACTCTTGTTGCTATCGAACTGCACAACGCTGCCTTTCCCCTTTTAACCCCCCATCTAAAACACTTTAAAATGGCCAGCCTAGGACGGAGGCCAATATTGGCCTTGGCTGTACCTTGAATAATGAATAATTCATCTGTTTGACCTTTAGCTGAAGTTTATTGGAGGGTGAAGGCGTCCTGCTGGCCTGCCTGCTGCCTGGCTCAGCTTGAGCTCTGTTTCCCCTCTCAGTCATGTCCCCTTCGATATCCTCGCCTTCTCTCGCTGTCGCCAAGTGAGGTGTGAGGACACAAAATGTCTTGACCATCAAAGTTCCTCGCCGTGTCTTGGTCTTATGTTTTGACTTGTTTTGAAGGTCATGCTTGTTACGTCCACCTATATTAAACATAACCTCTGACCCAGCGTTAGCTGCTCAGAATCGTGGGATCGTCCTCCAGTTGTATGTCTACTCTGTGAAACATATTGTATGTAAACGTACATCCAGTGTGCAGAATGACAGTGAGCGATTGCTCTGAATTGGTTGCGCGTTTGTAGAACTACGTTCGTTTTCAATTAATCCTCAATCCCATTGCCCCATCGGTCCCATGAGCTCTTTCGCAAAGAAATGGCTGACTGGACTGTTTTACCTGTCGCCTTAGGCTGGTGCTAAATGTCATTGACATTAAATTCCCTTTGTTAAGTCTGATTTAATTGTGTCACTGGTGATTTTTGTCCTCAACTGGCCAAATATGTCAAATTCTGCTCGTCGTTCCATTTCCCTTAGCTTATGCTCTCAAATGGGTTATGTCTGCTCATCCTGTTTTGCAATATTAACATGTCCTTCACGGCTAAGACTGAGGGTTTGAGTGGTTATCAAATGGGTACTTTCAAAATCTCTATATATTGATAATTTGTTTGAAAACATTTGCATCTGAAAGGTTTTATACCACAAGAATCTCCAAGGACACCATCAAGGATAATTTGTTTCCTTCTTAAAGAAATGCTTACTTTTCCCCTATTATCCAGAATTACCTATCCATATATTCAAAAAGTTAGAACGAAAGATTTAAATATGCAGAAAATTTTGAGTTTGAATATGTTGTAAATGTGGCACCAGTTCTCAGGAATATTTGATTCATTGGTCAATTGTGGAATTTAGCTCTGAGATATTTCAGTGTTTGGTGTCTCACATGACAACGCATATCTGCGCAACTGAATCGCGTGTTAATTTCATGTCTCTCTGTCACACAGCAAACTCGCTCTCTATAAAGTGCAGCAGTCAGTTCTGGATGCAAAAATCCAATTCATTTTCTCCATAGGGGAACTGATTTTTAATGATAACTCATAAACCTTTAAAAACACACTTGGCTGAAGCTATCAGCATGCATTATTTTTTAAATGATTGTGTATAACAGTGAAATTCCTAATGGAAAACTACATTACCCATGATTCTGCAAGAAATCTCCACTGATCAGACTTGTGACAAGTAAATCGTGCTGAAAGAACTCTTTAGTGTCTGTCCATTTCCATGAACCATTGTGAATAATGTAACAGAGTCAGTCTCCCTGCACTACATTTTTGTGCATATTTTGCAATGAACTTAAAATACATGGTCATTGTTAATTTGATTGTCATTCGCAATGGGATTGTAGTCCCCCCCCCCATTTCTCAAATAGGTTTTTGCTTCAAATCTAAGTTTGTAATGTGATTCACCATGTAGCTGGTTAGTTTGGTTCATGGCTGATAACTCTTTAACAAAGACTTATTTTAAAATCCCTATAGAGAAAAATACTTCCAGAACTAAGGTTGCTAAAAAAAAAAAGACGCAATGACGAGATCACTGCATGTGCTCAACAGTCTGTCTTGGTGTCAATAAAAGCTGATTTTGGACTAACAAGGAAGTTTTTATAGTACAATGACCTCTTACATTTCATACTTGATTTCTCAATTCATGATCCCTTTACTATTACACTAATATTTTTACAGTGTTTGTCTTGTTACTATCCTGATTGTTTGGTATGTTGTAGTAGACTATTTTTAGTGGAAGCTTTAGGATTGGTTTAATACACGGGTAATATGATAAAATATTAAAACTCGAAGAAAAAAAAATTCACGTCCACATATTTATTAATGCATGTGGTGGGTAGCTGTGTAATGACTGGAATAGTGTACAGTCAGCCCGCCTTGTTTGAGATCCAAGTAAAGGAAAAATTGCGGCTTTCTTTGACATATGCTTATTACATATGCCACAAAATCTTCTCACATTCATATGGGATTGACCAGCTGTGCCACAGGAAGAAAGATCATTTCTTGTCGTAATAGAGGGATTTGGCAGAAAGCGTCCATAGCATATATAGGCTGTACTGCCTCAGAGCCGCCACCCCTCTGTGAAACAAATCTTCACCCCATCTTGCTAACATCCTCTCACCATGTAGTCGGCCATAGCACTTTGCGCTTAACGTCTCCCTCACACCTTTCAACGACGTCATGTGCATTTGAAGGTCATTACAATATGTTTGTTCTCACTCGGAACGGTTATGGGCTGAAGATGCTGTCAAAGTGAGCTTGCTTTTATTTTATGTGATTTATTATGTTCTCGGTGACATTATGTCACCATTTCCAGCCTCTTCAGTCCCATCATAAAAGGTCACTGATGAATCTCTTCGTCTGCAAGGGCGATATTAAAATCTCTGAACGTAGCAGCTTACACGCTGGCAGGCTAAATGAAAACCCCATTGAAACCTGCTGACGCAAGGCTTAAATAAACAGGTGTAGACAGAGGAGAGTTTGTTTATATGAAGGTTTTCTATGTAGTCTGAGATTTGTTTTGTAGACCTGTGCGTACCGTAATGCAATCCGTGTGTAATTGTTAGTGCGTGTTATGAGTCAGTAATCGTCCTACAGTGTGGTAATGAGTGTCCAGGCACATGTCAGGAAGTGTTCCAGAGGTTGTTTGTGCATTGTTGGGTTGAAATGGGATCTGTGTGTTGTGTGAGAAGTGTGGGCACGAGCAAGCAGACGCACGTCAGGCAGATAATGGTGGCTATTATGGGTTTGAGGTTTCATTTGAAGTGCCAGGAAAATATCTGACACCTTTGCAGTGCAGATGTACACATTCACGCTTGTGCACACTGCGACCTCTGGTGAACGTGAGAGCCTGTGGTTTTTGAGACCTACACACATGCTCGAATTTGTGAGACGCAAACCCTCACAATGGGTTAGTAAAGTGCTATAAGAGGTCAGTGTTTATGTGTGTGTTTGTGAATCTATGCATTTGGTTCAAAGCAAAAAGAGTGTCTCGGTTAAATCAACAATGTTGTTTTAAAAAAAGCAACACTGATGGAAAATGCTTACAAAATTATTTTAAGAAGTGAAAATTATGTTTATAGTCATCAATGGAGCAAGGCATTGTATACATTTTATCACCACTGCAAAAGTATTCCACAAGAAAGACTTAGGTTTTAAACATAACACGACTAGTGTGAAAATCACTTACCAACCTTGCATCATTTTACTATTTAAATATGAATAAAAGAAATATATGCAAATTAACAAAACAGGAAAACATTGTCCTTTACATTGTCCTCTCCCCATATACTTCCAAGTGCATCACTGCAAATGTGATTTGCGTTTGTTTTTACAAGTGGAAATTATTATCTGTGGTAATCAACAGCATGTCACAGATGCTGTTGACTGGACTTTTATTTAAACTGCTTGTTTCTATTTAGTTTATTTTGAAACTGATAAACCTGTCTTTTGAGTGTACGGAGAGCTGAAAGTGTGTGTGTGTGTGTGTGTGTTTGTGTTCACTGTGGGACAGAGGTCTTTACTTTCCACCCAGTGGTGAAGGGTCTGACTGAAATCCTGTCACACCTCTGATATGTAACAGTGTTTTCTGGATTAGCATATCATTAGCATATCATTACCATGCAATTTCCTCAGCACAGTTTGGGTTAGTGTGTATGGACAAGGTATTACCTAATCAAGAGGTTCAGCTCTCCACACACCTGTCTTTTACTTGTCTTTGATCACTACACACCCCGTGATATGTTGTTTTCTTCATGGCTTTTATTCCAAGCCACTCACTTTGAATCTAGAAGATGACAAAATTAACTTCTGTACCCATTTAAAATTGCCAATCTTTCTCTTAGAGGACAACAGGCCAAAATATTGACTCCTGTAGGGATACTCTATAAACCTTCGCCGTATTTTAACAATCGCGACCAAAAAATACCACTACCAATTTAATGATACTGTTAAATATAATCTTTAGCAAATCTTCAAAAGAGTATACATATTTCATACTGTACATTATAATGTTGTGATGCCTAAATTCACTTGCGCAATTCAAAATAATTGTTTTTTAGTTTAGTGTTTGACTTAATTTATTTAGACATAGTTGAGAGTGTTAGTATTTATTTATTTATTTATTTATGTATTTACTTTCCCAACCATCAATTGATTGTGAAGGAACTTATTTCGTGAGGTTTTGCCAGACTGTGACAATTTTTTCTTTTTTTAATGGACATTTTTAAGTCAATGGCTTGTCAAACAGACAGTTTCCTTATTTTTTTGGGAAAGGCATCAATGCATGGATAAGAACTGCACTTGTTAAACCATTACATAGGGTCTTTAATTGACAGCCCTTTTTTTTTTTTTTTTTTTCTCTTTTGTTTGTATAATAAAAAAATAAATTAAAAGAACATCAACAGTGGTATGAAAGCAACGTTACATCCTCTACCATGTGCTGTTTGTGCGAGTGTAATTTGCATCCTCTGTGTTTTCGTAGTTTATAGAGGTAGTTTTTCTTCAGTCGGCGGTTGAGATATGATCTGCCAATCTGTGTTTCGATTCTCACATCTGTTTTGGCTATTTCCATTCACCAGTTTCCCCATTTATCTTGAATGCACCTGTCCTCTTTATCTGATATTAAGTGTCGATGTGCATTTGAAACTTTTCCCCTCTTTATTTTTATTATTTTTTTCTAGGAACATTTCAATCAGTTGTACCCAACATGTGCGAACATCCCACCATCAGCCTTTTTAGATTCACATAATATCCCATCAAATGCAGGGCAAATGTTGTGAATGCTCTGGTGGATGTCAGACGCTGTAAGTATACAGTACATTTAGAGTGAAAGATGGGGAGTGTGTGCACGTATATGTGTGTGTAATCATGTGGACACATGGCGATGCTCTAATGGTAGTGAGGGAGCTTGTGTTCTATTACAGAGAGCTGTGTGATAGATACGGCTGTGCCATTTACTGTGCAGTGGAGATGGAGACAGGTTTAGGCCAGGGCAGAAAGGAGGGAGGAACGCCATTACACACACACACACACACACACACACACACACACACATACACAGTGTGGTGTTTCGCCTCTCTCTCTTTAGCTCCGTCTGTTATTTTCTGTATTTCCCCCCATTTTATTTCTCCCCTCGATGTACTTGCTGTTTCTTCCCGTTGTGTTCTTCCAGAGAAGGATTGAGATGAAAAAGTGCTGAGGGCAACGCTCTGACTGAGGCTACTGAGAGACAGAAACATGTCTACATCTCTGTAGGCAGGAGAGATAGAGATAGATTTATAGACAGAGAGAGAATGAAAGAATGTGTGAGTGAATGAGAGCGAGAGAGAGTGAGAGAAACGGGAGAGAGCTGATGCTGTATGCTCTCTGCAGGGTGAGATGATATATGACTGGAAAGGCCACATGTTGGCCGTGTGATGGATTAAAGCACTTTGTAGGAAAATTACCGAGAGCGCCTCGCCACCCCCAAGTCCTGTCTTTAATAAAAAACACACACACACACACACACACACACACACACACACACACACACACACACACACACACACACACACATACATATCTATGCAGAATGAAAGAAAGTGTGTAGCCCAGATAAACACATCTGGACTCAGGTAATGCATGTTAATCTACATAAATTTACAGTCATTTGTTTAGCATTTAATTCAATACACTTGAGCACCAGAAGAAAAGACCTTGAATAATATAGTGGCGGTGGAAAAAATAGGCTGGTGTTTATAAAGTATGATTTGAGAATATAAAAGTATGTGGGTAAGTCTAAGTGAAATGGCATCTGCAACTCGTTTGGCTTCTGTATTGTGCCGTATTTATGAGTAAAACAGGATGCCCAATAAGAAACAGTTGAGGACAGGACTGGATTTTAGCTATCAGGAATTGGGGTGTTTTATACCAGAATGGACCAGTCCTGTGTATGAGTTTGCAGTCGATTGCGGAGGAGCTTGAAGGTCAAGTTGACTCTTGAGAGCATCTGAACATGTCCTGAAGGTAATGCTTATTTTGAAAAGAAATCTATTGTTATTTGCTATTATTGTCGTAACCTTTATTATATAATTACGTTCGCTTCTCATATTCTGATCTGGATTGATGATGATCCACTCCAAAACTAGTTACACTATCATTCACAAGTTTTGAGATAAAAAAACAAACACTTTTATTCAACAAGAATGCATTTAATTGATCAAACGTGACAGTAAAAACATAATGTTACAAGAGATTTCAAATAAAGACTGTTCTTTTAAGCTTTCTGTTCATCAAAGAATCCTGAAAAAATAATGGTTTCCAAATATTAAACTGATTTCAACATTATAGTAATACATATTTCTTAAGCGCCAAGTCAGCATATTAAAATCATCTCTGAAGGATCATGTAACAATGAAGTTTATAGTAATGCTGGAAATTCAGCATTGCCATCATAGGAATAAATTACATTTTAAAATATATTAAAATAAAGAAACAGTTATTTTGTTAAATTGTAATTATATTTCAAAATGTTTCTGTTTTTACTGTATTTTTATTCAATAAATGATGCTTTGGTGAGCATAAGAGACTTCTTTCAAAACCTTTAAGATTTTCTTACAAACTTTTGAACAGTAGCATATATTTCAGTACAGTTCCTCCTCCTCCTCCTCGTATGGTATTAAGCGTGCCATTTAAGAAGATCTTCATTAAGTATTTCATTAAGGTTTTGATTGGAATTGTTGGATTCAAAATAACAAGTGTAGCAAGTGTGGAAGACTTGAAATATAGTGCACAAGTCATCATCCTCTCATCTCCATGGATGAAAATTTGCACAGGTTAGAAGTGAAGGTGGGTAAATTATTAAAATTAACCATTAAAACATTATCCAGCAGCCCACATGGCCTATGTGACACCATCAAAAAAGTAGTTTGGGGCAGAGTGATTTACATTTTGATGAACATACGAACTGACTCAATACGGGGTCCATTTGGATTTCATGTCTACTGTATGGTTTGAGATGTTGTTGTGGAAGTTGTTGGCTGATGCTAGAGCTCCGTGTGGTGGGCAGAAATTTAATTGCTCAGGGTTAGGGCCCCATAGCAAAGTTCTCCTTTCAGTTCACCCCTGCTAAAGAAGCATATGAATATTCAATGAATGAGTGAAAGGGGACAAATAGCAACAGAGAGAAAGAGGTTGAGGGTAGGAGGCAAAGACCAAAAGGGCTTCATCATTAGCCTTCCCTTTTACCCTCAAAAGAGCTGTACATCGGGCTAACAATTCGTCATCCTCATCTTCATCCTCTTACACAAAAACAGTGGGGTTCTCAATTAGGTTGAAACAATTAAATAAATTCACACAAAAATTGTAATATACACCTTGCTGCCTGATTTATATAACTGAATCAAACCATGGTGATGAGCAGTAGTATTTAACTAAATATTTGTACCCACTTTATATTAAATGTCTTTAAATGAATAGTTAACGCAAAAAAATGCATTTTAATGAACATTTTCTCATTCTCAGGCCATCCAAGATGAGATTGTATCTTCATCAAAACAGATTCGGAGAATTTTAGCATTAAGTCACTTACTCACCTGTTGATCCTCTGCATTGAATGGGTGCCGTCAAGATCAAGTAAACCACATGACTCCAGTCCATCAATTAAATATTTCTTACAAACATGCAGCTTTTCACTTCACAAGACGTTAATTGATGGACTGGATTGTTTTTATTAGCTGTTTGGACTCACGTTCTGACGGCACCCATTAACTGCAGAGGATCCGTTGGTGAGCAAGTGATGTAATGCTAAATGTCTCAAAATCTGTTCTGATGAAGCAACAAAGTACATCCACATCTGGGATAGCCTGAGGGTGAGTAAATTAAGCATTTTTTAATTTTTTGGGTAAACTGTTCTTTTAACACAAATGAACTTACATTTAAACTAATCATTGTGATACCACACAATGTGTATTTACAAACAGATTATTAAAATTAAAACGAATCAGGCAGACTTCGAATGCAACATAAATGGAATATTCAATGAAAATTAATTTAATTATTGACTAATTTCAGTTGTAAAACAATGAGATATGCTACTGAAAATTTAGTTAAGTTGGTTAGCATCACTGTTTTGAATCAGTTAGCTCCCTACTGCATCTGAAACCCTGCAACCCTTTTCACTATAACCTTGTTTTTCTTCTAATCCCTCTGTCTCTTTCTGTTTCACACAGACCTGTTTCAAACAAAAACAGCATCATCACCTCCAGATTGCAGGTCCATGGCACCTCCTCCTCCGCAGCAAGAGTGGCATTAGTTCTGCTTGTGTGTTTGTGTGTGAATGTTTACAGGACGTGTGTATATTGTTACAGTGTGCACTGCAGTCCACAGAGCGGCCCGGCGTACAGGCTGTGGCATCGCGGTATGTGTCTGCACGTCCCTGAGGGGACATGTGTTCCACATAGTTTATGATTATGGTTTCTGTGG
Organism: Schizothorax lantsangensis; assembly: GCA_027422415.1. Classification (NCBI taxonomy): domain Eukaryota; kingdom Metazoa; phylum Chordata; class Actinopteri; order Cypriniformes; family Cyprinidae; genus Schizothorax; species Schizothorax lantsangensis. The sequence goes on from CM049850.1 coordinate 23,866,709, forward strand.
GGGAACAAGAAACAAGATGCGGCAAACTAGCGTGTGAGGTATACAGCAAAAGCCACGCTCACACAAAACACAAGAGGCAGGGACTGCACCATAGAGTTCTGCCTCTCCCCTTCGCGAGGTCTGATGTCTTTGTTTATTTTGTTGTTTTTTTCTCGCACATTCCTTCCCTCCTGTCATCTTTTAGATCTGACAGCGGGAGCAGCTCCTGGCAGCGGCTTGATAGACATGTCAGGAGTGTAAAATACCTGTGTGGTATGAAGCGCTCGCACACACACGCAGAGTTCAGCTGTGCCGGGTTAGAATTATTCATCACAACCCGATCCCTGTTGGTCTCTGAACCGCAGGATAGCTGAAGCATTAATGCTGCCTGACTTCCTTTATATAGTATTCAATTAACAGGCGGCATTTCAGGATGCTGTATTTAAGACCAATTATTGGCTCAAGTGTAGTAACAAAATATAATTTCTGGGTAGACTTTTTAGCATTGTTTGTGAGCCAGATATTGATTTATTTTTCCAGTGGACTTTTCATGGTGTTCAATGCACCTGATGCAGACTTTTTCCTAGAGCTTCAGAAAGCAGAAGAGCGGTTCATCTGAGTAATGGATTACATTTTTTTTGTACAATTCCATTTCTGAGAGTTTGTTTTTCTGCAGATGTATGCACTGAAACAAGGTGGTATTTATGGATTTTTCGCCTTTGTAATACTCAGAAAACTCAAGAGAGATAGAAAAAGGGGAAGAGAGCATAGTTGGGAACTGAACATGACATAGGCCAGGTTTTACCTGCAGTTTTGATTTTTGTTATGTTATGTTTTGTTTTGACTAGCACTTTGTTAGCAAGAGAGCGAGGAAGTGACATGACAGGCCAGGGGCCTGTACCATGATGGTGGCTGAACAAACTCAGGGTTACAGGATTAGTTTTGAGTTGACAACACCAAACCACTCTAATCCGGCTTTGTTGGTACCATGAAGCTGATCATCAACTTTCTCTGTCAACTCAGGCTTGATCCTGAGTTAATGGAGCACGTGCACATGAATGTGTGACATCAGTAATGAGCAGCCAATCACATGCCTTGAAACTGTGATTCACTTCTCGTGAGAGTCAGTGCGATTCACTACCAAAGATTAAAAGATTGAACAATATGAAGAATTTAAACACATTTACACAGCAAGATGAAATGATCTATCCATGAAAGAGGAAATCTTAGAGAACATCTTGCCATATAAGTGCAAGTAAAAGTTGTAAAGTTAGTTTATAGAGTTTATAAAATTTATAGGTATAAAAACACTTAAAAATCTAAACTCATATGTAGTCATGTTTACAGCTATTGATTCTAAAGCTTATTTATATTGCATATTATCTATATGTTTATATTAATTTAAAATAAAAGCTTAATAATTAAACTAAGCTGGCTTGTGTAATGGATTAAGGGTATAATAATTATATAAATAATTTTCTAAAAAATCTGATGATTTTATCTTTAAAAATGTTTTACTATGTAGCGTCCTTTAATTTGGAGTAACAGAAACTGTTACTCCAAATTAAAATTACTCAGAAACTGAGTGGCTTTATTGCGTCAGAGATGTGTCACTTTGCTTGAAGCTGATTGGTCCAATTTCAGTTTGAGATCTCTAACCCAGAACATAACCTGCCCCGGAGCAGGTTAGCCGTGGAGTGTAAGTTACTATGGCGATGAACGCAGCTAAAAGCCAAGCCACTTTCATGATACCTAAAACCCAGGATTGGTGCAAACTAAACTGAAACTTACCTGGCTAGCCAGCAAATCCGGCTTCATGGTACAGGCCCCAGGTTTTGTTTTGTTTTGTTTTGTTTTTTTGTTTTGTTTTGTTGTTTTGTTTTGTTTTGTTTACATGACACTTTGTTAATGCTTATAAACATTGTGTATCATTACATTAAAATTATAGGCACCACTTCATCAAATGAAATACAATATACCTTAAATGCTGTATGACAACAACTCTTTCTCTCTCTATAAATATATTGTTGTAGACATCACAGACTATAAATATAGTTATCATTAAGTAGTATGTATTACTGATATCATCATTGTACCAAGAATATCACCCCTCTGGGTGTTTTCATGATGGAGAGAGTGGGTAAGCATTTTTATTTTATTTTATTTTATTTTATTTTGCACTTTATCAGCAGCTACAGACATTTTATATCACTATGTTAAAAATCACTTGTTCAAAATGCACCCATTTCATCAAATTACTTGTATAAATATGGCATTAATACACTATGGTATATAAAAGAACCATAATATTACTGTCCCTCTGTGCTAGTGATGGGGACCTAATTATCTCCTGGACAAAACTAACATCACAGGTATTTAATATCTAATGAGAATGCATCATCTCAGAGGTCACTTTCTCTAAATTTCATAATCTAAATACTCTACCGTTTGATTTATTACTAGAGACCGTTGCTAGACTGTGTAAATATAGAGTAATTTTCATGGCTACAATAACAACTAACAAAACACTCCTGTAATTAATGTTGTGGGTGCGTTTGCATTGTGTTACACTGATACGCCCATTTGCGAGAACGTTCAGGCTGAAATATGATTATCACATTAAACCAGATATGATTAGTGTGTGTGTCGTGAAGGAGCTGATGGAGATGATCAGTGTTTTGATGGCAGTCTGAGGGCTGATCCTGGCCGAGATGCAGAGACTGAAGGCGTGTGTAATTGATAGTGACAGTCCTCTCCTGCATTTAATTGCTGACCATGAATCAGATTACTTCCTCAAACTGCTTTCATTAGCGCTGAGAGATCTGTGGCAACACAGCTCGCACTGGATTCATATTGGCCTGCGGTGGGATGTCTGTATTATGTGGGTGCTTGTGATTCTCATATCCTGATAGATGACTTATTTGATTTGTGACATGATGGATTATTTTTTGGTATAGTAGCTAAAGCTAATATCTCAATCTTGAATCTTCAAGTTTAAAGCATGTTTGTTATTTCCAACAACAGCTCTCTTGAAGTGGCAGTTCCAAATTAAAGTCAGTATGAGGGCAAAACTGATTGTCTTTAATTTCTTCAAGTCAAGTCAAATTTATTTATACAGTATAGCACTTTTCAAAGTACACATTGTTTCAAATCAGCTTTATATCAGTTTACATTTTGTATCAAAACAAGCAATTAAGCAGTTGAGATATGCTACAGTTATTTATCGCCCAACATGAGTATACTGTATATATGTGGATAAAGTTGGACTTACTCATACAAGCCCTCTTTTCATGTATAAATTACATTCATTCATTCATTCATTCAAAGATATATGGGCAACGGATGAAATGTTAGTGGGGACCGGAAGTGTATCTTTGTTGATGAAAGATGGTTATAGTTACTAATATTTTTTTCTGTGAGATACTTTACTGCACGAACAAAAAAGTATAATGCCTTTCACATAGTATAGGTTTGTAAGTGTAAGTGTGATTTGCATTGTGTTTGTGAGATGGGGTAAGTTGTGCCACTTTTTCTACATTTAAGGTATATACTAGTGCTGTCAAACGATTAATCGTGATTAATCACATCCCAAATAAAAGTTTTTGTTTATATAATATATGTGTGTGTTCTGTGTGTATGTATTATGTATATGTACATACACACACATGCATTGATATATTTAAGAAAAATATGTTGTTTATATATTAAAAAATATTTATATATAATATCAGTTATATGAATATAAATATATACATGTAAATATTTTCTAAATATATACTGTATGTGTGTGTATTTACACTGAACAAAAATATAAACACAACACTTTTGTTTTTGCCCCCATTTTTCATGAGCTGAACTCAAAGATCTAAGACTTTTTCTATGTACACAAAAGGCCTATTTCTCTCAAATATTGTTCACAAATCTGTCTAAATCTGTGTTAGTGAGCACTTCTCCTTTGCCGAGATAATCCATCCACCTCACAGGTGTGGCATATCAAGATGCTGATTAGACAGCATCATTATTGCACAGGTGTGCCTTAGGCTGGCCACAATAAAAGGCCACTCTAAAATGTGCAGTTTTATCACACAGCACAATGCCACAGATGTCGCAAGTTTTGAGGGAGCGTGCAATTTGCATGCTGACTGCAGGAATGTCCACCAGAGCTGTTGCCCGTGAATTGAATGTTCATTTCTCTACCATAAGCCGTCTCCAAAGGCGTTTCAGAGAATTTGGCAGTACATCCAACCGGGCTCACAACCGCAGACCACGTGTAACCACACCAGTCCAGGACCTCCACATCCAGCATCTTCACCTCCAAGATTGTCTGAGACCATCCATCCAGACAGCTGCTGCAACAATCGGTTTGCATAACCAAAGAATTTCTGCACAAACTGTCAGAAACCGTCTCAGGGAAGCTCATCTGCATGCTCGTCGTCCTCATCGGGGTCTCGACCTGACTGCAGTTCGACGTCGTAACAGACTGCTTCCCACTTTTATCACTTGCATATTTCCATCATAGGCAGCTGTATTAGAAGTGCCCTGTCTAAATATATGGTCTCTTAGCAATAATAATACACATTTACCCCACTCCTAGTATAGTCTGAGCCTCAGTGCACTTATTTTAGTCAGTGATCTCTGTGAGACGGCCTACTGTTACAGTCATTTCTGTGAGGTATACTGTCATCTCTGGAAGATACTTTTACAGTCATTTCTGAGGTATTTTAGTCAGTCATCTCTGGGAAATATTGGAGTCAGTCATGCTGAAATAGTATAATATACTCTGAGGATGACAAGCATGTCATTGAAGTTGACATTTGAGCAAAAACACTTTGAAAGGAAGCCTATGCTATTAGAATGACTCTCACAGTGGGGTTTATCAGCCGTCATCGCTGTCAAATGAAAGTGTTTTTCTGTTTGCTGCGAGTTTGTTCACAATTATATACCGACAATGTAAAATAAAGCATGTATGATGATTTTTCAGCCAAACAGCGGGAGCTAAACGGCATTAGTACAGGTTGAATGGAGACAGCCTTAGTTGGTCCACTAGCGTTAGCATTGCGGCCACATGTGACCAGACGCGGACCCTGTACACAGCATGGGGGAGTGTGCTAGAGATCTCCCTGCCGCTATCCATCAGCGCAGGTCTCGGCTAGCCCAAGCTCGGCTCCTACTGAGCGTAATGGGGTGTAGGAGAGCTGAGGGAGCAGTGTGCGCTGCGCTAGGCTCGGCCCTGGCAGCATTATAAACTTACTGTGTGATTATTGTCAGAGCGGGACTCTACTGCCTGGGGGTCCACTGTGATGGGTAGTGTGTCAGTGAGGAGAGCGAGAGAGAGAACACAAGCCGAAGGAGAGGGAGGAATCAAGGGGGAGGGGGAAGATAGATGGCGTGGTAGACAAAGGGAGCTGGAAGAGAGAAATACGATGGAAGGGAGAGGGACAAGCAATGGGGAATCAGTTAGAAAGCAACTCTACGGTGGGGGAGAGAGCGAGAGAGACGGAAATTAGAGAAAATTGTTAAGAGCCTGACTGTGCCAAGATTGTTTTTCCCTTTTTTTTTCTCGCCACCTCTAAACGGCGGAGATGTGGCCTGTCTCTGGTGTAGAGAGGGAACTCAATTTGGGACAATTTACTCTGCAGTCTTCTCGCTGATATACCTTCGGGACAGAGAATAGGGAGCGAATGAAACTGAAGGAAGATAAAATCAGCGAGACACTGACACACACAAACAAAGACGCATGCTCACACTCTCGAACCGCACACACACGGATTTCACTTAGTTAGCTTGAACTCTCCCAGTTGGTCGATATGATTCAGTCTCTATGGCAATGAAAATGAAAAACCTTTGAAAGGGTCAAAAGAAAGCCACTGGATTTGATTTAGTTCCACCCTGAAGATTGATGTGGCTAGACGGCGTGTGTGTGGATGCGTGAGTGTGTCTGCTGTGGATATTTTGTGCCCTCTGTTTGCATGGCACTACCCTTACGCTTTGACCTTTAACCTCGCATTTAATCATACAGGGCTGACAAAATGACATTGTGTAAGCAGTCCAGTGTTGGGGAAGCTATAGTTAAACTACACAAGTTACTAAAAAGTGAACTGAAATAGCTTCAGATATATAACTATATTTTGATATTGCCTATATTTTTATCAGAACCCTATTTTTTTGGTTTAAAAACTGATATTTGGAATTATTGAACTCAGCAGTCACAGTAGACAGCTATAAACTAACAAAATAAGTGTAAAATAAATAAAACCAGAATAAATGCTGATTTGTATACTGCAGTCAAAAACGGTAATTGGGCCATTCCACCGAATGGGTGCCATTTGTGTCCCCAGGACATTATAGGTACAAACATGCATAAAAATTAACTATAAAATACATTTTATTATTAAGCAAAGTGACCTGCACATTAATCTAACTGCAAATTTAAAATATATAATTAAACAAATAATTAAAATCTATGACATGAAAATAAGCATTTGTACAGTCCCCAGTGTCTAACGCTACATTTTAACATTAAATATAATGTTTAATATCCTTCAGAAATCATTTTTATTTTGTATTTTTGTGTACCTCCGTATCCCATCTGTGCTTTAAATACATTTATTTCAAAATAAATTTATAATATTTTGGATAAAATACACATTTATGTCCCCAGGTTTTCACTCAGTCCTGTTACCCTAACACATCCCCCTCTAAAAAACTGAGAAGATTCCACAAGACACATTTTCAACATAATATTGCAACATCTGGATCTTCTGAAGGCTATGAAATGATCGGAAGCATGTGGTCTTATTTTCTTTTCTGTATATCTGATGATATTGTAACGGTGGCTGGGTGCGTTATTACACTGTCCTGTTACCTAAATTATTTCTTAGATGTTACTTGTTTATTTTAAAAATACAAATCTGTGGTGAATCACTATAATTTGCTGAGTATTCTCATAATATTAGCATGTACTCCATGTGGCTAGATTATATGTATTTGCTGATTTTATCCTAAAATCTCAATCCTGTTACTTTCAGTCCTGTTACTCATATACTCATATATCCTATGCTTATATATAGAAACTGAGTAATAGTAACAGGAATGAGTAGTGTCATCTGATTTATTAAGGTAAATATTAGCCTACATCCATACTAACATATACATTTGAAAATGCATCTTTTTCTCAAAGTTTTGGCCTTCTATCCACACTGAGACAATGCTTTTGCCCAGAGAAAACCTATGGTTGTTCTGCATTATTGTTTTATATTGCATTCCTGCAAGTATACAGAAAATGTACTTGAAATTTCTGTCCTGTGGCAATTATGTATTAGACTCATTTATGGAATGGCATTTGTGGGCTGCGCTATAAGAAAACAATATTCAAAGAAAATCTAAAACTATATTATTTAAGTTTATTATTTTTAATATCAATTTTTATTTAATATTTATAATTTTTTCCATTATTTATATCTTATCTTATAACCCGTCCTCTACCCTAAACATAACTAAACAAAAACCTCTGGCAGACCACTAGATTTAAATAGAAACATGATTTGGCCTTTTTAAGCATGAGGTCAGCTCACTAGTCAAGTGTTCAACACTTTCACTATATCAGTGAGGGCATTAATACCTCACATGTTTAGTCAAACCTGTATACTAATATAATGGATACTCACTCCTGTTACCCATTTCATTCCTGTTACTAAATAGTTTCTTCTTTAAAAAATAAAGTTAAACCATTATTTTTTTTAATTAAGTTTGATCCATAATTTATCCCATTATTTAATAAATTGCATCACAGAAAATTGATAAGCTTGAGGTTTATGCCATTAAAATGAAAAAATGAGTTTGTGTACTTCAGAAAAATACACCTTGTGTAGATAAATAGTGATTTTTATGATAAAAAAATAATATTTTTTGAGCATGAAACCAACAATTTCTTTAAAAACAAACACCTGCCTGAGGGGAAAATTAAGGAATTTGTTGATATATTTTAAACATGCTTTTTAAAAGATATTAGAGTTTTGGTAACAGGACTGAGAAAAATACACCCATCTTCCACTTAAAAATTGTGTAAAAAATTAAATAAAGTTACCTGAGATGGACCAATATAGATTTTGAATAGTTAAATATGTGTATTACTAGATTCAGTCTTTAAAAAAGGTAGAAAATGTTTTGTTTTTTTTGAAGAGTTTTGGAAGCAAATGGCACCCATTCGGTGGAATGGCCCAATTAATAGTATACTTTTTTAAAACGCACACATGAAAATGCAGCATAGACTTTGTCCGTCCCAATAACCACACTTGTGGTCTTTGCACTTGTCTACTTACATGTCTTGATTTCAATATTTGGCCCAAATGTTCAACAGGGCATGAAGACTGTAAGTGTGCATAGAACTTTTGATTACCTGATGAAACACACTGTCATAGTGTTGTAATAATGCAAGTTTTTATTTATACTTTTTGATTTTCTATATTTAACACTTTAAAATAAACTTCTAAATGACTGTTTAGAAGTCCCAATGTAAAAGATGACACAACTTCATTGTGGTGCTTCTAATTAAGCGATAAAAAGCAGTTGCAAGCATTTTACAAAATTCACATACTCGTCTCTGCACCAATAAAATGTGTAACACTTTACGTTTTAATAACAAATTATGTGTAATATCTAATTACTTTAACTTACACTGAAAAGTTTTCTCAACATCTTACAATTTTGGGCAGAGTTCCTGGCATGACAAATCATAGGATATGCTTAGCCATAAATTCTGTTCCAAAGAGGTATTAGAGATAGTGTGGATGTTTTTTTGTTTTTTTTTGTCTATTAAGGGCAATGAGCTTTGGCATTTTTCAGACCTGGGACAGTCTGAGACAATCAGTGCACTTACTTTCTGTCTAATGCACAAGCTCTTAAGCAGTCAAGGCCACAAGTGTGAATATTGGGACAGGCCCAATGACTTTAATTTGTAAATATTTTTTTTTTAATGTGTTTTATGAGCTGTCTGAACAAACTGTTTAATTTGAATGAATCACTTTTTTGAAAGCTTCATAGGACAGTTTAGTTGAAGACATTGAAGTTGCGTGTGCCTATAAGTTGACATTAAAAACATTTTGTTTCGAAACTGTTAAAATGGGCTAGACACACGTCTGTGTCTCGTAGCTGTTTCAGGGTCTTGACACAGCGCAGTTCGTCAATGGAGAGGTTCGAAACAGTGGATGTGCTTTCGCCGGGTCTCCTGTTTTTAAATGCAAGAACTCATTCTGTCTGAAAGACCCCCATCATCTGCCATGGCACTGAAAAATGTTATACAGTTAGTAGCGTCATAAGGTTTAACTTGTGAAAGAAAATAGAGATAGTGTTTGTTATGAAAGTGAAATACTGTAAGTAGTGAAACGGTTTTGTATTTCATATTAGAATTTGATAATATCTGCATATGCGCTGTGTCCCACCACACTGGCTGGATACTCGAGCAGAAAGTAAGAGCAGCCCATCTCTGGACTAGCAGTGAAAACAAGACAGTTAGTTTGTGCCATGTCTGAAAAACTTCATTTTTTTATTCCACAGTGAATTTAACATACAATAGAAAACATTATGTAACATTTTATAGTAAAATGCTCTATTTAAATAAACGAAGATGTAATTATATTTATATCAGTGTGAATGTACATTAGCCAAAATTATTAAATTGTGTACTGCTATCAAATATTGACATCCATCTATCTCTGCATGCTTGTCCCTGTGTTCAGCATGTGGAGGATAGTGCTAACAAGAAGATATTTGGTTTGATTCACAAGAAATACATGCTGATAAAATGTGCAGATTAATGCTGGCAAATGCATAAATGTAAAACTTTATCAATCTATCATAATATATAATATGTAAGTTATTATGAAGCTATAAGTTGTTTTTGGCTTTTAAATGCATACAAAAATAGTCTTGTAGTGCCAAAAATAGTTTTTGTAGTTGTTTAGCTGCAGACTAATATACAAAAAATATATAAATATCATATACATATGTATATTTGCATGTGGTTGCAGATATAGATTTATTTGTATAATTGTCCTCCACAGCCATTCACTTGATTTTATGGCAAGGGCACTGAATATTCTAGCAGTGGATGTGCTGGAAAGTTGGACAGTGCGCTCTTTATGCCCAGAGGCTGCTTTAGTATGCAGAGCAGGCTCTATTGATGAGCTATCTCACAACGCCCAGCTACCTCAGACTGCTGACATTGCGCTTCCTCTTTCCTAGCTCTTTCCTTCTCTGGGTGTCTCTCCTGAGCATAGAGATCTGCCTCTTCTCGTCTATAGCATGCATGAGAGGAGGAGAATGAACAAGCGTGTTTGATCTGGAGAAAGAGAGAGAGGTCAGTATCATAGGAAACTGTATCTCTGTGAGTGCTAAGAAAAATATTAAGAATTAACCTACCTAGCTATACACTGGGATCCAAAAGTCTTTATTTATTTAGTTCTTTTAAATTATTTTTATTTTTAAAAAATAAAAATATATTTTTGTTTATTTTTTATTTTAAGACCAAGACACTTTTAATGTAAAATGAAGAAGAAATATTTATGATTCTGAAGGATTTCTGTGTTAATAATCAAATAATCAAATTTGCTGATCATGTTAACTTTGTACAGATGATACTGAGGCACAGTATTCTTTTTGTAATATTGAGAACATCATCAGGTTTTACACAAACTTGTGGAATTCATGCAGCTTGAACCAAACACTAAAATTCTGAAATTAGGCTATTTTTGAATTCAACTTTTCACCTAAATTGTTCTGCAGCAAATTTAATAATAATAATAAAAAAAATATTAAAAAATAATGCAAAATAGAAGAATTTTCACTAATGGTCTCAGATTTTTGAGCCCCAGTGTGTTTCTGTCAATGTCAGATTAAACAATCTGAACAATGAAGAGGGATTATTTTTTTCCTAGGGACAGCTGTGCTTGGTTATTTATGAAGGGAGGGTAAAACACAAATTAAAAGGTATAAACAAAAAGCACACAAATGGTTGAATGATTTGGAATGCTTCAATAAATCAAATCTTGACGCATCGAAACAACTTTACACAGAGGTGTGATTTTTAATTTTAGGTGGCATGTTTATGCAAATTAGTTTTTTTTGTAGGGATTCTCAACCAGACCAACGCTGAGCTGACAGGAAGGGAGGAAGCACAGACTGACATGTGTTTAGTGTGTGTGACGATTCCTCCTTCATCCCGCCTGTGTGTGTGTTTGTATGCACACGTGCACACTCTGTGGCACTGAGCCCCCCCTACCCAACCCACCACACTGCTGCACTGGGAAGGGTTTCCAAGGAAACTGTCACCCATGGCGAGGTCCGGTGAGGGTGAACCGCCTCTTGCATGCATACTTAAATTCAGACCCCTAAAACCTACAACATGGCACCCCAGAGCGACAAACTCACTGAGAATAATTCACCCAAAATGAATTGCACATTCCGCATCCTCTCTGAACTCCATATGTATTGAACCGTTTTGTTGCACTGCTGTGTTTTTCTCATAAACTATATCGTGTGTTCATTTCTGTGAGAAGCAAACTCTAAAAGTCAGCCTCAAAATAGTCCATATAATTGTTACAAACGAAAGTATTAAACACACACACACACACACACACACACACACACACACACACACACACACACACACAAAATATCTAGATTGTCCAATTGTCTTGGTTGGTTCATTCTGAAATTCTGTCATTCCAAACCTGTAAGACCTTTGTTCATCTTCGGAACACAAATGAAGATATTTTTGATGAAATCTGAGAGCTTTCTGACTCTTCATAGACAGCAATACAACTGACAAGTTTTTACGACATTATTCTTACGACTTTTTATGACTTTGTTCAAATTATGACTTTATTCAGCAATTATTTCTCTTCCTTTGATATGCGTTCACAAGAGTACCACGCATGCATCAAGAGAAGAAATTGCATGTGACTGAAGAGAAGAAATCGTTGAATAAAGTCGTTATTTTTGTTTTCTTTGCACACAAAAAGTATTCTCGTAGCTTTATTAAATTAAGGTTGAACCACTGATGTCCCATGGACTATTTTAATGATGTCCTTACTACCTTTCTGGGCCTTGAACGTGGTAGTTGCATTGCTGTCTATGGAGGGTCAGAAAGCTCTCGGATTTCATCAAAAATATCTTCATTTGTATTCAGAAGATTTCATTTGGAAGTAAAATGTTGCGAATGCCTTTTGAATGTTGACTTAAAAATCTATACTGTACCTTTAAGAACTTATATAAACTCTGCTATAACCAACAAAGCCCTCTATACAGTATATATAGAAAGCTTGATAAACTTGTGGTGCTGCACATAACCAATTAAGATGATTTATTTTTAAGATTGTGAGTTGGAAGTTTTGAATTCATGACTTTGTGACTTCCTCATTCTTTGCTGTTTACTGGAGATCTGTAGATGTAATGCTGCACTTTCCTCATTGAAACCCTGCAGCTGTGATCCTAATACTGAGGAGAGATCCCTCCGTTGAGAGAGTGGGGTTTGTTTGTTTGTTTGTATATAGAATTCATTTAATTGTGTTTTTGTATACAGTTAGTCAATATTGTAATAGGGTTAGGGAGCACTTTTTCTTGGCTGTCGCTGTGTAGGGGGCAAACACAATTAGTCTGGTACCTGGCTAGCAGCCAAAGCCCTCACTGTGAGAGCTAGACTTCCTCTGAATATTTCTCTGCAGGTGACTGTGGCCAGTATACAATGAGCTTTGGTCTATAGGAATATTAGCGTACAGTACAGCACTGGATATTTTTTTATTAATAAAATGCAAAAGAGTATAGAGAATGCAACAGTAAAATGTCTATAACTATAGTTTGCTCCACTGCTGTTACATGACCTCATTATGTGGCATGTTTAATTCAATTTGGCATCTAATTATAACCTCAGTAATAAGTGCTATATTTATTTTTATTTTGCAATTTAAACCCAATTTGTGTAAACGCATGTCTGAAGTGTTTTTGGCACTGCACTAAAATAATAAGTCATGAGTAAGATGTTAAAAATCGTAGCTTCTGGTTTATTCATTGCGATGGATTTTGGAAGGTCAGGTCGAGGGCATTGCATTGTGGGATACAGTATTCTATGCAGAATGGTCTCACTGCATATTTTGGCAAAATGTACTAGGTCGTCCGGTTCTCCTGTCAGATTATATTTTGGAAACTTTTTTGAGAGGTTTTAAGGATCAAAGGTCATTTTAAATGGAAGCCAACGTGCACATTATATGTCTAAATGGGCTTCAAAATCCTTCTTTCCTCAGAATATATGGCAGGTTGCCGTGTATCATTTCAGACAGAAGGTCTGCTAATGAGCTGTCGATATCAGAGACCTCACTGTCGTAGACTTGGCGTCCGAGTTGCTATTCGAAGAGACGAACGCCGCCTCCACATTAAAGTGGCCGAGTTTTCTTGTTGAGTTTCACAACCACATTAGCAGTGAGCTTGGCTGTGGCTGAGCTATTATACACTAGGAGATCTCGCATATGTTTTGCTATGGCTTTGAACCCACCTCCACGTGTTGGTGTAAACAGCCATTATCAGAAAAAGCGTGTGAGGAAATGGAGCGATACTGTGTGGGAATGCTGTCGGTCAGGTGTAGGCACGCAGCCATGTTGAGTTGACCTGCGGTGGCCTCCCCCGAGCTCTCTCCCAATCAACCACAGTGCTAATTACAGCAGTAATTATGTAATTACCATGCCTCTGAAACACATCCAACACAAGCTGAGAAAAGTCAAAGGTAGCATGGAGATAAGGCCAGAAAAACACACACTCATTCGAGCACAGAATAAGTTCTTCTGCTTCTACTGAAACTGCATTTTTTGCATTTTTATTTTGGTACTTCAATGAAAAGGAAAGTGAGAAATGATAATGACCCAAGTCAGACTAGAACATGCGTTGTCCACATTGGCTCTAGTGCACCAGAATCAATGCAGTAACCACTAGGAAACATCTCAGACCGAAAAGTTTTCCTAAAAACAGTTGAAGTACAATTTGTTCCTTTTTTATTTCCTCCAGACTGGGAGGTGGAGGAAGATGTGCTGGGTCTCTGATTCATGGTCCTTTTCTTACCTGCATCACACCCCCTGCAGGCACACCGAAACCTCTCCATGACCTTTTGCTTACAAACACATAAAGTTAGACCCCCCACCAGTCCCAGACTTAGAAATGGGTCAACTCAGGGCATGCTAACAAACACACACACATCCAACAACCAACTCTACTACTGCAAACTGATAAAACTATTATCCAGGCTAAAGGTAATAATGTTGTGAATAATGTTCAGTGTCTTGCACAGATTGATCGTTTCGCTTCATAAGATCTTAGTAGCTTGTCAGGAGCCACGGTATTAATTTAGTCTTTCTTGTATATGCTTTTTTACTCTCAAAGTGACGATAGCCATGGACTTGCATTTACTTGCAGTCTTTACTGTTCTGCTGAAGAAAAGTTACCTATGGACGGCTTGAGGGTGACTAAATTAACAGCCAATTTTTGGTTGAACTTTAATTTAACTGTGCATATTGCCCTCAAAGGCATTACATGACATGTTTGGCAGTTGCATGTAGGAGTCAGAGGAGAACTATGGATTCAAGTTGAATGGATAGATTTTTGGAACGTGTTTAAAAATGATCAGGAGCTGCATGGTTCTGCTCTTAATACCTTTTACATGACCATGCAAAAAAATCGCTCTCACACAACAAATGCAATGCCCGTTTACACCAAGAACGGTGACTATAAAGTCAACCGTAACTAGTGTACACACTAACAGGCGATAACATTCTGTTCATTATCGCCTGCCGCTTTAAATCCTTGAGCTCTTTGAAGTGGAGTTTGATTGGATATCAATGCTTTTAGCATTCATCAACTGGAAAAAAATCGTTCTGAAATCTCGTCTCATTATTACAGCTGTGTGGACTACGCTATTCTCATAGAATTAGAACAGTTATTACAATTTTATCGTTATAGTTATCATCCTTGGTGTGAACCTTCAGTTTGGAGACTCGCTTTAGTGGCAGCTGTCTGTGTAATTCATAAAAACGTGCTTTGCATTTAGGTTGTACTTCAGGCTTAACAGAATTTTTTTTAATTACACCATTCAATTTATTAATTTTGCATTAGTTTTATATCAACAGCCATGCTTATTCCGCATTGACATGTGATTGTCCAAAATGACAGTGTTGCCCGCCCAATTCTCCCATTGCCTTCTGTGTCATTTACGACATTTTCGGTTGTTTTTATTTTTTATGTCTTTCTTTTTCTTATTCTTTTTCTTTCTTTTTTTTAAGATCCCAGGCACATCCGCAATCCGGAGGCCCTATAAGGAGCTTTCACGCTTTTTGGTTTGCTTTAGATGTTTAATACCCCTCTCTTTTGTGTCAGGGAGCTGGAGAGGCGTTAAGAGGCGCTGATAAACCCACTTAGATCCCTTCCTGGCCCGTCACCCCGGCCTGCCAGGATGCTTTAGCGGGGAGCTGATCTGTGACGGCCTGCCACTCAAACTGAGCACTTCTGAAAGCTAGCACAATAGAGCGAGCACCGCAACACAGAGCGCAGGGAACCGGCGAGGAGAAGGAGGGTGCGAGAGAGGGCACGTTGGATCCCTTCTCTATTTCATCCTTTCTTTTTTTCCTTTTTTCTCCCTCATTCACTCTCCTCTACACTTAGGGGGGCGAGAGTACCTTCGACCTTTGCCTTTCTCTCTCCTTGTATTCCTCACTTTCGCTGCCCTCCGACCCTCCTGTCCTTTCTTTCAATCTCGCTCTCTCTTTCTCCCTCTCTCTCACTCTCTCTCTCTCTCTCTCTGGCGAGTGACAGTGGGCCGGTGAGGAGTGGGGACAGAAGGGGTGATATGGATCAGCGGTCTGTCCAGATGAAGGGACGCACGCTGCTCAGAAGATAATGGGGAGAAAGAGAGAGAGTGAGTAAAAGGAGAGTGACAGGCACAGGGAGATTGACAGGGAGGGCTGTGGCACGGTTGCTGTGATCCCAGGGGGCTGTTGGGGGTAGCGGAGCCCGAAATGTCAGCGGTGATATCTGCTACTCTCGCGGTGTCTGTCTGAGTCCTATCACAGCACTGCAGCTGGCTGTCCTCGCCCTCGCTCTCTCCGCGTGTCTCTCTCTTTCTGGCCGTCTCACTCTGTCTCACTGCTTTACCAATGCCACATTTTCCCTCTCTTCATCTCTCAGTGTTTATCCAGCTGTGCCCTACATCTTTCAGTCACCTTTCTCGCCATCTAAGCGCACACATGTATCTATTGCAGTCTCTCTTAATCATTATTGCATTGACTTTTACAATTACTATTAATTCTACATGTTAAATAATCACAGCAGTGACACATTGAATTAAATGAGAAATTTTGAAGTAGAAAGATTGAAATAGTGTTAACAATTTTTTTTAGAGTTAGAGTGTACTGTATATATAACTGAATGTTGTACAGAATGCAGTTGGAGGCAGTTACAGTTAAAACCCTGTTTACACCTGGCATTATCATTAGTTTTGGTTGATCTGATCACATGTGGTCATTATGTGGACACATTATGTTTACTGGTAATAACATGCGTCTCAAATGTGTCTCCTGTGACCACATGTGATTGAGGGGTCGAAGGGAGAGCCTCTGATTTCATGCCCTTTTTCATCAGCATCAATATATGACTACATGTTGATAAGGCATAGAAAATGAAAACCTCAGAAAAAAAATAATAGGCTAAATAAATACTGGTAATATAGTCACAATCATGACGTTTTGAGCGAAATAGTCATTTTATATACCCATGTTTCATATTCATTTAAATTGATTAATTTGCTTTCAGATGTTTTTGTTTAGAGTTAGGTATCTGTCACTGCATACTGAAGATGTTGTGTAGCCTGCATTTGAGATGCATGATGGTACCATTGTCCAGTTTTTTTTTAATGCTAAACACTAATTAAAAAAGACAGACTTGGATTATAATGTCTACTTTTAGCATTTAAAACTATAAATACTTTTTGTGTGTGTGTGTGTTTTATTTTTAATTTCTTTACACGTTTTTTACACCAAATGGTATATAAATTTAATATTGGCCCATTATAACATCTTAATAATTATCGGATAGAAATCATAATATAGTTTCATCCCTAGTTTATATATGCATGTGCTTTTCCAAGTCATTCGAATTATTGTCTACTTCCTACATAACTGCCAAACTGCCAAACAAGACTTGTTTTAGTTGACTTGTAAGACATGTAAGTGATGCTGTCTCAAATGCTGAAATGCTGTCCACTTCAGGTTGGATTGAGATGTTTACACCTAGTATTAAATGGATAGTTCACCCCAAAATTAAAAATAAATAAAAATGTTATTATTTCCTTTACCCTTATTATCTATTTACCCTTATGTTGTTCCAAACCTGTTTAACTTACTTCATTCTGCAGAACACAGAAGATGATATTTTGAAGATTGGTGGTAAACAGTTTTGGTGACCATTGATTTTAATTGTAAGGGGAACACAAAATTCTCAAAATATCTTCTTTTGTATTCCACAAAGCCATAGCCATACAGGTTTGTAACATGTTTTTGGCGATCTATCCCTTTAACAAGACAATCACTGTTGGACCCGTGGCTAAGCAGATAGGACGTGGTTTGACATGTTGAGCAATGTGATATGAGTTCCTCTTCCTATCAATAAGGCTGATAAAAAACATAATTCGGGACATCCCAAATTTAATCGAGCCTCATAACGGCTAAACACCCCCAAAGACAAAATGCGGAACCCACATTTGTCTCATCTGGTTCCCACCCACTCCAGACACACGCTGATTTTATTCCCATCTGTAAATGTGTGTCTTAACCTCTCACACGTGACAGTGTGTGTGTGTGTGTGACTGAGTGTGTCTGTCACCTCTTAATGATGTATTCCTGGCCAGTGAAGAGGTCACTGTCATAGACGGGATGGTCAATTGCCCTTGTTCCACGAGCAGCGTGGTGAATGCTCTCCCTGTAGACTCTGCCATTAAACAGCACTGCGTCCCGGCCCAGACAGAGACGTATTAGCTCTCTATCATTCTTATTGATCACTGGAAGGCACGAGCTTCTGTCTAATCAAATGCCCATTAGTCTGTGTGTGTGTGCGCAGTGCTGCTTTTTGTAGCCAGACAGACAGTGAGATCATGTTATGTGTGTGTGTGTGGGGCAGAGAGCGGGTGTGTTTGCTCATTGAAGGAGCTCTAATTTAGCTTAAGCAACATTGACACAGTCGCCGTTCCTGAGTCCTGGCAGTATAGCGCCGTCTTCCTAATTCTATTTTGCATTCTGAAGAGGATCTTTTTAACTGTGGGATGTTTTTGGATGTGGATGGAATTGAGTGAGCGCCGTCCCGTCCTCTGCCGTTTGGCCTGAATTGTGTTTATTGCTGGAATTCTGCTAATGGGTTGCTGTGGGAACTTAGCCAAATGTCCACAGCTCTGCAAGCGTCACGGACCAAACCAATGGCCCTTCACATGAATTATCATGTTCTACTTAAAAAAAAATAAACAAGCTTTTGGGCCTTTTGGGAGCCTTTCACAC
Source organism: Schizothorax lantsangensis (assembly GCA_027422415.1). NCBI lineage: Eukaryota > Metazoa > Chordata > Actinopteri > Cypriniformes > Cyprinidae > Schizothorax > Schizothorax lantsangensis. The sequence continues at coordinate 23,885,266 of CM049850.1, forward strand.
ATAGAAGTTCAAACCCAAGAGTTGTTGAGCACTCTAGTATTCTGGTGCTTTTGTTTTAAATGCACAATCTGGAACTATGTGTACGTTACATCAGCCAGCACAACAAAACACTTGACATAATCTGCTGCGTAGAAGCTATTATTACTGTCATTTGTAATTAAAAAGCGAACTATAGTATAACTCTGTCAGTTACAGACAATGCACACACACACACACACACACACACTGAATCACAAAGCAGTTTTGTGAGTTTTAGCTGTGTACCAAACCCTAGGGTGAGTTACTTTGCAGTCTACAATATAGTCAGCTACCTATTAAGTCTACCATTTTGGAATGCTTCTGAAAGAAACGTAAGCGCACAATTGATTTCAATAGAGCTGGACATTAGCAAAAAAAGTAGTACACAAACATTGGATAGAATAAGTGTTAAATTAAAAATGAATACCTTTTTTTGGTTTTGAATAAAATGTGCATAAGTTGCGTTCTCCAAAAAGGATACATGCTAAGCTAGATGAATGGGGAATTTTGAGGTCAAAATAGTCATTTCAATAGGAATCTGCATATTCTAGAACTTGAGGTTGAAAGATTTCCCCATGCAGATTTTGCTTTGGGTTCAAGTTGGTCATGTGAATTCACTGTGTTGACCAACAGAAAGCTGCTTTGTTTGAAAGTGACTTTGTGAGTTGTGCTTTACACATTGCTACAATATTGTCAATTGACAATAGCTCTTTTTACTAGTTGAAAAATTCAGAATGTCTTTTCCTGTCTAGGTAGGCAGCTTATTAAGGTTTGGAACGGCTTGTTTCTCTCTAATAAACATGAAAGAGGAATAACTTCTCTCTCTCCCTCTCTCTCTCACTTACACAGTCTCTTGCTCCTTCGGCTGATGTTAATTGAGTCTAATTGAAAAGAAAACAAAAGAGGGAGGCTTTTGTAGTCAGGCTCTTTGATTGGGCTGCGGTGTAGAGCTTGTGTCAGCTGGAGAGGACGGAAAACAAACGAGTCGTGGCCTGGTCATCAACGGGGTCATTAAACCCACCTTCACCTACCCGGGGTACTTAACACATCAAAGCTCAGCGCTGCCCTCAATCAGGGTGTACGTGTGCGTTTATGTGTGTAGGATGTTTATTTAAACGCACATGGGCACTTGCTTATTCTGATCAGAAATCGTAGGTGTAAAATATCTTAAATTAAGAAAGCTGATTTGTGTTGGCCATTAATGTGTTTAAGAGTAAATCCAAATGATTGGTTGTTTTCTCTAGATCTACCTGGGATCAACAGCACAAATGTGGCATCCATTCATAATTAAAAAACATTTTTTTTAACAAAAATTTTATAGCTAATTTTATACTTTTTTATTAACATTTCTTTTTTTATTTTTAAATGTTTTTGTTATTTTAATATTATTTGATAATTATTTACTTTTTTTTGCCAATTTGATTAATATTTCCAATGGAAGTATTGATCCAATCACATTTATCCATTTATAAGTGTGACTTTAATTGTCCACAGCATGTATCACTGTGCAAACAGTGAAGTCTCTCTTTGATTAAAAGATGTTGACTAGTTAAAGATTTCAGGAATCACACCACCCATTTTTTCAGTATCAGATCTGTGATGAGATGCTTAACATTACTTGGCATTTTGACTACTCAGCCCAGAAAGCTGAATACAAATTTGTTAGTTTTATTTTATAACACTTACATTCTAGAAAGTATGTGCATTTTAAGTTAAAGTGTGTTTAGAGAAGGCAGACCTATTACCGAGACATGGAACACGTCGTTGGTGGGCTGCACACAGGTGTGTTACTAACACTGCAGGGCATAAAAAAACTCTACAAAATCTCAGTTTCATCATGATACTAACTGGAATAGTATTTTTCTGTTTGTTTTGTTTATTATTTGTGCATGTATGCGCGCTTACTGACAGCCAGTCACCAGGTTGTTATATCAAGACCATCCTGTATGAGTGTATATTTTGCGATATTTTGGAGAGAATTTTAATAGCATTAAGGTGTGGGTAAAGGTATAAGCACCTGGGAGAGAACGTGTTTGTTTATTTCTGAAGTGTGTGTGTGTGTGTGTGTATGTGTGTGTGTGTGTGTGTGTGTGTGTGTGTGTGTGTGTGTGTGTGTGTTTGTCTTCGCTGTTTTTCAGAGGGGTATGATTACTCACGTAGCTCTGCGGCGAGCTTCCCTTCTCTGTGCAGACAAGAACGTGCCTGTATCACTCTGGCGGTGCCTCGCTTTCCCTCTGCCGTTGCCAGCGTGATTCTGCGTGAGAGACAGAGGAGAAAAACAGAGTGACGTGGAAAGAAAAAAAGATGGAGAAACAGTTAAAGAGGTGAGGGGGGATGTGAATCTCTTGATGAGGCGATACCTTGTCCATACACACCAACACAAACTGTGCTGAGGTAATGGCATGGTAATGATATGCTAATGATATGCTAATCCAGCAGCAGTATTCCATATCAGCGGTGTGAGAGGATTTCAGTGAGGTCCTTCACCAGTGGGTGGAAAGGAAAGACCTCCTGATCTCACTGTACACACGCACACTTTACATATTCACCAAACGGATGCACTCACACACTCATTTTTCCATCTGATTGTAGAGTTTGGCGAGTCTAGGCAAAAAGAGAAAGAGTTGTGGAAAAGCTGAATTATCAGCTACAATTTGGCAACGCTCTCTGGTTCGAACGTATTTATTCTGGCCACAAACAGAAAATTACACACAGAGCACAAGTTGACAGATTAAGTGCTGTGATGATGGGTCAACTGTTAGAAGAAGGATGATGAACTGATTTAGTCCTGTCTGTTTTTATCTATTGTATTATTAGTTGTGCTGCACTGTCTCAGGTGGCTTCAGCCCGCAGCTCTTCACAAGTTATGACACTCTTCGACTCATTACCACCACCAAATGAAGATCATTTAATTATGTTATTATGCAGGTGAGTAAATTGTTGACTAGACAAAAAGTGTCATTAGAAGTCATTATATTGTTTATTTGCGTGTTATTGAATGTTGTTCTAGTACATTACCTTTTAAAAGTCACCAAAGAATCCTGAAAAAAGCATTACGTTTTTCACAAAAATATAAGGCAATACAACTATTTTCAACATTGATAAAAATACAAAATGTTACTTAAACATAGAATATTAACATTTCTGAAGGATCATGTGACACTGAAAACGGCTGCTGAAAATTTTGCTTTGCAATCACAAGAATAAATTACATTTTAAAATGTACTTTTTTCCATTTTAATTTTTAAATTGTAATAACATTTTACAATATTACTGTTTTTAATGCATTTTTGATCTACCTGTCTGAGGAATCGCGAGTCGTCCACATAGATGTAGATGTTGTAACTACACCATTTGGACACACAAAAGGCAACATACTCAATATAACTATAGTCTCATAATCACTAGTAAAAGCGTCATCATGATGTCATTTCCTGTGATAGGCACATGTGATTAGCTCAAACACTTTTGTGGTCCCATGAACAATGATGACAGATTTTATTGCCTTGCAAGTTCAGGCTATGCAGTTGAAATATTAAGATTAAAGCATTTCCAGAAAAGGGAGAAACTGAGTGTATGGGAGGTTCTGTGGGGCATTACTGGGCCTCTGTAGTGAGCTTGAATCAAAGCATCTGAGCTCGGCTGTATTGTAAGGGCTGGAATGTGTGAGCACAGTGGCCAGATCACATTCTGTGTGTTATAAAGAAAAAAGCCATTCCATCACTGAAAGCTGATGTTCTACAGAAATGTGTGATTGACAGGTCCCTCTCACATACACATACCTTAGTACACGCACAAAAAATCCTCTTGACACAGTGGGAGCTTTCCTCTCCTGGAAGTGAATGGACCAGCTTTGTAATTGTCAATGGGGGTTTAGCTCATGTGTTTGTGATGCTGTCAGTTGTTTGAAATGCATCTTTAAAAAGTTTGCAAGTGTTTTACATTATTATTATTATTATTATTATTATTATTATACACATTTAAAATTAAATATTATTATTAAATATTTAAAAGTACAACAATAAAAACAATAATTGTTGATTTAAAAATAAATTATTAATAATAATATTAATAATAATATAATAGTAGTAGTAGTAGAAGTAAAGGTTAAAATTGTATTAATATATATTTTAATAATTGATAATAATAATAATGCTTTAATTTTAAATTAAAATGTATAATACTTGATAAAAAAGTATATAAAGTATTGTATATTTTTTATTAACAATAATAATTTATTTTTATATAAAATGTAATAATGTTTAATTTATAAGAATAATAATTAAGATAATTAAGATTCAAGATTTATTATGATTGTTTTATTGTTAAAAATAGATGATGATTATTATTATTATTATTAATTAATAATAATGGTTAATTAATTAATTAATTATTACTATTAATAATATAAACAATATTAATACTAATAATAAATTCAAGATTTATTATTATTGATTAATTATATTTAAATAATTTTTATGATGGTAATGATTATTATTAAAAGTTAATTTTTATTAATATTATATTTTTAAATACAATAATAATTAATTTTAAGTAAAACGTGATAAGTGGTTAATAGTATTATTATTATTATTATTATTATTAATTAAATAATAATAATAATAATTTATTATTATTAGTTTGGGATGGGATTACTTGTTAGTCTGAACAGTATGTTAAACTTATATATTAAATAACAACATTGGTTGATGTTGTACAGCTCCTTTCGGTCTGCAGCTAAACAGTGGAACATTTAAATCACCTGCCTTCCCCTTCCACTGAGCTACTTGGTGCGGTCTTTCAGAGCTCGTTAGATTTCATTAGATTTTAGCATGTTTGTGTATTTGTATACATTGTGAAGTATGAATGTGTGTCGCAGAGGTGGGGGGCACTCGCTGCTCCTGCCTCCCCCAGCGTGAGCCCCCTCAGTGGGTGGGTGAGGCTGTGGATTCCCCCGGGTCAGGCCCGACGCTGGACGCTGGATCCATTCATCTGCCAGAGATCTTTTCTTCTTCACTACAAAGCAGCACTGCTCCCCTGACAGCAGCTACCCTGCTGCGCCATATTTATCTATTGTGTTTAGTTAGACTCATCTGTGCTCCCTCTCCCTCTCTCTCTCTTTCGCTATTTCTCATTCTCTCTCTTTCCTTCCACTTCATCTGATCAACAACAGCGCACAAAAACAAAAATAAATCTCCAAACACTCGTGTTAAATATCAGATTGGCTGGGTGCATATTGAAGGCTGGCATTTCAAGCGAGGTCCCTTTTGTCCCTCTGTGTTGTGCAGCTATTGTATTAGTTCAGAGAGTAGGTGCAGACTAATGTGTCTCTCTCTCGCTCTCTCTCTCTGTCTTTCTCTGCATGAGGTTTATTTTGGAGCTCTGTTCAAGAGTGAAGACAGACAGCCCCCCCTTCTTGTCGAACTCTTAAGTGCACTGTTTATTAGTGCTGCTGTACTGGTGAATGGTTACCCACATAGAGTTTGTACGTTTCTGATCTGGGTGTTACAATACTGAGTTAGTATACTTATTATAAGTATATGTAACATATTACATTTTATGAAAAGTAATATGTTAAGTTGCTTTTTCTCCCCTCTTGCTGACTGAGACTTTCTCTCTTGTGGAAGCGCTGTGCTTGTTTTAAAGGCTTATTTCAACATTAGAAATACAGTTTATTTGTACTGTTTATTTGTGTTTTTTTTTTTTTGCTTTGGACAAGTGTTTATTCTATAGACAGTGATATATGGGTTAAGTTTATTAGCTCAAAATTCTGTTAATTTATTCGCCACAAATAAAGCATTCATGTTTATTTTTAGTTTTTGGAACATCTGTCATGTCACTGCATGTATGACACATAATAAAAATATTAAATAAAAAATATTGCTAATTATTTATTTAAAACATAATTAAAATAATTTACTATAATAAACATAAATAAATAAAATAAGTAACATTATCACCTAATGCTCATTACTTCTTACACCTCACCTTTGGTCAAAACTAAACGACACCCTCACTCAGTTTTGACCGTTCTCCGTGTTCCTGTAGTTTCTGTGAAGGATTTTATGAAGGGATCTCAACCAGGAATGCAGTGAAAGTTAAGGATTGTTTGGCATGTGTTGTTCCCTGACAGAAACACTACGTGTGAAAGATGTTTTGTGTGAAAAAAAGGTGAAAAATAAGGTGTTTTAAAAGATGCCTGCATTCACATGAGCACATTAGAGAAAAAGAGAGAGCGATAGATGGAAGATCATTTAAAATGTTTGTGAAATGGGTGAAGGTGCTTCAGGAATGTTTTCAGTCATACATAAATAATGAACCAGTCCATGAAACCTGCTGGCAGATATCAAGGAATTAGACATTTTTCCTCTTAAATATTTATGTGCCATGAAACTCTACTTGCATTCTTTCATTAAAACACTGTACACTGTAAAAAAATAAGTGTCATTTTAACTGTAAAATTTTGTAAAAATGCTACTTAAAAAAAAATGTTAATAGGTTAACAGTAAGTTCCCGTACTATATACAGGGAAATACTGTAAAAGATCTAACCAGACATTTCATGTAATTTTACAGTAAAATGTTGTTAATTGTACAGTTTTTAGAAGTAAAAAATAACAAATCAATGTATAATTTACAGTCAAAAACTGTAAACTGATATTCCCAGAATTCCCTGCGTGACACTCCACATTTGAAAGTATTTTGTTTAAATAATCCTGTTTTTTAATAGTTTTTGTTATCAGTTATGTACATTTGGGCTTTGTTACATCTTCTGTTGTTTAATGAAAGTTTATTGCATTATTTAAGTATCATGTGTGTTACCATGATGGTGTTTTGTGTTTGCATGAATGACTCTGTGCACCTTCTATATATTAGTATATACTTCTGCTTGCAGCGAAGCTACTTGTGATGAGCTTTGATTCTTCATGTGGCTTTCTCTTTTACCACCTGCATTATTATGGTGGTTGTCAGTATGTTAAAGGTACAAAACAGATGATTTTAATAGCAGTGTGTGTTGTTGAATTTAGTGGTTTACATTCAAATTTCCTTGTTTGTAAATTACAGTTTTATACTGTAAATTTTACAGTTTTGTTCTGTAAATGTGTTTACAGTTTTTCTGTATTTTTTACAAAATTATTCTGGCAACCACAGCTGCCAAAATTATTTTGTAAAAACGACAGAGTTTTTTTTACAGTGTAGTTTATCTATTCCTACTACACTTGTTGTAATCACTAACGTGATTTTGTTTTGTATTTTTGTTTTCCTGGCTAAACCCCAGGATTATGTCAGCCAATGAACTTCTTCTAAACAAGCTAGTTGTTCTTAGGTAAACCATTTGTATCTCTGGTCTAGTTCACATCATATAGAAGGTCATTTAAAGGTGAATTTCTGCAACATTAACAGCCACTGCTTTTTGGGAAGTCAACCTGCAAATGGTTTACACCAAAGCTATTTGAGTCTCATAACACATTAATTTTGGACCCTGAGTAACCTCAACTGTCCAAATTAAAGTTCAAAGATGCTTAAATCTAGCTAAAGGCTATATTATACATTGGATTAAAGAATGTCAGATAGTGAGATTGTTCTGAGCTCTCGGCTCTGCTAATGCAAAACCTCCGTTCTTCATTTTCTGAAATTTGTCCTGCTATGAAATTCTCAGCGACCATTTAAATTACTGTAGATATGTGCTGAAAAGCTTGTTTTGACCATTGCATCTCAGAGAGTTAGGCATCCACACACATCAAACCTGTACTGGGTTTTGAAGAAGGTGTTTTCTGGAAGAATTTCAGATAAGGAAAATTAAATAATTATATAAAGAGATATTTTGAAGAATCAAAAATTGTTCATTGGTTAACTGGAACTATATGTGACCCTGGACCACAAAAACAGTTTTAAGTAGCACGGTATATAAATAAGTATATTTGTACGCAATAGCCAAAAATAGATTGTATGGGTCAACATTATCAATTTTTCTTTTATGCCAAAAATCATTAGGATATTAAGTAAAGATCATGTTCCATGAAGATATTTAGTAAATTTCCTACTATAAATATATCAAAATGTAAATTTTTATTAGTAATATGCATTGCTAAGGACTTAATTTGGACAACTTTAAAGGCGATTTTCTCAGTATTTAGATTTTTTGCACCCTCTGATTCCAGATTTTTAAATAGTTGTATCTCGGCCAAATATTGTCCTATCCTAACAAACCATACATCAATGGAAAGCTTATTTATTCAGCTTTTAGATGATGTATAAATCCCAATTTCGAAAAGTTGACCCTTATGACTGGTTTTGTGGTCCAGGGTCACATGGTGAAAAATATTAGATTTTAAATCTTGATTTTTGTCAGTCAGATAAAAATTAACATAAAATATACATTAAAAATATAATATAATATAATATAAAATATTGGATTAAGAACATTTTATAGTGAGATTGGTTAACTGGCAGCTATGAATTCCCATAGATATGTGCTGAACAGCTTGTTTTGACCATTTAATTTCAGAGATTTAGGTATTCACACACATCAATCTTGTATTGTTACTTGTAAGTTAAAAAAGAGGTTTTCTGAAATGATTTTGGAAAAGGAGAAATAAATAATTATATAAAGGTATAGTTTGAAGAATCAAAAGAGCTAAAAAATACTAGAACAAGAGTTTTTCTTCCTCCATTTATCTCTCTCTCTCTGTGTGTGTCTCTGCTTGAGTGAAGGTACATTTCAGTCAGCCTGATCTCCTCTCACTCACAGTACAATGAGAGCTGCGCCCATAATGGCTGCTGGAATATCAAGCTACGGGGGGAAATGAGAAAGCAGCATCTTATGGGCTCATTCATCAAGAACTAATTGAGGCCTGGGTACTCTCAAGTGCTGATAAAAACGGAGGAGTATGTGTGTGTGTGTGTGTGTGTGTTTGCTTTTGTGTTTTTAGCTGGAATGTGAGTGTGAGTGTGTGTGTGTGTGTTTGCTTTTGTGTTTTTAGCTGGAATGTGAGTGTGTGTGTGTGTGTGTGTGTGTGCACGCATTGCCAGTGAAGAGCGGAGGAATTCTGCTCCACAAGAGATGTTTTCCTGGTGGAAGTGACTGCGTGTGTGGCAGAGTAGCATGCGGGCAGAGGACCAATGGGGTTGCGGGGGGTGCATCGGTAGCTCTGCATACTAAACGGGTCGGGGGCTACGGAGGGAGCGAGGGGAGGGAGGTGGGGGGCAGCATTAGACCTGCTTCACTGGACCTCTCATCTGGGGCTGGAACTATTGTGCTCTACTCCACCTCGCTGTATTGATTCCACCAGGCGGGAATTCTGCACCTCTCTCTCTTTTTCTCTGTCTTCCCTCCCTGTTCCCTTCTTTTAAACTCTCATTTGCTCTCTGCCACCTTTTCCTTTTTCCCTTCCCCTTTCTATTTACCTGTTTCACTCTCTTTCTGCATTGCTCGCCCCGTTTTTTTTTTTTTCTTCTCCTCCTCCAGGGCCGTTTGACAGCAAGTCTTTGGAGCCTGAAGAATCATGTACACACACATCACCTTTAGCCACCTTTCAGTCGATGCTTATTGATTTTGATATCACAATGAAATATATTATTTTCCCTGCGCTGGCCACTCTCAATCCTTTTCTTCCTCCATCCCTCTCTTTTCCGTCTAATGTAATCAAGAACCAAAACTGTTCCACGTTCCTCCGACTCAATCAAATGTACCTGCCTCTTGAGTATGTGCGCTCGCATATACGTGTGAAGCGAGGCGATGCGTCAGGTGCAGGTGTGTGAGTGTGTATGCATGTGCTAATGTGTAAAAAAAAGTTTGCAGTTTTTACAGAAAAATTATCCTAAAAATGCTACCGTTAAAACCTGTTAATTGGTTAACTGGAACCATATATGGTGAAAAATTATTAGATTTTAAATCATGATTTTTGTTAAAGTAGTAGTGTCAGTAGGTGTAAATGATTAAAGTAGCTATCTATTTTAATGCTATCATTACGTACATTTGATAAACTTTAATTGATAATGTGGCTTCTTTGTTCTTCTTGTTATAGTTTTTTTTATATTACAATGTTTATTTTAGTAATTTAAGATGGGTTGGTATCTATCTATCTATCTGTCTATCTGTCTGTCTGTCTGTCTGTCTGTCTGTCTGTCTGTCTGTCTGTCTGACCATGCATTTGTCTTTTATAATATTTTTTACAGACTGTAAAATGGTACAAATTATTACAGTATTTTAAATAAATAATTTTTTAACCAAATTTTAAATTATAATTGTGTGTTTGACTGGGAAATTAGCATGCACATGGTTATAGAGGCTTGTGTGTCTCTCGGGTATATGTTCTAATGTGTGTCTGTGTGCAAGTGAGAATGTTTGTAAAGAGTGTGAGTGTGTGTGCATGCTAATGTCTTTCTGTGTGTGTGTGTGTTTGTTTGTGTGTATGTGAAGTGATTGTTTGTTTGTATACAGCTTCAGTTTTTCCATCACTAGGTCTATTATGGCTTGAATTTGATATTGATCTGATTTGATATGATGTCAATACGATATTGACTTCAAGTCCTTTTCCTATTGGAAGAGGTGAGTGTATTCATACATATGAATAAGCTGGTAATTTAATAATCTTTTGGCAGTTGTGTCATTTCAAGTTAAAAATGAAAAGGAAAATCAAAACAATTCTTACTTTAATAACTAGTGACGCTCATTACTGTTGCAATTGTGTATTGTTACACATCATAATTTTATGCACAAGGGATAGATTAATGAACAGATTAATCAGCTAATGGTTAGAGAGAGAGCAAGGCATTTTTTGTTTCACATTGTCTGTGTGGTAAGAAATCTCACACACACACAAACACACATCAGTGCGGGTGTAGTCAAATTTTGGATTTGGGTTTTTAGCCCAGTATAGAACACCATTTCAGTTATCAACAAATAACCAATAATATATTTTATATATTAACGTACTATAAAAAAACAAGGTCATTTTTATGTGACCAAAATGGATGATGTCCAGGTGAGCTGTGTTGTAATTATTTATATAATATACTGTATAATTATTACAAAATAAATATTGTATTTATTCTGTTCATTTTCAGTTTGACCCATTCAGGCCGATTTGTGGACTGGTTGCATATGACTCATTGATAGTCATAGGGAGGCTTCCTGTCATGTGATTTTTTGCCTGTACAGTGAGCTCAAGGTAAGCTGCCTCTCTCTGAAACTTTATCCAGCGGTGTCGCTGTAGAATTGTATTTATTATTTATATATTGTTTATATTAATTATTTTTGTCCTGAGGGAAAGAGGAGTCTGTTTCTCTTTCCCTCTCTGAGAAAACACCCCTGACACACACACATGCTTGTATTGATTTGCTACCGTGCTGTCACTGCGTGTCTGTGCCGTACATCTCTTAGCTGCAAATCATGATTCAGAACAGGATCGGTACACACAAAGACACCCGCGCAGAGACTCAGTGGTGTCAGTGGGAGGTGTGTCGTCTTAAGCTAACCTCCACCCTTCGGGATATGACACTGAAAGACAAAGTAGGATTATCTTTTCTTTCAGATCTTCTGTTGCAAAGCCCGAACAAAATAGCAGCTAAAGACAAATGGTTTAATCAGAACAGACAGTCCAATGTTTGATTCACATTTCTGTGTATGTGCACTTTGGAGGTAACACTGAGTCACTGACACATGTAGGCAAATGGGGTGGTTAGTCTAACATTGACAGGGATGTAAGGAATCAGTTAATAATACTGTATGTTATAATGTGTTCCATAGAATGTTGTGTAGATTTCATGAAATTGTGAAATTTGTAATTGTTTAGTCATATGATTAAGAAATTATGAATTATAATTTTTATGGTAACTATGTGTTGCTCTGCAAATTCTAAGGTGTTCTGGTATGTTTTCTTTATTAAATTGCTTTTTTCTTTACTTTTTTTTCATGTTGCAGGTTATGGTTGGTTGCTAGGATGTTTGGGGTCAGTAAGATTATGTGTGTGTTTGTGTGTGTGTGTATATATATATATATAAGTGATCAATACTCAGCAAGGTGAAAGTAGAGATTTATAATGTTACAAAAAAGTTATATTTCAAATTAATTCTGGTTTTTGATCTTTCTGTTCATAAATCCAGAAAAAAAAATCACAATTTCCAAAAATATTAAGAAGGACAACCATTTTTCAACATTGATAATAATAAGAAATGTTTCTTGAGCTCCAAATCAGCATACTAGATAGATTTCTGAAAGATCATGTGACTAATGGCTGCTAAAAATTACATCACAGGAATAAATTACATTTTATAATGTTATTTTAAATTGTAATAAAAAATCACAATATTACTTTATTTGTATTTTTTATCAAATAAATCTTACTGACCCAAACTTTTGAACAGTAGTATATCTCATGAACTGATACGTATTAAGAATATATTTCTTTTAAAATTAAAATCTTGTGAGTATAATACCATTAGAGTAAGAAAAATAATAATGTTTTTGTATTTTCTTTGGACAAAAGTCGTCTTGCATAATTTTCAAGTAAAATCTCAAGTAAATTCATCTTGCTATTTTGCATCTCAAATAAATGTATCTTGTTTAGGGAAATAGATATTTTTACTGGAAAACAAGACAAAATAAACCAATAAACGATTAGAACCTCCAGACTACATCACTGAAGTGTGATCGTGTACATTCACAGCTCATTGGCTGTGTTGTGTTTTGGAGGGAATGACACTCGCCAGCCACGTAAAAATTCTTGTGACGGGGTGAGCGTCAGAGTCAGCATTTTTTCCCCCTCTGTTCTCTCCTCCTTCCTCCCCCCCGCTGTTTAATCCATCCAGCTGCTGTCACGGCAGGGGAGCAGCCAATCTATCACGCCATCGAGACACATTCTTCTCACCTGCTCTGCGCCGGCACCGTGCCGTACCGGCCCTTTAATGAACAGCCAACATGATCCCGGCTGACAAGCAGGAAATGGATGCAATAAAGATTGTTTCTGCATGCTCTTTGCATTCCTGATAAATCACCTTACTGTTCGACAGACACCAGCCAGTGCCGTGCACAAATCTGATTTCACGCAGAGAGAGAGAGAGAGAGAGACACTGAGGGAAGGGGCATCGGGCCAGGAGGGGTCAGTTCAATTTAAACACAGACTGGCTCGGACATGGAGCCCATGCGACTGCTGATTGCATGTGTGTGTGTGTGTGTGTGTGGTGGGAAGTCCTGTGTGATGGACCCGTGACACACCTTGCACCTCACATCATTTCTTTGGACACAGCGGGCGGCTGCATCCGCACACCTGCAGCTTGAAGTCCGGGCGAGGGGTTTATTCAGTCAAGCAGACCTGCTCTGTCCGCTTTACTCTCTGCAGCTCTGTGGATGATACAGTCACACGCCGGCCCTGCAACCTTGGACACTACACTGTAATGAAAGATGAAAGCAGGAGAGGGGCACGTAGGGAGGAGAGAAGAACAGGGAGGGGGCGTGAGGTGTGGGGATGTAGTGAGAGATGAGGAAGAGATGCAGATCTCTGGGCGGGTAATTTATGATCTAATCTTATGCAGCCCATGCCTGCTGTAAGTCACACTAGGGGGAGAGAGAGAGAGAGAGAGAGAGAGAAGTGGTGTCTAAAGAAGTAAGGTTGTGGAGTCTCTGAATCTTGAAGCTGAAAGGTTTAAATAGATAGTGGAGCCTGAGAATGAGTCATTAACTCTTTTAAATGTAGCGAACTAAGCTGTTTAGTGTAGGTGCTAAACAACTCGCTGTGTATTTTTAGTTCCTAACTTGCCTTAAAGTCAATGTGAATTTAAAATTGAACCTATTAACTTCCCTAATGCATGTTCTGTGTATCAAAATGTAGCTACTGATTTGCTCCACCTTTGAAATGACTTTCCTTTTCAGATGATATTTTTTTAACCCACTCCCCTCCAATCATAGATGATTTACATAGTAGAAACTTTTTAAGATCCCAGACTTTTTAAGATTTCTCAAAGGATTTGAGGATTTTTTAAGCTGGATATATGATATATATATATATATATATATATATATATATATATATACTGTATATATATATGTATATGTGCTTTTTTAATATATAATATGTTTCACTCAGAAATACTTCAGATTACAGAAGTAGTGCTGGGTGGTAGTAGAATGGGTAAAACAGTTTTATTTTTAACATCAACATAAAATAAAATTGTTCCTGCATGGGTGTTTCTGCTCAATTTGTGAATAATTTTATAGTTCACAATAGTATTTCACTGAATTTTTTTTTTTTTAAACGTAATTTTAAAAAATCTTATTTTTTATACAATTCGTGATTTTTGACAAATTTAGTTCATAATATTGCCCCATTTCATTCAAAATGAAAATATTTTTCAAAATTGTTTTATTTTAAAATTGTTTTTGTAATCTTCCCTCAAATTCCCTCAATTTTTTTTCCAAAAAGTTTTTTTCAGAGTTGTCTTTTGTAAACTTTACAATTTTTTTCAATATTTCTTCAAATTTCATAATATATGCATATATATTAATATTTATATATATAATTGTATTTGTAACCTTCCCTAAAATTTTTATAATTATATAAGTCACACAGAGACCTGACATACAGACACCACTTTTTATAATCTAATCAATTCCCAGTGTATAAAATCAAGGCCCTATGTTTTTTCCCCTCATTGAAGATCCTGTCAGAAAAACATCACATTAACGGAAAGTAAAATGAGTTGTGACCGCCGTTTCATCTTGACTTTACCTTCTCTAAAGGGTTAAAGAACTGCCCTCGGAGGACTGCATTTTTCAGATTTTGTCACCACAGTGTCACAGTGCGCTTCCATCTCCACTGCTTACATAGCACACTAAATGCAGTTTTCTATATAATTGTTTATCATATGGAGCAAAGGAAAAAAGACAGCGCTCTTTGTCTTCCTCTGTGTGCTGTTCTCCTGAGGAGCATTCAAGGAAATTGATATTGGCAGCACTGCAGTGTGTGTAACGGCGGCCATATCGACTGTGCGTGAGTGTGTGTCAGCGACTGGCAAGGTGGCGTGGGAGTCATTGCCACACTCTAGGGGCCTGGAGCTCATTTGAATGCATCCCGACACTATGACACCCCCCTTCACTGCTACACACACACACACACACACACACACACACACACACACAGTACTCCCTCTACCTGTTTGGGCTGCCATCATTTGCATGAAATAAGATGGAAATGGAGCCCTTATTTATTTCAGCAGAAATGAACTGTATTATTAAGGGCACCATTGTGCAAAGCACCGGCCGCTATGAGAATACATTACCCTGGCTATTTCTGGAGCGCTCCAGTCACACATACTGGCTAATTTACTCCATTCTCTACTCATACCGCTACTTTGAGGGGACCACCACTTGGGTGCATTCATTGGAGTGTCTATTTGTGTGTGTGTGTATATGGGTGTTTGTAGTGTTGAGACAAATCTTGCTCGTGTGTGGGTAGCGCCGGCATGTATGAGTGTGTGAATTATGCATTTCGGCTGTATGTTTGAACTGAAATCATCTCTAATTCAGTGACATCACCCTTTTTATCAACCAACAGGTTCATTCTTTTCACCTCTGTGGCCTGTGAACAGGAAGAGCACACACTCACCATTTCCTGTTGTTCCTCCTCCTCCTCCTCCTCATTAATGCTGGCTGTTCTCTCCACTGCAGGAATGGTTTTAATAGTACATTGGCTGAACTCTGAACTCTTGGTGGATGTTGCCCTACCTGTGATATGATCTAGAACTGGCTTCGTTTACCTGCAAACTGGCCATAACATAACAGGTATGCAATCCATCACTAGATATGTTTCCATGCAAGTTGTGAATTTAATTCTTGTGAAAAATCTGAATACAACAAAACAGTTTGCAAATAAAGTAGCATTTTAATCAAATGCCAATGGCAGGTAAATCGACACATAATAGAAATAGTCACTGTGGATTCCACTGTGGCTATTTCATTCAATTAAATAAGTGACTTGTGGTTTAGAGCGGTTTTGATAGTGATTGAAATAAAAGTAATGTTACTTTTTATGCTTGTCTAGGAATTTAGATTATGTGCATGCAAGTTCTTATGCAAGTTTTGGAAGAAACTTTTTAAATATTTATTTATTTATTGCATTGGCCAAAACTTTGCATAAAAACACATGGATGGTTATTGTTTTTTGTTTAGACCAGGGGTTGGCAACCTTTTTCTGCATGACATCAGGGGCAACGATTGGCATGCAAGCTATAAAAGAGAAAGAGATTAATATTAAATGCATTTAGTTTATTTAGTTATTTATTTTATAAATGTTAATTTCCCTCATATTTACAAGCCAAATTGGAACAATAATGAACAAGAAAAATACAAAATGGCACCTTATGTCAAAAAGCTTGCTGACCCCTGGTTTAGCAAAAAAAAAAAAATTTTTAATTAAATAAAATAAAGTGAGCGAAGGGAGAAAAATACTCTGTGCAGATGTGAATGCTTTGCCAACCACCGTATGGTCTGCTATTCAGACTTTTATAAATAGGGACATTTCACCAAAAAAGGGACAGTTCTAAAAGGGACAGTTCACCACAAAATTCAAATTGCAGAAGAACTAAAATCACACAGGTTTGGAACAATTAGGATGAGTAAATTCTGACCTATCACTTTAACATTCTGTTACTGCTAAGGTAACAAACCTCAGTTCTCAAGGGTTGATAGAATTACCTCCTAATATCTGTGCTATGAAAATGTCATTATTCAGGTAGCTAGTTATAAACATAATTAATAGTTTAACTAGATTTAATTTACTCATCAAGATTCTCTTTAAACTGCTGCTTTGTCATGTCAGTATTTGACCTGAAGGAAAAAAATTGACCATAGAAGAATAGCTACTATGGCACACTTGTGGCAGTGTTGAGAATGTGGTGCATACTTGGTTGCATTCTAACACATTTCACGTACATGCTTAGAGTGTGTTTGAAGCTTTAATGTTTGACCAAGATCTACCCGCTGTGTATGCACACACACATATGCACACACACTGATTTGTGGCTGTTCATTCCTTTACGGCCTTTCTAATGGAGTTTATTAGCATCTGAACAGCATTTCAGAGCATATGAAATCTGTCCTTTTTGAAGGGTGGCACTTTTCAATCTGGATCTGAACAAAATAGTCTTATTAGGAGCCTATTAAGCTGAGAACTCACATACACATTCACAAAGAGTTTGATAAACATTACTTGGTATTTTCCAAGTGAAATATAAGACATCTGTGATGTACTAATCTCTGGCTGACAGAAACAGCATCAACTTTTAAAGACATAATCTGCTCTTAGACGGCTATTGCACTTGTCTCATTTGATGTTCTTATACGGTACACTCTTTTTTTCTTGTGTGTGCCACATTTGTGAACATGAGTTAGTGTGCGTAAATCTATATGTATGTGTGTGTCTGCATTTGCATTCAAGTTTTGCTGTGTGTTTGGGAAAGCAAAAATCTTTGCTCGTGAACAACATTTTCACTGTATTGATGTTTCTGTGGCTCTTTCAACCTCTCTGCAAAATTCAGCCAATATCAAGTTATTACCATTGATCAGAGGCAATGGCCAATCTCAATGTGAAGACCACTGGATTAGATGACACACAGCTAAACACTAAAGTCTTTACGCTTCCAAATGAAATATTTGTCTTGTAATTACTGTAATAGCCTAAAGCCCATACTAATGTACTGAGGCTTTTAATTGTGGGTGGACTGTTTACATGTTGTACATAGTGTTGTAAAGAGAGTCTTGCCAGTGGTTCCTTTTGTATTTCATGCAATAATTACTAATTTACTAATTTGTCATTTTGATGATGCTGTTTTTAAATGCATTCAGTACAGGCATAATCTGGGGCAACTAGAGGTTATGTGCATTGCTTAAGGGCACTACAGTGAAAGGCTGTAGATTTAAACACCATGTGGGGTTTGAATCTACAGCCTTTCAATAACTTCTAGACATACAGGTATAAAAAAATTAGGACTGTTAAAGTTAATGCATACAATTAATTGAATATGTTTAACAGAACATAACATTGATTAAATGTTTGTGTCATTAACATGTTTATTTAATTTTACATTATAATGGTTTCATTTTGTTGTTGATTTTAAAAAGTAGTAATCATACTGTAAAACCTCAAAAATAGGAAAACACCCCAAAAGTAAATTTTTTGTTATGCATGATTAAGTCCAAAAAAATATGGCAGATTTTGCATTTAGTTCAGCACATTTCCTATATATTTTAACAAAATTTGAGAAACATACATTTTTATATCTTATGTTAATTGTTAAAAAAATAAATTCAAGTGCAGAATCCAATAATAATAGTGATGTGATTATTGTATTCTCCCAGTAGAATTACCAATAATATTGTGAATTTTATCCTATAGAAACAAGTTAAGCTTTGAGTTGACATTCAGGTGTATATTTATTTATATCCAAAGTGACTTACAACTGAGGACAATAGAAGCAATCAAAACAAACAAAAGAGAAATAATATGTAAGTCTCGGTTAGTTTAACGTAGTACATTTAAGTCAGTTTTTTTTAATAATAAACGAAAAGAAAACAAGTAGATAGAATAGAAAAAGAATAGAGAATGCTAGTGTTAGAAGGTCAGTTTTTTAATAAAAAAGTAGTTAGAATAGAAATAGAATAGAGAGTGCAAGTGTTAGAAGGTCAAGTTTTTTTTTTTAATAAAAAGTAAACAAGTAGATAACATAGAAATGGAAAAAACAGAGAGTGTTATAGTGTTAAGTTTAATTGAAAGAGATGTGTTAATATTTTATTTATAATGCAATATATTATTTGGTGATCATAAAAAGTCTTAAATATTTGAATATAAGTTGTATTTAAATTAGGGCTGTCAGTTTATCGTGTTAACTTTATTAATTATTTAATTAAAATAACGCAATTAAAATATTTTAACACAGTTAACGGACTGGCCCCGCCCCCAGACCTGTACGTCATCTTACATTTCATATAGTTGACTGTTGACAAATATGATGCAGGGCAACAACTCCATAAATGCAGTTATGCCCTAAAATTCAAGATATTGGTGCAAAAATGCCCCTGTATGAGTTTTTGCCTCATATTTATATCATATGATAAGCGATATCACACGAGCAGGGACAGCAGTATTACACGAGTGCCGTTTGTCCCGAATAACACAAGTTTAAATATGATTTTAATAAATGCACTGAATGTATGCTTGTTTGTATGTGTGTAATTCAATGCATTTCCTGTGTATTTTAATCAAATTTGAGTGATATAGAAATTAATTTGAAATTGAAAATTGTGAATGCATTAAAGTAAAAAAAAGTAAATATATTATGATAAATTGATTATTCCCCATTTACCTGTACATCCTTAATATGTTTGTGCATATATTGATGTTTATCTGTATACCAAATTAATGCACACTCATAGGCATTAATTTGATAACTGTTTGGTCGTGTTTATTAATAATGTCATAAGTAAAGTGTTTATATCAGCTTGCGTGCACAAGCATGCCTTTATATGTGGGTGTAGTGATGGATCGTGTCGGCTCGGTGTTTACCTAGTTGGTGATTTGGATGTGCTCGTGGCAGAGGCGTGGAGCAGGCCAGGATAGATGAGGTTGCCAGGGCTGAGTGAGTACACACGGCCCTCATGCACTCCATCATGGCCCTAGCTGAGGCTCATCGCCCCCCAGAGGCCGACACTAGAGCTGTTAATGCCTTTCTTAATTACACAAACTTAGGAAACTTCCATTACAGCACAATACTGTCACTAAGCTGGTTGGAGTATTCATGTTGAGCTAGTTTGCAGTTAAAGAATGCTCAAGAAATTAATTGTGAGTAATTATGAAAGTTATTTGTACTGTATGACGTTAATAGGTGTAAAGTAAAAAAAAAAACAATACAAAGATACAAAGGCTATGCTCTATAGTGTAGACTGTGAGCTTTAGCAACGGCCCTGCTCTCAGCCATGTGAGTGTGTTTAGTGCGTAATGTGTTATAAAAAGAGCTTGAGAGAGATTTGGTGTGTGTGGTTTGTGTATGTGTGTGGCGGTAAGGGACAGGAGGGGCAGAGCAGAAATCAAATCACTTAATTGCTGCATTTTTCATCTCCATCTTTTGTTTTATGGCAGAGCGGGGCTCTAGAGTAGCCGCGTGTGATTCATGGTTGTCAGGCAAGCAGCGAGCAGCGCCATCCCTCACCAGGCTGCGCCGGCCCTGCACCACACCAGCGCTATTACCCAGATGAATATGCTTCATACTCCCCAAAGCCCACACACACAAGGAGCTAATGCTAACACTGAGCACAGCTTCTGGGACAACAAACTGTGTGTGACAGAGGAATGAACAGTAAGACAGAGATAAACAAATAATGCAGAATCACTAATTAAGACATTTCATGGCATGATCTGCTGTGTGTACAAACAGGATAATTCATGTTTAGGTTGTAAAATGGATATTTCTGGTTCTTGATGCTGATTGGTCAACACACAGGTGAAACACCTGCTAGCTACTTGAAGGCATCATATGCCACCATTGTATTTTGGTAAGCACCCCCATGTTCAAATCCTGACCAAATATATCAATTATCTAATGAACAAAATGAAATTGCAATCAATGTGTAATCATCATTCTTTTTCATTTTAAGAAAGCAGATTTTATGTTTTGATTTTTGCAGATTTTTTTTGTTGTTTGGGTGACGTGAGGGCAGAAAGATGATCTGCACAAGAAGTGACTTGATTGAACTGCACAATATAACAGAAACATATCAAATACTGACTGATATTAAGAGATCGATATTGATCCATATTGGATCTACACAACCGTTCAAAAGTTTGGGTAAAATTAGTTTGTAAGGTTTGTTTAATGTTGCATTTATTTGATCAATAATACAATAAAAACAGTAATATTATTACAATTCAAAACAACTTCTATTTTCTAGCTGTTGATTTTTTTGTAACAATGTAAATCTTATTGTGACTTTTGATCAGTTTAATGCATCCTTGCTGAATAAAAGTATTTAAAGCTGCAGTCAGTAACTTTTTTTGGTTAAAAATGATCCTAAATCAATATTTGAGCAAGTACATAACCAGCTAGTGTTCAAAACTATTGCCTTACTTTAGCTCAATTCAAATGATTAGCTTATAATAATGTTTTCTAATTTGAGTGGTACGGGTAGGTTTTTCGCGGGAAATTCGAGCATGGCACTGCGTCATTACGTCATGTCTGTAAACATAAAGAAGTTTTCCCGGCTAGTAGACTATCGCATGTGAGGATCCTGCAGATGACGGATTGTTTATAGCCTTTTCTCACAGCAGCTAGAATAATTAAACTTATCATTTTGATGGCGGAATGTAATCCAGAAAGGATTATGTTTATGAAACACATGTGAATGAAATTAAATTATATTCCAGTTTTAAATATGCTTCCGATTACAGATAGCCTGGGATTACACAAGATTTGTATTTTGAAGAAAACCAGTTCGAAGGGAGCATAATTTGCTTTTTGGGTTAAAATAATTTATTAATATGAAATTCAAATGGCATGACAATTAGATTAGACTGTAAAGAAATTGAAATCTACATGCTAATACACAATGCTGATGTTGTTAACATTAATAATTTGAGAAAAAGGTATAACAATAATAATAATTTGCATGGTTTGATTTGATATGAGCTAACCAATCTTTAGATTAAATCACCATTGGTAGCGCGATTTATTATAATGTTTTTTTTTTCCTCAGTTGGGCAGAACAAACGTGGCAGACTTGTTACTTACTTGTTCAGATGGCAATATACGGTGAAAATTCTTATTTGGGTCATATATTCCAAGACATAGGCTAGAATCTGTGATTGCGAAGTACAGTAAACATCCACACTGGTGCGTGACTGACAGCAACACATTCACCTCAAAACATTAGATTCATCCGTGCTGGAGCCGTGCCGACTCACAACCCACGCAAGCAAGATAATTCCGCAAGCAACTGCAATTCCAGGTTTTCAAACAGAGATGGCAACAAAGAGGCAAAACTTACGGACTGCAGCTTTAATAAAGTATGTAATTAAATGTAGTGTTTTAATTTATGTAGACAAAATTTTATAGAATTTTTATGTAATTATTATAAAAGTAACTTTGTTATAAAACTACAGCACTGTTATATTTTGAAAGTGTGACTATATTCACAATATACCATGGCCTCTCATGTCAATATGCACTTAGTTTTTTTATTTTTGTATTTCTATAAACTGTAATATCTAGTTTTTCCAAGAGTTAACAGCTGTGGTGTGGTCTGTTGCTGTGAGTCAGTCTTCAGGTCAGGTAGAATCTGCTGTGAAGGTGCTTCTCTTGTTTAAATCAATAGGCTTGTCATTCTGAGCGGTGTCCTTTTTTCTTCAGCGAGCTCAACTCTCACACACTGAGAGTGTGGAAGTGTGTGTGTGCCAGCTGTGAACGTGTACAGCAGGGAGTGCTGGTCAGTGCAGCAGCTTTCATCAGCCTAGAAAGAGAGGGAAGGGCTTTTGTCAGTGAGTTTGCCTCCCTTTTGGCTTCGAACACGCAGATGCTTTAAGAGGGAGAAACCTCTGTGCTGGGTTCAGTTCCCTTCTTTTCCCCCTCTTTTGTTTGTGATGGTACTTCACATAGCATGACAGTTGTTTATTTGCAGTTAGTAGAAGGCTCTATAACTTGTGTGGTGAAGGATACTAGGGCAGTTCCACACATTCATACCTGCGGTTTTCTATTCATCTCAATGCCAGTTGCTTGGCTGGTGCAGGACAGCCCAGAATTTTGGGTATCTTTGCTTTTTCACTTTAGAATTATTATTTTTTTTGCACCAATAAGCTGAGCTGTAAATGCCATGTGACTAATGACTCTGAAGTGTCATGTTAGTGCTGATTGGCTGATGGCAGTGTGAGTATGTGCACAGTCATGAGCTGTGACTTCAAAGGCAGCAGACGAGGAGAAATATAAGTCAATTTCATGCTTCAAACAGCCATCCAAAGAAAGCCTTTCTCTCTCTCTTGTTCCCTTTTTCAAAAATCTTATGGAGGGGTGAGGACTGATGCTTGCTGTGTGTTTGTGTGTTTCAGACTTCCTGCATAGAAGGAAAAGATCCATAGCCATCTCCATTACACATATTTACCTCAAGTCAGTGCTTGATTCAGATTTCTGGTTTGATGACAGTAAAGGCCATTGCACACAGAGTCCGAAATTTTCACACGTTGGAAAGTAAATACGACCTTACGTTGTGTGAATCGCGTTTACTCACTGCCTCCGAAACTTTCGTCCGTCATAAAATTTTTGGGATCGGGTTCGATTTTCTGTGTTTTTTTGCATCCATAGCAAGCATTTTGAGAGGTGTTTTGACAATTCAGAGCCTCCGTACAAGCAAACGCCAAAATCCAGAATGGCGATTGTCAAATTCATCCACTTCGTCTCGCAGCACAAAGCACCGTAAAGATCCGTGCACACTGAGTTCACAGAAATTGGTGGTTTTCTTTTTAATATGTGGCTCTAGTTTCACTAGCAAAGCATCAAACTGAGCCACTGACATCCTGAAGTAAACTTTGAATCGCCCATGATAATCCCGCTGCTCCTCAATAAGGAGGGGGAACTCTCTCTCTATATCTCAGGATTAGATGGACCCAATATTTCCTTACTTTTTCTCGTTTTAAGAAGCGAAAGGACAACAAAATCATCCTCACTGCTTGAAGACTCCATTTAGTACTGTTTTGCGAATTTTTTCGCAACTGATTAATTAATACGCATCGGACTCAATGTGCAAGGTTTACATTTACATTTAGTCATTTTGCAGACGCTTTTATCCAAAGCGACTTACAATTGGGGAAAACATAAAGAGATTCATCTTGAAGAGGCAATCAGACAGAGTAAGTGTTCGTAACACCAAGTCTCAGGCATTGTTCAAATAAGTACAAGCTAGCAAGGGAAGGAATACATAAAGTTTTTTTTTTTTTAAGTTTAGGATGAAGTCAAGTAGTGTCGAAAGAGATGAGTTTTCAGTTGTTGCTTGAAGACAGACAGGGATCCAGCATTCCTGATAGGGGTGGGAAGATCATTCCACCAGCCAGGAATGGTGATGGAGAATGTTCTGGAGAGGTATGTTGAGCCTCTCTGTGATGGTACCACGAGGCGTCGCTCACTAGCAGATCTCAGACTTCTGGAGGGGATGTAGATTCGTAATAGTGGACAATTAGGAGTGTAGTTAAGGCTTAAATGCTAAGTTACAGTTTTAGTCGCTAATGTATTGGGCACACCAGTGTTATTGTTAACTAAAACTGAAAAAAATAAAAAATTTATATGAAATATTGAAATAAAATATAGATATTACATGTAAAACTCAAATTTGAAAACTTACTGAAATAAAATAAAATTACTAAAACTGAAAAAAATAAAACTTAACCTATAATTAAAAAGAAAACTGAAAATATAAAAATAAAGGCATATATAAATATAAATAATACCATAAATATATATATATATATATATATATATATATATATATATAAATATAATATATATATATATATATATATATATATAATATATATATATATATATATATAATACCAAAATAACACTGGTGCACACCGCTTTATACTCAAACAAACTAAGCTAACAATCAAAATTGGCTTGCCTAAAATTTCCATTCTCTGTCTCATGAAATATTGGGAAGTCCGAGAATTCATTTTAGCAAATTGGTGCATTCAGACAGTTTATTTAAATGAACTGGTTCAAAACATGATTTACAGATTTTTATCACTGCATAAATGCTGTGATATTAAAGTCTTCTTATTTTGCAGCCATATACAACATTTTATGATCAAAGCAAAAAAGTAAATAAAAATAAATAAACCTATAATATCCTATAATAATGATATTAATATGATCATTACAGTATGTTGCCTCAATAACACTAATATTGCATATTTTATCCTAAGTTAAGTGTTGAGTTTTTTGAGTTGACATTCATGTAACTCTGTATATACAATATAACTATTCATATTGAGCTTGGCATAATATTTTGTCCTATTCAAGTCATTTGGGGAGCCCATAGTATTTTGTAACAGAGAACTCTGTGTCGAATTCAAATGAGCCAGTACACACCATGTTTCTACTGGTTCACTACTCTGTGCTGCTGGTTCAGTCAGAAAGAGTAGTTTCGTCCCACGTTTGGACTGTTTGTATTTTGGTGTTTGCCATATATAACAAATAATGGCAGCACATACTGTAAAAGAGAACAATTTTGTAATCACATTGGTACGGCCTGTAACAAAGTCTTAGTCTTCAACCTGCTACTTCTTATTACCTACTTATAGTGTACTAAATTACTTTTAAGGGGGTACAGGTAGCTTACCTCTTGTCAAACTGCTTTAAATTATGAGTAGTTTGTAACTTGACAAGCTACGGTTTCAAAGAAGCTTCCCCAACAACGATGACAGTGAAACAACAAAGGCAGATGTAGCTGCCCTTTGGCACACACATGCTCATAAAGGATATCACATTTCCTGATAGAGAATGAACGCTTTTCACACACACTTATATTTTAGATTACTTTCTTCACAGGAGGAGGTTCATTTTTTGATCCTGCATGTGTGTTTGGACACTCATCCTTTAAATATTAATCTCAAGGTCAAAAGGAGAGAGCTTTTGATGTTCATATCATGCTCTCTATAGCTGCACACTCAGTATTAGTGAATGTTTGTTATCCCTGATGCTCAACTCTCAATGTTAGTGGTTTGTGTGTGTAAGTTTGTGTATTGTATTTTCAATGTGCCTGATCCAAAATGCCATGTGGTTAAGTGGCCTGCTCCTGGGAGTCCTTATTATCCAGGCAATTCATCACTCTTTACCACACACACACAGCTGGGCCCAAAACAGCACTAATGCGTTATTTACTCCACTCAACTGTCACAGTCCAAAAGGACAGAGAAAGAGAGGGAAAATGAAGTCGGACCGTTCATAGGACTGAATGTAGAACTTAATCAGTAGACTTATAAACTAAATCTGAGTGAGTTTATAATGAGCGGATGTACGGCGAGACTCTACACACACTCATACTTTCAGTAATGATGAACATGTTGTCCATCTGAGGCTTATCCATGTTCTCTCATCTTTCTCAAGCTATCACACACTCTGGAGCAAAAGCCTTTACACTGTGCTATCAGTTGTACTGCTTTATGTTTCTGTAGAAACCATGATACATTTTTTTTTTTAATTCTTTGATGAATAAAAAGTTTAAAAGAGCATTTATTTGAAACAGAACCTTTATGTTATGATGTCTTAACTGTAACTTTTGGTCAGTTTAATGCAACCTTGATAAATAAAAGTAATAGAAGTATTAATTAAAGTAAAAAGTCTTTAAACTTTAGTGTATGATTTATCATAATATCATCAGCATTTTAGGGTTATATGTAAGAATTATGTCGTAATACATTGTTCTGCAATTGTTAGCCGAAGAGATAACCATGCAGCATATGTGTTCCTGGTGCATTGAGCTGTGGTGCTTGTGTGAATGATGCAGGTTTGAGTCCAATCTTTCGACCTTTCCAAAAAATTCCTGTCATTATATTCTGTAGCTATCCAATACAAGAAGCAAAAAGCCCAAAAGTCAAACGTAAAGGAATTTCAATATAGCCATTTACTTTGTTTATACATCATATATACTGATTATTAATTATTCACTTACACATACATATTAATTATATTATTTACACTGTAAAAATAGTCCCGTAAAAAAAACGGTCAAATGACTGGCAGCCGAAAAAAAAAAAAAAAATTCAAGTAAAATATCATAATTGAAACAAGGAAAAATCTGTAAAATAACAGTTTTTTTTCTGTAAAACCTTTAATGAAAATGTCTGTGTTTTTATTGTTTTTGTACTGTATTTCAATTAAGATGTTTTACTGTAATTTTATGGTTTTTGTTTGGCAGCTGTAGCTGCCAGTCCTTTTACCATTTAATAAAAATAAAAAAATGTACAGTGTATTTTTTATTATAATGCATTAGATATACCAAAAAGTTTAAGACCGCTTATGATTTTCCATTTAATTTTATATATATGTATATATGTTAATTTATACTGACAATATAATTTGTAAAGTTGAATTAAAAACTATGAATTTAGTATTTGGTATGGTACTGTATGTGTTCCCCTTTTGCTTTTGGCAGTGTCACAATTTTTTCATTTTATTACTGACATAGACATTGAATCTTCAATATTTCTTATTCATTTTATGTCATAACACATTTTTCAAAAACCTTTTGAAATCTTTATTTCCTTAGTTAGCAGATGTCTCATGTGGTCTCAGACTTTTGGGCCTCACTGTACCTCAAATGAATTTATGTAATGGCATCAACCATATATTTCAGAGCAACTGAGCAGCGTATGATTCGACTCCTCTCTTTCTCACCTCTCGCTGTCATAAGACACTTCACTGTAATGTCAGCTAGCAGAGCAACAGCGCAGCATCAATAGCTAGTGTCACTCACAGTGCTGTTTGAATCAGCAGCCCTGTCAGATGACTGTTGTTCTCTCTGATTTTACATGTGTCACCAACACCGACATATGATGCTATCACTCCGCACAGCCAACCGGCACAGACGCTGAGTACACAAAGATTCACAGAGCACAGCTGATACAGGGACCTTGTTTCCTTTGTTTTCCAGCGGTTACATTTTTAGCTTTTTAGTCATCACAGCACTTATTGACCAGAGCACAGAAAACCCCATTCTCAAGACATGCATGCTATCAAAGTTTTGGCACAGTTACAACTGTGCTCCCACAAGGCTGTGCAGTGACATTTAGCATCAAGTCTATTTAGCCCCAAAGCCCATAGAGTATCAATGCTAAGCTGTGCAGAGTTCTCCTAACAGCTGGATTCACGTTAAATCCCTGTCATGTGTGTGCTTTCATATGGGGCTCAGCTAGTGCTATATTTCCTTTGTGAGTTGTAAGCAACACCCAGGGGCGTTTTGTTTTGAAAAGTGGAGGAAGACAAATTATAGAACTTATTAGCTTGGAGTATAAATTATATTTATAAAACGGATAGTTCCGGTCCTTGATTCTGATTGGTTGAGCCGCGTTCGAAGCTGTTGTAAATTAATCTACAAACATACACCTCTTTGTTTCTGAGTCTGTGTTGCTCTGCAACCACTTTGTTGTAACCACAACCGTTTCTGAAGAACTACATTGTTTGGCAGAAGAATAATGTTTTTTATTAATATCATTACATTTTATTTGCTTTGTTTTATTTTGTGAAACCTCGCTACTTATATGGAATAACCGTTTTATAAAAGCAATAAGCCGTGTGAAGCCGTGGTTTACAGTGAATTTATTACAGCTAAGGGGGTTTTAGGCACTCCGCTCCGTGTTATAAATTCACTGTAAACCACAGCTTTTTGGGGCTTATTGCTTTATTATGCAATGTTTGCTCAGTAGTCCTACCTACTGAAGTCAGTTTCCACCTTCCAAAAACACTAAAGGAAATAAAGACTAAATCTTCCAAATGAGACTTTTTATTTCTTGCCATTTTATTTCTCATAATTGAGATTTTATATTTCATAATGTGATTTTCTCACAATTGTATCTATATTTCTTGCACCTTTTTTCCCCAGTTGGGCTTTATCTTTTAAAATGTGACGATGTCATAATACGACTTTAGCAATTTTCTGTTGTATTGATGTTTTCTATTGTAATTGCGACTTTATATCTCACAGCGTGGCTTTATATCTCAGAATTGTGACTATATTTGCTAAAAATGTGACTTTAGATCTCACAATGTCTTTATATCTCGCAGTGCGACTTTAAATTTAGCAGTTGTAACCTTTTTCTCATAATTGCGACTTTGTGTCTCATAATGTAGCTTTATCTTACAATTTCAAATGGGTTTTCACTCATTTTATGATCTGATTGTGGCTTGTGGCTTTATATTTTAAAATGTGTCTTTCAAGTTGGCAATTTTGAAAAAAAAAAAATCTTCATAACATGACATTTAATCACAATATCAACTTTATTTCTCTTACTATTAAGCATGAAATGAGATTGTAAAACTAACAACATGACTATAAATCTCACAATGTGACTATAAAAATGCAATTGCTGCTTTATTTCTCACCATTGCACATTGCACATTTCACAATATATTTACATCTTGCAGTGTGACTTTAAGTTTAACAATCGCAACTTTTATCTCATAATTATGACTTTACATTTCATAATGTGACTCACAATTTAAACTTTATTCCTCTCAATGTTGCACACTTTTTATCTCCCAAATGTGTCTTTATAATTTAAAGCCTGACTTATCTCACAGTACTTTCAATTTAGCAATTTTGACTTTTTTTCTCATAATAATAACAACTTTGTATTTCACAATGCGACTTTAAATCTCACAATGTGACTATAAATTTTACAGTTGCGACTTTATCATAATTTTGACTGTTTAATTTTATAAATCCCAGTATCTCACAATGTGAGTTATATCTTATTTTAAACTTTCTCACAATTGCTTTGTGGAAATGGTTTCTATACCTACCTGATTTGCTGAAAGGCAGATGTTAAGAAGATGCTAGCTTTGCCAGCTACAGATCATAATCTTTTCACTGCAGCCATGCCAGACTAACCTTTTTGCACCTATTTAAGGCGTATGTGTTGTTGGGTTACATCACTGTGCATCACCGGCTTTTGTATTCAGCTATATTGGCAAATGCATGTGAGGGTTCTTGTCAGTGGGAGGGTGAGATTTCGGCAGGGGTTGTGGAGGGCTGATTTGGGGGGAAGGGAGCGGGGGGTTCGAGGTGGTGAGTATGGAGCTGACAGGAGGTTGGATGGGAGAGAGCCTGAGGGGGGCTTGGCAGGGGGCCTGGCGCTGACCCAATACGGGCCCACTGGTCTTTGATGCTCCCGGGCTTCCAGGGCAGCTGGGGGTGGTAGCGGGGGGAGGGTGAAAAATGTAGGGGGGGAAAAAAGGTTACCTGTGGATCTGCCGACCTTCAGCGCGAAGTGGGGAGAGGAGGCTTTGAAGTGAAGCCAGGTTGAAGAGCAGCATCGATCGCCAGGGAGCAGAAAGAGAACGAGAACGAGGGAGTTGAAGCCTGAGATATAGATATTGAGGATGGCACAAGAAATAGAGGGGAGGGGAAGGGAGGAATATGAAAGAAGGATGGTGAGGGCGAGATGACGAGACAGCACTGTAAAATAGAAGGCATATTTAGCTCTTCACTGGGGTGTCGAGATATATTTCACCACACTGGATGGATATCTGTTTTATTTGTTTATTTTTGGCCTTTTGCCACTCTATTGAAAGGTGAGACAGCGATCAGGAAAAGATGGAGAGAGAGACAGCAGTAGGATCAGGAAATGTTGTAATCCAAATCATACTTGTGCTCTGGCTAAAATTAAACATGCTTAGTTTAATCATCACAACATTATAATGCCAATGTGAAAAAATAATATTTTGAGATTTAATAAAGATTACATTTAACAGTGTTATTAAATCATTAAATTAAAGCTCATCCTCATGTGAGCCTCAAAGGTAATCTAATTGTAAAGTTTGGGGTCAATTTTTTTTATTTTTTTATTTAGCAAGGATGCATCAAGCAGATCAGATGTGAGGCTTACACACACACACACACACACACACACACACACACATATATATATATATATATATATATATATATATATATATATACAGTATATAAATGCTATGCTATTCTATTTATCAAAGAATACTGAAAAAAATGTATCATGCTTTCCACAAAAATATTAAATATCATCAATTGTTAAACACTGATAATAATAATAAATGTTTGAATAATTTCTGAAGGATCATGTGACACTGGAGTAATGGCTGCTGAAAATTAAGCTTTGCCATCACAGGAAAAATTGCATTTTAAAATATATTAAAACAAAATATTTATGCAAAAATATTAAATGCAGCTTAAGATACTACTTTCAAAAACATAAAAAAAATTCTTACCTATTTCAAACTTTTGCACAGTACTGTATTCAATTTCTAAGATACAGATTAAAAATATCCCTATTGGTATATCATGCATTGCTAATTCCTTAATAAGACAAAAGTTATTTGTGTAAGGCATATCCAGATGTGGAGAAGGGAAGGTTTTATGGTTTTACTCCGGCAGAGATCACCTTAAAGTTGTTGTGGTTTAATGATTCTAATGTATGGATATAGAGTCGGAATGTCATCTCTTAATGTGCCTGAGCAGATGTTCTGAGTGTGTGTATGTGTTGGGGGAAGCGCTAGAGGAATAAAATCGGTAATGCTGAGTACTGGAAGTCTGGCTGTGCAGGAGCAGATCAGAGACGTGCTGTGCCCAGGCTCCCCCTCCCTTCCCTGGCTTCACAGTTCTCTGCACAGGTCCCTGCTGAGATATGACTCCCACCGCACACCCTGCTCCTCTCATGCTTCCAATCCTCACCCAGTCATGATTTTTCCATGGGAACTGAGATTCTTTCAGCTGCATAGAACCTCAAAACACATACACTGAGCTTGTCTTTTGACCGCTGGTTTTGTTTAAGGGCCAGATATTACTTTGGGCATCAAGTGGTGACTCTATGACTTGATTGTATTATATAACATATAGAAGTAAACATTAGAATCAAACCATTGAATTTGATTAATATTACCAAGAATATATGCACTATATGCTTAAATATGCAAGATCATTAACATTGACAGTTTCACACCATGGCTTGTGAAAATCCATGGGATATGTTTATGTATTAGGCAATTATTAGTTCATATCATAGCCTGTTTATATTATTGGAATAATATAATTATTAATAATTCATTCATTCATTCATTACCCTGCTGTCTGTGACTGTATTCTAACTGTGGCCCCACAGTTGAGAACCACTGTTGTCTACATAAGGACTTTATGAACGTGTGTTGCCCCCTTCTCAAAGTCTCTTTGCTTCCTAGAGATTTCTTAAGTGTCAATCAGATAGCTTCTAGAGCTGAATGTTTTCATGGCTTTAGGATCTCTGCTGGGATAAATGGCCCATCGTCGGGCCCGTCTCTGTGAGACAGTCTCTTCCCAAATTAAACAGGCAGCAGCTCAGCTGTGAGCACCGAGAGCATGTGCGAGTGAGAAAAGGAACAGAGAGAAAAAGTGCTTGTAGGGAAAGGGCAATTTCGCAGTGTAATCTGAGGAGGTTCATTACTCTTTTTCTCTTGCTCACCTCACCCCTGCTGCCCTCCAAAACCGTATGTCTCTCTCTCTCTTACTCTCTCTCTTTAAGCCCCCTCCAGCTGTGCGTCTCTCCCTCCACGCTCCAGGCCTCTGCCCATCTCCCTATTCACACCTCCGTCCCTACTCCCTTAATTATGATGTCATCTTTATGGGACTGTCACGGCAGGGTGAGATAAAGAACGAGGCGCTCGGCAGCATGTAAAGCACTGTAGGGTGTCTGGCACAGATGGGCTCGCTGCAAAGAAAAGACTCCATTTTAGACGGACGCTTAATTACTGAGAGAAGGATTGTGAAAGCAGAAATGAGAGAGAGAGGAAGAGAGAGACAGACAGAAGGGAGTCTGGGGTGGAAAAGGGGGTTTTGGTGGTAGATGATTTTTTTCCACTTGCAATATCAGCCTGGCACTTGCTTATCTGCGCTATTTATTTGCTAAAATGAGAAATATGGATTTTTAAAATGCTATCCAATATCTTAGCTTGATAGAACTGCTTTAATGACTCAATTGCAGCTAGTTTAGGCATGTCATGCCCAAGCCGCCAGTCTTTTGTATACGTTAATGTCTGTTTTCTTTCAGTCTGAATGACTGCTACCAATAGGGTCACTTTCGGAGCCCGTGCGGCTTCTATAACACCCTGTTAAAGTAATTGATTTCGCATTGAAAAGTTGCCAAGCAAAATCAAGCAAATTGCGTGTGCAGGCTGAAGGTGTTAGCGTGAGATTTTAAGATGTTGTTGGGGGTTGCGTAGTGGGACGGATGCTGCTCCTGCCCCGGAGTCGGTCCTATTTAATGGACTGCCGTGAAATCATAATTGCGTGTTTATGAACAAACCAGCTGGCTGTGGCAAAGGGTAATTATTTTCCTCCACGCTTATGCTCGCCGTTCACGTGTGAGAGTGTGCCTCATTGAAGTTACAAACTGAAAAATAAAACATATAGAACAGGTTTGGCTCTTGTTGCTTAGGTTTTCATTTGTTTCGCTCTTTTAATTGAATAGGCCATGTTAGTACAAGTTAGGCTCAATCGGCAGCATTTGCGTCATAATGATTACCACAAAAATGAATTCCCACTTCTCCCTCCTCAGAGGAAAACTCTGGGTTACGGTGAGACACTCACAATGGAAGTGAATGGAGCCAATCCATAAATGTGACCCTGGACCACAAAACCAGTCATATAAGTAGAACAGGTATATTTGTAGCAATAGCCAACAATACATTGTATGGGTCAAAATTACCCCCCAAAAAAATTCTGCCAAAAATCATTAGGATATTAAGTAAAGATCATGTTCCATGAAGATATTTTGTAAATTTCCTACCATAAATATATCAAAACTTAATTTTTGATTAGTAATATGCATTGCTAAGAACTTCAGTTGGACAACTTTAAAGGCGATTTTCTTAATATTTAGATTTTTTGCACCCTCAGACTCCAGATTTTCAAATAGTTGTATCTCGGCCAAATATTGTCCTATCCTAAAAAAACACACATCAACACATTGAGCTTATTAAAAAATATATTTAAAAAATTATAAAATATATAAATAAATTATATATAAATAAATAAATAAATGACCCTTATGACTGGTTTTGAGGTCCAGGTTAAATGTTTCAATAGTTTAGCCACAAGACTTTAACAATATGCATGTTTACATTATTTTAGTTTAAAAACAATCACTTACTAACCTTTTCTGTGTAGTTTTATAACTTTGAAACTTGACAACATAATGTTACAAATCCTAAAATGCCTATAAAAATGATTTAAACACACTGAAACAAATTGGTGTAGAAAAATGTCACTCAAATTTCTACTAAATTTTATAATTAATTAAAGAAATGGCAACTAACACATTGAATTAAATGTGACTTTTGAAATAGAAAGATTTAAATAGTATTACATATTCCTACATATTTTCTTAATAAAATCATAAGCTTCACATTTCTGCTTTTAAATGCTTTAATAATTGGCACTATTTCACAGCAACCTCGATTTTTCGCCACAACAACAAAATTGTGGCAGTTCAAGATTATACCACAAATACTGTCGACTGAGCTTAAATTGCATTGAACCATGAACATTCCTTTAAATCTTCCCTTGCCTACCACCAATTCATCTACTACACACTCACCCTTCATCCATATTGCAGCCCTAATGACTCCCACCTTATGTATTTACCCCCATTTACCGGTTCCATGTAAATGCTGTGTGCTGAGAGTGAAAGGGTTAATTGGAGATCTCACTCGGGGGTTAGTTCGATGACTCCCTGCCCTTATCGGCATTGGCGGTGACCTGCCGTTGACTAGTCCACCACAGCCAACCCCTCCCCTGTCAAGCTCTATTGATGGAAGATCTATCCTTTGGGAGCTTTCCCTGACACTGACCCCTTGCTCATATGTACTCTCCACATCACGGCTGTCTCCAACCTGAAGACACTGATGGATGTTCGCAGTTTAAGCGTCCTGACCCACCGCACACCCTCTTTCTTCCTGACACCAGCCTAGAGTTATTGGCAGGCCCATATCGATAGTGCCTTTGACCTGACACTGCTCGGCCCATCGTGTCCTAAATCACAGCAGATCATTACAGATGCACGACAAGTTGACGCCAACTTGGGGCTTTTGTAGAGCTACATATGGACCTTAGGTTTGATACCATATTTTATTTGATGTGAATGAAAATGAGGGTGTCAGGAATACTGTAGAGTCTGTTCAATAGTTTACAGAGTTTTTTAAGGTTCTAAGGTTCTTTTTTTAATGCAAATCATTCTTTCCTTGGGAAGTTATTTGTGCACTGCAAATTGGAAAGACTTGTTTTTACAGCTGAAAGATCAACACAAAAGTATAGTACAACCTGTAAATATGTGGTTTAGTCTGCTACTACATGTATTTCCTATTATTAAATGAAAAAAAATGGAATGCTTTTTTTTAAACAATCCAAAAATATTTTCCATGCATTGATTTTTAACATTTATTTTATATTTATTATATGCATTTTAATTTACATTTTATTTAATATGTATGCATGTATGTATGTGTGTGTATATAAATAAAGAAATAAAAACATAAGACATTAACATATTTTTTTTTTTAAATATAAATATTTTCATATAATTTTATTTTGTCTATTTTTGGTCTAAATATGTAGTTTGTGTGCATGTATTGTATATGCATGCACACAATTTTATATTATACACTGTATATATAATTTTTTATTTATTTATTGTTCTTGGAACATTGCTGCAATGAGATGTTTAGTTCTTTGTTGTACAATAAGCTTGATGTCAGCGGCGGGTGATTGAGATGCATTCAGTGTGTTTGGATTTGATTAACGGCATTTAAAGCACTCAGCATGCTTTTTTGTTTTAATGACTTCTTTGTCGCTTAGCGCGGTAGTTTCCTGCCACACTTGCTGCACGTCCTCGAGGCTGTGTGTTTTAGCTCGTTTCAGGTTCACGTGTGTATGTGTGTGTTCCCATCAGTGTGTCTTCATAGCGCTTATAGGCAATGCCTTTTCACTACCTCTGACGGCAAAGCTCAGTGGTGCACAGTCACATGCACACACAAACTTCCAACACACACTCACACGCTATCTCTGTTGACAGGGGAAATTGTATGAAGAGCTTTTAAGGCAATTAGTGCATTGAGCAGAAGCTTTTCTTCTATACATACTCTTCATTAACAGCTTCTTGAAAAGGAAAAATTAGATGCTGATATTGTCATCACTCCTGCCTGCTGAGAAGAGGCCTTCTTTAGATCCACAGAGTCTGTATGTGTGTGTCTTTGTGTGTGTATATACATATAGTTGTGTGTTCAACATGAGTAAAGAGGATATACTGCATCTGTTTTTCAGTGCGAATTAAAAGCACATAAAAAGTGTATTTACTCAAAGCCACAATTGCATTCAGACTGTTCCCTAGAGCATGCTTTGCTGTGAAAGATTGTTTGCATGCCCATCGACCTTATATTGTATCCCCTTTGTGTGTTTGTAATCTTTTTAGAGGTTTACTTAAAGATCTTTAAGGCTGTATGAGTGCAACCTGTTTAGTTTCTCAGAAGAAGTATTAGTCTAAATGCCATTTCAAGAGCTTTTCACTGATTATTCAGTCATTATTTACTCACCCTTGTGTTGTTCCAAACCTATATGCTGTTTTTTGCCCAGTTAAACACAAATAAATCATTTTTAAAGAATCTTAACATCTCTCATATCAAACATGGCATTTCATTTATAACATACAACCTGCTTAAAACATACCATTTGATTTGAAAGCTGTGACGGCGGTCAATTTTTATTTTACTTTCTAGCTTTTCACACAGAAAATGATTTACCCCAGGCCATCCAAAATGTAGATAAGTTTGTTTCTTTATCAGAATAGATTTGGAAATTTAGCATTACATCACTTGCTTACCAGTGGATCCCCTGCAGTGAATGGGTGCCGTCAGATTGGGAGTTCAAACAGTTGATAAAAACATCACAATAATCCACAAGTAATCCAAACGACTCTAGTCCATCAATTAATGTCTTGTGAAATGAAAAGCTGCATGTTTGAAAGAACTGTCACTTCTGGCCAAAATATGAGTCCATAATAAATAATAACATATGTGAAAGAAGTCCATCCCTGCTGTTCTCTCACATCAAAATCCACCAAACCAAATTCAGCTTTGCCATCACATGAACAAATTACATTTTAAAATATATTAAATTATTAAATTATAAACCAAAATTAGTTTATAATTGTTTTGGACGGTTTTCGCTTGTAAATGGTGCTTAATCTGAGCATATTTCTCTCCTGATGCAGGAGAAATTAATATTATAGATAGAGGACTGTTTCAGCCAAAAACAACAGGTTGAAGTTAAAAACATCTTAAAGATGAATTTGTTTATTACAAACACAAAACATCATGTCTATTACTTGTAGATTATTGTGATGTTTTATCAGCTTTTTGAACTCTCATTCTGACGGCACCCATTCACTGCAGAGGATCCACTGGTGAGCGAGTGATATAATGCTAAATTTCTTCAAATCATTATTATGAACTACTTTTTAGGGCTTTTATGGTACTTTTGTCAAGCTTAACTGCTCTTGGTCACTACAAACTGTTGTTATGTGAAAAATATCTATGCAAAGACTGACAGAAAAAAAAAAAATAACAGCATACGTGTTTGGAACAACATGAGTCTGAGTAAATTATATGAACGGAGGCATACTCCCAGACCGGTCTCACATGCCCTCGTCTCAGTGTAATGTGGAACAGAGATGCGTCGCAGGGCTTTGATGAGCAGACGACTGAGGATCTGCATTATTGATGACTGACACACATTAATGACGCCAACACAGATACACGCTCATACAGCCGCGCACACTCCTCGGAGTAAGCGTGTGTTAAAACCTCTGGTTTTCTGGCCCCTCTCGATGTGTCTCACCCACTTGGGAATGGGGTAGACCTCCTGGCATCTCTATTATTCAGAAGTATGCTGTATTTGATCCCAGTGCTGAATCTCACTTGCAGTCAATCATTAATGGCTGATCACGCTTTTTTTAACAATTGCCCGTCCACATTATCAACGCCTCTGAGGATTTCACTGTCGGATTATTAATATTAACATTTATTATTAATCAAGTAGATCAACTTGTCCTTAATACCCATGTATTAGATAAAACTGATGGTGAGATGGTTGGTACAATGTAGCTGTGAAGTAACATTTTGACAATATATAAAACAATAGCTAGTTTTACTTTAAGAATGTCAAATTTTTACATAATTTACAGTAATTATTCTCTATATATTAATATTTCTGTTTCAGATGTTATTTATATATATATATATTAAATAGTATAACAAAGGTTTCTGCTTGTTTTGTTTTGTTTTGTTTTCTTCAACACTACTGTTCAAAAGTTTGTGATATTTAATTTCTTAATATTTTTTATAGCTGTCTCTTAAGCTCACCATGGCTGCATTAATTTGATCAGTACATTTAAAGCAGTAATACTGTGAGAAATTATTAATTTTTAAAAATAATTTAATATATTTTAAAATGTAATTTGTTCCTGTGATGGCAAAGCTGAATTTTCAGCTACAGTCTTCAGTGTCACATGATCCCTCAGAAATCATTCTCATATGCTGATTGGGTGCTCAAGAAACATTTCTTATTATAATTTTATAAATAATATTAGTAATACAAATAAATAAGCATTTGTTCTCTGTAATATTTTTGTGAAAACTGTGATATTGTTTTCCTTTTTATTTTTGTATTCTTTGATGAGTTAAAAGTATTTAATAAAAGTATTTTGTAGCATTGTAAATATCACTTTTCAATTTAATTAATTGTAGTGTGTATTTAAGTGCAAAAAATACCCTTTTAATGTAAAATGAAATATTACTCCTAGCAAGGTCATTTGTGTGTGTGTGTGTGTTAGCAAGTTAAAGTAAAGAAAAAAGCAAGACAAAACAAAAACCTAAACTCTGGGCTGAATTTGAAACTAGGTTGGTAGAAATTGGAAATGTGGTTGAAGAAGATATGGGCTGGTGGTAACCCTAGGTTCAAACCCCAGGAATGATCCATGAACTGGAGAGATGCCGATGTGACCTTGAGCAAGACACTAAACCTCCGGCTGCTCCGAAGGGAACTTTTTCCAGGCTAAGTTTTCTTGTTTTGGATATAAAACATCAGCTAAATGTAAATATAACCAAATATTAACTACTGTAGCTGAAAATGTCTTTAAATAAACCAGAATTGACACATAAAAACAGTGTCTAAACACAAAAAAACAC
The DNA here is from genome assembly GCA_027422415.1 of Schizothorax lantsangensis. Taxonomy (NCBI): domain Eukaryota; kingdom Metazoa; phylum Chordata; class Actinopteri; order Cypriniformes; family Cyprinidae; genus Schizothorax; species Schizothorax lantsangensis. The sequence continues at coordinate 23,924,283 of CM049850.1, forward strand.
AAAGTTTTTAAGAACTTGGTGAAGGTTTCTTATAGAGTATGCGTTAAAGTGGCAAGGCAGAAAGTGTGTGTCTTTACAGTATCTGGTTTTCATTATCGTGAATGGTTCCCAACTTCAAAATCACACACAAAAAAGTGTGGGACATTTTATTTTGTCCTTTTAGAATTGATCAGATTGTGAAAAGTGAGCTTCACATGCCAGAATGGAGCCAGACTGAACGTGTGGTTGCTAAAACAGGTTAAATACTTATTTGGCTGTTGGTAAACATTATCCAGTTTTATTTAGCTATCATATTTTGATTAAAAATTACAAAAGGAAACAATTTTGTGTGTTTGTTTGAAATTATGGTAACACTTTAGAATAGGGAACACTAACTATTAACTACAACTTTTCCCTCAATAAACTCCTAATTTGCTGCTTATTAATAGTTAGTAAGGTAGTTGTTAAGTTTAGGTATTGGGTATTAGGGATGTAGAATAAGGTCATGTAGAATAAGGCATTAATATATGCTTAATTACTACTAATAAATGGCTAATATTGTATTATTTATGCATGCTAATTAAGCAACTAGTTAAGAGACCCTAAAATAAAGTGTTACCAAAATTACATATACTGATGAATCATTCTCAATATGACCAGGAATATACATTTAAAAAAGTGACTCTTAACTTTAAGCTAGTGCTAAGTCCATGAAAAGCTGTGACACAAATACCATCAAAGCATATTATCGACATAATTATGACCCCAATGAACCTGTTTAGAGTAACTTCTCACCTGGAAAAGATTCACACACCGCTAAACAATCAAAAAATTAATCTCACAGTGGTAAATATCCTCAGAGCTATGTTCTTCACACATAATGGCAGCCACTGCTAGACCTCTTCTACAAAGACCCCTTATCTTCCCTCTGAAGAAACCTTTTGTGCTTTTCCCAGCACATTATTCCTAAAATAAAAAGCATTTTTCGAGAACACAGTAAACAACACCTCTGTTTTCAATGATATTTTAGTTTTCACAGTTCCACCAGGCATAACTGTTAGCTTTTAAGACTGACACGTACAGACTCAATAAAGTGCAATGAATAGAGGGCATGTGTTTCTATGGAGATGTACTCTATAAGTTCACATGGGGGTCAAAGGCCAAGTGTTGACTTGGGGGGAGATGAGGATCGATAGGCTGCGCCTCAGCCTATGTGGCAACTTTATTAATCAATATGAATGTATATCTTGTCTTTCGTCTGTGTTTGCTGTTCAGTGTGTGTCTTTGGAGCACAGTTATCTAGTACTTTGCATATGTAGCACTTTTGGCAGTTTAGGGCTGAATTCGTCAGGTAGTGTGAATGCTTCAGAGCTCTCATGCAGCTGGTGCTTGACCCAACGCTTGGCAGCGGAAAGCTCTAGAATGAACATATTCAAGGATGCGTTTTTCTAACCTTTGACCTTCCTATCTAGTGTTTTCACATGCTCCGTATGCCCACTCCAGGCCTTGTTGCAGATCCTGAAAAGTAAAGCCGTACAAGATCGAAATTATTCGGTGAGATTAGCGCTAGTTTGTTTTCTCTCCCTACGTTTTTTTTTTTCTTCTTCTTCAATTCAATTCAAGTTGCGGGTGACATGGCCGGCGCGCGGTTGCTATGGCGACGGCGGTCGGGCTGATGTTGGTGGGTGTGCGCTAGGTGCTGATCTCCTGTACGTGTGTTTGAGAGCGGCGCTGTGCCCCCTGCAGATGTTCCTCAGCTCCCCCGTGCTTCCTGCCAGCTGCTGCAGCCCCCTTCCAGCGCCTCATTAACGGAGTGAGCCACCGCACACGCATCCATAATTATACATGCACACACGTCACAACACTGTAACACTGCTAATTCCAGCCTAGACTCGATTAACCACATTTATTTAAGTTGTGATGACCGTCAGCAGTCTCCGAAGAGCTGTAACTGAGCAAGCACACTCAACACACACACATTTTATTTATTACATATCTGTCATAATATTATGTTAATGATATTCAACATACTTTTAGAAGACATTTTATTACTATTAAAGTAGTAGAAGGACAACAGATCATGATGTGGAGATGGATGAATGGTGGATTCGAACTCAAGTCACCTGTATGAGCGCCATGGCTCAATGTGTCAAAGTCAAAATTCAGATTCGAAGAGCTGGCTCCCTTTCAATTTTTGAGTGTGAATTTGAATTGAACTAACACCCCTCAGGATGTTCGGTTTAAATTTGAATGACAGAAAGATGAATTCACTGAACTGCAATCATAGATTAGAAACAAATTTATATACATTCTTTAGTGTTGTTTAGTGTTAGTTGTCCAAATGGTTAAATGAATTGTTCACCCAAAAAAATTAAATTGTGTAATTTACTTAAATCCGTATGACCCTTTTTCTTCTAACGAACACAAAAGATGATTTTTTTTTTAAGAATGTTGGTAAACAGCTTTGGTTACCATTGACTTCCATTGTGTGGACAATCAACACCGAGACAGTTTTCAAAAAAAAAATTTTCAAAACCTTTTTTTCTTTTTCTTTTTTTTTCTCACAGGGAAAATCGTACAGGTTTGGAGCAACATCAGGGTGTATAATGATGACATACTTTTCATTTATGGGTTAACTACAAACATTGTAGTAATTCTAAAAGTTTTCAGAGAAATATTTCTTACTAGATCAATCATGACATTATTAACTGGTTTCCAACAATTAAAAAATATGTTAAAATTGGAACAATTGAAAAGGATTTCATTCCTATTTTCCATTACAACTGCTTTTATGTTCATTTCTGGTCATTTTTGTTCCAAATATTGAATCATTAATTTTAACAAATTATACCTATTTATTGCCTGATATGTACTGTAGAATAAATTATTTTTCCACCTAAATATCTCAGAAATTCATATTTGAATTCTGCTTCCTGTTTTTACCTTTAAATTTAAATCTAATTACGGAATTGCAGTGGACATTCTTTTCCCTCTCTCTTCTCATATTTCCATCTTCCACTCATACACACACTCACACACGTACTGGAGATAGTTAATAATTCCCTAATTTCCGCTCTTCACGGCATGTGGAAGGTGTCTGAGATAACCTGATTTATCAGATGGGTATTGGCTGTATTAAAGCGGTGGACATTAATGAGCACATCGTTTAAACCACGTTGCGAGACTAATGGATTTGAGAATGAATTTGTCAACATCGCAGCCGCGAATACAATAGCTGAATAAAAGTGAAACGATGGCCATGACCCCGAGTGTGTTTGAAGTGTGTGTGTGAACGTGGATGTCAGAGATGTTCTTGAGGGTTGAAGAAACCCTTCCATGAAATCCTGACCTCCGTTCTGGATCATGTGTATTACATGACCTGTGGAAGGAGTTAAGATGGATACGCTTTCATCTTCCAACCTCAAACTCCTAGAATGAATTGCATTACTCTTGATCCGAGATCAGTTTTGTATTTTTCCCTAAACTAACCCTGAACTTTTTCCAGACTATCCACGTCTGCCTTTTTTAATCTACATGTCATTTGCATAGCACAAGTTACTGTGGCTAATTTGATATACTTACAACATATTGGATATTGTCTTTATTGATGATGTGAGGGAAAGGTCGCAGTTGCACCCTGATAAACAATGCACTTGTGTTCTTAGTTCTCGCTGTTTCTTCTTTGTAAAGTGTATGAATTAGTGTGCAAATTGCCTCTGTGTGGGGGCTGTTATAGGCCATTAGGGTGTATAGATGTGTTTACTCTGCATATGGAAGTTTTGTTTACTTATGACTGAGATGGCTTGTGTTTGGTGATGCATGTTGCCATCAGTGGGGCTGCTGGTGTAATGTTATTACAGATTTGAACATGACGCTAGCTGCTAAAAACATTATCACTCATATACGGCAATCAGGAGTGAGAGAGAAGGGAGACCGACGGAAAGAGCGAGCGATTAATTTGGAGAATATTTAGAGTTCTGACAATAGAAGAGCACAAAGGGAATCGTCACAGCGAGAACCTGCAATAACAGACGATCTCTGTTGCTGCATGTGTTCTGATGACTATTGTGCGAAGACTAATTCTTTTTGTGCTTTTTCTAAGACATATCAGAGGGAATGACAGAAAATGATTTGGGAGAGGAATCTGGAAATGTTGCAGACCGGAATCTTTAACCTTTGTCACTTGAATGAGCACCAGAGCTCAACGTGACAGAAGAGTGTGTGCTAATTGCTGTGTCATGCCACAGAGATAATTTGATCCCTCCTTCTTTCAAAAGAAATTGTGTTTTTGTTTGTTATGGTGTGTGTGTTTATGTATGTACAGCAGTAATGCTTAATAATAAGCTGACAACATGTAAGGTCTGTGTGAAAAGGTCTTATTATAATAAAATTATAATAAATTATTATTATAATTTTTAATGAAATAGTTTTTTTATTTTCATTAAAATAATAATAATAATAGTAATAATTTGTGTTGGGTACTTTGTGTATTTGCATCGAAGCCAATGATATCACACTTATACATGAATTCAAACTGTTTTGTAGCTTATTCCAAGTTTTATTTATTATAAGGTCGTGAAAAAGGTACTAAAACGTATTATATTGGAAATTCTGTTACCTGCAGATTTGCACACAAATCCTCAAATTTTTTACTCAAATCCTTAAAACTTGTTTTTAAAATATGTTTTTTTGTTGTACACATAAACACTCAATATATCTGAAAAGCATTTTGTGTTATAGTTTTATAGTTCAGTGCAGTCATGAGGCAATTTTAAGCCCGAGCAAATATAGCATTGCAGCAAGCTGAGGTACTGATAGTCAAGTTGGGTCAGGCTAGTCTTTGGACATTGAGGTCTGTTATGTTTGTGCCCCCTGTGGGAGCTTTGGTAGACTATGCCGGCTGAATGCTGGCCCGGTGGTGAGCAGGAAGTAGCAGGACAGCAGGGGCGCAGCGATTTCTCTGAATACTAATGTGCCACTTTACCACCGCCACACACAAACTCATATAACGCACGACGCACGATCATAGCTGGCTCGCTCAGATACACATATTCAGATAGAGCCACACATAACACACGCACACAGCCTTCTAGCTTTTGCTCGCACCCCGCCTCTCACAGCCAGCCCTGAACACAGATCCCTAATTATCAGTAGGCTCGGAGTCCGCCTCGGCACTCTTTAACAACACAGTGATTAATTAACAAGAGGCACAGGGGCAGGAAGGTAGATTCACCACACAGAGAGAGAGGGAGGGAGGGAGGGAGGGGGAACTGTGAAGGCTAACTGTTATTTTTACGGTCGAAGCTCGAGGTACAAAATTACGTGGAAGTAAAAGGAAACTTGTTATTTTTAGTCCACTTGGTCTGTGCCTGTACCAAGGGTGTAAGTTTGGTTTTAACATTAGATATTTTCTAGTCATTGAAACTATACAGGTGTACCATTTGTTTTTCACCATAGTCTCAGAAAGAATGTGTGTGTGTGTGTGTGTACATGTATATATTTATGGAGTATCAGCTTCATCTATATTCATAAGTATTCGCACATTGTGATTGTGAATGTAAGATGTTGTATATTTTATATAATTGATATAATTGTATGTATTGACAGCATCTAAACTGTGAGAGTATATGTATATTCATGATGTTTATTATTCAGTTATATTTAAAAAAAAAATCTAGATTTAAACATCAGTTTTAAAAATAAATATTTTTTATGTTTAAATGCAAATTGATTCATAAAAACATTAAAAACATGAAATCGCTGGATTAGGACAGGTTTTTTTTATCCTATTGTCATATTTCCTATTGAAACAGGAAGTTTTGATGCAACATATCAAAGCTATCTACCTTTTTTGCATTAGTTAAACCACATCCACAAACAATGATTACTTTGGTCAGTTGCACATTGCTTATTAGACATTTTTAAGGTCCAGTCATATTTGGTGAAATTTCATGGCAAATGATCCGTTGTCAATAGAGTTGCATTGCATTAAACACTGCTCACACAGCAGTCACTTTCAAACCAAGCCGCTTTCTCTTGGTCCCATATCGAGTCTGTTGGCAAATTCACTTGACCAATGTAAACACAAGAAAAATCTGCATATTGAAATTACTGGATTCATCTGCAAAATTTTGCTGAACACCAGTATATGTGACCACAACTTTATTGTAGAGAGCATTTGACTGGACAAAAATCTCTGCAGAGGTTTCAATGTTGTGTCATCAGTATTTTTGGTTCCTTTTTGTTGGAAGACAAAACAGTCCATTTAATTGTAAATGTGTATGGCTACATTTGCAGCCTTGGCCTGTATCATTGCCTAGTATTGTGTAGGTGATAACTATCTGTATTCATTTTTCTATGGAAGAGAAGTGTGCGCACGCGCAGTTGCTCTACCACCTGAGGTAGGGTCATCTGAAATCAAGACCCCTCTATTCATCGTCTGTTTAACTCAGGTTCACCTTCAACTACCATTGTAGCTCATAATGTTTCTGCCACTTACACCTCTGTGTCAGCGTGTATGTGCATGTGTGCATAAAATTTTGTTTGAGGCAAGGTGAATGTGTGTGCTCAAGGCAGCTGAAGTATATATAAAATCAACTGCGTGTGCTTTTGTAAGGTGTTGAGGAGGTCATTAGCCTTTCACAGGCAACACAGCGACACACTCAAACACACACACACTGCAGCGACGGTTATCATTAACGCTGTAGTCAGTCCTATAGGAGCCACATCTTCTCTGGTTCTCCTCATTTCCTTTCATGCCCCTCTTTTTCCTTCCCACCAACTAGATTAAAGTGTCGACATCCTGCTCAAAGCTACAGCACCATTGACACTGATGCACACTCTACATATTCCAGTGCACACTAGAGTGAGCACTCTGAAGGCATGATATGTAATCAATACACATTGCGATGTTCCAGAGGGATTTTGGATGTTATAGGGAAACATCAGTAAATGTTTCAAGTGCATAGGGTTTTGCTCTTATAAATCATACAATTGTGCTTTTAAGTTACCATTTGTACATCTCCAAAGCTGTTTTTTGCTTTACTTTGATCTACCACTCATTCTGTTGTTGTTTTTTGAGTCATAGGGTCGCAAAAAGTATAATCAATCCGTTTTATTTAAAAAAATATTTGTTGTAGATAAGTTTGCATATTTTGTATGTTCTGTTAATTTCTATTCTTAAATGTACAGACATCTCATCCAACAAAAACTCATTTCAGAGAGGTAGCATTACTAACGGAGTATCACACCATTAGCTTAGCAATATGCTAAATTCAATTTACTGAAATCAATTGAGTTGAGCATCCCACGTGGAGAGATTGCTGCCTATTTTTAGGAGGTCAGGAAGGAAGTGAAGTGTAGCTCCAAATGAGAGCCACAAAGCATGATGTATAATAGATAATAGCAGATGTCAGAGTGGTTAGCATGCACGTAGCTTGACATTGCCAGAGTTTTGACTATTAGCAAAAGCTCCTTTTGAAATCGCATACTATCTGAAGTACTGCACTTCTTTTGAAAAAGTAATTGCAACTGCTTAAAAAAGTGTTCTATATATGAACGCGTGTAGTATGAATGTAATCCAGATGTACTCAATTTGCCGTGTTGTCTTTGTCACATGACGTGCCATTCACAAATCCTCTCCTGTGGCCTCATTGGAGAGTAAAGTGTACACTGGTTGCGTACTTCAGAACTTTACTTTACAGAAAGTTTCTCACCCTCATGTCGTTCCAAACCCATAAGACCTTCATTCATCTTCAGAACACAAATTAAGATATTTTTGATGAAATCCAAGAGCTTTCTGACCCTGTATAGACAGCAACGCAACTGACATGTTCAAGGCCCAGAAAGGTAGTAAGGACATCGTACAAATAGTCCATGTGATATCAGTGGTTCATCAAAAATACACTATATTGCCAAAAGTATTGGGTCGCCCCCTTCTAATGAACAGGTTTGACTACTTTAGTAATTTCTATGAGTACAAATCTTAATGTTAAAGCATATAATGATATTCTAGGAAATTGTGTGCTTCTAATATTATAGCAACAGTTTGGACAGGACCCTTTTCTATTCTAACATGACAATGCCTCTGTGTATAAGGCAAGGTTCAAAAAGAAAATAATTGATTCAGTCAGTGTGGAAGAACTTGACTGGTCTGCATAAAACCAAGTCCTAATCCCAGTTTAACACCTCTGGTGTGACTGTAAATGCAGACCTTGAGCCAAAAACTCATCACCAAACACCAATGACTTGTACATACACTATATGGGCAAAAGTATTGGGACACCCCCTTCCAAAGACATGCACTTCCAAATCTGTGGCAACAACGATGGGAACATAATTCATATATTTAAAAATTGTATTTCCATCTCTGTTGCAACAGTTTTGGAAGTGTCTAAAATGACTGAACCCATATGTACAAGACAGAGGCATTGTCATGTTAGAATAGAAAAGGGTCCTGTCCAAACTGTTGCTATAATATTAGAAGCACACAATTTCCTAGAATATCATTATATGCTTTAACATTAAGATTTGTACTCATAGAAATTACTAAAGTAGTCAAACCTGTTCATTAGAAGGGGGCGACCCAATACTTTTGGCAATATAGTGTATCTTAATTTGTGTTCTGAAGATGAACGAAGGTCTTACGGGTTTGGAACGACATGAGGGTGAGTAATTATTGCCAGAATTTTCATTTTTGGGTGAACTATCCCTTCAAAACTTCCAAGTGGACCTCAAGATGACTTGCTTTTTAAAATAAGACCAAACAGCTAAAAATCTAAATATTTAATTTTAATTCACCTCCTCAACAACTGTTTTTGTCTTTGAAGAACCATTATTCCCACGGTCTTTAAAAACCTGAATATCTAAAGAAGCCTTGTTTTAACAGGGTGATTTTTACACCTTAAATATATTTATAATGAATATACTTTATCAAGTAGAACTTGTGAGGCACAAATAAAATACTTAACCCTTATCCAGTAAATCTCAAACAACTGAAAAAGTCATGGTGGCTTTGAAAAATATTGTGGAAAATGGGATCCTTGGATTCAAAAAGGTTGAGAAGCACTGGTCTAGATGCATTAGATGATCAGTGAATGTGCTATGGGTGGTTTGTGAAATGCTATCGGCTTAAACTATCGTGCAACATTTTCTTGTGTTCCTTGTTATCCGCCTCTCCCTATACTTTCTTGTCCTCCTACAAGTCTCATTTAAAAAATAAAGACAAATGCAGCTACTGATATTCCTGCAATCTCAGTTGCTGACTTGCCTAATCTTTCCACTTTATAGGTATTGCTCACACAAATGTGGAACAGATGAAGAATTGTATATGTGCTCCTTTTATGGTCAATTGCAATAAATCTACAAATTCATCTGCTGCTATGCCATTTCAATGAGAAGAGCAAGCTAGTTGACCCTTTAAGCTCAAAATTCATAAGGCTCCACATAGCTCTCACTCTTTTTTGCATAGAACCCTCATGTCTCGTTATTTGGCTCAACACATTTCCACCGCGATAAAGTCTGCCGTCAGAAAGGCACAGCCGGCACTGAGAAATGAGATCTATGGCGTGCTCACACACACCATCTCATCCAATCTCGTGCCATGCATCAAACAGCACGACGACCGCCAGACACCACTCCATTTCTGTCACTCGTAATCTGACCGCCATTCTAAAGATCAAAGCCAAGCGACACAACATTTTATTAGTTGTTTTTTTCTCTCTCAGCTAAAAGTGTTTATTGATTGTACAAACAAACAGTCTTCACTACTGGGCAAGAGACGGGTGACTCGTGCATGTCAGACATGTCACGGGGGGCCTGATTTATTACATGCTAACAATAGATATCTCAAACTAAAATGAAATTCATGATTTGTCTTTGTATTCCTGGTTTTATGAATGGATGTGGTCGTTTGATGACTTGAGGTGTGCAGAAAGGTTACAATTAATGAATCTATAAAGTCTAGAAGTCATTAAAGTTCATTACAGGGTCTGAACCTTTATTTTACCTCTAATTGAATGTTGCTTTGATTACTTTTAGGTCACATTTGTCTGTTTTGACCTGTGTGGCATTCCCTGAGAAGCAAGTAAAACAGATATACTTAATTTCTCTTTTTTGTATTACATTTTTTTTCTCTTTTCCATAGAATTGATTGTACACTGCATATATTAAATGAGGATGTTTATCACATTATAAGAATTAGGCTTCTCCTTATTTACTTAAATTAAGAATATGTAAAAGTGAAAAGCCTTCACATTCTTCCATCACTTATTTTTTAACTGTTATATTTTTCACCTCAAGTAATACTTCCTTTTGATATGTGATGCAGGTATTGTTGAAATTACTGTTTTTCTTTATTGTAATCCAATGTCTCAAAAACAGGACAGTGGAGGACAATAGCTTTTGTAAAGGGCGACACCTACCGTGGCAGGATAGAAGGTGGCCTTCTGCACATTTCAAAAACAGACATTTTACATTTTGTTGTTATATACAGTTTATAAACATTTTGATGAAGTTAGTTCATTTGATATATAATAAAAAGAAATGTGAATGTTGTTTTTTTTTTTTTTTTTTACATTTGTTCATTTAGCAGACGATTTAACCACTCCGACTCTTGAGTAATTAAAAACTACGGTGGCCCAGTAGTGCACAACACAACGAAATTCTCCACAGCATAACACAACGCAAAGTGCTAATTTCACTGTATTGTGGTTTGTTGCCATTGTGTTGTGCTAATTTCACTGTGTTGCAGCTTGCATCCTTTGTGTTGTGCTAATTTTGTTGTGTTGCAGCTTGTTTCCATTTTTTGTGCTAATTTCGTTGTGTTGCGGCTTGTTTCCGTTGTGTTGTGGCTTGTTTCCATTGTGTTGTGCTAATTTCGTTGTGTTGCGGCTTGTTTCCGTTGTGTTGTGCTGCGACTTGTTTCCATTTTTTGTGCTAATTTCGTTGTGTTGCGGCTTGTTTCCATTGTGTTGTGCTAATTTCGTTGCGTTGCGGCTTGTTTCCATTGTGTTGTGCTAATTTTGCAATTTAGCACAACTGTTTCAATAATGATAATAATAAAGATTGTTTCTTGAGCACCAAATCAGCATATTAGAATAATTTCTAAAGGATCATGTGACACTGAAGACTGGAATATTTCGCAATATTACTGTTTTTACTGTATTTTTGATCAAATTAATTCAGCCTTAGTGAGCATAAGAGACATTGGTGGACGAGGAGACACCCCCCTCACAATGTAGAGCGCCTTGAGTGCTTAGAAAAGCACTATATAAATGTAATGAATTATTATTATTATTACATTAAAACAATCTTATCCATCCTACAAAGACGTGAAGGTTCATTATGATGCATTATATGATGCATCATGAGCAAAGAACTAATTTCTGTTCATACCATTTTCTGTTCAGTGCAGCGCAACAGACACTTGATACAACAGAGATGGTACAAAGGGGCCATATAATTCAGTCCGCTGAACTGCGGAGTGGTGGACTGTGTTGTAATAAGGCAGACGTATTACAGAGGCAAAGCATGATGGGTGATACTGTAGCTGATCTCTCATCAGGTACAAGTCTGCTGGATGGTGGCGGTGGTGTCTGCATCAATGGAGGACACCTCAATAACAACTCCATTGATATCTACACCTACTGCTGCAACAGAGACGACGAGACAGAGATGTCAGGACCTGATGGGAATTTGCTCAGTATGCACATGCACTTGAGTCAGCTTCATTCTTCACTTTGATTTGACACCAATACATCATCCATTTAATGATATTAAGTATTTTCCATTAGTTTTAATTGTGTCATGTTTTGTTTCGGCATGATGTTTCTTAAGGCGGACAGCCCACCTTCTTCAAAGAGCCCTGCCCTGCCATCATGGCGGTCACTCTGATTGGCACCAACGACGGCAACTCTCGACTGGTGAAGTTACCATGGCAACAGGGGGGTCCCTAGGGGCAAAAGCGGTACTGAAACGAAAAATGAGTCATCTGTTGATTAGGTTAGGAAGTGCATTTCAACCTTTTGCCAGTTCTTTGCCTGCTTTCATTTGTAAGCAAAACGACAGCGGAAGCAAAAGAGCTTTAGATTGCGTTTACCATTGATCAGTGAGTTGATGTACCATTTTTAGTTCCTTGGTCTTGACAGTCAGCTATATTTAACACATTCTGTGAGCTTGTTAATTAACACGCAGTTGTGTATCTGCCCTACTGTGCAGCCTGTATGTGAACAGCTACAGTTAACTGTGCATGTGTGTGTGTGGAGTGTGTATTCATCTAAAGGAGGACTCACCTCTGGTTTAGCTCCTGTTTGACTCCAGTTAGAGCGCAGAGAGTGTGTGATATTTACCGAAGCGTTCGGGTTGACCTAGGTGACGCCGGGTCGGTGGTGTGTGTGTGCAGGTGTTAATTGGGGGTGAAGTGGCAGTGTGAGAGGAAAAGGGAGGTGTTGATGTGTGGACATGTGTGCGGTGGTGAAAGCGAGCCACAGGTGACATGACGCTTCTGTGACTGGAGCTGCACATCCAGTGCAATCTGCGGTCTCGCCACAATTACTGTTTTCTGTTCTGTTATCTCTCAGTCTCTCTCGCTGTCTTTCACACCTATTCAGGCTTTCAAAGTGCTAAAGTGGGTGTTTGTGTTGTTCAGGTGACTGTATTCACAGTGTTGTGCCCATAACAGCCAGTGTCCTGGCACTACTTCTGGAGGTCAAATAGCCATTGACATGTCTATTTGTTTTTGGGTGATCTGATCACTCAGAGCAAAATATTTGTGGAAACTGGGTGTGATTACGCATTGAAATGCATTGTGATCTGATCTAATAGACACAGATCTGAAAATTCATCCAAAAATGACAATTCTGTCATCATTGACTGGCATGTGTGTATGTGCAGTGTGTGTATGTGTATGTATTTACATACACTTTTTTTATTGAAAGATTTTTATTCAGTCAGGGCATATTAAACTGATCAAAGGTGACACTAAAGACATTTATAATGTTACAAAAGATTTCTATTTCAAATAAATCCTGTTCTTTTGAACTCTCTATCCATCAAAGAATTCTAAAATACTTATATTATGGTTTCCACAAAAAGTAGCACAACTGTGATAACCAAAAAAAAAATGCTCCAAATCCGCATACTAGAATGATTTCTGAAGGATCATGTGACACTGAATACTAGAGTAAATCTATCACAAAAATCTATGAGAATCTATCACAATATTACATTTTAAAATATATTAAAATAGCGAAGTTATTTTAAATGTTAACAACATTTGCTTTACTGTATTTTTTGATCACATGAATGTACATAAAAAAAAAAACAATTCTGACCCTAAAGTATATTATTTCCATACAGTGAAAGCCAATGGGATCCAATGTTTTCTGAACCCCAGTGGCTTTCAAAATATCTTCTTTTGTGTTCCACAGAAGGGAAAATGGCATAAGAAAGCCATATAAAAAGAAAATAAGCAAATGAGATGATGTTTCGTTCATTTGTAAATGTAATTCATTGAATTATTAAAAACTGTAGATAAACAATGCTTTAGATACTATTATACTATGGGGGCGTTGAATGCTTGAATCTGATTGGCTGACGAACGTTCTAAGGTGTGCAATTATTTTCAGGGAAACGCACGGCGAACGTAGTTCCAGGCACCGCTTTACATGTCCATATCACTTCGCCAAATGATTTGCATTATTTCATTACAGCCTAAAACAGCAAAAGAACCAAAACCCACAACGACACTGGCCAAACAAATAAATATAGTAAACAAAAGGATAAAAACGACAGATCATATCCATGTTTTTGCCACAAAATTACGTTTTATTATGTACGGAAAGCACATACTCTCTCTCTCCCGCTCTCTCTCCCTCACAGACAGTTTGCACACACGTTAACATAAGTGCTAATGTTGTTAGCACTACTCTGAGGATTTTATCAGTAACATACTTTAACAACTTAAAAACTACATGACTTCTCACAAGCGAGGTAACAACAACGGCGCTGTTCGTGAAGAAAATGAACTAAGTTTCACTATAACTAGAGACATTGCTGCCGAACACTACTGAGAGACACACAGACTCACAGAGGTAACGTTAATCTCTCTCTGTCTCTCCTCTCATAACTTAGTTATTAACTGCATTAGTCTGCTATCAACGGCTCAAGCCTCCGTTACGGTTTAAAATGACATTTTGGAATTAGCAATGGAGGCATTGGATGAGATGCGGAAGAAATAATCCTACTCACAATAGCGATTTAAGTAGAAAAACCGGACAGATGCCTTGAAATATATCATCTGATCAATGTCTTGAGGTGTGGCAACCGTAGCATAAGTGGAATAATTGACTCCGCTTCGCGTCCTGACCGCATCACCGGTGTGCATTATTTCTCTAATAATTCAATGGCCCGTCATCAATTATTCCTTACTTAGGTTTTCTCAGATAATTGCTAGATGGAAATATATTTTCTCTGTGTGTGCTATTGTTTCTAACATATCCATAAGAGAAAAAAAATTATCTAAATTACTCTAAACATTGTGACCCCTTAAACTTGTGGTTTTCCAAACTTGAGTAGACCTGCTCTACTTCTGAGAGCTGAAACACTGACCGCAGTACAGTGCAACAGCTGTTCCTGTCTCATTTTCTGCAGAAAACAAAATGCTTTGCATGGTCGCTCAAGTGATTCTTTTTTTTATTGACAGCTGTGGACACGAGCGCTCAGTGAGTTTGGCCTCTCCAGCATTCGGCTGAGAGATCCTCTCCACTTGAGAGAGGGAATTAGAATTGGAAATAATCTGATTCGCCCTCACAGTTTCACTCATTTGCATGCTAGAGGCGACACCTGTGGAACATGCTAATGAACGAATGAAATTAGAATAATATTTAGTTTACTTGCCTGTCCATAGGCTTGCGTGGGCAATGTGATAAGACATTATATTTATGTCGCTATCCCACTTGTACAATCACACGATCATTGTGTGCATCACACACTGTAATGTGCATATCCAGTGGCTTCTTCTAGCAGTGCTTTTTTAGCCATTGTGAAATGTGCAGAATATGATCCTCTATTGATTTTAATTGTTTATCTGTTTAATCAGTTCCGCTTTAGTTCATGTGAGTATGTGAGTAAATCAAGTTTGCTGCTAAGTATTTCTGTCTCTGCACCACTGGATTTCCCATGCATGTGTCCAAGCGGAGTTCCTCTTCCTCTGTGATGTTGATGGCTTTGGGCCGAACTTGTCAGCATGAGGTTCTGTTATTTGGACAGCAATCAGAGATTTTCTCTTTCTCACACTCTGTTTCTCTCTTTCTCATTCTCCACACTGTCACAGCACTGTTGATCACAGCCTTACATCTATTCACCTGTTCCCATCCCTATTCCACCTCCATCTGATTCTGATCTCTCTGTTGTGGACTTGCTCTTTACAGATAACGATATTCAGTTCACCATAGTTTTTCGGAAATGGGTTCCTTACTATTATTTAATAGTGTTAAAGTCCCTAATATTATATATATATATATTCCTGTCATGACAACTCTTGGAGGGATTGACATGGTAATGCACATGACAATGTTAATGTGTTTGATTTTGGCAGAATAGATCTGCTACACTGCTGCTGCTTATGCTGTGGCAGAGCAAGTACTGAGACTTACTACAGCCAATACATCCACAACATGCTGCAGTGAGCATGTAGGAAATACTGATGCTGCACATATAACATATGAAATAACCCCCATATAGCATACATGAATCACCCTATAGCAGATCTGTACAGGTGGAGCTGGGGTAGGTGGAGGATTTTTGAAGCGCGCTGCAACTGCTACAGCAAGCACTAGCCAAGTATTTGAATGTTGAGCAAGCTCATTGGATGCTGATACAAAAAAAAAAAAAAAAAAAAAAATCAGCTGCGCCATGTGATGGTCATTATATTTATATATATAATTGGTGTGGTGTCATATCCAGTGAGGCTGATATACAAAAATATATTGGTTTGAAGACTGAGTTTTATTAAAGCATTTTTCTGCCACTCTGTGTACTATATGAATCTGGATGTGTGAGCATGAATACTTCGGTATGTTAGAGGGAGTGATATTTCAACAAGGCAAGTCTGTACCAACCTGTTTGTGCATGTCTGGTCATTGTCACGGGTTTACTCTTCCACAGATACTCTGCCGTACCCACAGTGTATGGAAATGCAAGTGTATCCTCTACTATCAGCTCATTGTCTTTCATTCTCTTGCTTTTTTCTCTTACTCTGTAGTGATGTTCTATTTCTCTCTCTCCTCTCTCTCTCTTAGTCTTTTCTCTGGGATGTAATCATTCTGTCAGCGGAGCCTTAGAGAGTAAGGCCACTCTTTAGGGATTTGACTAATCATGCTAGAATCTGATTGTAGATGCTACGCACGTGCCACGCTCCGCCTCCCTAATCGCTTTTAACACTACATCCAGCTCAGCCAATCCCTCAGACACACACAAATACGAGACCTGCTTGTGATTTTATGTGTGAGTGTTTGTGGATTCAAGTCTTGTCAGAATCCTCTGCTTCTCATTCTCAATGATATCTGAAGCCTTTTCTTTTATGCATTCACAATTTGCCTCTTTTTGGATTTCTGAGAAGGTGGTGTTGGTAATTTTTTGAAATGAAAAAGGTTAAGTGCGTTCTTCAGCCACTGTTGTTTCTTCTGCATAAATGTGCCGTCTCCACACTCACAAAAAAGTCAATAGTGCTTGAGACATGGCGCCATCATCGTTTTATCATAGTTTTTGCTAAATTGCTGATATTTGTCGCTCATTTTTTTCAGTAGCTCTCATTGTTGTGCCATCTCACAGAATAACCCATAGCTGCAGGTGTCTGTTCTGTTTGAGGTGATTTAGATGTGCTATCAACACAAGCTTTGCTAATGACTTTATCAATTAGCCCAGTCCAATAGCTACATGGCCCTGATTTCCTTTAAACATTCACCATCCGTGGCACGCTGATTTGTGTAGTTAATGAGAGCATGTTTGAGAGAGACAGAGGGAGAGAGAGAAAGTGTGTGTGTGTGTGTGTGTGTGTGTGTCAGTCAGTCTGGCCATGTAAATACTGTGTCCAATGAAGATAGATATAGTATCCTGTCAGATCAAGATGATGGTCATGCAAATTTATGGACATGAAACAAGGCTCTAATTATTCAATCTGTTCCCTAATAATTATTAAAAAAGAAGTCACTCTTTCTGTGTTACTCCTATTATTAAAGGTGAAGTGTGTCATTTTTGCGATGTTAAACTGCTTTCTTCTATCCCAGCTTAATATGCAGAGACATCAATAAGGAAGACAATGCTGTCTCTCTAGTGCTTTCAAAACATTACTCTTTTCATTTTACAGTAGATTTTCAAACAATCCATACTTCTACTTTTTGGCATTAACTACGAAATTAGTTACAGTAAAAACAAACTTACATTTTCAAATAGCAACATGTTAACTTTCTCTCTCTCTCTCACACTCTCACACTCTCTCTCTCTCTCTCTCTCTCTCTCTATATATATATATATATACACACACAGTATAAATTCAAAAATATATTAGCAACACAACTGCTCAACATAATAATAGGAAATGTTTTTTTTAGCAGCAAATCAGCATATTAGAATCATTTCTGAAGGATCACTCCTACCGATGTAGGAGTAATGTATATTAAGAAATAATGGCTACTGAAATTCAGAAAAAGTCAAATTAATTACTTATTGCAGAGACACTTATGATACTGCATGACTCCTGTGCATGCTGTGTCATGAATTTATAGTTTATGCTGGTGGTTCAAAGATGTAAAGCTCTAAAATTAGAGAACACACCTAGTACACATGTATCATGTGTCCTCATCTCTCTCTTTCCTTTTCTATAGCTGAACATATTAGAGTTGTATCTAGTCAGATGAGATTCTCATTCCTGATAAAGGAGAATAAAGGGCGGAGTGTGAGTTCCTTCTTTCTTCTCTTGTTCTGGTTCCCTCAACCCCTTTTTACACAAAAAGTAGTATTAATATTGCATTGTTCGTGTGCAGGAATAGCAGTGACCTGAAATATTTGACAAAGTGTTAAGACTGAAGAAGGTTGCTAATTTAAATGGTGAAATAGGCAAGTGTGATTTCTATTTCTTTAAATGTACTATAATATAATGGAGTGCAATACCCCCCACTCACCATCGCCATCCCACACCAACCCCACCTTCTCTGGTTGTAGCGCAACCCCGCTTCAATAAATTAGTTCTCTGCATGCTCGTGGGGCCCAGAGCTGCTCATTTTACACGCGCGCTCGCACACACTCACTCGAGCCTCATTGATCTGCCCACAGTTCAACTTAATTGGAAACACAGTAACACCATCTACAGACATGTATGCACGCACAAGGAGGAGGTGGGGGGGTTGGAGGGGGAAAAGAGAGGGAGAGACGGCTGCGCTCATCCGACATACTGTACTGGAGATAGTCATTAACACTTTCATGTCATAAAAGACACCCGGACACACAGAGGAAACCTTGAGGTTCAAACTAGAGCTGACGAGACGAAACGGCACACAGCAGAGCCGTAAGAGCCTCAGGATATTGATCTGTCCAGCGAGCTGACTGTCATGCAGCTAATAGATTCCATCAGCCATATCTGAGAGCTGAAGTCAATGAGGGGTGATCCTATTAACCGGGGATTTGTAAACAGTTGATTTGGAAAAAGCGAAGAAGAGGTTTTCTGATGCTCGGTCAGGCCGGATCAGGGTCAGATCAGGGCTGGCTACCTTTAGATATAAGGCCATGTCATTTTAGCGTAAGACAACTGGTTAGAATCTCTTTAGGGCCTGGTGTTAAACTTGGTGTTAAAGAGATAGTTCACCCAAAGATTCGGTCATACCGTGTTTACTCACTGTCATGTTGTTCCAAACCTGTAAGACTTTCTTCTGCGGAAGAGAAGATACTTGAAGAATGTTGGTAAGCAATAGACAAAAATCCTGATGCATTTCTCAAAACATGTTCTTTAATGTTCCATAGAAGAAAGTCATATATGTTTCAAACAACATCAGGGTGAGTAAATGAGGATAATTTTCATTTTAGGGTGAACTATCCCTTTAAGAAGATCATAAGTGGTCAGCTGACATACATGGCCATTTACACCTGGCGCTAATGTACATCTGTCTGCACAAATGTTGAGGTAGAGTCTCTGATTAAATGACAAATAAATGAGCAGTAGTAAAGTTCTGAGCTACTTTATTGAAATAAATGAAAAAACTAAAAGCAGTCATTTCAAATGCTACCAGTGAAGTTTAGCATTATTACATTGAAGAGAATGAAAAATGGGGTTACACTTTATTTTAAGGTGTACTTGTTACAGTATAATTATACATTTAAGTACTGAGTAATATTAATTAACTACTTGTACTTACTATAATAGTTATTTAAAACCTTAATTAACCAGCAAAGTCTAAACCTTTGTTTAATTTAGTGTTTGATTGATAAGTGAGCACATGAGCATTTACACTATGAATGCATTGTGGCCACATGTTTTTGACCACCATAAAATGTATTTAAAAGTGGTAAAACTCTAAACCTTTTGTACTTTTTTTCACTAATATTTAGTGTTGTCTACTTGTGATCAAATACCAGGTGTAAATGGGGTCTAGAAGTTCTTCCTACCGTTTCTTGTTTTCCATTTGGAAGAAAAAGACTGCAAAAGAACAGCAGCATAGCTGGCAACAGTGTATTTTCAAGAGTGAAAAATTATTTTTGCAAATAAATAGATCTGTGTCGCGCTTCTGCTAGGAGACAGCCTAACTCACGCCAGGGTTCAATAATTAATTCCTGTGTTGAGAGTTTCAGAGACGTGCTGATTGGGCTGATTTTCTCTTCTTCTTTTCCTCTTTTTTCTCCTTCTCTGTTATGATACAAAGGAGGCCGTTTGAAGTAATTTGTCCCAGAGAGAGTGGCTTGGAATACCATACAAGCTTTGATTTAGCAAAGCAAATTTAATTTTGTTTGCTTTATGCAAACCAGCCAGGACCGAAGGGGCTTTCTCTGATTTCGCTTTGGGGTGGGGGAGGTATCCGGTTCTAATGGGAGTGTGAGAGGAGCATGTTCACGAATGGATTCGGTAGGCTATCTAATATGGCACGCGGTTCAAAAGTACAGCGCCCATCCCCCGCTTCCACGCCTTGAAATAATTGTCTGTGTTGTCTTATTTTTGTACGTTTCATCCTAATAACAAAAGCAATTCCAGCTTCTTTTGTTTTGCTTTTGGAGAACTGCCTGATTTGAATGTTTCCTAATATGCTTAGCTAATCTTACGGTTCTGTGTCTAGCTGTGGTTATGGATCTATTGGGCACGGTTCGCAAACCTTTACGACTGCTCTCTACGTGCTATTGTCTTCTAGCCCATATAGCAAGGCTTTCTCTTCAGGGTCAAACCATCTGCTGTTTGCGAATTGCGAACAGCACGGTACATGCAGCCACTCAGGTTGGATTCTCAGTAACAGCCCTTTATAACGGCAGTTTTATAATGAAACGGACAAAAACCATCCCCAAGGTCACAACCTTAAAAACATTGTATCTCCAGCACTCATTCCTACATACTTTGGCTGTACCATATACTTAACAGCGTTTTAGTCTGCGGTTCGTACCTGAACAGGGGGGGGAAATACGATGTAGAAAATGGGTGGTCCACTTTTGTTGAAAGACTGTTCAAGAAATAATGAGTGAATAAAGCAAAAGCCCTTTTTTACCGTTTTATATATATAAATATAGAGAGAAGCCTCTCCTTGACTAGCCTCCGTTCTTTTGTTATACAAAACTTATCCAATATCTTTCAAGCTCTCACCGCAGTTTAAAGGTCTTAATTGGATTCCATCAATATATTGCTTGACACGACCTCGGGTCCGCCACATTCCCTCTCTACTCTGCGGAGGGAAGCCGCCTCATTCATTCCGTCAGGCTTTGTAATGCCGTGAATATTCTTGGTTAAATTGACGGTTTTCAGAGCTATTATTTAAGCCTGATTGGACTGCAAAAGCATGTTTTAAATGAAGTGAATGTCAAGAAAGAAAGAAAGAGAGAAAATAGCATGTTACCTCTACACACGGGTCCCTATAAAGTATCTTGCTCTCTGTAGGCCGACTCGAGTGTAAAACTTTGTAAGTATATGTATGAAAGGTACAAATGACTAGGTTATTAAAATAGAATTAGGCTGCCAGGCTTTGAGTAACAGTCAGCCCTGTCGTTCTCTCACTCTCCTTTTTCTTTCTTTGTTCCATGGCTATTGACGGGCATGGAGAGGCGTTTGATTTCCAAGACAGCAGTGACTGTGCCTGACCCTGACCCAATAAAAAGAGCAGTCTACCAAATCCATGACAGGTACATCATGGCACAATGCATCTACAATACACTCAACAGAATATTGAACAATTAGATCTCCTGTACAGCGGGTGGTATTGAAATCTCAGCAGGCTTTGGTGAAAATACCTTGTCGTATTGACTTGTACAGTTAGTCGTATTTACTGTTCTTGATGTTAACAGATGCCTTAGCCAAAGTGACTTGCAGACTTCTAGCTGGAGTGACAATAAATCTGAACTTGATTTGGCCTTGGTTTACCAGCCCAGGTCTTTATTAGTACCCTGT
The DNA here is from genome assembly GCA_027422415.1 of Schizothorax lantsangensis. NCBI lineage: Eukaryota > Metazoa > Chordata > Actinopteri > Cypriniformes > Cyprinidae > Schizothorax > Schizothorax lantsangensis. The sequence continues at coordinate 23,945,893 of CM049850.1, forward strand.
TAGGTGTTACATACTTATTATGATACAGTTGTGTTGTGTCTATAATAGTGATCCATTTTCTGCCTATTTTCACAGTGGGTTGTATAGGATTGGAATCGTAAAACCATAAACTTGCAGTGTAAGAGTTTACTTTTCATTTGTCAGGTTACAAAAACAAAAATCAAACTTAAGAACTGTTTACACTTGATCAAGCTTCAAATTAAATATGATTTTATTGATTTCAATGGTCAAAAGACTGTCTAGTACCAACCCCTTCTTTCTTATTCTAATTCAGAATGTTAACAGTTACTCACTTGTACGTATAATGTATGAAACTGAAGTGAAACAGTGCATGTATATACAAAAATATACACATATACACTCTTAATATGCAGAAACCTCTTTATCATTTATGGCTCTAATGGAGTCCAAAAGACTGAAACCATTAGTGAAAGTGTTTCTATTTTGCATTTTTTTTTCTTCAATTTAATTACTTGAAGAAATACATTATATTTCATTTCATAATTTAAATACATTATAAATATTTATTATATTTATTATTAATCTTAAAATAAAAAAATAAGTAGAATTATATTCTTGACTCTTCATTCAATACAAGTTCTAACTGGCAAATTAAATTTCAGAATTTCTTGGTTTGTCATCCTTTTTGTTTACAGACAGCAGCATAGAAGCTGCATAAAAAAGTTTGTTTAAAACATGATGGTCATTTTCTGTACCATGATTTAAGAACAATCAATCTTGATATTCAATGGAAAAAGATCTAACTGTCTGTAAAAAAATAAAAAGTCACATGATCAATGTTATAAAATTGCTTACATTTGATTAGTGACCTAGAAATATTTTAGATGAATTGAAATCCTAAAGCCTATTGACATTTTTAAATCCCACATTTCCAATATGGACTGACTTTTGAACCCAACTATATATTGTGATGCAAAGGTGGTCTTTATTTAAAAATATTTTGACATTGTGTTTTATTTTTTGCTACTTTTTTGTAACGTTTGACATTACAAGGGCATGTGAGCACATCCAAGCACATTTACTCACTTTGATTTACTATATTTAGAGAATAGCCGGAGCGCTCGCGTAACGTAGGTTTCAAGGAAATCAAAATGAAGGGCGTTTTAAGCGCACGTTCCTCAAGGCATCACATAAACACTTTTACAAGCATTTTTACAGTGCTTTTACAATGTCACGCTGTCAAGACGCCGGGGTTTTGTCGCCATGGTTTTTCCTCCAGCATACAGTGAATGATTTTCTCTTTCTCTCACTCTCCCTATCATTTTTTCTACATATAGAATCATATAATAGAATCCTTAGTAATCACGGTGTGGGGCTGAAATAATAGATTAATCAGATTAGGATGATTCTGAACAAACAGCACTTTTCCTGAAATGTATCGATGTTGTCTGATGTAGCGGAGGCCCGCTAATGCCTCGATCACATAGCTTTCCCATGCAGATTGCGCTAATTATATGGAGGTGATAATGTCATGGATACATGCTCGCAGTCTAGCAGCAGGATATAAGACGTTTTATCAGGCCCGTTCAGGATGGATGATGGAGGATTGGAAATTTGCTAGTGCAATTAAAGTGATGTAGAAATACGCAACGGGTCATTTTCTGCCAAATTATCAAATACCTGTATAGCAAGGGTGTGAAATATTGGATTCTGTTTGGCTGATTTTAGCGTAGTAGTTAAGGATAAGTGGTCTTTGATTGGTTGAGAAGCGATAAAGGGCTAATTTTGCACTCAGCTGATAGCAATCTGCGTGATAAGATTAAGGGGGAACTTAAAATAGCCTGACAAAAAATATGCTAGTGGGTTAGCTGTGTTTATATATTTGGGCTGTTGCCTGGCTGAAGGACACATGGCTCAGCTGCAAGGAGGGGCACAGCGACTGCGAGGCGTGACAATTTGTTAAAAAAGAAAAAAAGAATGGCTGCATATCCCAGCATCCCTTGTGTGTACGTGTGTGTTTGTGACCTCAGAGGAGAGCGTGTTCCAAAGGCGTTGATGTGGAGGGGCGAACCCCTAGCTCCCATCTCCCTGCGACTATAAACACGTCAGCCGACACACGCCGCTGCAATCTGGAACCAGATTTACTGCCCAGGAAATATGGCAGCCTTTTTATTGGTCCAAATACTTGTCACTCATAATTTATTGGCTGTTGCTAGGCCTGCTGTGATGTCAGTGAATCGTCCCTGCCAAGAACATGAGAAAAAGAGAGCGAGCGAGGGAAAGAGAATCTGTTTCATTCATGAAGGGCTTAGGGTTTTGTCAATGTCATAGTTCTTTTCTGATCGCACACACTACAGTGGCATGTGGTAGGCTTCTGAAATCATAAGGCCAAGTCTCCTTTCTGCATTCAGATTTTTTAGTCCAGTTTAAATTCAAATTCTGGCTCCATTTGGAAAATACTTTGATTTTGTTGTTTGGGTATTATTATTAGGGCTGTGAAACGTAACGCAAACAACCTCCAAACAATTCCATTAACGATTTTTTAGTACTTTAACTACATGTTGTCAACAAGTCAGTAACTGATTTAAGGCTCACAGCTGCAAGGTGTATGTGTTTGATTTACTAAAAAGAACTGACTCATTAGAATCTTTCATTTGGGAATCAGACTATGCTGGTTGTGCTGTATGCTTTTGATTACTTAAAATTAATCAGTTAGAGTCATCCGTTTTGGAGGTTGAATTATACTCAGTGTATACTCAGTAGAGTCTTTTGTTTGGGACTTGAACTAAACTGGTGGCACTAGATGTATTTGATCCATTGGAGTCATTTGTTTAGGAGTCAGACTACAGGGGTTGCTCTGTTGTGTTTTTTTTTATTCAATAACAATAACAATATTCAATTGTTTTGTATTGGAGTTACACACATCACATTTTCATTGGAACAGACTTATAATTATCGTTATGATCATTATTATTAATATTTAGTCATTTTTCATTTAGAATTGAATGAACGTGGTGAGGTCAGAGAGAGGAGTTGTTTACTTCATATAATATAGTCTGTCCATTTGCTTCAGTTTGACACATTCAGATCAATCTGTGGACTGGTTGACTGGTAGAACTATGGTTTTGATGTGGCGATCAGCCATTCACAGTGACATGGAGGCACTGCTTCCTCTCACATGACTTTTTTGCCTGAATTTAATTATTAATATTATTATTACTGCCTCCACACTGCCTCCCATACCTCCACAGGCAAAATGACCCTAAATCATTTCACATTCAGATCGGACAGAGAGAGATACCAAAATACAGTCACTTCTTCAGCCGATGAAAAACAAAGATGTGCACACAAGGCCCAGTTACAACTCTTTCTTGACCTAGAAACTAAAGAATGTAAAGCGGTGGAAAGAACAGCACGTACAAACAAGCTTAATTTCATTTAATCTCTTTTGATAGAATAGGTGAAACCACGGCAATTATGGTGTCAGAAGTGTGCAGAAATTGGAGAAAAGAAAAGATCAAAGCAGCCTGTCCTTTCTTGAAAAGACAAAATGAATATGAAGGAGAATGTGAGAGCAGTGGGGTGGGATATTTAGAGAAAGAAAAAAAGGCAGATAAAAAAAAATGAAGTGAAATGCCAATGACTCATTTGAAAAATGATGCACGATTTATGAAGGACTATTAAAATGTTTATATTTACAGCATTTTGTTCTGTATCAAAATAATTAATTGCCACCGTTTGCAAATTAAACGTACATTACAACGTAATTAAGAAAGCAAATGAGACCAAGCTTCTCTAAAGCATCCAGAGAGAGCGAGAGCTTGAGAGCGAGAGAGATAGTGTACATTTTAAATGTGTGTTTGAGTTAAATAGTTGCAATACATTATCTTATTAGATGTATGTTATTGTTTTGAGGCTTCGGTTCAGTGTGTTGTTATGGATCATCTGGGTCAGGCCGGTATTAATGATACCACTTTGTATTTCGCACCATTTCTTTACCCTTGAATTGCATCAGATATTTCATGTGAAGTATTTCAGACGTTGACCCTGATCTTCTCTTGATCTATAGGTGCTTCCCGATACAAACAAGTCAATATGCAACACTTCAAACAGACGCTGAATTTTCCTGGCACACTCACTCTCAGCCGCTGAAGCAGTATGGGGAACGATGTCTATATCCCAGCCAAACTGTGGCCCATAAAGTATCATTTTTTGCCATAACCTTCCCTCTTTAGAGAGAAAACAGATATAAAAGTATATAGCGTGTGCTTTACTGTCACCCCTTCACCTTGCCTGGCAGCTGCACACGCTGCTGATGGATGCCCCGCGTCGCCTACCTTTTAATTGCTCGTAAATTTTTGATCCAGTAAAACGCTGCATTCTTGGAGCACAGCAGCTCTAGGAGAAGCAGAGAGTAAAACCAATACAATACAGAAAAAGCATGAGAGGCAAGCTTGTGTTTCAGCAGTGAAGGACAGTCAGCTCACTCGCTTTGCCTGTTCAAAAAACATTATAGGCAGGTGCTTAAATGTATCACATTACAAGACAAATACTGTTTATACATTAATTAAATGCCATTAGCAGCTGCTTCTGTTTAATGTAAATTATTAGACATAAAATGCTGGTGTAACCAGGATTATCTTGTAAAAAAATTAATCTGAGCACAGTTGAGCCAAACTAATTTGTCACAGGGTGAATGTAAAGATTTTGTTTGCAAGATGGATCGAGGGGGTCCATAATTTGAACAAAAAAATTTGATAAAATGTATATATATATTTAGAGCTGTTAAAGTTGCTTGTAAAACCAGCGATGTGACAAAATATTGTTTGAAAATCCTAACCAATAAATCTGAATCACAGATGTTTCACAGGTTTGTACATCTAATATTGCTTTAATAGTGGGTATGAAAAGATTTTAAATAAGTCAGTATTTTCCAGATAATATTTGAATAATTTAAATTTGTTCAGTTGTTTTATTTTGCAGATATTTTCTTTATAGCATCTCTATTTTTCACACAGTATATATTGGTCTTTATGGAATTATATAGCTATATTGCAAAGGAAGCTACATCTAAAGCAAAATATTTTCTACAAAATGAAATGCATTTTTAAAAAGACAATTTTAAGTGGCATAAATGTGTTTACATTGGAATCACATTTGCTAGATTGCACTATATTGATGTATTTCCATCAGTTCCACTATAGAGTGTTGCAGTGGTGAGGTATTTTTGTAGGCCAACCTGGAAGTTAGCATCACTTTGGTTCCCTCAACAAAAACCCAATAGTAGTTTTTCACTGGATTTTGGATTATTGCAGAAAATAAGCTCTGCGACAAGCAAAAATTTTAACTCTAACAATTTTTCTTTTTAATTACGACACCTTAAAGCCCATTGACTGCAGGATGATTGAACCGGAAGTGATAAAATACTAACTTGTTTCTGGGCTTTGGCCTAGAAAAATACATCATTCCTGCTGCATTCTATTTCACCAAGCTACAAACATTTATTTATAATGTCACTGTTGTGGGCAGCGCTTCATCTAATGGTTCACATGGGTGTCCAATTTGAGATATAGTACATTTATTGTAGCCATTTTGCCATTTTTATTTAGAGAGCGAAATGCCACAAACCAGATTTGACATGAGCAATATAGTGTGTTAGAGCACACGTGCTAACCACTATTCCATATACTCCAGCACATTCAGCACTTTAAGCACAAACTAAATAGCGAACTAGTAATGTAAAGTAAATGAACTAGCCCTCATACTCCTCTAACTTCCTTTCATCATTGCTCTCTGTCTCTTGTTCTCTCTCCCCCGCAGCAAGCACGTTCCTTCTCATCAGTCAGGACTCCAGTGGAGATTTGTGAGGGTATGAGAGTATAAACACATCCTCGCTGATCAGAGACCAGCTCGTCCTGCTCTTGAACACTTCCAGACCGGCCCTCACACAGCTATGACTGACTGTGAGTCAGAGGGTACACACAACAACAGCACAGCGTCTCACACACACACACACACACACATACACACGCTGACCAGCGGCCTGACAGAGAGTGAATGAGATGGGTTAGTGTAATCAACCCCAGTAATGTCACCCCCAATTACTCATTCTCTTAAAAGGCTATTAAAACATAATTGCCGAACGATTTACATCCCTGTTAATGCAGCCACGGATAATTTATTATTTTCCATAAGCCTTTCTTTTTTATGCAGACAAAAAGAGAGAGAGAGACCGTGCGAAGAAGAATAATATCCTGAGTCAGTGGGGAAAGGGATGTTGGTTGCAAAGTAAAGTCATTTAAAACCCACCCAGATGCCTCCAGGTTAGTTAATAATAAACAAAACACTTAATATACTGTATGCTAGCGGACCAGATAATATTCAGGTTGAAGAGAGTCCAGTATTATTTTGTGACTCCTGTTTGTATCGTCATAGGAGATTTATTCCACCATAGACCAGCAGCCTGATTTATAAAACGTACATACATGTATTTGATCCTAAATTCCACGGACTTCATTCTATGTCAAAAGTGAGGGGAAAAAAATAATTTATAAAGACAAAAACTGATGTGGAAATGTTCTTAGGCATACTGAAGAGCATGCATACTTTTTGCTGTCATATAATTGAAATGATAAAAAAAAAAAATCCAATATTGTATATTAAAATGTAAACATATCATAAGCAACTCGCAATATTCTTTTATATATTGTGCCGTCTTCGGTCACTTCTTAAAAACAATTTTATGTTTTGAATTTTTAAAAATCATAGCTTCACCAGAATAGTATGAAACTTGGTATGTGAACACAAAAAAAAAATTGAGGGCATGATTTGAAAAAGCTAAGTGGTCATAAAAAAAATAGTCACACTCATGGTCTTCGGTCAAAAATTACCGACCATAGGAAATGAATGGGAAAAGGGAAAAAAAATTGAAAATACAGAAAATGTTTGTGTGTACAATCAACAAATCCCCCACGATGAAGAAAGAAATTGCACAGCAATGAAGGGGTGAAACTCTAAAACATTTAGAGTGCAAAATCAACACATCCACTCACACATGCAAACACACACACACACACATACACTTGTACACACACACACCTACGATCTGGTGTGACTGTAACACAGCAAATATGTCAAATAAAATCAAAAATGCAGTAAAAAAAAGTGGACAGCAAGGAATGGGTTATACTCTAAAACATCAAGAGTGTAAAACAAATACATCCACTCACACACACACACTCACAGACACACACACATACACACTCACAGACACACACATACACACAATTGGTATGGCTATAACCATATAGCCAAAATGAGTTAGAAGACTGAAATAAGAGGTTGAAATCAGATCAGACCCAGAAGCATTAGGCTCTGATAAAGCATTCCTGTTCATTTTTGTTACATTTTTATAGAGTTTTACATTTCAGGTGTCTGGTCACTTTTGACCGCGAAGACCATGAGTGTGTCTCCCAAATGAGGAGCGCACAAGGGATAAGCAACTGCTTTGTGATAATTATGTCACTGAAATTAATTAGTTAATTAATTATTATTTCCTGAAAACAAGAATAATATATATTTATTCTACTCCAGAAATAAATATCTGTGGCTATTCTATAATGTGGAGTTGATGTGGAGTTAAAGTTAAGATGAACTTGAAATTATGATGCATTAAAGATTTTATTTATTTATTTATTGTACATGTATAGCCTAGTGAAAAATAAATATATTAAAATGTATTGGAAATACATTTATTTTATGCTAAGTATACTACAAATGCATTTACATATTTATGTACTTAATAAAAAATACCCTGCAACTGTACTTTTGTTATACTAAACTGCTATACTTAAAGTCTGCTAAATTGGAACAACTAATTTTGTACTTAATGCACTTTAATTGTGTGGAAGTAGTGCTGAAGTCCAACTAAATATATACTGAAGTATATTTGATTGTGCTAAAGTGGAACTATTGCAAGTATACTTTAGGTACACTTTAAATATCTTGCATTTAAAGACTGATATTATTCAAAGGTCTTACAATCCTCATCAATAGTGATGATGTTAGAAAATAAATACGACCTCACGTTGTGTCAATCCCGTTTACACACTGCCTCTGAAACATTCGTCCGTCATAAAAAAATTCAGATCAGGTTCGATTTTCTGCATTTTCGCATCCGTAGCATGCATTTTGATAGGAAAGGATGAGGAATACGGAAAAAGGCACGCAAAAAAATTTGGACTCAGTGTGCAATGGCCTTTAGTATTAAGAAATGTGCTTTGTGCACAAGTAGTACTCCAAATGATCTCGAGCGATATGTCAGTAAATATGTTAATAGATTTGTACTATACTTAGTATGAAATAAATGTATAAATATATTACTTTTTTACTAGGGTAACCTAGATAAATGGTTTCAGAAATTGTCATACGTTCACATGTTGGATCATTCTATGCATATCTTTATAAATGAGGCTCCAGTTATGGACCAGGTTTAATCTAGCTATCAAGTCTGTCCTTTTACCTTGTTTCTCACCTCCCCTGCCTACAGGAATCAGGACCTTGTTTTTCCCCCAGTGTCCTACTCTAATTGGTGCTAATAAAGATCAATTAGAGTAATTAAGTGCTTTGGTTGAATTAATCTTGGCTGGTGAATATATTAGCTTGGACTCGTTACACTCCTCCTTGCTGAAGTTGGAGAAGATTATCCCAGGGTCGTCCTGCTAAGGGCCCCCAAACCATTCTTTGGTTTGAGATGCCAGGAATGCCTCACCTGTGTAACTGTTTTGCATTTCTCAGGACGGAAACACTGTCCATTAAAGCTGCTGCTTAATCTCCTTGACCATAGCTGGGAAAACCTATTTATACCTGCGCATCTCACCATATGCTCATGTTCGCTCGCACTTTCTCTCTGTCTCTCTTCCAAGGCCTGTGTTAGTGGAAAGCAATTGTGTGGAATGTGTAAGAATTAAGTGCCCCATCATTCAGACTAGACATGCAATTAGATGAGCTGCGGCAGTTTCCAACAGACAAGCACAGAGTCTTGTCACTATAACTCAGCCCTTCCCCCTCCCTTTCCTTTTTATTCCATAAAACACACACATACTCACAAACATGTGCATATTTAGATTTTTTTTCTAATTTTGTACTAGCTTAAAACTACGTTGAATTAGTAGTTTTGCTCGCTGTGTTGCTTTTATTAATGTATGCAATGGGATAAAAAACAATGTATATACACTACTGTTGAAAAAGTTGGGGTTGGGGTGTTCATTTGATCAATTTGATTAAAAAAGAACATAATATTGTGAAATATTATTACAATTGAACTCTTTTTCTATTTTCCTGTGATGACAAAGCTGAATTTTCAGCAGCCTTTAGTCTTCAGTGTCACATGATCCTTCACAAATCATTCTAATATGCTGATATGGTGCTCAGTTATTATAAATTATTGGTACTTGATTAATAATGGTTCATGTTATTATCAATGTTAATTTTTTTTTTACTAATAAATATTTCTACTTAATAGAAAGCTCAAAGCAACATCATTTATTTGAAATAAAAATCTTTTGCAACATTATAAATGTCTTTACTGTCAGTTTTGATCAATTTATTGAATCCTTGCTGAATAAATGAATTAATTTCTTCTCAAACATTTGAATAGTAGTGTATCATGGTTTCCACAAAAATATAATTCAGCAAAACTTGTTATCAGCATTGATAGTAATAATAATAATAAAGTTTTTTGAACAGTAAATCAACATATTATGAATTCTGAAGGATCATGTGACACTGAAGACTGGAGCTGAAAATTTGACATTACAATAATAAATTGCATCTAATAATATATTCAAATAGGAAAAAAGTTAATTTAAATTGTAGTAATATTTCACTGTAATATTACTGTTTTTACTGTATTTTTTGTCAAATAAATGCAGCCTTGAAGTGCATAAGGTTGATGATACACGGGGCAACTTTTTGAGCAATTTTGCAGGGGCATCTTTTTTGATCAATGTTGCTTGGGCACTTTCCCATTGAGAATGGGTAACACATTTGTATCTGGATATTTTAGATCGGTCGTGGGCCCTGTGTCTCACCTGGTTGCCCGTTGATGGCAACATTTCCCAAAGTTGCCCGGCAACATTGCTCAAAAAGTTGCCCAGTATATCATCAGCCTAAGAGACTTCTTTCAACAACATACATTTTTTTTTTTTTTTTTACTTTGCTTGTTTACACTGTAATAATTATCTACTTTTGAAATATGAAATTCTTCAGTAGTTCTTGGTTAACAAAAAATGTTGTGCAAGCTCCCACATATGCCTGGGAAATGCCAAAATCTAGTTATGCCAATATGTTAGTTGTAACAGAAACTATAATTGTTGTGATTGAGTTTGCTGTGTGTCTGCTGTCCGTTTTTCTATTTCCTCTTCACACCCTTGCTAATATTTTTAGCATGTAGCTGCTAAACCATCCAGGGAATGACTATTGATACCAGGATATGTACTCAGCACAATTTCCACTAATTCTGATCAATGTCGTCGACTCGCCAAGTACAAAATGGTGAATTGCTGGCGTAGAGGGATAATTGCCTTTCATGCACCGAATTTGGCATGCACTTCTCCCACTAGACCCAGTTGAAACGGTGCCTCTACCCCCAAAACTGTCGTCCTTAATGAAATGGTAATTACTAACACAGCAGAACAGCTGAGAGGCTCCGCCAAGCCAACAAGGACAAATACAGGAAAAAGAATAAAGAGAGGTAGAGAGAAACGGAAGAAAAGAAAGAGCAAATAGGGAGAGGAATGAACTGGATTTCACTAAGCTCTCCGCTACGAAGCAGTAGGAGTTTGATAGCTTTGTCGTTTCAATCATTTGTCCACAAATTAGTGGCATTTCTGAAGATTGGCCACGTTTTGCTCCGTGAGAGTGGCGATGCCGGCATGGTAATTGATTGCTCTCTAAGCGAACATGTCTTTAACCTTTCTGAGGTCGGGCCCAGTCGGATGCCATCAGTCCTGTCAGAGTTTTAGATGCCTGGAGCCATTTATCTTTGTGTGCTCCCTCGTTCACTGCCCAATTTGTAGCCGGTGAGGCACTGTAGGTGGTTTAATTACGACCGGAATGGGAAAACAAAACAGGAATGGCACCTCACACAAAGGGCTCCACTGTGAGCAGAGTGTCCACGTGGGCCTTTGCCAGCAACCCAGCACCCTGAAACTGAGACACAGAGGGCTCTGGAACAGAGCCACAATGGAGGCTGAACCACAGCCAACATGAACCTGAGCCAACATGGAGACCGAAGAAACGCCCTTGTGTGCAGGAGTGTGTGTGTGTGTGTGTGTGTGTGAGTGTATTAGTTGCATGTGAGTAAGTGAATGTGAATATTGTGTATGCTTAGGGCATGTATGAAAAAATAATGGTATTTAAACATCTTTAATTTTTGAATTAATAACTGTTTTCTATTTTAATATATTTTAAAATGTAATGTATTCCTGTGGTGGCAAAGCTGAATTTTCAGCATCATTACTCCAGTCTTTAGTGTTACATGATCCTTCAGAATCATTAATATGCTGATCTGGTGCTGAAGAACATTTATTATTATTATCAATGTTGAAAACAGTTGTGCTACTTACTGTTTTTGTGGAATCTGTGATAATTTTTCTTTGATGAATAGAAATCTCTAACGAGTAGCATTTTAAATTGATTTTTTAAACAATATAAAAAGTATTTACTGTCACTTTTGATACATTTAGTGTGTCTTTTCTAAATAAAGTATTATTTTAATGCAATCAGTAATCAATATCCGTGATCATAATTGTTGCCACTGTATCTGAATAATAATTGGCCATCCTAATGTGGATAAAAACAGGCATGACAGCACAGTCACCATTCATTTTCACCAATATGACTTAAAACATAATAATTTTACAACAGAAGACATATCAAACCCCAGTCTACCTCCTTCTTTTGACCTGTCAATCACTGTCCAAGACATCCCGCCTTCATTTGCAGTCATGAGCCTGTTAGATAATCAACACAGCCAATCACAGCAATGGCCCAATCACAGCGCCCCTGCAGCAGGAGAGATGGCAGACATCCTCCTCTGGCTTCTGAAGAGTGGCAGTTTCACACACTGTCTGTCACCGAACTGCTCAGAGCTCTGATTGGATAATGAGAGGGTGTTAGGAGATCTACTGTGTCAGAGCGGTGGCACCAGACATTGGCAACTGTGCAGTGTGTGCGTGTGTGTGTTTGTGTGTCTGCCTGGCACTGGAGATGTTAATGAGGCTTGTTTGCTAGTTTGTACACTTGATACGTCTTTTTAGGGTTCATATATTTTGGCCCTTGGGTGAAAATCTGTGATTTTCAAAGTGATACATGACTCCTCACTCACATTATCTGATAATTATGATAGGCTATTATTTATATTCTTCAAATGTTTACAGTGCGTCTTACAGTGTGTGTCACGCTGATGCTCTGACTGTGTGTTCGCTATGTGCTCAAAACAACAGGGATTATTAGTTTTAGACTTGGAGAAACACAAAATGTGTCTCTTTAAAATATGTCCATATAAATATTTCTGCCTGAATGAATAGCGAATTCAAACAAGCTGTCAGTCAATACAGGTGCATGCACTGTTTTGAAACCAAACACTGCAAATGAACGTCCAATCAAAGCTGCTATATACCGTGAATGCTTTGTGTGTGTGAGGTTAAGTGCCTTCCTTTAATGTATTCTCAGATTTCCTCTGCTCACTCACAAGGCCGTATATTCTCAGGTGCTGGTGTTGTGTATGTGTGAGCGAGAGCACCCTGACGGGCTTGTAAACTGGCCTGCGGCTGCTCTCCGGGTTGCTCTCGTGGGCAAATAAATTAATTAAAGAAATCTTTTTTTTTTTCTCACTTTCTCTCTCTGAGCCAATTACTTTGAGCCGGCGGATTGTGTGTGTTTTACTAGAGAGAGTCGAGCTAATTAAAGATATGGCGTGGGACAGAGAGAGCACTTCTGCCTCTCTAACCTGATCCTGTGGCTCTGAGTGGCACAGGATAGAGATAATGATGGAAAACAAACACAAATGCGCCTCCACCATTAATGGTTAAATCATAAATGCTCGCTTTTAAAGAGCGGTGTAGGAGGGTGCTAGACTGAGAATGTGTGTGAGAGAGAAACTTGTTTTCGTATATGTCAGACTGAGCGTTTCTTTAGTGCAGTGTGGGAGTTTGTCTTGGATATGAGAGTGTTATTGTGACAGTTTATGCTAATTATCCATATGAAAGGACACCCATTGCTTTTGGACCAAATATTGTGTTCTGGGGCATATTGAGAGGTTAAATGTGATCGTGGCAGCTTGACGCTGAACTTTGAACCTGATGAATCTTTGGCTTTCTCTCTGTGTAATTAGGAGGTTCTGGATAAGCTGTACAGATTTACACAAAGGCACATTCTATTACTCACTGGTTGCTCTTTTGTAGTTTTATTCTTTCCTAAAGCTTTATCTGTGCTTTATGTAACTTTATCTTCAAATCTTCAAACTGCAAATATATGATTTCTTACTCTGTCCTGTTTTCCAGTAAAGTATTTAGACATTGGTTTTCTTAAATAAATAAATATATAAATATATAAAATAATATAAAGTTAATTTTTCTTGCCATATTGGCAGATATTTTTTCTTATTTTAGGCAAAACTCACTATTTTGGTAAATTTTTCAGAAAACAAGACTTAATATTTTAAGTCATTTTCCTGCTTCAGTAAATGTATCTTGATTTAAGCATTTTTTATATTTCTACTGGAAAACAAGGCAAAATTTTTGCAGTGTAGATGTTGATGTACCAATGTGATCATTAGTAATAATACATATTTGAACATAAAATGTTTCTGCATTTTCACACGTTTGCATGAACACCAAAACATATATTATTAATATTGATAGCATCTAAAACTTGACAATTTTATACGTGAACATCTTGTAGAATGTTGGTTTCTAGAATATTGAATTGTACTAGTTAAAAATAATATCTATTCACCTTATTTTTCAGCATGTATATTTCCTGTAGATGTCTGAGACTTCTGATTTTTAGTTGTTCTCGGTAAATAACTAAAAGAATAACAACGTGCAGTAAAAGGTAAAACTACTTGTTACAAAAACAGTATGTTAATTAGAATAAATAAAGTCTCAAACATAATATGATAATAAACACCAGTTTGCAATATCAAGCAGCATATCAGACTGTTGGACGGCTAAAATAGCTGGAACCGACTGAGACTGGAAGCCTTGTACAATCAAGTTTACTATATAATAGTAAAATATAAGTATATTCGTAATTCGTAAAGATGTTTATGTTTCTAAAGCTATACATAAATACTAGAAGAATTTAGTGAGAAATATTTGAATTCATATTTAACTTTCAACTGCAGACTTTTGTATCTTGGCTTTGTATCAGCTCACAGTTTTATGAAATCTATTCTGAAACTCCTGAGATGAAGAGGGGAAAAATCTGAGAAGCAGGTTACTTTAGCAGAGTCTCCATTTGATCTACATTTAATCTCATCGCTGTTTAGGAGAAATGACTGAAGTAAGAAAGGTCTCATTTGTGATTTTTCTTTCCATTTCTGTGCGCAGCTCTAGTCTTTTATCCTATAAACAAGAGTGTGCTGGTCATTGTGTGTGAGTGCTTATGTCTACTGCATCTGTGCATATATTCATATGTGTTTTGTTGTTGTGGACGTTCTTTGGTGTGTTTGCGCTCTTGATTGACAGGCGGGCAGATAAACTGGGATGCATGTGTCTGTGTCTCAATGACACGCCGCTTTGCCCAGAGGGACGGGGGAAGTGGAGCGCTGCACTTCCTGCGGAGGGGCGGGGTCCTCTCTGCGGGGGTTTTTGAGCTGGCACACGCGCGGGCAGCCGCTTCACCACCCCCACCCCCGCAGGGGAGAAAGGGCCCCTCTTCTCAACCTCCACTAATGTATAATTCATGCTAAGTAGCAATTTTGATGTTTTGCTGGAGGGATAAAGAAATCCAAGAAATTCATAAATAAAGTTCCCTTTTTTCTCATCTCTAGTTAATTTATGTTATCACACAATTAGCTGACACAGAGCCTTGGATGTATGACTCCCCTACAGTTGTGCCTGCACTACTGAGAGAGACATGCTGAAAAATGACCCAATAAGATTGGTCAGGCTTTCCCAACAGGAGAGGCTTGTCAGGTGTCACTTGTCTCATGTAATGGACCTCGATGCCCTATGGGACAGCCAAAAGTCCTTTGATCCAATCACATCTTCTTATTATCCCTGTAAGGATCTTCACAAGAGTTTCTAATAGAGCAGAAACCGCACTGTTTTTCTTATCTGCTTGGTAGCTTGTGGACTGTTCATGTCTATGGCACACAGACACAAAATAATCACTTCAGTGATTATTATTATTATAAGCTTTGACTACTTATTATTATAAGGTTTGACTACTTTAGTAATTTCTATGAGTACAAATCTTAATGTTAAAGCATATAATGATATTCTAGGAAATTGTGTGCTTCTAATATTATAGCAACAGTTTGGACAGGACCCTTTTCTATTCTAACATGACAATGCCTCTGTGTATAAGGCAAGGTTCAAAAATAAAATTATTGATTCAGTCAGTGTGGAAGAACTTGACTGGTCTGCATAAAACCAAGTCCTAATCCCAGTTTAACACCTCTGGTGTGACTGTAAATGCAGACCTTGAGCCAAAAAAGTATTGGCACCCCCATATATATGTGTATAAAACATATAAAGTGTGTGTATATATATATATGTAAAATTAGAAATCTTACTGATCCCAAACTTTTGAGCGGCAGTGTGTGTGTATATATGTAAATATATATATACACATATATATATATATATATATATATATATATATATATATATATATATATATATATATATATATACATATATACACACACACTGCCATATATGTGTATATATATGTGTGTGTGTATATATGTAAATATATATATGTGTGTGTGTGTGTGTGTGACCCTGACCACAAAACCAGTCATAAGTTGCAAGGGTATAGTTGTACCAATAGCCAAAAATACATTGTATGGGTCAAAAATATTGATTTTTCTTTTATGGCAAAAGTCATAGGATATAAAATAAAGATCATATTCCATGAAGATATTTAGTAAATTTCCTACCGTAAATATAACAAAACTTTTGATAAAATTTTTGATCAGTAATATGCATTGCTAAGAATTTCACTTGGACAACTTTAAAGGCAATTTTCTCAATATTTCAATTTTTTTGCACCTCCAGATTCCAGATTATCTCGGCCAAATATTGTCCTATCCTAACAAACCATACATCAATGGAAAGTTTATTTATTTAACTTTCAGATGATGTATAAATCTCAGTTTCAAAAAAATTTACCCTTATGACTGGTTTTGTGGTCCACAGTCACATATATATATCATTTATTTAGTATTTTTTGAAATAATTCGCTAATTTACAGTAGATTGTAATGTTTTTATTTGGGTTTATTATATTAAATGCCTCTTCATGGCACTGCAACACAAAATGACAACTTCAACAGCATGTTATGTGACGTTTTTTTAAAAGCACCAAGACGTATCTGTTTTTTATAATGTGATTCCTGAAACAAATTTAGTATAAGGGTTCTTGCTTTTCGTTAAGTGGTCAGACGGCCGATTTTGAATCGACTTCAACTGTGCAATCAAGAGCTGAGAGAGAGTGAGCAGCGATACGGTGACGGTCCCTCTAATGGAGTCACTTTCAGCTCAATCCACTGATCTGAGTGCAGGTGTGAGGCAATAGAGCGCTCACTATATCACCAGCCATGCCAAAACTGTCATCTCCCCCCGCCAGCTTTTTCATTAAAGCCTTTTACTTCACGCAATATCATTTGCTTTGACATTTCGGTGGGATGTTTTTAGCACCACCTCTGTTTCCTCTGCGCTGTTTGAAAGCCAGTGGTCATTTGTCAAATGGACTGATTTGTTCTTCAGCCCAGCAAAGAGTCCCAATGCTTTGCAGTGTGATTTAGCTTCGGCATTGTTAATGTTGCAGTGTGTTATCAAATATCTAAGCGCCACAGATGGTTTGAATCAGCTTGCAAGGCGAATATTTTGGGTGAATGTTTTCTTTGTTTAAAGGATGCCATTAGAGAGCGCCAAATTCAGTCTCTGTAGTGCCAACACCTTCGTGGTCCCAGTGTGTGCGTGTGTTTAATTAAGACCTTTTGTCTTAATTACTTAATCACACTAATTAGTCACAAAGGTGAAATAGAGCTATACTGTAACTGTACACTTACAAACACAGACTGTAATGACAAGATGGTGTTGTTTACATGTTCTTGAAAAACTCAATTGAATTACTAATATTATCAATTTTGATATTCTGATCATATATCCAGTTCATAAAAAGATAAATATATATGCTCACTATCTTTAAGTCTTAAGTCTCCTGTAATATATTGGATTATTTGACCTTTAATAACAAGGCAAAGTTAATTCAAGTTGTAAAATGTCAAAAGTGGTGTGACTCCCCAAAAACTTCATGATGTTTATGTATTAATAATTCATGATGTTTGTAAAATGTCTTTTTCGTTACTTTTTATCTTAATATATTTTAAAAGATTTTTGAAAATAGTGATTAAGATGTGTCGATATTGTAATGACAAGATAATGGTGGAAATGTTGTTTTTAATAGATATTTTGGCCATATATTCAACCCATAAAACTAGATGAATATACTACTTAATATGCTATTCTTTAGGTCTTTATTCTTAAAATATCAGAAAAAAAAATTATAACAAGGTATGGTTAGTTGTATAATGTTATGTGGTATGACTCCCTAAAAGTGTAGTAGTTATAATTTAATTTATTACTTTTTCTTTACTTTTTATCTTGAAAAATAGACTTTAAAACTCATTTGAAAATAATTATTAAAATGTTGTAATGACAGGATGATGAAAATCATGCTCTAAACTCAAAATGTCAGTTTTGAAAATAGTGATTAACGTTGATATTGTTGAGTTGTTAGTTGATACTGTAACATGATAGTTAGAAAGATGTTGGTAATCATTTTTGAAAATCATAAACTCAATCAAATTACCTCATTATCAATT
Source organism: Schizothorax lantsangensis (assembly GCA_027422415.1). Taxonomy (NCBI): domain Eukaryota; kingdom Metazoa; phylum Chordata; class Actinopteri; order Cypriniformes; family Cyprinidae; genus Schizothorax; species Schizothorax lantsangensis. The sequence goes on from CM049850.1 coordinate 23,963,977, forward strand.
AAAATAATGTTTATGATTTTTGATGTTTTATGTTGGTTTACTGTATATCTATCTCAGGATAAGGCTAGTACACTGCTTAATTTTATATTATTAGAGCTGATACATCAAAATTCAAGTATGATAAATATTGAAATCCACAATAAACTACAAGAAAATGCAAAAATACCATTGTCTAAATAAATATTAAGGGAGCTTTGTGATTACAAGAGCTGTAATGTGTGTCACCTCTGTATTACTCGGAGAAGGCTTTTGACATAACTGTCTTTTTGGAGTGTCAGCATAAAAATCTGTTCTTTAAATCTCTTTGACTTTGTTGCCATGTTTGTCGTTCTGTAGGTGGACAGCGCAGCTAGCGTCAGCACTAGAGAGGTTCACGGAGGGTCTCCGTCACGGCCGCTCGCTCGGTGCCCCGGTGGACAGATGTGGATGGGGAGAGGGGGACGGATGAGGAATGGTCTTGGCTTGTCACCAGGGCAATGTGTAAGGCTGGCCGGCCAGTCGGCTCGCAGCTTGCGCCTGCATTCCCCTTCGCTTAATTAGGGGTTGTTGGTACCACAGAAGGTGTCACCAACCTTTTCAGTCCAATAACAGATGGTGTTCTTTTTTTTGAGGTCCTGCCAAAGCCCACTGTCCCGCTCCTGGGAAAATGACCTAACTCGCAGGCAGCTGCTTAGTGCGGCTTGAGTGCCTCTTAAAAGAGACTTCTATCAGGGAATTAGCAGGACATACCACTGCAGCCCGAGGGGTGTGAGTTTGAGATGAGTCCACCTTTAATCGCCCTCTCTAAGCCGTTCTGAGGGCCGAGCTCGTCGTTCACATTGAAATCCAAAGTGACACTATGGACGGGGTGGGAGGAGGGCCGACACACTGACCGTTTTACGTGGCTCGGAAAGGCTCGCCGCTCCCCCCTCCCAAAGCAGATGGTGTGTATAACAACACAGAATGTGGTCCAGGGGAGGTCAGGGAGGGACAAAAAGTGAAAGGGTCCCCAGACAGTTGGGGGAAGAAAAGGCCTGCGGAGCGTGAGGGAGGAGCCAGGGGAGGAGAGAGAGAGAAGAAAGGGGGAGAGAAAGGAGAGAAGTTTTCAAAGCACTGGTCAGTGAGAGGCTAAAAGAGGAGGTAGAGAGCGTCGGGCCGCAGATGCGATACGTGGGAAGGCAGGGGGTCGGAGCTTTACAAGCTGCATGCTGGGTACACACAGCACTACTGCTGTCAGTCACCAACTCACTTGGCTCCTCTCTCTTTAGACCTCTCTCTCCCTGTACATTCATATGATCAATAAGTCATGGCAACATATGTTTTCCCATTACTTTAACTCATCAAATTAATGTAACCAATTTGATCCTTCATTCCAACTACATTTTTTAATTATACTAGATTCAACTCAGATTTTGACTTGTTTAATATAATTTAAATTTAAATTAAATATATATATAAACTCTAAAAATTCTGGGTTAAATACAACCCAGTGCTGGGTAAATATTGGACAGAACACATGCTGGGTTGTTTTCAACCAACAGTTGGGTTAAATGTTTAACCCAACCTTCTGGGCAGTAACCCAACCGCTGGGTCTAAACAACCCAATCGCTGGGTTCATACTTATTTTACCCAGCGCTGGGTTGTATTTAACCCAGCATGTTTTAGAGTATAAGATTTTTTTAAGTGTTGATTCAACAAGTTGACTATAATATATTATGACTTGACTATTATAATAATCTAATATAATATAATATAAAAAGTGTATATATATATATATATACAGAGTTCTGGCATGAAACTCTAGTTGGCGCAGTCCGATAGGTCTAACTCAATCTGACCTAATGACATCATCACATGGCATAGCTGATTGGTTTTCTCCTGTATCAGTAGCCAATGAGCTCATTGCTCAATATTCAAATAACTGGCTTTTGTTTGCTGTAGCAGTTTGGCAGCGCACTTCAGAAACCCTCCACCTTCCCCAGCTCCACCTGTATAGATCTGCTACGAGGTGATTTATGTATGCTATATGGGGTTATTCATATGTGTTATATGTGCAGCAGCAGTATTTCCTATATGCTCACAGCAGCATGTTGTGGATGTATTGGCTGTAGCAAGTCTTCCGCCAAAATCAAACACATTAACATTGTCATGTGCATTACCATGTCAATCCCTCCGAGATTTGTCATGACAGAAAAAAAAAAAAATATATATATATATATATATAGATAGATAAATAGATGAAATGTATGTATTAAATTTTCTTTTTGGAATATAATACGTGACCCTGGACCACAAAACAAGTCATAATGGTCAATTTTTCGAAATTGAGATTTATACATCATCTGAAAATGGTTTGTTAGGATATGACCATATTTGGCCGAGGTACAACTATTTGAAAATCTGGAATCTGAGGGTGCAAAAAAATCAAAATATTGAGAAAATCGCCTTTAAAATTGTCCAACTGAAGTTCTTAGCAATGCATATTACTAATCAAAAATTAAGTTTTGATATATTTACAGTATGCAATTTACAAAATATCTTCATGGAACATGATATTTACTTAATGTCCTAATGATTTTTGGCATAAAAGAAAAATCAATCATTTTGACCCATACAATGTATTGTTGGCTATTGCTACAAATATACCCCAGCGACTTAAGACTGGTTTTGTGGTCCAGGGTCACATATCATATGCATCAAGACTGTGTAAAATACAGATCTGTTTTTTTTTCTGTGTTGTGTGCTTGCAAACAAAAGTGTCTAAAGTCTGTTGCAAATACTGCATAAATCATTTTAATTTTAAACAGATTCCACATACCAATGCTTTCGCAAGTCACTCATTCAGTCTTTTATGTTTTATTTTATCTGAACAGCTTGGTCTCCAGACTTTTTCCACACACCATCAATAGCAAAAGAAAAGCCTCTCTTCTCCTAACAAGCATTTTTCCTTCTGCTGTCTCTCCTTTCCTCTCTATCAATCAAATGCCCAAGCACATTTACGGGCATGGAGAGATTTGCCGTATTGATAGATGCAGACCCTGAACTTTTAATAGCCTGTGCTGGTGGCTCAGGTGATGGGTGTGAGATGTAGGGCAATACTTTTAATCACTGATGAGACCGAGGATCCTATCTGATGGCCATCCTTTTATCAAAAAGTGCTCTGGCACTTACAACATAGCTAATATGTGACAGCATAGTCTCAACCAGATGAATGCAGACCTTTTGAGTACCTTACTGCTGTGATATGACTGGTTGCTAACAAACCCCTCTGAGCCAATCTAAAGCTTTGATTGGTGAAAAGTGTAGGTCACTGTAACAGTTCTGTTAATGTTAGTTGACACGGATTTGGAATCCGTTCAGGAAGCTCCTACTCAAATCCACAACAAACATTCTCTTTTCACACTATGCCGCAAATGAGCCAATTCATTTCCAGCCGATAAGAGCTCACGAGAGGCCTGATTTCAGCTTAATCACTTCATATTCTTGGCGTACGTTTGTGGGTATGTTGTTCAAACGTTACCTCCCTGTGTTGTGTGAGAGCTCTTAGTCATTCTTCGAGAGATGTGTGTGTGTGTGTTAATGAGTGTGCACAGGGAGCCGGGCTGTTTAACAGGAGTCATGTCTTTGTGATGGCCTGCGTGGAGCGCTTTAGTTAACAGTGAATAATGGTGCTTGATTACAGCCCATGAGACGGCACATTGCTTAAAATCAATTCTCAATGCAATTACCCACCGCAAACGCCTCCCCTCTCTGCCGGACAGAATAGGAAGTGATTGTGTCAAAGGACAACATCATCTCTGCAAATGACTTGTTGCCTCTTCATATAGGGCCATTAGATGTGGCAGAATATCAGTCAGGGGGCCTTTCAGCACACACGTTCTCATATGTACATATTTACACCTTCGAGAGTACAGACATGTTAACGTGTTGATTTATTTGTAGACATATTGAGAGAGATGCTTGTTGGGCTGTATACACACACAGGAAAAGCTACAGTCAAGTCCAATAACAAACACAAACACACAATTGAATTATTGATACCTGTTCAGCTTTGCTGTCTTTCTCAATCTCTCTGTTTTCCCAGTCCTAAAGTTTTAGGTGAAGTTTTGGTTTGTTGTGTGCAGGCCTGGGGCCTCATTTATAAAATGTTGCGCAGAAACCATCCTAAATTTGATCTTACGATAATTTCTAAGATATGCTTACGTGCGATTCATAGAATGAACGTACGAACAGAAATCGTGCGTACGCATCTCTTTCAGATGTGTAATCTATGAATCGCAAATGATCTTGAACTTGCGCGCAATTGACTGGTTTCAGCTCTGCCTTGTAAACGACTCCTAATTAATATCATTAACATAAAAGATCACCAATCATCATAATTTAGAACAGCGAGCTGCAAGAACAGCTTATATTTAAAAAAACCTGCAATACTCCGACAATAAAAAGTGCGTACGTCTGCTCAGACCCTGACGTGACGCTAAGCACTTTTCCACGTCAAAGACCGTTTTTATAAATATGAACGTTGGCATGGATTTAAGCGTATGCACACTCTACGATCAAATCTGAGCGTACGCACGCGTTATAAATGAGGCCCCTGGTGTTTCAACAGGCTCTGAAGTTGCTGGTTGGTGCACAGAAAAAAATAAAAGTAGAAGTAGAAGAGTAGAAGACAGTAGAAGATAGTAATAGTATGTGTTTTTCCCTGGGTTATAGGAGGGCCCGGGGCTAGCAGGGGTTGTATCTCAGTAACTTAGAGTTTTGAGTCAAATTTGTTGTAAAATTTATTTTGTGTATCCTTTGGCTTCAGCTTATATAATTCACTTATTACAAATATGTTTGTCTAAAAAAAAATGTTGAATTGTTAGTTAATTGTTAATGTTGAACAGCACAACTGTTTTCAGGTTTGATCATAATAAGAATTGTATTGGCTGCTGAAGATTCTTTTTTGCCATCACAGGAATGGTTATAATATTTAACAGTTTTTATTCACTGAAATAAAAAGTGTGACAACTAACCCCAGTCTCCCCCATGTGATAAAGAGAAAGTATGTATTTTTGTTTGAGGTGGTGGAAAGTGTTTCACTATTGACTTGGAGGCTTCTGACAGAAAAACATTAAGGAGCATGTGCAGGTCAGTGTGTGTGTGTGTGTGTGTGTGTGTGTGCTCTTTCTCTTCTGGAGGTCTGAGTTGGACTGTTTTTGTGTCCAATTCATTAGTTATTTTATCAGGCTTTGAGTGATGGATGTGTCTCTATGGAAACCACTAGTAAACTGTGGTGATTTGTCTTTACAGCCTGTAACTAAGTTGTTTGTAGGTTAAACACACACACACACACACACACACACACCCCCACCCCAGTAAGCAGAGTCTAGCAGCTGTGCATTTGACCCTTCAATAAGCTCCACCTTAAAACTGGTACTAACCAATCCTACCTTAGCAACTGTTGCTTTCTGCCATATTAGAATTGAATGATTTCATCCAAGGAAAGCAGCATGTAATGCAATGACACACATCATTTCAGCCCATGTACAAATAAGATTATGAGTGTCCAGAGCTGGTACATGTAATCTGTGTAAACAGATTCCAAAAATTAAGTACTTGTAATTAGATTAAATTACATTTTAAAATGTGTAATCGTATTACAGTTACTTTTTAATTGATTACTTGATTACATATATTCACATAATAGCAATAAATTATTCATAATTTATTAATTCTCCCTAATTCTTTTTCATCTTTTAAATTTTCATTTCTAAAATGTCTACATGACATGCAGGTAAACAAAATATTATATTTAGTAGGCCTAAGTGTTTTATTTTGATTAATGTTATTTCAAAATGATATATTTTAATTTTAAATTTTTATGACTTAATTAATGATTAGCTTTTCATTAAACTCACAAACCCCCTGCAGTTCCTTCACAAACCCCAGTTTGGGAAACCTTGAAATAATGAAATGCTTAGTTCACTACTTCACTACTAATGCTTAAGTCGTTATTTTATGTTGTTAATAACGATGAATGGAATATATTTTCTTTGCATTTTAATATCAATATGGAACAATATTATCCTATTTAAATCAATGTGATTAAAAGTAATCAAAAATTAGTCAGTTTATATTAACTAACATGTGTAATGTAATGAATTACGTTAATAACTAAAATTTTTGTCATGTAATTTGGAATCAGTAACGGAATACAGTTCGTAAGTAATCTGCAGCTCTGTGAGCGGCCTATTCAAAGATACCCTGTAAAACTCATCTGACTAGGCAACAAAGCTTAATGAAGGGCCAGTTCTTTAGTATTACTTATATTATTTTATGTATTGTTATTCTGATTTTTGCAAGCATCCACAAAATCTGTTGTGAGGAGTCATGTGAGATTTTAGGCCAGAACACCCATGTGGCACTTTGTCTCTCTGTATGTCCTGATCCTCTCTCTCACTGTATAAAACCTCTGTATCTCTCTCTCACTGTATAAAACCTCTGTATCTCTCTCTCACTGTAAAACCTCTGTATCTCTCTCTCACTTTCACACTTGGTGTCTTTTTCCCTCTCTCTCCTTTGCTGTGAAATGTCAAATGGAAATTCAGTTTTTCTGTTTATTACCCAATAGATGGAGGCAACATCAGGATCACATGATATATAAAGTCAGTGTTGCATAGAGAGAGATTGTGTGTACGAGTCTGTTTGTGTGCATGTGAATGTTTACGTGTATATATATTTTGGAGAGAAATGAGAATGGAAACCTGTAAACGGTTGGTGGTTCACAGAAAATAGAGGTCTGAAGACGAAAGGGACAGACACACGCACATGCCGACCCCCCCTTCCCACAGATTTACTGTTGCCTTTGTGACTGAGACCCAGTTCCCCTCACATGAATACAAAGACAAGGCCCAAAATGGGTTTTCCAAATGACTTACAGAGGGTTCAAAACACTACAGAAAGTCTTATGAAACGTCATTCTCTGGAAGTCATTCTTTAAAACATTCCTGTGATTACCTTCAAAGGCTGCAAACTGTTTACATAAATTGTACAAAATAATATGTTGAAGATATAAACCTAATGTTGTTCCAAATTAATTACTGACTTTATTCTGTGGAACACAAAGGGTGACATTTTGAAAAATATTTTTGCCTCTCTTCTCAGGTTCTCACAAAACTATTGTGCAGAATATAGCATATAATATATATTTTTTATGTTGGCTTTATATCTTTTTTAAAGTTTCAAAGCTTCAGTCCTCATTTATTGCAATTGTATTCTAAAGATCGATGAGCACATTATTTCAAATTTCACCTTTTGTGTTCAACAGAAGAAAGGCATACAGCAATATTGTTATTGTTTACTAAAACTATTAAAAAATATTTTTGTTAATTGAAATAAATCTGAAATCTAACACATTTTTACATGAAAATTTGAAATGTTGCCAACTAACTGAAATAAAATAATTTGAAGTAATAAAATTACTAAAATTAAAACTTGAAATTAATTAAAAAATAATCATGAATTAAGGCTAAATACAAAAAGATAAAGCTAATAAAAATGTCAAAAGCACAAAGCAAAATGAATAACACTTTAAAATTGAAAAATTCAAATGAAAGCAGGCCCGGCTACAAAATTAAATCACTGAAAGTGCTTCTTAAATATATATATATATATATATATATATATATATATATGTATATTAGTGGCATCTGTTTATAATCACTCAAAACTCTCACTCATCTTAGTTCATCGCGATCTCACAAAGATACATTATAGTCAATGAAGTTCTCTACACTGCACAACGAATCTCTTATTTACATCACATCTACACTTTGTTATAATGAGATGGTTCATGCTGAACACAATACCTCAACAAAAACTCTACCACCCCCATAGAACTGGGCCTGAATGAAACCTGAAAAAGGCTAATTCAAAATATTATTAAATACTCTAATAGTATATAAATGATAGTAACATAGCATATGGGTTTGCAACAACATGGCTATGAGTACATGATGACAGAATATTTGTTTCTGGATAAACTAACACTTTATGACCATTTGTACCGAATTCCAGTCAGATAAATACATCATTACCAGATTTTAATGCACTTTCAGCCCCCTGTTTCTTCCCCGTCAGCCCCTCACCATAACGCCCCTCTCTCGCTGCAGAACCGTGCCTATAAGACAGGGCTCTAAACAAGTGTTCCAGCATCCCGCTGTGTTTACATGGAATCCTGGGTAGACTCCAAGGGTTCCCGGCCTGCGAGACTCAATAATGTGAAGCCTAAAGCATGAGGCCCACACGGGCTAGTCTATGACTGACAGCACCCGTATTTACACACAAACACCGTCACATCACATGAGCAGCATCGCCCAGACAGAGGGAGGGAATACCCATATGATCTCCAGTATACCGAAAGGAGAATCCCCTCCCTCACTCAAACGCGTGACTTACAAACACATCCGGGAAAGCACACACTGGCCCAAAGTGGATTTGTAGAGGTGCATATTTTTGCATGAATTTGCATAGCTAATTAGTTTAGGGATGTTAGTTGTGGTTTATTTATTTATTTGATATGAATTCTACGTGTGATGCTGTCAGTGTGTGATAGTATGAAAGCCTAAATTCAGTCATTTTCAGTTTAAATCTCGCAATTCTGTTTTTTGTACGCCACAGAATAAAAAAGGTCATTGTGACTTTTTATCTCACAATTCTGAGTTTCCTCTCAGAATTGTGAGCTTATATCTTGCAATTCTGTGAAAAAAAGAATTATGAGGAAAAAAATCTGATTTTCGCAATTTTTAATTCTGTGGCAGAAATGGGCTTCCATACAAAAGTCTGTTATATGCCATTCTAGAGATAAAGACGAGCAAGAAATGTAGCCCTGCGGAGAGTGACTGATGCGATAGAGGGAGAAAGGGAAAGCTGGGGTTTAGCCAGCACTACAGTCGTCCACACTACCGCTCCCCTGCTGCTCTACATATGTACACCCAGCAAGAGCCCTGCTGGCGCACCCCACCGGCCCACCTCTACCGCCTCCTTTCTCGTCTGCCGCTCACCGTATGACCATCTCACATTATACGTTCTCTTTCTCTGCACCTTTCCATCTCTTCCTCTCTCATGATATCTCTTTTATTTCTGCCTGAACTCCACACAGCTCTCTTCATCTATCTCCTCCAATCTGTCCTGTCCCTAATCTCACTCGTTCCCGCTGTAGTGCTATCCATCTCCTGCAATCTCTCTCTCGCTCCATGAACATGCCTGTGTTCTCATTTATAAACACCTTTGCTTTCATCTGTTTCAGACCCCGTGGCTACTGTTTTCAGTCGTTCTCTGAGTGCCTTTAGATGTAGCACTCTGCCATGACATAATATTGTATTGCTCATGTTGACTGATAAACTCATATTCCATGTCACATTTCATGTCTGTGAATGAGAAATAATTCAGTCATCACGTGTCTACAGTCTACATTGGGCCCTTTTCAGACTCTGATGCTGCATTTGTGTCTTGGGTTTATATATGTAATACTGTTCAAGAGGTCAGTACCATTTTTATATACTTTTATTAAGCAAGTATGCAAAAGATGATGAAATCAAAAAAAGTGAATGTTCTCACCTGTAATAATACTAATGAATGTTTCTTGAGCAATAAATCAGCATGTTAGAATGATTTCTGGATCATGTGACAGGAATAAATTATACATAAATGAATACATTTTAAAATATATTAAAATAGAAAAGTTATTTTAAATTGTAATTATATTTCACAATATTACTGTTTTTACTGTACTTTTGATTAAATAAATGCAGCTTTGGTGAGCATCAGACTCCTTTAAAAAAAATAAAAAGCTACATAAATATATATATAAAAAAAAACACAAAAATATCTTACAGGCCCCAAATTGTATATGCTCCAAAAATTATTAAAAACAACTAAGAATAATATATATATATATATATATATATACAATTTTATTATATACTGTATATATTTTTTTCATTTATTTTTTTATTTTTATATTTTATTTAAATTGTCAGGGTTCATACAGATTTGGGATAGAAGTTCCAGTTTTTTAAATGCATGCTGAAATTTTTAACCAACACTGTAAATGATAAAGGAAGTGAACAGCATTTCTATATGAGAGGTTTCTCTCTTGGTTAGGTTAGAAAGGGTATTGATCCACCAGTGGTGTCCAGTGGTTTATTTACTCGCAACAAATCGATGCTGTGCTCAGCTGTGGGATCCTCTGACATGATCCTTCTAAGAACATGTGGTGTTACACACGTATTACAAGCATCTTCAAGTGTTCTGCTCTGCAGATATATAAGGCATTCTAGTACCCTATTTTGTTAAAACAATATATAACACTAAGTGATTATATATAGAATATAATGCTTCCCTTCATTTAGAAGATGCTTTTATCCAAAGCAACTTACAGTAGCTACATTCATGTCAGGAATGGTCCCCCTGGAGTAACCTGGGGTTAAGTGCCGTGCTCAGTGGCACAATGGTGATAGAACATAGGCTGCTCTTTGCGGGAATCAAACCTGCTACTTTTTAGTTACCATTGCTTGTCATTAACCACTACACCACCCACAGTTTTGCCCATCTGGTGGCAGTGATTTTGCCAAGAAGGACATGTTCCTGGATCAACATGTTTTGTTGTTCCTGGAGCAACGTGTGTTTAAACATAGTTCTAACCCTAACTCATCCAAAATCATCAACTACCATTAAACGATGGATGATCCAAGAATATATTCTGCTTACATTTACATTTATGCATTCAATAAATGTTTCTATCCAGAGTGAATTACATTTCACTCAAGGCATACATTTTATCACTTAATACATTTCCTGTGATTCGAACCCATGACCTTGGCTTTGCTAGTACTCAGGAGTTTATTCATATCTGTAGAAAAGAGAAGTATGCCAATAAATATTTTGCTGAAAGTTGATTTTATTCTATTTTATTGCATTACCTAATAGTGTATGTATATTGTTATTGTGCTTCTAAACATGGCAAGAATAATAAGATATATTATTATTATTAATATTGTTATTATATCATCTTTCAATTTTTAAGTTGTGTGTGTGTGTATGTATGTGTATTGTTGCTTTGATATTATTGCATGTAAAGCAATCAAAAAGTACTTTGTTACTGAAAGCTTAACCAGTAGAGTAGTAGTACACCAGTAGTGCGCTAGCAACATCAAGGTCATGGGTTTGATTCCCAGGGAATGCATGTATTGTTAGAATGTACACCTTGAATGCAATGTAGGTTGCATTGGATAAAAGTGTCTGCCGAATGCATAAATTTAAATGCAAACTGAGAAATTAAAAACACAAACAGTAAAGTTTAAAAGTTAATGTAAAGATAAACTGTAAAATTAAATTTCAAACAGTAGAGCATAGCCCTATAGCAACATCAAGGTCATGGGTTCGATTCCCAGGGAAGGCATGTACCTATAAATTGTATACATTGAATGCAATGCAGGTTGCTTTGAATAAAGTATCTGCCAAATGCATAAATGTAAATGTTAATGTAAAACCCAAACAGTAGAGCATAGCCCTATAACAACATCAAGGTCATGGGTTCGAAACCCAAATAATTAAATATAGTAGGAAAATTACAGACATGGAATTTTTGGTGTTTTTCTACAGGTGGTAGATAACAAGTGTAGGCTACAATAAGAGCCTGCGAGTGAGACCACATTACGAAAGCAACACAAACAACAAGAAACCTTCAAGAAAATCTCAAGGCTATAGAGGCTTCTGGTTTGTTTTGGAGAATGTCTGAGCTTGTTTGGTACCAGCAGAGTCACACAGACCTCCACCCTGCCGGTGTGTACTGCTAATAATTATGCTTTTCAGCACCTCTTCGTCTCTGCTCGCTTTGTTGTCTCCTCCTGCCTTGTAATCACTTTCTCACCGTGTGTGCGCCTCATAAGCACTGGCCACTCTCAGCGTGTGTCAGCACTATATGGTGCTCTGCGTGAGAGTGTGTGTGTCACAGTAGCCAGTGGCTGTAAGCTCAGCCGGCCTGCTGCTCACAGAGGGAGTTATATGTGTAATTACCACGTGACCCCTGCTGACCCCAGCCGTCTCGTGTCAGCGGTGTGTGTCGGCCGTGCCGCGCCTGCTACCATCTTGTTAACCACAATGCCGAGGAGGGGACAGTATTTAGGGGTGAGACATGGACACTCAGCAGAGCATTAGCACAGTTCACACCGATTGTCCATCTGCCAACTGACTAAACACACAAATACACACACAAGACCTTTTGAAGGTTTCAATTTGATAAAGTGAAAGAGCTGTGTTTAAAATTGTTACTAAAAACAGCACCTACACGTCAAGCCTAACAACACTAAAATCATTCAAATATCTTTACATTTAGTTTAAAGCATTAAATGACACAGCAAAAATCAAACAAAGATTATAGTTCTGCACTATGAAAACTTTTTGTCTGTTCTACACAAAAAGGTAAAACAAAAAGCCAACTTTTGCTTTTACCAGTTTTTAAATAGTCTTTCACCTTCAAAATTAATTTCCTATCACACCTTTCATTATATTTTATAATTGAGTGGAGTAGAATAGAGTGGACAGGATATGATGGGTGACAGGGGTCAGGAAATATCACAAGTTAGACCAGATGTGTTAGAGCATATATGTGCCAAGTGCACTGACTATATATCTTATATTTTCAGTCCCTGCACAACTTCCATATTGCACACATTATTGAATTCATGATGTCATTGTGTTGGGCCGATGCACCATGGGCAGAAATTTCAATAAGTTTTTAGAAAGCTGGGTTTGGATTTATGAGTAGTATAAGATCATTTGAAGAAACTTTCCTGCTTTGTTCTACAACGAACACTGCTGTTCAAAAGTTTGGGGTTGAAAAGGTTTTTAATGCTTTTGAAAGACGTCTCTTATATATGCTTACAAAGGCTGCATTTCTTTTAATCAAAAATACTGTAAAAGCAGTACTACTGTGCAATATTATTACAATTGAAAATACCTCTGTTCTATTTGAGTATATTTTAAAATGTAATTTATTTCTAGGATGGCTGAATTTTCATAAGCCATCACTCCAGTCTTCAGTGTCACATAAACCTTTGCAAATCATTTAAAATGCTGGTTTGGTGTTGAAGAAACATAGTATTATCACTTTGTTCTTTTTTATTGAAGTCTTGGTTCCTTTTTCCAGGATTCATTGATGCATGTAAAGTTCAAAAGAACTGAATTTATTGGAATCCTTGTTGAATAAAAAACAGTTTCTTCCAAAAAGATCTTGCTGGCCCCAAACTTTGAACAGTAGACTACATTGCAGTTGTAGTGCTTATTTAGCAACTCGTGTTCGTGTTGTAGAGAAAAACTGAAATATCTATTCCAGTAACAAAAACCACAGACCTTAAACCATCGTTCGTAAATCCCCATATTTTTCCTGAGGGAATTCCAGAGGGAAGCCATGACTTGAAAATGCTAATTCTCTTCCATATTACAGGCCTATAAAAAGAACATCTCTATATGTTAGCTAATTAAATGCAGATAGAGGCATTTAGCGCCGGTTTCTGATGAAAATATAACTTCAGAAGTTCAAATCTTCTCACACAGCCTCAGACTTTAATAGCTGCAAGCAGCTCTGTGTATCAAAACACACCATCTCGTTCCTGCCAAAGCTATCAATGGTCCTGTCTGTCTTGCTGCGTTTCAGCCCATTGTGTTGTGAATTTATAATTCTAGGCAATGGTGAATTGCAGTGATTATGTAGCCATAATTTAACCAGGATGATGTGTTTAATTGAATTGTTGCTCCCTGATGTTTCTCTCTAGTGAGGATGCTGTTCTGTTGACAGATGTGTTTTGTCTGTGAATGCTTGTTGTTGTTTTCTTCTTTTCAGCCCTTGCTGTGTACGTCTGTTTGCGCGCAACTACGCTTTCTTCCCGAGTTTGTGACCTTGGATGTTTTCTTTAAATGTTAATGTCTAGACTTCTGATATATTTCTCTGTAGTGAGCATCCGAGGACATTTTGCACTCGAGTACACAGTGTTGCCTTCATACCATTTTCTTTGGGTTGACGGCTATTTCTTCTGCAAAGTGCAGTGCTGAGGACCTATTTCACCGCAGTCGTCACCCTCCCCCACATCATCTTCTCTCCATGTAAACACACACTCGCTTTCCTCTTCCTCTCCTTCCACGCTCTCCCTTTCAGTCTCTAGACTCGTCCTCACCAGGCCCATCTCTGATATCCACTTTTCTCCACCTTCCCTCTCTCGCCATCTCCTTCTTTCTCTCCCGCTCATTTCCCTCCATCTCTGTGGAGGGGCAATTACCCCAGCGTCTCTAAACGCCGGCGATCTGAGCATCCTTGCGCTATGCATTGTCTGCAGCAATTTACCAGCCGCATCTCCAGATGAATGCCTCCATTCACAATTACACCCCCTCCATTAGCTGCTGTCGCTGCTATTTTTGGAGGGGGGGTTTGTTGTCTTGTTTTTTTTTTCTTCACGTCTGTTCAAAAAAAAAAGCAATTAAATGTGGACAAAGCAAGTGAGGATGGAATTGTGCCCTCCTTTCCTCCTCCGAATCAAGAAACTCAAGTTTTTAGGCCTCATTTTGCAATCGCTTCTCTCTTTTGCTTCTGTTGGTCTCCTTTTTGGGGTTTGCGCTTTTTGCGGATTTTTCTGTATTTTCATTTTGTGTCACTTTTTCAGAGGGCGGTTGGTGACTTTACCTCTCTCTCAGGGTCACAGGAAACCATTTCCCGCCATATCTGACTGGCCTGTGACATAAGAGGGTTTGCGCGGACAACATCCCAGCAGCCCCAAAGTAACATTGAAGGTACAGTAAGACAGCCTGGGTTGCACTGAGTAATTTAGTATTCCAATAAATCATTAATACAATCTAATTTCCTATAGGTTTCAATTTCCCCTGAACAGATCGGCATTGATCGATTTCAGGTATAGAAACGTGTCAGGCCTCTCTCAGGACTCTGGTGAAGGATTATCAGAGGTAGCTGCTTGTTTTTACTGTAGATCTGGACATCAGGACTCTTATCTTTGCAAAAATAGGTATGGCCAGACTAAATAGGGTTTCTTGCTTGTAGGAGACATCTTCAAGCACTATTGTCTGATTAAGGACCTTGTGAAGTAATCCCAGAAGGTGCTCTTTGGTTGGGTTTGAAACAACTATTATCAAAGAGAAGAATCCAAGGCAATTCTTCTGGTCCAAAAAAAAGTTAAAAAGCCTTTATTCACATTCTGGCCATCTCAATAAACATTAAAAATGCCTAAAACTCTGCACACTGATGCATTTAGGCCTTCAGCCTTCCTCAGAGTTTCTGGCTTGTTGGGTAATGAATACAGCACATATTGGACAATAAATAGCAGTAGCAATAAATAACTAAAATGCACATAATGCCACTCCTTTTGTATTTTAATGTAGAGTGATGGCTTACGGTTTGGGTAGTGTTAGTCAAAGCTTGCTGTCAAAAGTTACAGTAAAGACTAAAGATTCTAAACTTTCTCTTCATCAGAGAATCCTGAAAAAATTATCATGGTTTCCACAAAAATATCAAGCAGCACAACTGTTTTCAACATTGAAAATAATAAGAAATGTTAAAATATAAGAATGTTTTTTTTTTTTTTTTTGTTTAATTGTGTGTTTTTTCTGAAGGATCATGACACTGAAGACTGGAGTAATGGCTGCTGAAAATTTGTCATCACAGGAGTAAATTACATTTTAAAATATAGTATTTAAAGGTGCCATAGAATTGAAAACTGTATTTACTTTGGCATAGTTGAATAATAACAGTTCTGTACATGGAAATGACATACCACGAGCCTCAAACACCATTGTTTCCTCCTCCTTATGTAAAGCTCGTGAATGCAAAAGACCACTGAAAAATAGGCGAATCAGAACGTAACACCGGCTGTGACGTTACAGTCGGGATCGCTAATATGTACGCCCCAACATTTACATATACACGCCCATGTTCTATGCCAGCCGCCAGCCGAACCTGCACAGCCGAATCATCAGAAGTTCTGCAGGTATTGTGAAGAAACAAGCGAGGACAACAGCGAAAATGGCAGATCATGGAAATAAATGTTATGTTCTGCCCACATTTTATTTACAGTATAATTACCCAACGATATAACTGCGCAATAAAGTATTGAAATAGATATTTTCCCTGTGTTTCCTTCCTGCTGTGTGAGCTACAGAAATGAGCCGCACTGTGAAACAGCCAATCAGAGTAGAGCTCATCATTGAGCCACACTGTGAAACAGCCAATCAGAGCAGAGCTCAACATTATTATTCATGACCCTTCCAAATAAGATAATTACATTTACATTTATGCATTTAGCAGACACTTTTATCCAAAGCGACTTACATTGCATTCAAGTTACAGTTTTTTTTTTTTACATTTGATCAGCTCTTGCTTTCCCTGGGAATCAAACCCATGATCTTGGCGTTGCTAGTGCCATGCTCTACCATTTGAGCTACAGGAAAGCTGTATAACAGACTATTTAATTCTAGGGACAAATCCTAGGGTTTTAAATGGACATGTAAAACCGTTTCTGGAGATTTTTTTGCCCTTACCTAAGCCACATACCTTCTTTGTAGATATCAGAGAACAATTTAAAATATTGTATCAATGCATTCTATGGCACCTTTAAAATCTTACCAGTCCCTAACTTTTGAACAATAGTGTACCTATTTCTTTTTTATAGAATGTTCTTATTTTATTTATTTGTGTAACTTCTGTTGACAGGACATAAGATGTGACAGAAAAACATAAGGAGAAATGGGACGGGGATATTATACCAGGTGGATTTAAACTCTGGTCATCTTGCAAATATGCAAGACCGCACAGCATATTGGAGCATGTGTAGCCATGTATCTGAATTTTTTTATTGATTGTTTTCTTCAGTATAACTGGCATGCAAGATTTATGTTGATTGGCATTGCATTTTGAGGATCAAGGAAATCCCATGATGGTTCAAATTTCAGTAACATCTTTATCAATATATAAATCAGCAAAAACCAGCTCCTTGTCATTCATGGCTGTTTGGGTAACATTAGACATACTCCATCTCAGGTGCTTTCAGAGATGTTTTCTCCTCTGTGAAGTAAAGGTAGATGTCGGTTTATGTTGTGGAAGGCTGTATATCAGGTTTTGAATGTGTTGGGAGGCTGTTTGCCGTCTCTCCTCTGGTTCTTCCCCCAGAGGCAGGAGCCTTATGGATCGCAGGAACGAGGAGGAGAAATAAATTGGAGAGTAGGATAAATCGATGCTTGACGGAGAGGCAAATAGACCTTCCAACCTCAGTCCAAACGCAGAGCTTTGGTTATTTTCCTTAGGGCTGTATTGGATTGGTTGACAGCGGCTGAGGAGAGGGCTCAGACAAGACTTGGCCTACAAATGATGTCCTTTGTTTTAATTCATTAATTTCATTAATGTGTAAAGAACCTTTACCATTTTGGGGCGGACATTGGTCCTTTCTTGGCAGAAGGGTGTCTGGAGTTTCAAAAAGCAATGTCAAATAGGGCATAATTTAACTACTGCATTTGGTTTGTTATAAATTCTTAAATCATGTTTTCTGTATTCAAATACCTTCAAATTTTGTCCATTCATGACTTGAACCCCATATATAGAGCTGACACTCAAAACAATACAGTAAACATCAAGCAACAGAGTCAAGATCAACTGGTGCAAGCACAAATTTCAAGTCAAAGCTGCAGAGCAAACTTGTCCAAAAGGTCAAACTTTAGTGAGCAACTATGTGCATGTGGATTTGCTTGCTTGTGTGTGTGATGCAGAGTTGCACAGTCTGAGTTTATAAATGTATAATTTATTGATGTAAAACCTTATAAATTAACAAATAAAATCGGTTCATTATATAAAGCGATTGTATCTCTTCACAAAACTTAAACATCTTCACATGGATTCATTTTACAATGCCTTTATGACCTTTTTGAATCTTCTAAGGTTAGGTTACCTGGACTTTTAGAAGGGACAGAACCTTCCAGGATTCATAAAAATATCTTAATTTGTGTTTTAAAGATTAACCAGAGTCTTGTGGGTCTGGAATGACATGTGGTAAGTGATGACAGAATTATCATTTGTGGGGGAACTAGCCCTTTAAGTCTCTTTTACATGAACATCAAAAAATAACTCCTTACTATATGCCACTACTTTACATAATCTTCCTTTTTTGTGTGTGTATTTATATGATTATTATTAAATGATTACACAAAGTTTTACTATTAAAAGCATTCCAGACCATGATGATTATTTTATGGTTTTAGGTAGGCTGATAACCCGTGCTTACATATGCAATCCACGCTACATTCATAAAACGATTTACACAGAAACTGTTCCCAGATGTAATTTCCAAGAGAACTTTCATCTGTAATCTTTGTCCAAACTTGCAGTGTTGTTCCACTGTGGGGTTCTGCTGCAATATTGATGTTTCAATTAGAACAGCGTTACATACCGCCGCAGCCTCGTAACACGGTGCGTCTCCAACCATCTGCTGCACTTCCACATATGAAGAACGAGACACGTGGGGCTAATCGAGCTGCACATGAGCAATGGGACCAGGAGCTCATTCACATCTCTATACAGATCGAGAGGAACCTGTAGGCCCGGCATCTCAGGTAGGCAGCCTGGCTACAAGTGAAGTTTAGGCCAAGTTTGCCCAGCTGATCTACTCTCAGCAACTCTCATTTTGTAAAGATAACCAGACGCACCTATAGAAAAGACATATAGTCATGTCATATAGAAAAGTAACTTGTTGACACTTGAGAGACATTTTTTGGGGTTGTACATTTCAATGTCTTTATATGACTCTGCAAATTTCACTACGGCAGCCTTAAAGATGCACTCATCAAGTTTTTTATTAACATTTAGCTGTCTGTTATTAATCCTAGTAGGACCAGTTGTTTTGACCTTTATACTGACTCCTATCGGTCTGGATGCATGAAGTTTGCTTATGTGTTGCTATTGTTTTTATTTGGTGATTAGCATGGCTGCTTATGTGATTTCAACATGGTGGCTCACATGACAGGTAATAACCAGAATAAAACAGCTTTTTTGGAAGACTGACATGTTTAAATGTCTAATATGAGTGCATATTAAGTGCTGTTCATTTATGTTAATTAAATTATAATTATTATAATTAGCAAAACAATAATAAAATCAGTTTATTTTATTTTTTTAAATCAGAGTCTCAAAAAGGTATAATGTAAAAATGTAATGAAATATTGCAAGCACGATATTTTGCAATCCTTAATATTTGGTTTCGTCCGCAACCTGTTGTTCACTGGAAAACATGTTGAAGAGATTAAAGGTTTAGATGCTTGATTCAAATGAATGCAGGCAGTCGGTCTGTTATTTGGCAGTGTTATTTATTCTGGAGCAAGTAAATAAAGCACAGTAGATGATTTTTCTTCATCTCGTAGGTTGTGCCATTTGATCCTTCCCCCTTGTGTGGAAAAAATCCCACATTTTTCCTACTGATCTTGTTCAAGTGGAATGTTTCAGAGTCTCTGAAGATGTTCGAGTCACTTTTGTTGCGTGGATGGATCGCGTAACAGGTCTCCACTTTGCCTCACAGGGGTGGTCTCTTGCGCCCCCCACAATGGATGCAGACAATCGGTAGCCAGTTGTATTGAGGGACAGATTTAACGATGTCTTTGTGTGAATTAATTGCATGGGATTACTAGATTCTCGGTGCAAGACCTGTTCAACAAGAGCTGTATAAGGATACCCCCACTGACAAGAGATGGTTCTCCACATCCACAATTCCTAAACAATCCTACACACGCGCACTGTTTAATTCCCTTTTTATAATTAATAGCTAATTCGCATTTTTCTGGAATACTGGAAAGTGCAAGCAGGATTTTTTTTCAATATTTTTTAAATGTAATGTAAATAGCCTAAATGGTCAATAGGGTCCAGCAGTAAACTAAAGGCTGCTTATCGAAAACGCTTAGTAAACACTGAAGTTTTCATTTGTAATATTAATAATGATTTGTGGTGCATTACTAGCTCAACAAGCGCGTGACTGCCGTGCTGTTGCTATGGTTACCTGGTTTAGCAATCGCGATTTATGGCAACAGTAATGTAACTTGTATTGTAGCCTACGTCTGAAACCCTTACTATTGAAACCTCTATACGCTACCTGTGTGAAACAATGTGTTTTTACTAAGACCACTTGACACCCCCTCCCCCCAAATTTGTATCTGCTTTATGGCAAGATATGTTGTTAATCTTTTTTCTGCGTCTCAGGAGATCAGACCGACATTGATTAGCGTAACTATGAGAAGAGTTTGATTATTGTGTGATTTAAAGCATGTCTTTGTAAAATGTAATTAATTATTTTCAATCAGTATTTGAACATGACCGGGATCTTGTGTGAAAATCCACAGAGGGAAATATGTTGATGTATGGGGAGACAGTTGCCTAATTAGACCATAAAAATGGAATCTTTACAGCATGCGGGTCATATAATTACTGTTAATTTAACGCTCAGATTCTCTGTCATTAATTTTTATTCCCTTAAATGTAGTTTGGCAGCGGCTCCCGGAGCTCAGAAATAGATTTCACTGTATTTGAGAGCGCGCTGGCCCTTCCAAATGAATTACCAAGACCCCACAGTCCAAATAACAAGACTCGCATCATTTATGCGTTGTTAAGCCATGTAATTGAACGATCCATAGTTTGCATATTATACCATTAAAGTAATGTGCTTTGGTTTTCTCCCAACACGACTATTTAAGCTTCTGTGGCGTTGTGGTAATTCTCTGAATTACAACCTTAATTGCCATAAATGTTCTTTTGATTTGGGTGATTTCACTGTTACGCCACAATGATGTTCATTATTACGCGGATGAATTTCCGGAACGTGTCTTTAAAGTTTAATCTTTTTCGTTTTTGTAGCGCCCTTTAACCCCACAATTAGGCCGTCCTTATAGAGTTTTGATGCGTCTTTTTACCTGCTTTCCCTGGTTAACTGATTATTGAATGCCTCGGGATTGTTTTTAGAAACTTTTTATAAACCACACTGTACAATATAGCCTAGCTTCAGAAGGCTTATAGGCCCGTCCCATCTGGAAACAAATAAATTTAACCATTTCAGACAAAATGAACGTTTGTATCCCTATAATAATCAGAAAAAAATAACACTTTTACATTTAATAAACCCTTTCTATAGGCTAGCAGCTAAAATAGGCCTATCTTAATATTTTTTTCCATTGATATAAACGACCTGAGTTTGTAATAGTTTTAGGTAAATGTGTTGAATGTTATTGAAGGCCTAGCCTATATTATGGACTTTATTGGTTTTTCTACCTTGTTTATTATGTAGGCTATTGTTCAGTGACGCGTAATTGGACGGTGCTGTATGCCTGCTTCAAAGTTCATTAGTTGTGCAAATTACACTTTATTTACTGCTTTTAAACAGTTCCTTAAAATCAGCTGATCTCTCTCTCTCTCTGTCTTTCTTGTTTCTTTTTGTCTTTTGTCCATTATCCATTCTGATTTACGTAGGGTCTTCCAGAGGAGGCGATACTGGTGACGTATGAGGCGTTGTTTCATTTACTGCTCTCTATAGCAACCAGCAGAGCTGCTGAAAAAATGTCCCCCTCCTCGGACAATGTCGTGTGCTTTTCTTTACAGAGGCTCACAGAGAAGCCAGCTGGTCAGCTTTAGACACCTGCGGTCCCAAACGGCCCACTGTTTTCCCTCTAAAATATTCCTTTGACTTGTAGCCGTGCAAACCCAGAGGAAAAATATATCAAATCGTTGATAGGCAGATGTTGACAAAAAGACAAGTGTTATTAGATATTTAAAATGCCAATTAGATGTTTGGAGTAATAGTTGTATTTATAATTATATTTGTTATGAAATGAGATAAGACAAAGTAAAATAAACATAGGCTACACATTGCACTTAATAAATGGCATGTTTCAGATAGTCACTGTGCAACACATGTGCCTCTGTCTATGTGAATTATAACTTCTCTTTGAACCAAATCGGCATTACTCTGTTTTATCAGGGATCACGGATCAGATAAGGTGAACGCAATCTAAAACGTTCATATTATCAGAGTTTTTCGCTTTCTTTCAATCATAAAAAAAGGTAGGCTGTTTTTTTTATTTTTACCTATTTATTAACTGAAGCTGCCTTTTACTCACTTTTTAGTACGCGTCTTACACTTACACCGGCTGTTATTTTTTATTATTATTATTTTTTATAGAGAAGTAGGCTACAATTTTTTTTATACAACCAACATATTTTCTGCTCTTTATTTCTGAATGAGAAAAATGACAACATACCTAATATAACATGTCATGTCTCTTATTCTTATATCACCCACTTTAAAACTGATGAAAGGATGGCTACATAGGCCTATTTAAAATATGTCATAGAAACGAATGTTAACATGTTAAATTAAATATCTGCCTCAGAATAAATACTCTTTTTGTTTCTTTTTCTGTTCTTTCGTTTTCCCCCCTTTTTGTTAAGTTACAAAATTTATACTTAGACTAATCCGTTCCGGATACAGCATCATTTGACTCATTGAAGTTATTGCCTGTGATGGCCAGCAAACTTGGCTATTCAAGAACTGTTTTGTTTGTTTGTTTGTGGCAGTTCTTCAGAATCAAACACCTGATTGAGACAAATGATATTTTAAACAAAATAGTTAATACTTTTTAAACGTGGTCTGCAAAAAAAATTAGTTAATACTCTGAAAATTATCCGTAAAGTCCGTAAAGTTGACTATCCAAATACTTTCCAGCAAACATCACGCTAGAAAGATTAGATAGTTTCCCTTATTTGACAAATGAAACCCCGAACCTGTAATCAATAAATATGAAATGACATCACATAAAATAGTTTTCATTTATTGCATAAATTCTATTTTACAAGACACATACATACATACACAAAATCGCAAATTCCATAACAGACAAGTTTGAAATGAATTCTCTCCAAGTTATAAAAAGCATAACCTTTGATGTTCTTCGCTCCGGTCTTGGTGGCCCGTCGGTCCCTCACATTTCAGAGGTGCTGCAGGACACGGAGTTCTTTTGAGGGAAAGAGGCAGTGTTTGTTAAGACTCTCGAGCATCCAATGAACTGAAGGCTGCCTCCAAAAAAACGCGACCACCAACCCTTTTCACCCAATGAGCGTCGTCGGGGGGCGGAGCTCAGGTGCGCGCCGCTGCGTCCACTTGGCAAAGAGCCTGGGAGACGCCTGTGGCAAAAGAGTAACTGTCAAATGCAAGGTTCCTTTAATAGGAGCGATCAGTCCGGCTCCGAGAGTCATGGCGACTACAGCATCCAATCATTACAATATCCTCACCTCCAGCCCATCTATTGTACACTCGGAGCCTGGGAGCATGCAGCAAGCCACGGCTTACAGGGACGCGCAAACCCTGTTGCAGAGTGACTACTCGCTGCAGAGCAACAGTCACCCGCTCAGCCACGCGCACCAGTGGATAACAGCCTTGTCACACGGAGAAGGACCGTGGTCGTCCAGTCCCCTCGGCGAGCAGGACATCAAGCCAGCGGTGCAGAGCCCCCGGGACGAGATGCACAATTCCAGCAATCTACAGCATCAGACGCGGCCACCCCATCTGGTACATCAGACGCTCGGCAACCATCACGATTCAAGGGCATGGAGAACGACGACGGCGGCTCACATCCCCAGCATGGCCACGTCGAACGGACAGAGCCTTATTTACTCGCAGCCCGGCTTCAGCGTGAACGGTCTCATCCCGGGCAGCGGCCAGGGTATCCACCACCACAGCATGCGCGACGCGCACGAGGACCACCACAGCCCACACCTCAGCGACCACGGCCATCCACCGTCCCAGCACCAGCACCAGCCGCACCAGAGCCACCACGACCACTCGGACGAGGACACGCCGACCTCGGACGACTTGGAGCAGTTCGCCAAACAGTTCAAGCAGCGGAGGATCAAGCTGGGCTTCACGCAGGCGGACGTCGGACTAGCTTTGGGAACGCTCTATGGAAATGTGTTTTCGCAGACCACGATATGCAGGTTTGAGGCCCTGCAGCTCAGCTTCAAAAACATGTGCAAGCTCAAGCCTTTGTTGAACAAGTGGTTGGAGGAGGCGGACTCCACATCTGGCAGCCCCACGAGCTTGGACAAGATAGCTGCGCAGGGGAGGAAACGGAAAAAGAGGACTTCCATCGAGGTAAGCGTCAAAGGGGCTTTGGAGAGCCATTTCCTTAAGTGCCCAAAGCCAGCCGCGCCGGAAATTACTTCGCTGGCGGACAGTCTGCAGTTGGAAAAAGAGGTAGTGAGGGTTTGGTTTTGTAACAGAAGACAGAAAGAGAAACGGATGACTCCTCCCGGCGGACCTCTGCCGGGTACCGAGGACGTATACGGAGACACGCCGCCGCATCACGGGGTTCAGACGCCAGTGCAGTGAGAAAAGACAAAAACAAGACAAAAACAAGGACACATCTTATCATACTGACTGCCTCAGTCTTCATTTATGATTACGTTCACGTTGGAGCTATCCAAAGTGAAAGCAGCTGCGGTTTAGACTACTGAGGCGGGAGAGCAGATTATATCCGTCTTCAATGTTACTCAAAATTCGTACTGCTGCAACAGAGGGGAGCGTGCGTTCCCCGCGCGAGCAAAGAGAACGGTTGTTCTGTGAATACCCAGCACTGTGAAAAGACGCAGTTTTAAGGTGTAACCCTACTATTTATCAAACACTTTGAGACGAGTGAAATGTCCCTCAAACGCGAGCATGGGTGTCCCATAGCCAGTTGTTTACATCTAGACGCATTCACCGCATTTTCTTTTGCGGAATTAGCCTGAAAAGTGACTAGTGCTGCAGCATTTGACAAATACACGCCATTTTTACTTTTGTTGTGGGCGACTGAGGGTGAACATCGATTCGATTGAAAAAACAACAACAACATCAGTGTGACATGCATCCACCCACAGTATCCAACCATTTTTTTTGTGAACAAAAGGCCTTTAAACTATTATTATTATTATTATTATTATTATTACACACAGCATGGTTATGTACCACTTCTTCTACTCATGGAGACAGGGAGGTGCAAGGTCACACTAAACAGTTGTAGTCTTAAGAAATTAGTCTCACACAATTGATTCTGGTCTCTTTCTCCGTTTTATCAATACGGATGGCTCTAACCTGAAAAGAAATAAAAAGAAACTTCCAGCATCGAGCTGCAGACAGGTCACCGAAGGGCTAGTGATAGAAACCTGGCATTTCCTTCGATCTAGTCATATTACCATAAAATACAATTGTTTCACAGGACTCCACACAGTGCTGTAAATATTGTATCATTTTTAAAGGACATAGCTACGTTATTCTCTCACTTGAGCACTTTTTTCGTATTATTTTGAATTTGGAAAATATTTGAGAGCTTTTTGTTTATTTTATTTTTGTCTCATTTCTTTAACAGTAGAGTCTTGGTATATTTTGCCTTTATATTTATAGTCATTTAGCCGAATATCGCTTGCTATCTCTTGCGGAAGTCAGTTGCTTTTTACCCACATTCAGCTGCTTTTTTATAAATTATGAGCTGACTTTACTATATGTTTATGTATAGTAAACAATGTTCAGTCTCCAACAATGTTAGCACTATTTTCTACCGAATTCAATATTATATATCTCAAACATTTGAATGTCTTTTTTAATTATTTTGAAATAGAGATTATTTACACAGTATCGTGGACAATGGTAAAAGCAAGCGATGTGACCTGCAATATTTTCAATTGAAGTCAAACGATTCTTCAAAGCGTTTTTGTGTATTTTATATTTCCTTCATTTATCAAGCATACCAATTTATAACACGGTCACTATTATTATTATTATTATTAAATATTCTCCACGTTTACCCAACATCAGAGCTAAAAGGATACTTGGACTTTGGATTTAACTGTTTTTGTTCTATTTGTTTTTTGTGCTTTATAGTTCTTCATTGTGTTGGTTCCGGTTCGCATTTATAGGGACACAATGCAGTTATGATTTACTGAAAATGTAAACACTGGAAGATTGGAAAAATGGGAAAGATTTCTCCCAGGGGCTTGCTATATGTCACTATGTGTAAATACAATACAACAATCAGAAATTATTATTATTGTTATTATTTTCTTATTGTATTATTTTGCTTATATTTTAATTCATATTTTGGTGTAAATCTATTCCACAAGAAATTCCAGGGACGTCTGTTATTATCGTACTTTTTTGTTTTTCAAAAGAAACATTTACATAGATTAATTGATCAAACTGTCATGTAATTCTACAAATACTGTGGAGCTATTTATTTGTTGTTTTATTTACTCTGTCAGAAAGACTCCATCAAACGTTGAACTGGATGATTTTGTGGGTATAATAAAATGCGCAGAGGTTGTGATAGAAATCGGATTTTGTAGTATATGATGTTTTTTTTCTAAATCGAAGAATCAAACCTGACATTTTATGTCGTTGGGGTGTAAAAAAAAATATGCGGATGAAGCTTATATTTATTGACGTCTCGGTCAAGTTTTTAAACGAATTTTTAAATGTGAAACAGAATTAACAAAACTGCACTACACGTTCAAATGGTTTGATATGTCAGCGCAATCTCAAAAGAAACTGAGAGTGTGAAATCTGTAAGCCACACCATGCAAACCGATAAGTTTTGTTTATTTTCCCTGAAATAGAAAAATAAAAATAAAAACAGGATATAGCTATACCCTGAGCACTGTCACTGAGATGTGTTGCTGAAGCTTTCCTGTCTTTCTGCGTTTAACACAGCGCGCTGGTTTTTGTGGTAAAGGCAGTATAAAAATGCACGGCCAGTGTTTAGAATATCTAAACTAGTTCGATTAAAATTTTGTAGATTTAGTAAAGAACCAGTTATAGATGAAGCACTATTATTTAAGGTGTCGCTTAGTTTGTGACATCAAAACGTGGGCCTCAATATAGGCCTTCTTTTATGGCATTAATTTATTTCACGTGTTTTTTTTGTTTTTTTTGCTATTCTTGTTTGCAATCAATCAGTTTGAAATAATTAAAATTTTAATAGGCTATAATTTTGACAACAATAAACCATAAAATATATTTTACTAATAATGTGAAACATTACGTTGTCTTCGTAATAGCTTTCATAATTTCGTCATGATTACTAATAGTGAGCTGAATTTAATTTTG
Organism: Schizothorax lantsangensis; assembly: GCA_027422415.1. Classification (NCBI taxonomy): domain Eukaryota; kingdom Metazoa; phylum Chordata; class Actinopteri; order Cypriniformes; family Cyprinidae; genus Schizothorax; species Schizothorax lantsangensis. The sequence continues at coordinate 23,991,156 of CM049850.1, forward strand.
GGAGTTGCTCTTGTTTTTCATGGTGTTTGCTTGGAAGGTTTGAAATAGGCAATCGTGCAAATCCCAGTGCTTTAACCATTCAGAGATAAATTACAACTAGACTAGTTTAAAAAGTTTGAGTGATGCAATTTTCTCTATATTTGGGAAAACAAGACGTTTTAAGACAAGAATTGACTGTATTAATACCGTGATTGTGTAAAACGATCATCCTTATCCTCTAGTGCCATCTAGTGAGGATTTATTCTAGGACACCCAAAGCAACATTGATTAAACGTAACAACAGCAGCACATGGCGGTTTGTAGCTCAGCATTCCGGGGTTTCTTCGGTGCTCTCTGACTTAAATATGCTGCCGTGTTCATTTGCACATTTATGTTACACACACCATGGATCATAATGAATCACAGTTGCTCCTGGTTTCTCCCCAGAAAACATACTTTAGCTGTAAATACGAAAAGCGTTTGATAATTATAACATTTAATTTTCTTTCTGAACTATGTTTTGTTGAGACACGATATATATCAAGTTATATTAAGCAGCTTGTGCATGGAAGCTCTTGTTTCTAAAGAATGTGTACTCCAAATCAGTTAATAACTGTATGTATTGAATTTTAATGATCTTGTATATATAATTATATAAAGAACTAATTATAAATTAATATGAATATAAACCTGTAGAGCAACTTTAGTGTTGCATTTTTAACATTTAAAACCCATTTAAAAATTGATTAGGCTTAGAAAAGTGCATCAAAATCTATGATGGGTAAATTTTACATTAGCAAATTAGTTATTTTTTATGGTGTTCATGTTTTGAAAACAATATACGCAAGGTTAAATCTAACTGCAAAATGATGCGTTACATTTTTTAGTCTTTTTTGTTTATGTCAGGAAACGTATGTGAGGTGTTAATAAGACTCCTGAAAACTAGATTCTGTTATATGAAGCAGAGAAAAGGTCAAATGCATATTGATGCTGAAACATTGTAGCAGGAGTGCAGTGCCACTTCTAAATTACAGGGTCCATAAGAGGCAAACAGTGTTATTATGCTTTGTACTGATCTATTTACAGGGATGTAATGACAGTTTTCTGCGTGTACTGACTAGCAATAGTTGTATAGAAATCAAGAAATCGTTTCATCTAATTAACTGCATCCCTCCAGGTCCTCAGGGAACATTAGAGCTCCTCAGTCCATCATTAAAGTAGACATAAACAATTCATTACATCACCGTTAGTCCGATGAGACTGTCACTGCCAGATGCAATATTAATACGCTGTTAAACTCAGAGGGATTAAGACCAGGGAAGTTTTTGACTTTCAGCTTGACCAAATTATTGAATCTTACGGGTGGAGAGAATATAGACCAACCACAGGCCAAACATAATCTGGGTGATTAGATCAATTCTTTTATAATTTTCCAATCACAAAAAAGACAAACCCACAAAATATTAAGCCTCACTTTATTGAACCAAGACCTCGACTGTCACTCTCAGATCTGACATGATGCTAAAAGCCTCCTGCTTCCAAACAGCGCACATTTAATACAATATCCAGAATGACAAGAAATTCACTGTAGCTACTGTACAATTTAACAAATACAGTCTAGTTAGTGTTAAGTTGCTTCGAATTAACTAGTTTACAGGGTGTGCTTATACTGCTAGTAAAGCACAGGTAAGTCAAATTGAAAACCATTTTGTTTTTTAAAAAAAAAAACATGGCACTTAAACTTTTACCAAAAGCACTAAACAATTTATCCTTAAGCCTTGATTTGACTTGAATAGTTGTACACATTTAAAGAAAATACAGTACATTGCCATCTGTGTTTTTCAAAATTAAAGTGTATTAAGAAAAAAGAAAAACCCTTTGGTTTAGGGTGATTTTGGCAAATCACAATTTAGCATAATATTTTTAGCACAATATAGACGACCAGCAAACAAACAAAGCACTTCTCTCTTTAAAACTAAGGCACAAGGATATGTCATCTACCGGTTAGCATGCACCTGTGTAAAAGGAAACGTCAAGTTTTGCAATAGAGGAAAAAAGCTTATATTTTGGTATTTGCCCTATTGTGTACATACATGTGCATAACAGGATTGACAGGAGATATGGGCAAGTTTCACACAAACAAGGTATTGCCACAAAAGATTTCTGTGCCCACAATTCAAGTCAATGTGGCCCTGAATTTATAATCAATCAATAAATAATCATAGTACACTATTTCACAATATTTAACATCGATTTGACAACATTTAACAAAGCAAATAAAACATTGGTGCTGAAACACTTGGGTTTAAAACAAAACCATTCGGCTGTAGTACAGCATACTACAAACGTCTCTCTCTGAAGACAAAAATAAAACCCTGAGATTAAGATCAAAAACTGAGGTCTGATGAAATGTGTGAGATTCAATACATAGTGAGACCAGCGAGTGAAACATCTATAACATCTTCGAACCGGCAGTTCACAGCTCCGTGCAGTTCAAGGCAGCAAGTTCACAGCACCATGCCACCACCCTTCTCCCCGGGGTCTTAAAGACCGTCCCGTAAAACTGCTCCTGCTCAGGACCCAACGAGTTTTACTGAGTGAAACTCTTCTTGATGGACACGTTCGGGAAAAGGCCACTGAGCTCCTGGACGAAGCGAGAGTCGACCTGCGAGCAGAAGGACACGTCCAACAGCTTTAGCTGAGGACAACACTGTAGTAACTTCCGCAGGGAGGCAGGGTTCACCATCCGTGTGCCTGAAAAACAACAACGAAAAGAGTTATAATGATAGTTCATGTAAAATTGAACATTCTGTCATCATTTATTAGATTTTTAAAAAAGAAAGTATTATTTTTTTCTGCAAAGATGCATTAAATTGATCAAAACTGACAGTTTAATGTTAAAAATATTTTTTTTATTTCAAAAATGCTGTTCTTTTGAACTTTCTATTCATAAAAGAATCCAGAAAAATCACAATGCCACAAAAATATTAAGCAGCGCAACTGTTTTCAACATTTATAAAAATAAGTAATGTTTCTTGAGCACCAAATCAGCATATTAGAATGATTTCTGGAGTAATGGCTGCTGAAAATTCAGCTGTCATCACAGGAATAAATGACATTTTAAAATATATTAAAATAGAAAACATTCATTTAAAATTTTAATATTTTGCAATTTTTCAGTTTTTACTGTATTTTTGATCAAATAAATGCAGCCTTGGTGAGCATAAGATAAAAAAAAAAAAAAAAAAAAAAAAAAATCAACCCCAAACTTTTAAACTATCTTGTATATTCAAGATTTTTTTTGTTTTTAGCTTTCATTCTGCAGGCAAAACTACTGAAATAATCTTTCACAGAAGAAAGAAATGCAGGTTTGAATCCTTAAATCTTAGCGCATTTTAAATAAAAACACTCATCTCACCCAGTATATCAAGGTGCTCCAGAGCGTTGCAGTTAGCGGCCAGCTCCTCCAGGTCAGAGTCACACACGGTGCGGTTGGCGGTGAGGAAGAGCTTGCGTAGGCGGGGCAAACTGCGGGCCAAGTGCTGGAAGCAGCCGGAGCTGCTCTGAAGCGTAGAGCACCAACCCAGGTCCAGCTCTTCCAGGAGCCTGCAGCCCGAAACCAGCTCTGCCAGACCGCGCTCGCTTAGGTTCCTGCAGCGCCACAGGTCAAGGGAGCGTAGAGAGCGGCAGCGTGCACTCAACATGCTCGCCACCACATCGTAGTCCTCAATCTGTGATCAAATCACCATGTAGCTACAGTGAAGCACTCATTGATAACTGACTGTCTCTAAGCTATTCTATGAGCATATGAAGACAAACAACCAGACCAGCCAATATTCCTATAGCTGAAAAAGAACATACTGATTTGCATACCTCATACCAAATACAAAAAGTAGGGTAAATTCCAATTAATTAGGCCACTTTGGAATAGAACATTTAAAAAAAGAAAATTGAATGGAAAAAGATTCTTTAGATTTTAGATAAAATGATGTAGTATAATTTAATAAATTACACACACAAAAAAATGGTACTTAAGAAATTTTACTGAAAGGTTCTTTAGGGAACCCAAAATGGTTCTTCTATGGCATGTTGTGAAAACCCTCTTTTGGAACCTTTATTTTTTCTGAGTGTATAATATCAAAAAATTGCACTCTGATGCAACAAATCTTGTGTATCAGGGGTCATGGGCAATAATATCCCAATAAACATGCATGGGTATACAATAATATCTATTTTCAATGTATTATTATTATTATTATTTGAGATACACTAAACCTAATCTTGCATACTGTATAATATTTAGTATGTGACAATAGCATTTTAGTGCCATATTAAAATGAAACAAACAAAAAAAAATTAAAAATTTTCAAAAAACGATTTGAAAAACAATGACTTTTGCCTCAATAAACTCATAATTTGCTGCTTTTGAAAGTTAGTTAAGTTTAGGTATTGGGTAGTATTAGGGATATAGAATATGGTCATGCAGAATATGTGCTTTATACATACTAATGAACAGCCAATATGTTAATAATAGGCATGCTAATAAACAACTATAGTTAATAGTGAGAATTGGTCCCTATACTAAAGTGTTATCAATAATATTTAGAAAATTCAGTCAAATGACAAGAGTAAAGTCAAATTATAAGGTTAAAGTCATAAAATTAAGAGAATAAATTCATAATATACACCTTAATTTTTAAAGCGGATATAAGCTATTTTTCTGCAAGACTTACAATTCATTAGCCATTACAGGTAAAAATCTAGAAAGATAAAAATGACTAAATATGATGTGTTGATGAATATGATAAATACAATTTCACAATATAAAGCAGTATAACAGACTGTTTTTGTACAGCTAAAATAACCACAAATGACTGAAACAATGGAAGCCTTGCACATTTAACTATTAAACATGGTCGCACCCACTCTTTCATTAAAAAAATAGACTTTATTCTCATAATGATAAAAGATTACTTTCAAAATACTTTTTTATGTTGACCATTGTTTTTAAAAAATACCATTGTAATCTGCGAAGTGCGAACTGGGATTTAGCCACAAACCAGCTACATATCAGTTCAACTGACCAGTGGACTCACCATGACACAGCTTCCCAGGTTAAGGTGCTTGAGCTCTGGGCAGAATGTGAGGATGCTCAATATGGCTGATTGCTGCACGTGAAAAGAAATAAAATGGAGAAAACAGTGATTAACACATAACACTAATGAGAGAATAACATAACATTCTATTCAGATGCCAGTGGAGTCAAAATGAGAAGAACATATGCACATTTGATATCACAAATCAAAGATGACAACATATTTAACTCGCTATTCAATATTCTTCTAAATAGATGTGTCAAAATAAAACTATTATATGACCTCACGGTCTGGCACACATGGCTGACACTCACATTGGAGATAGAGTGATATGATTTTTCTCAGAAAAAAATGGGTTTGTTTTGATTCAAAAAGCTGAAGTGTCATGAGAGCACCACTAAGAGAATACAGCCATTGTTTTCATTATTGTGTTGGTTTTAAAAATAGTCACATGAAATGAAACAACCATTTGAAAATTGACAGTTCTCTCTGAGTTGGTTTTGTGTATATTTCCATTGTTATTTACACCATTAGGTTCCCTAGAAGACATTTAATTTACAGTGATGATGACAGAGAGGTGGGTTTGCTACAGACAGAGTCTGCTGCCTGTGTGTTCGTGTGTATGTTTACGCGCAGTCGCCATCACTACAGAAAAGCTACAGAAACATTATACCTGTTGGAAGAGGCACCAATACGACTACAAATGCTGATTCACAGTTAACCACACACGGAGGGACAGGACGACCCAAGATAAGTGGCAAGCTTGGGCCTGTACCAGCATGTAGAACTGATTTAAAGGTGGTAATGCCAGTATGCCAGACTTACACGGCCTGATGTTATATAATTAGAAGGACAGGTAACTATAACAGCTTAAAATAGGCTGGCATAAGCATGTTTTCTTCTCCAACTCCCAAGATAACTTGCTTTTTTAATGATGTAGTATAAACAATAAACAAAGGTGATGCACGATAAAGCACACAACTTTTGGGGGAACACAAAATTTCATGGATCGGTAATTAGCAATTTCAGCTTTGATGTTAAAAATCTTCATTATTACCACCCAAACTTTTGCTTTAATCATGGATACAGTCATAAAGATGTGATGCAGGAAATACAGTGAACATGACACAATCGAGATATTACACAAGTAATGAAGTATACAATGAAGTATACAATCTGTATGGAACTGAAAAGGGTTTCCGTTTGCTTGTGTGTTGTACTGCTGCAGGAAAATAAATGGTTGTGATTGGCTGTTCCTGACAATAGCCCCTTTCACAATTGATAAAAAGCAAATCATCTTGGCTGACTAGCTTTTAGCCAGTAAAATTTGCTAACAAGACTATTAAACTTACCCTCATGCTGTTCCAGACCCGTATGACCTTATGTTCATCTTCGGAACACAAATTAAGATATTTTTAATGAAATCTGAGAGCTTTCTGAACCTGCATAGACAGCAACGGAACTGACACATTCAAGGCCCAGAAAGGTAGTAAGAATATAGTTAAAATAGTCCATATGATATCAGTGGTTCAATGGTATTTTATGAAGCTACAAGAATACTTTTTTTATCCGCAAAGAAAACAAAAATAATGACTTTATTCAATCATTTCTTGTCTTCCGTATCTGAATTCGTTGCACATTTACGACAGTACCACAATGCATGTGTGCATTCCTCTCTTTGCAAACAAGGCACAGCATATCCAGGTTCTATGTCAGAACGGCGGCTCCTGCGTCAGCAGCACCACATGCATATGTCCTAGTACTGTCGTGAATGTGCATCGAAGACTGATACCAAAAAGAAGTAGTTGAATAAAGTCATTATTTTTGTTTTCTTTGCGGACAAAAAGTATTCTAGTAGCTTCATAAAATTACGGTTGAACCACTGATGTCACATGGACTATTTTAACGATGTCCTTACCACCTTTCTGGGCCTTAAACATGTCAGTTGCGTTGCTGTCTATGCAGGGTCAGAAAGCTCTCGGATTTCATCCAAAATATCTTGTGTTCTGAAGATGAACGAAGGTCTTATGGGTAATTAATATAATTAATGACAGAATTTTCATTTTTGGGTGAACTATCCCTTTAATGTAAATTAAAAAAGTTTTTAAACAGTGTAGCAAAAATGTGCTAAAAGATTAACAGTCTTGTTAGCAAATTTTACCAGCTAAAATCTAGTCAGCCAAGATGATTTGCTGACTTGCCTTTCTACTATTGCTTTCTGTCAAGCTGCTTATTGACCTATGTCAGGGTAGTACCATATTTAATTTTTGATGGGAATGAAAACGAGGCTGTGAGGGACAGATGTACAGTGTGTTCAATGGACTGTTCGATTGTTTGACAACATTTAGGTTGTTTAGTTGATGAAACGTCTTTCTGAAAAAAACTCAAGTAGACAAAAACTCCACAAAACAGTTTTGAAAGTTGTGAGTTGTGAAAATGAAATGATCTAGGAGCTTTATACAGTGCATGCAAAAGACTGTTAAATCTACTCCTCATGGCCTCATTTTCATATGTGCTAAATTCAATATGTCATCAAACCTGACTAAGGTCTATTGCTGAATTGAACTGGTTTCAAAATTGATTAACTTTATACACTTACTAAACTGAAATAAATGAACACTGAAATGATTTGAGCTGATTAATATACTGCTTTACAGCAGAATTTGAATTTGTCTCATATTTGAATAAGTTTGCATCACAGATTCTGCTATTTACTGTGAAACTGTAAAAATTACTTTAACATTTTAAATTAGAAAATTTGTAAATACAAATTAAAAATACATAAAATTCATAGCTTCATATAATTTAAGTGCACCCCAGATGGTTTTACTCGAGAAAATCAGGCATTTTCTCAGTCTTGCTCTCACCTCAACTTTGGTGCGGTACAGCACGAGCCTGCGTAGGTTAGTGAGTTTGGTGATGTGATTGAAGGTCTGAGGTTGCAGACGGTCACAGGAAGCCAAATTGAGCTCCTGGAGGCACGGACACGTCTGGGCGATCACTTCTAAACACGCTTCAGTCAGGAAATGACAGCACGACAGCTCCAAACACACCAGACTCACACCACAGGCCTTCATAAAGCTTGAGGAAAAAAGACAGAGACATTTGGTAGATCAAATATTTTAAATATCTGGATCAGAGACTCTTGCCATTACCTGCAGAACCCAGCGGCCGTCACGGCTCCACGGTTGCCTGTCCAGGACATGTTTAGTCTCTGCAGGAGGGTGCAGCGGCTCTGCAGGTGGCTCAGAGAGGCGTCTGTAAGCCGGGCCCAGTACGGCTGCAGGCTGAGCTGAATGTACTGCAGCGGGTCACAGCAGTGTTTGTGAAAAAGCTTGCAGCTCTGAGCCAATCGGCACAGGTCTGGAACCGGCAGGTGACTCACGATCAGCTGGATTAGCTACAGTGACACAAACAAACAGTGACTTTCAGACCAAAACACAGCATGCTAAATGTTCTTCTTGTGCATCACAATAGTTTCTTGCAAAGACAGAGATACTATTACTCTCAAGACGTTTTGTGGAGGAACTGATTATGTTTTTGCTACGTGCACTGTTGGAAAAGTGAACAATAGTATGAGTGTGATGCTGGATATCAGTTAGCAGATAATGGCCAGATTATGTTTCGTTTTTGCTGTAACGAGGCTGTGAGGTTGGCAGTGGTTTGGACAGGAGATCTGAGCTGTGTGGAGGTAATAAGGGATTACGAATGGGAAAGGTATTTTTAAATTACAATAAAATGGTCTCTAATTATCTGAAAATGACCTATTGCAACCACACAAGTCAGGGCTTGAGGAACTAGACCACATCTCAACTATTTCTATTAAATATGTGTCTGGTACGTAGAAGATTTCAACACTCTGTGGTCCAAGAGGTGTTGTTATCCACAGTTCTTGAAAACAAAATCATTGTTACTTGGCATATGTACTATTTATTAAACAAGCTGATGGCACAAACTACATGTTCCTAAACATTCCAAAACTCACAGGCATCATTAGTAATTACAGTGAGAGTTTCCAACGCTAACCTCATAAGGGAGCCTATCAAAGTAGCCGTTCCCCAGGTTGTGCCTGTTTTCTCCACCCGACCTGCAGCAGAGGCCTCCTGCATCACTGATCTCCTCTTCACTGTCACTCAGATCATTGATGTCGATGACAGGGATCTTATAGAGGGCCAGAATGGGTCTTTCCCGAACGCCTCGCAGGATCACAGCATCCAGCTCTGTGTAGTATTCCATAATAGAGCTGTTCACTTCCAGACGCAGCAGGTTGGTGGCAAAATTTATCTGCTTGATGCTGGGGGAGAACTGGCGAGCTTGAGGGGTCAGAGCTTTGTTGGGCTTGCCGGCCCACAGAACCTCCCACCTGCAAATAAATTACATTGCAATACTCAAAACACTATCAATGTAATCCAACTCTGAAGAATCTGCAATATTGTTATTCAATTACGATTCTTTACTATATATTGCAATACATCTTGAAATCAGAAATTTGGTCACAGTTTGGAGCAGTTCATGATAACAATCAAAAATATAGCTGCAAGCAGCAATTACGGGGCCAAGCACTACAGAAGCAAGCATCAGACCAACTGCAGCAATGAGTAATTGAAGCCATTTTAAGATGATTGTAGTCCAAATGGCTGAAAAATCACATAAAACTATTAGTAATATGATTGAATGACTTATCACTTTTGACCAACAGGTGGCACCGTTATGAAATAGATGGGGTGTGTTCTGTGTGTGGTGACAATGGCACACACAAAGTTTGTTGTCATTATGTCAAAGCTTTACAGAGATGTAGCCTCAGAGTCATTTTGGCACCATGCCTAAAATTTGTAGTGGCGCTGTACGAAAATGGTTTTGTCCATCAACACAAAATCCATAACTTTTTGTCAGCACGGTCTGAAGATGATATGATTCGTTTTTGGTGAAAATCGGACCAACGGAAGTAGGTTTTTATAGAAAATCAAAATGGCGGACAGGAAGTTTGGCTAACTACGGCAACATTGGTATCACTGTTCTCAGCATGACCCAAGGAATCTATTAATACTAGTCTTATTACAATAGGCAAAATTCACAGAAAGCTATTAGCATTTATTTAAAATTTCATTATAACTTTTGACCACAAGGTGCCACTGTCTTAAAACTTTTTGATTTTAAAGGTGACTCCCGTGAAAATAAGTTGACCACACCCAAAGTTATAAGCATGTGAATATTTGATTTTACCACTAGGTGGCGCTGGCTCGAAACTTCTCAGGCTCCTTCATCGTGCTGATGACCCATACCAAGTTTCGTAACGATACGTCAATGCATTCATAAAATATAGCATTTTACTACAAAAATCTAAATGGCCGATGCCCAAAATGGCTGACATGGATTGTCAAAATTGGATATGGATAGACTTGGCATGATGCACCGAATCTAAAGAGACCAGTTTTGTGATTTTTGGACAAACCATTCACAAGTTATAAGCAAAAATATGCATTTTTCATATCTCCTGACCACTAGGTGGCACAGCGCCGAAACACTGCAGGTAGCCTCCGGTCATGCTTGTTATAACACACACCAAGTTTGGTCTCAATACGCCAAACCGTTGCGGAGATATAGCCTCATATCCATTTTTGCGTGCATTTCGGCGAATTCGTTAGTGTGTTATTCGAGAACGGTTGGACGAATCAACTTGAATTCTATAACTTTTTGCCAGCATGGTCTGAAGATAATCCCAATTTTGGTAAAAATCGGATGAACGTCTAGGACGAGTTCGAAAAAGTAGGTTTTACGAACAATTGAAAATAGCGAAAAAACTAAACCTTACGATTTTTTAATTTTGGACTTCATTCGACTCGGCTTGAGCCAAGGATTCAGAGGAAAAAAGAATTTTCTTTTTTTTGCCTTACGGTTCAAAGTTATTAGCATAAAATGATTTAAATTTTGGACAAGTGGAGGCGCTACAGAGTTTTAGTTAGAGACTCCAAAGTTGCTGTGGTTAGAATTTGACAACTTTCCTGCAATCGGTTCTATAGGCTGCCATAGACGCAATGGCGGAAGAAGAAGAAAAAGAACGCCAATGGATACAATAGGTGCTTGGCCCCTAAATATGCTGAAAATGTATGTAACTTGCCATGTCTATGAATTTGGTTTAAACGGATCAGTAAAATGATTTATTTAAAATAGAGACAATTCTATCTTTTATTAGATAAATAAAAAATAACATTATTTTTGTAACACAGACACATTATATATATACACATACACACACACACATATGTATATTAGTGCTGTCAAACGATTAATCGAATCCAAAATAAAAGTTGTTGTTTACATAATATACAGTGGTGTGAAAAAGTGTAGGCCCCCTTCCTGATTTTTTATTTTATTGCATGTTTGTCACACTTTAATGTTTAAGATCATGAAACAAATTTAAATATTAATCAAAGATAACACAAGTAAACACAACATGCAGTTTTTGAATGAAGGGGGTTTTTTTATGAAGGGAAAACAAAATCCAAACCCACATGGCCCTGTGTGAAAAAGTGTTTGCCCCCCACCCCCTGTTAAAACATAACTGTGGTTTATCACACCTGAGTTCAGTTTCTCTAGCCACACTCAGGCCTGATTACTGCCACACCTGTTCGCAATCAAGAAATCACTTATATAGGACCTGCCTGACAAAGTGAAGTAGACCAAAAGATCCTCAAAAGCTACACATCATGTTGAGATCCAAAGAAATTCAGGAACAAATGAGAAAGAAAGTAATTGAGATCTATCAGTCTGGAAAAGGTTATACAGCCATTTCTAAAGCTTTGGGACTCCAGCGAACCACAGTGAGAGCCATTATCCACAAATGGCGAAAACATGGAACAATGGTGAACCTTCCCAGGAGTGGCCGGCCGACCAAAATTACCCCAAGAGCGCAGCGACGACTCATCCAAGAGGTCACAAAAGACCCCACAACAACATCTAAAGAACTGCAGGCCTCACTTGCCTCAGTAAAGGTCAGCGTGCATGACTCCACCATAAGAAAGAGACTGGGAAAAATGGCCTGCATGGCAGAGTTCCGAGACCAAAATCGCTGCTGAGCAAAAAGAACATAAAAGCTCGTCTCAGCTTTGCCAGAAAACATCTTGATGATCCCCAAGACTTTTGGGAAAATACTCTGTGGACTGACGAGACAAAAGTTGAACTTTTTGGAAGGTGAGTGTCCCGTTACATCTGGCGTAAAAGTAACACAGCATTTCAGAAAAAGAACATCATACCAACAGTAAAATATGGTGGTGGTAGTGTAATGGTCTGGGGCTGTTTTGCTACTTCAGGACCTGGAAGACTTGCTGTGATAAATGGAACCATGAATTCTGCTGTCTACCAAAAAATCCTGAAGGACAATGTCCGGCCATCTGTTCATGACCTCAAGCTGAAGTGAACTTGTGTTCTGCAGCAGGACAATGATCCAAAACACACCAGCAAATCCACCTCTGAATGGCTGAAGAAAAACAAAATGAAGACTTTGGAGTGGCCTAGTCAAAGTCCTGACCTAAATCCTATTGAGATGCTGTGGGATGACCTTAAAAAGGCGGTTCATGCTCGAAAACCCTCCAATGTGGCTGAATTACAACAATTCTGCCAAGATGAGTGGGCCAAAATTCCTCCACAGCGCTGTAACAGACTCATTGCAAGTTATCGCAAATGCTTGATTGCAGTTGTTGCTGCTAAGGGTGGACCAACCAGTTATTAGATTTAGGGGGCAAACACTTTTTCACACAGGGCCATGTGGGTTTGGATTTTGTTTTCCCTTCATAATAAAAAACTTCATTCAAAAACTGCATGTTGTGTTTACTTGTGTTATCTTTGATTAATATTTAAATTTGTTTGATGATCTGAAACATTAAAGTGTGACAAACATGCAAAAAAATAAAAAATCAAGAAGGGGCCAACACTTTTTCACACCACTGTATGTGTGTGTACTAGTGTGTATATTTATTATGTATATATAAATACTAAACACACACACATGCATGTATATATTTAAGAAAAATATGTTAAGTTTATATATTAAATATTTTTATATATGATATAATTTATATGAATATAAATATATACACGTAAATACAAGTAAATATTTTCCAAATATATGCTGTATGTGTGTGTCTTTATATATACATAATAAATATACAGTACACACACATATATTATGTAAACAAAAATGTTTATTTTGGATGCGATCAATCGCAATTAATCGTTTCACAGCACTAAATACATTTATAATAATATATATAATAGTATCTCTCTTTTCCTTCGGCTATATATATATATATAATATATATATATATATATATATATATATATATATATATATACAGTATAATAATATATATATATTAATATAATATAATAATATATATATATATATATATATATATATATAAAATTTTTGTAATATTAGTTGTTAAATTGCTTCGTTAAAGAATTTTATTTTATTGTCAGTGAATTAATGAATTTTATTCAAATAAGATAAAAAACACATTAACATTGAATGAGTGAAATATATCTGGACAAGCTTTATTGGAGTGGGACTGTTCATTTAGAATAATGTAAATTTTTAGGCTATTAATGACTAATAAATGGACTACATAGCCTACTAATAAAAAGTAAAGATATAAAAGATGAATTCTTCAGCTTAAAGTAACTGGCAGGGCAACCTGGAGCTAAATTTGTGGGATCAGAACCTACAACCTTTTGATTACAAATCCAGAGCATTCGCTCACACCTAACATTTTACCTCACATCAGCTGGAGGGTTTTGGGAGAAAGGGTTGAGCGAGCACGCTAGGATCTTTACAATAGCCCCGGGGTGGTAGGTCTCCAGCACCTCCACAGCTATGGGATAGACAGGCTCCTCGAAGGCCAGTTCCAGGTAGTCCTGGCTGTGGAAACTGGGCGGCGTACGACGGAACCGTGGAGTGAAGCTGCTGCACTGCTCCCACCAACTTCCGTAAGTGCGGAACACAGCTGTCTGGGTGAAGTCTCCTGAGCTGGGATAGACATTAGGCACTCCCGCCAGATTCCACATGGTATAGGACATGCTGTTTTCGCTGCCGTAGTGAGAACTGAAGTCCAGGACCTCTTTGCCATACTGCTCGACCTCAACGGTGATAGGCAGCGCCGAACGCTGGCCCAGCTCCACTGCCCGCCGGCTACCCAATGCCTCGCTCCGTGTCCCGCTCCTGGAGCGCCGCCGTAGACAGATATAGTAAAACATGCTCAGAAGGGTTAGCATAGGAAACATGGAACAGCAGGACTGGGTTTGAGTCAGGAAGCACAGCCCTTTTCTCTTCCCTGCGCTGTAGCGCGATAGGCTCTACACAGTGCAGGCTATAGGCCAAGCTGCATGCATGACCTGTGGGTTATAGAGAGACACACACAAACACAAACAAAATCACACAAAAGGTTGTGAGAACCCTGAAATATAAAGTAAGATCAGTAATTTTTTGGCTTCATTCATGAAACTCAAGTTAAATTAATTTGTGTATATTATTCATAAAAGCACACAAGACAAGAATGAATTTATGAACAATATACACATCTTCTATGTTTTAAATACTAAAAAAAAGGTTGGATTAAATACAAGTAAACACTCAGAAAAACAAATACAGATAAATGCATTGACAGCAAAGTTATTATTTTTAAATAAAACTACTAAAACACGTTTTTTATGTTGATTAAAACAAAACAGAAATTAGATTTAATATGTATATAATTAAACCTAAAATAAATGAAAATTAGAAATGTTGTTTAAGTTTAACAACTTAACAACTAATTAAGTTTAAACTGAAGCACAAACATTACTAACTGAAAATAATAATACAAATATTAAACTAAAACTAAAATTGAAATAAAAAAAAACGTGAAAAGTCAAAAGCATATTACAAAATTACTAAAACTTAAATTAAAATTAAAGCAAAAACTAAAAATATAAAAATAAAAGCTAATTCAAAATATTAAAAACTCTAATAGAACACCAACACCTGTACATCCATTTGTAAGTGTTTTCTGTACATTTTCTGTTGTTTGGCTTATTTTCACAAAATGAGTTTGTAAAAAATATTTTCTTATAGTTTAATTTGCTTGTTGCCAAGAATATTCATTATATCCAAATGAACAGGCAAGCTGCATGTTTTATTATGTAAAATATATATCATAAACTGTATTGCATAACTTCCCTGAACAATCTTATTACTGGCATAAACCATAAAGTCTAAAGTCTAAGGTCTTCTTGTTGAGAGAGATTCATATGAAATAATGAGTTTTTTTTTCTTTTCTAGTTAAGATGTATTTCTGTTACTTCCACAACATATTCTAGTGGTTTTAGATACTGACATCATGCTGATTACTGCCAAAATAGTGAGAAAAAAAAAATAGTGAAAGCCATTCAATGACATGACAAATTACCAAACAGCAGTGTTGGGCAGTAACTAGTTACTGTAACTTAGTTACTGTAATAATATTACTTTTTGCAGTAACTAGTAGTGTAACTAATTACTGTTGCCAGAAAGTAATAAGTAAAGTAACAATATTACTTTTGAAAGGAGTAACTAGTAATGAGTAATATATTGCATTATTTGAGTAACTAGCCCAACACTGCCAAACAGCAAGTTAAAGAAATAGTTAACCCAAAAACCTATATATAAAACACACACACACACGTTTTGTTTCAAACCAGACTTCCTTCTAATAAACACAAAAGGAGAAAATGACCTTTTTCTGATGTTTTCGGGTGAACTATCCCTTTAATGTTAGACTGAAAGCTGTTGCTGATGGCTGCTAGCTCTATCACCACCATATCGATTGATTTTAGCCATATGTGGCTTTCTATGCGATCTAAACGTTTAAAATGTAACCAGAAAAGAGGAACTGTTAGCGAGCTGAGCTATAGTTCATTAGGCTGGGTTATGCATCGCCTATAATATATAAGAACGCAGGCTGTCATGCCACATCGCCCTGACGGACTTAAAAACAATGACAACTTACAGACGATGCAATGGTGTGTTGGAGTGTTGTGCTGAGTGTGTTCTATGCTCTCGATCCATCTCTCACTTCTGCTGTCATTGCTCGCCCATTCTTCACTGTTCACGCGGAATATAAACATCCGCTTCACCTCTGCGCAATGCATTGTGGGAAGTGGAGTTCTATCCCGCATTATTGAATGAACGAAACTCTTTCCAAAGCACAAAAATAACTCTTTCTGATTTGAATAATGAACCTGTTTTACCTTTTAAAGAACGGCAGTTATGACTGAGAAATGATAGATTGTTTAGGCACGATTTTAACATGTAAAGACCAAATAGGCTTTCTTAAATATAAAAACAATAGGCCTAGTTTATTTATAGAAAGAGTTCAGAGTTCAGATCCAGGATGTTTTCTCTGTTTGCACCTCCAGAAATATAGGCCTATTGAATTTAAAAATATGCTAAACGATCTTTTTGCTAAATGTAAATGCCATAAAGTTTAGACAGCTAGGCTATATTAGGTATGGTTGGACAGTGTTTGGTAGATATTATAAACACATTTGTGGTAGCCTATAGCTTTCTATAGCAACTTTATAGTATAGTATATTTCTAATTCAGTCTCAGAAAGACACAGATAGTATAAACCTGTAAGTTGCAGAGAAAATTAAAATTATTAAAATTAAAAGAATGAAAAAAAAAATTAAAAGAGCAAGACAGAAAACATTCAGTTAAAACTGTATATGCAGCATGTTTGGATAATCAGGCTATTATTAATCTCGGTTAAATGATTCCATTTTTATGTCTGTTTATTATTGAAAGTTATTATTAAAAAACAAGCTAATGTGAGTTTTGCAATTTCTTTTTTTTTGTAATAAATGGTCTCGTATGGTTCTATTAATTCTCTCATTTTTATACTATGGTCTGACACAAAATCATTTAGAGTGGCATTTGAATAATGATTATTGTAAAAAGTATACAGAAACCCTAATGAGTTCTTTAGAGTTGACTCTAAAGTATATTGATTTGATTAGTTTGGCTTGTCAAAATTAGGCTATATTACCAAAAAATAGTGATGACATTTACATTTACATTTGTCCATTTAGCAGAAGCTGTTATCCAAAGCGACGTGTAAAAGATGATGTCAAAGTGTTGTTAACCAAAAAAAAAATATATATATTATGCCTAATCATGCCTATGCATAAATTATTCACAGACTAATGACTGGAAATTAAAAAAAATGGCACTTATAGTTTATTATTCACCACATTAATCTGAAAATGACTCGTAGACAAAGATAGTCTTTGCAAAACAATTATATATGTGTGTGTGTATGCATCTATATTTAATATAAAACATATATAATACAATACATATACAAAGGTCTAAAATCATTTTTGCTATTATTTCACAATAATGTCTCACTTCTCGTCTCACTCTTTTTCTTATGTAAAAGGAATTGAGAAGCACCAGTCCTTTGTAGTCTGGAAGAAAGACATTGTTTTGATGTTCTGAATAATACATTTGTCTGTTAGAATTGACTGAGAATGTGGCGATTGTGACATTTATTTCATCGTAAATGGCCACATTCCCTCATGACCTGTCCTGCTGGCCTCTCTGGTGGATAGAAGGCACCGTGCAGGCTCGGCTCCAAAGAATACGTGCCGCTGGCTGTCCATCATGGACAAGTGGTGGGCTCACAGAGGGAAACAGATGCATATGACCACGTCTTGGCTGGCATTTGCATCGATGAATGACTTGTCCAGTCAGTTTGTCTCATGGGTGAATTGAAGCCCCATTGTCACCACAAAGAGCATTGAGTCTCTGTGGAAGCGTCACTAGGCAATCACAGGCCAAACTCTCATTAGGAGTGGAGCTGAACGGCGGATAAAGAAGACAATTGATTTTGAATAACAGGTTTTTCTTCAATTGCCGCTTTATTTTAACCTAAAAAGACATTTTTTGTGCATTACGAATGACTGATTTTCATAATTGCCATATCAGTTTTTGAGGTCTGCCTGAAATTTATGACTAAAATGAAAAAACTGGAAAAACCTTGTCAGCCTCTATTGCAAATGGACTGATGACATTTTAAGGCAAGACACTAGGTAAAGATTGTTTTTTTCATGCACTGGTTCATTTTGAGATTTTAGGCTTTTTATAACATGCTGTTTCAGAAAGTGGAAAGGAAACCTCCAAATTCGTTACTGCACTTTATCTCTTTGCATCTTTAGATTTCACTTGCAATACATATCTTTAAAAGCTGTTTTCTTGAAATATTTTTTTCTCACATATTGAGCAAGAAATCTCATACACCAAGCTTTCCAGATGCATTTTCTATTGATATTCTTAAGATTTTTACAGAGTTCATATATATAATTTGCCTAATTTTATACTGTTTTATTCCAAAAACCATTGTGATTTTTTTTTCTGGCAGTTTACAGTATTGTCTGATTTACAGAATTATAAAAAGAGTTCTATCATGACAACTCTAGGAAGATTTTAGCATGGTAATGTATATGACAGTGTTAATGTATTATGTCTTGGCGGAATAGATCTGCTACGCTGCTGCTGCTGTTGGTTATTGCTGTTGTTGTAGATTATTGCTGCTGCAAAGCAAGTACAGGGACTTACTACTGCCAATACATACACCGATACAGTGCTGTAAGTATTTAAGACACTGCTGCTGCATAAATAGCATGTATAATAACCTGTAGCAGATCTATACAGGTGGAACTGGGGAAGGTGGAGGGTTTCAGAGGAACTCTGAAAGAGTGCTGCAAAATGCTCAAGTGGATGCTAACCAGCCATTTATATGTAAAGCAGCAAGCTCATTGGCTGCGTACACAACATGAACCAATCAGCTTGTGCCAAGTCGTTTAACACTGTGAATATTATCAGTTACGTTTAGAACCCATCAGGCTGCGCCATCTAGAGTTTCATGAAAAAGCTAGGGATATATCCCTTCTGTAAAAACTAATTTGTCAGCATAACCCATACAGAAATGTAATATGACATATATTGCCCTATATATCAATAGTGATATTGCCATATGTGTTACCTAAGGTGACATATAAAATCTATATGATGATTTTTTCTATTATATATAGCAAGCATACATGTCAACAATATTTATTTATAAATGTGCAACTTATAAGAAATATAATAAGTTTTTGTAATAAATACATGCCTATCTTTTAAATGTATTTATATAATAACATGTATTGACAAGTTTTAGGATAGATACACATGTGCATGACATGTATGATAAAAATGTATTATACATACATAAACGCCTACATATTTGAATATGACATTTTTCAAGTTTCTATAGGTTTCATAAACATTTTTGTTTTATATGACAATATATTTCATATATGGAAACTGAATAACGGTATGTGTATTTATAATACATTTGCATATGGGAATGGTCCAAGAATTATAAATCTGGCTTTATCAATGTAATTTCTGTTCTGAAAATGTATGTAAATTAGTGCATATTTATTTAAATAATGTATAATTTGCATATTTACACATAACATTTCCGAAAACTTGTAATACAAAAAAAGTTTTGATTCTTAATGTAATCAATCAAATGGGGAAGTATGGTGATATCTATTTTACCCTATTCACCTGGAAATACACAGTTCTTTTGGGTCCAAATGCACAAATCAGATGGTTGATGAGAAGACAGAAGAGCAGGCTGATGGTTCGATGAGAGGAGAAGTCGGATGTATTTGCCATTGATGGAAAAAAAGATGCATGAAAAGCAATGATTTGGAGGATACCGAGAAACGGTGGATCAATTAGAAAGAAAAAAGGGAGGAAAAAGGAGGACTGTGGAAGGATTGACAGGAAGAACGGACTGAACGACAAAGAGAAGGTTGACGGTGGTGAGTTTGTTAGCCTCCAGCGTGGACAGCTCCCTTGACTGACAGTGTGATCAGCTGTCAGCTCCTGCAGGCATCACCGACAGGCCTCCTGTCTTCTGTCAGGCCTCAGTTCCAGCCTGCTGTTCCATACGCACGTGCACACACACACACACACACACACACACACACTCACACCCTATTCTCCCTCCGACCCAGCTGTCAAAAAGAGCACAGCTAAATAATGAATCTGGCCATATTCCTTGAAGGAAAGGCAGCAGGGAGGGGAAACGCAGAGAGAGAGAGGAGTCTGAGGATCCTCGAGGGAAAACCAAAAACAAACCTCAGTCCATTTAATCCTTCTCTTCACAGCCACAGAGGAACAAGACAACAGCATCAACAAAAATCCAGCTATCCTTCCATCAGCTGTCATAAATAAGACTTGCTATGACATTATCCTCTCTCTGCAGATCAAAGACCACTTGGCCGGTGCTTACCAGACACAAACAGGGAAGGAGGAGGAAAACAAACCAAGATCCCTCTATGGATCCTTCAGAGACACAATGCTGTTAGAACATTAGGAGTCCAATTTTCAAGGTAATGTACTTTTGCAATATAAAGTAATTTTGAATAATGAATAATTGCTTGAATAATAACTGTAATTTTCACAGCCTTTAATAAAATAAATAAATAAAATAAAACAAAACAAAAATATTAAATCCTGCTGATTACATGGCTAATAAAAATGAGAAAGAAAGAAAGAATCTGACTGTACACTATATCCTCCTTACTACATGACTAGTTAGCAAATGAAATACACACGCAAATTAGTTTTTGATGAGATTTTTATAAGCTTGTTGTTGAAAAACTACTTCCACACAATGCCACTACTGACCAATCAGAACTAAGCATCCCAGACAGCCTGTTAATAACTCTAGACAGTATTCTATAACGGAACTGGTTGCTGAATGTCATTGGCTTTAATGGTTACATGTACAAGGTTAAAATATAAATCGCTCTCAGCATTTCCACAGGAGGAGAGGCTATTTAATGCTGCCATTTTCAGCCTAGGCTGTGGATTTTCTCTTCTCATCCTCTCATTGCCTTTAGAGACCCATTCACTTAACAATAGCAGCGATTTTCAGGATTGAAGCAATCAAAATTGAAACCCGCTAAAAATATTCCTGTTTCCACTCAAGCCATTCTGATAAAGTAACAGTCAAACTTTTGATGCGCTTCAAGTCTTAAAACATGCGTGGCTGTACCTAAACTGAATTGGTTGGATTACTAAAGGCTGCAAAGGTTTTAGTCAATGCTGATCCATTATCATTTTTTGAAACATTTTTTTTAACTTACGACGCAAAAGACAAAACCTACTTATATCAGCTCCTTTCTATGCATCTCGCTCTGATTCATCCCCTCAAGTTTGTGTTTAGTAATGATGCCTGCTTATTTCCGTACGCACTTGTGTTTGCACACACACACACACACACCGGCCCATTGGCTCCAGGTGAGAGCATTACAATTCACATAGATTAGAATACATTTGCCACCTTGCCAGGTGTTCTCAAACGCAGGCCTATCACCATGGCAAATTGCTCGGCAGCCGCGCAACTGAATGACACTTCACATTCAAATCAAAAGCAGTTACTCCAGCTCTCTTTGGCATGATAGTCTTTTGAACAGGAGCAAGAGTAGGGGGAGGAACCTGTGGCTATAACAACATTATCTGAATTAGAATGGCTTTGATCGTTAACAATGGACGGCGAAACACTTGAAATAAAGAGCTTTTGTAAATCCAGTGCCTCAAAACTGGGTATGACTCAACGTAGCGCAATGGCTTTCCTTTGAGTTAAACTAACATGTACCGCTCACACGTGTGTGAATACGACCATTTTAACTTCAGAACATGAGAGCACATATGAATTATTCATTTTTAACACTTTCTGTTTTTGATCCCTCTCGACCAAAATGATACACACCTGTTTTGTTTTGGTGCTTTTAAAATCCCTAGTGGCATTCAAAAAGCATATTCATCGCTTTTTCATGAAGATCATACCTACCGCTAATTGTAACCGTAAACACAGCTCATAATTATTCACATATAATATCCATTTTCAGCTTATCGAAATGATATTTGATTACCCCACATATCTTGCAATTGACTTCATTTAGAAAGGTCGACTATTGCACCGGCCAGGGAGTGATTTAAATGTTTCATGATGATTACCAAAGTTATTCGCCTTTTGTCTAAATGACAGAATCTGCAAATATAATTAGCACGGGTGGAAATGCAGGGAGATAGTGGTGTTGGCTGTCATCACGTTCTCCTATTGTTACAGCACTGTGTCCTCCAGCTGAACTTCACTACACTGAGTTTAATTGGTTTCAGGAACTCTGCTTTGAGGAAGTCATAACCTTGATCTTCCCCTGGATACGAGATTCCTATTTTCGCCATCAAATGCATGCAAATTTCAGGCTCAGCCTGGGAGAATTGTAAACAGACAAACATTGTTTTATTCCATTGTGATTCTGATTAGAGAGAAATAATTAATCACAGTGTTTTAGTGGCCCAGAGACAAGAGGTGCTCTGATCTAATGGCAGAGACTGACACAAGCTATAAGAACAACTGATGAGAAATGGCCATTGATGTGCTTAACTTGGAACTTCACTTAACAACAGAGGATGAACAAGAGTTATTTGTTTTTCTATATATGTGTATGTATACTTCATATACTTTGTGTACGGTCAGAATGAGAGTCCAAACTGATAAGAATATCACAAAAATGCACAAATAATCCATGACTCCAGTCCATAAATTAACGTGTTGTGAAGTGGAACGCTTGATGTTTGTAAGAAACAAATCCATCATTAAGGCATTTAATTTAAACTGTTGATTCTGTTGACTACTTCACAAGATGTTAATTAATGGATTGGAGTCGTGTGGTATTATTGTGATGTTTTTATCAGATGTTTGGACTCTCATTCTGACGGCACCCATTCACTGCAGAGGGTCCATTGGTGAGCAAGTGATGTAATACTTAATTTCTCCAAATCTGTTCCAAAGAAGAAAAAAACATCTACATCTTGGATGGCCTGGGATACGTACATTTTCAGTAAATTTAGATTTTTGGGTAAACTATTCCTTTAAATACTTATTATGGCTTTAAGTGGCACTGTTTCGATCAAGAGAGGTTTAATTTTAGAGAATTCCTGTTGTATAACTTTATAATATACTGACAACCACCCTAAAAACACAGTGGTAAAGAGATGAATGAAAGTTCATCACAAAAAGATTTTCATAAAGCTGCTAAATGCAAATATATAGAAAGCGCAAAGAGGTTCATAGAAATACAAAACACCATCGTGGCAACACATGACACTAATATAATGCAATAGACATTTTTTTAACAACATAATATGTAATATAATTTAAATCTTAAATTTGATATTTAAATTTGTTTATAGTAAGGGAACTTACTGTTCGCCACTTAACCATTTTACATCTTTTACAGCCACCTAAGACATAGCTATCTTTAAAGTTAGGACTGCATTTTAGATATTATTTTAAAGATCTATTGTCAAAAATAAACAAGGATATATAAAAAAAAAAATTCTATGTGAATAAAGAATATGTGAATAAACAGTGGAAAGGTTACCTAGTCACTGAATAGCTATTTGATTCTGCAGTCTTGGCACGCAAAACCTTTTCTGAGAGCACTTATCTCACTATTCCTCAAAGGTACAGAGATCAAATCCCTGCGTCCTTCACACCTGCCTCGCTCTTCCTCAGTCAATACCAACTCGAACGCTCTCTTGAGAAAAGCTTTAAAACTTACAATTTTCAAAAAGAACAATCTAGGAGATAGACAAATATACAATTGGTAGAAATAATAGACACATGTGAAACATGTACTCCTCTCCCACTTTCTCAGAGAGAAAAATCTTTAACCAAAAAAAGAAAGAAAAAGAAAAGAAAGGCAAGATACAAATTGCAATAAATTATATTTTTGTGACACTTGCAGCTTAAAAAATAAAGCTAACGACAGCTCAAGGGTTTTGTTGTATATAATAATGATTTAGAATAAATCAACTTTAATGCTGAATTAAAAGCTTAGTCTTTCAAATCAGTATCAAACAATTTTACAAAAGATAGGAAATAAGGCTACTATTTCAAACATTGACATTAATACACTACCATTCAAAAGTTTAGGGTTGGTAAGATTTTTTAAATTGAAAGAAGATTCTTATGCTCACCAAGGCTGAATTTATTTGATTAAAAATAAAAACAATAATATTGTGAAATATTTGAATAATTTAGAATAACAATTTTCTATTTTCATATATTTTCAAATGTAATTTATTCCTGTGATAGCAAAGCTGATTTCTTTTAGCAACCATTACTCCAGTCTTCAGTCATATGATCATTCAGAAATAATACTAATATGTTGATTTGATGCTTAACAAAAAAATCTTAAATGTCAAAAACAGTTGTGCTGCTTAATATTTTTACCTAAAGTGTGATGCATTTTTTTAGGATCCTTTGATGAATAGATCATTCAAAAGAATAGCATTTTTCTGAAACATAACATTTTTGTATAAAAGTAAAAACAATATTAATTTCATTCAAAAAGAAAAAAAAATCTTACTGACCTTGGTATAGTGTATGTCATCAAAAACACTTTTTAATATTCTGTGAATAAAAATCAACACTTCCTGGGTAAATATACAAGTCGATATATTTTAATTAATTAACACTGTTAAAATAGTTACTTCTATGAAAACGGCATTATTGTAAAATGAACACTCCAGGTGTTATACTATTAGAAATAATTACTATCAGCCCCTTGTGGCGTTGCATCCCAAACACTCACGGTATTTAAAAGCAATTTTAGTCATTATTATTATCTATTCATACTATTTAGTCTTGATATTCAAAAATATGTATTATATATATCTGACTGTTCTTACAACACTATAAAATCCCAATTCATCCACTGCACAAGCCTTTCCCTTTCCACCCCACTGCTGCCAAGCATCTCCCTCTGCGAGCGTGACACACTCCCATGGAATGTATTCAAATATTTTGACATTTTGCCTTTCCTTACTTCCAGAGCAGAAATGATTTGTGACAGATGGAGAAGGGCTCTGTCTGATGAGCTCCCTCCAACACCACGGGCACCTCTCTCCTCCTCGGTGTGCTCTCTCCGTTCGTTCCTTCTCTGTCTCTCTCTCCTGTCATGTGTGGTGGCCTGTCTCTTTCCACAGCTGCCCCAGGTGCATCCTCCCTCAGTGATAAACACACAAAAGGGAGACTCCATCAAAAAGTTGAGACAAGAACATGTTGCCGTTACCTCGAGCCGTTCTGGTCTGATGGTCCGAGAACACTTACATAGTCAGTGCCAATGGCTTGTGACGGAGGCAGACTGAACACAAAGCTAAAAGATGTAAAGTTCGACAGTGGTTTCCACAGCAGAGTTACCTGTCTTACTAAGTGTCCCATTACTATCAGTAAAGAAAGCTGATCAAAAAGACAAACTGATGGCACGATGGCATGTCTACATGACAGCTGGTGCTGTTTTACGTCTAATTTAGCCATGTTATTTAGATGTGTGTTTTTTTCACTAGTAAAAATGAAGCATGGAGGAATAGCTTTAATTGTCACAGTCACTGGGCTGCTTGTCTGTATAATGCAGCAGCAGTGAGAGATGCAGGACATGCGATGTTGACACCAGAGCAGGAGTTTGAATAATGCCTCTCATTAGCCACTGAAGCGGTTCTTCTGCCTGTGTCTGTCCCCGGTCATTTTGCGCCAGAGTGATAAAAAAACAAGCCCATCGCGTCTGAAAGCTGTCATCAATCAAAGATGGATGCAGTTTACTGCTATGAAAAGGCATGAATCTCTGTGTTATTTTCTTAGGCACAAACATCACAACTGCTGTGTTCCAAAACCTACAGAGCTGCCTACGAAGACAACATTTTAAGACATCATAAACATGAAGGGTGCGTCTTAAGATGGCTTGTTTTGGACAAATTATTAGGCAGCATTGCACACATCCTTCACAGAGAAAGATTAGGATGAGTTAAAAGAAATGTTGATTATAAATTAGTTATTTTATATTTTATTATACATAAAAGTATCAAACAGATATTTTTATGTAATTCAAATAAATTTACTCAGTACTATGTATTTTACAGCCTATTAGAGCATTGTGCCTTTAGTTTAGCAAAATGATAATGCAAAAATCTAATCAAAATGATCATGCAAAAATCTAATCAAAATGATAAGGCAAAAATCTAATCAAAATGATAAGGCAAAAATCTAATCAAAATGATAATGCAAAAATCTAAACAAAATGATAAGGCAAAAATCTAATCAAAATGATAAGGCAAAAATCTAATCAAAATGATAAGGCAAAAATCTAAACAAAAGTACATTTTCTGTTGAGGTGAGTAGAGAGTTTGTTTTAGATTTTTTAATGCTTTTGAAAGAACCCAGCTAACAAAAATGTTCCAGAAATGTTTTGCAAACGTTCCAGTCAAATTATAAAAAAAATTTTTTTGAATGTTTTCAATGTTCTCTCAACATTCAAAACCTCAAGTTTTACAAATGTTTTAAAAAACTTTTTTTTTCTGTTATATGAACATTAAGGGAATATTCCGTTTCATAATTTAGCAAACATTCTACCTTCTATGAATGTTCTGAAACAAATAGTAAGATTTAAAAAAAAAAGTTAGACAAACTTCCAAGTAAAATGTTTCAGAAAAAAAGGTCCATAAATAGCGTTTTTATGTTAATGTTTTGAGAACATTATTAAAGACTAGATAACTTTTTCAACTATTTCAATATATTTTAAAATGAATGAATTCCTAAATTTTCAGCAGCCATTACTCCAATCTTCAGTGTCACATGATCCTTCAAAAAAATTCTGATATGCTGATTTGGTGCTCAAGTAATATTTCTTATTATTGTCAATGTTGAAATCAGTTGCTTAATGTTTTGTAACACTTTTTTTCCAGGATTCTTTGGTGAATAGAAAGTTCAGTGGCAATTATTTGAAATAGAAATCTTTTGTATCATTCTTGCTCAATGAAAGTATTACTGACACCAAACTTTTTTGAACAATATAGGCAGCTAAAAACTGTCACAGGATCGGTTTTCAATACAGATACTTTTTCTTCTGTACTGTAAAAAGATGCTCAGCAATCAGTCAAATTTGGAAAACAAGAACTGTATATATAATAATTTATGAAGCAATTTCCTTCCAAAAAAGACAGATAAGACAAGCAAAAAACAGAGAGAGGGAATCTTGTATGGCAGCATCCATCTGTGCTTGGAGTCATTGATTGAGTGTACGTCTGGACGTACATACTCTCAAGAGCCCACGGGGCAAATGAAACCCCAGCTACACAGCGCATCAATCAATAATACACACAGCGTATAAGACTGAGAGGGAGGCGCAGTCTGAGCACATGTGATAACAGGAGATTTCCAGCAAATGAGAACCCTGCACAGGGCTCTTCATCATCACACAATCTGCAGAATCTCCCTCCTCTGCCATTTTTTCTGTGTTTGTGCGTGAGGGCTCAGTGGTTTGAACTGAAGCGGATAGACTGAATGTGTTTACACAGTTCCTCTGACACATTCTGTTTTCATTAGGGGTGGGATGTTTTACCCAGGTTGTGCCATCTTGGATGTGGAGGTTGTTTTGCTCCATTAACTGAGGTTTTGAGTCCAGAGTGAATGGGGGGAAAATTAAAAAAACACTTTGGATACTTGCCAGTGATGGAGGTAGAAGGTCCAGCACTGAGGTTAATCTGCTTGTAGACTTCATCGTCTTCCTTTGACAGACGTCAAGCGAGGAGCTGTAATCATCTGGAGTCATTATCACTGTCTGGGGTGACCTAATACAGCACAGCACCACGGGATGTTTACTGATCCAGAATCAGAATAAAGAGCATTAATCACCTTAATGAAGAGCAAATCAAACCATCACAGATGATCCCATGTAACAGAATGTGCTGTTCAATTCAAACAGGCAATGCTTCAAAATGACAAATCAGTGAGAGTTGGTCATGTTGATTGATTTCCTCTATGAAACGCTAATAGATTTAGTCCTCACTGGGCAATTGCCACTCATTAACCTTCAAGCGGTTTCATTTGAGAATGTATTGCTGCCATTTTGCAGCACCACACAAAGGCAATTCAGCAGATGATAAATATCCTGACTCTTTAGTGGCAGGTCACATATCAAATGAGCACTTTGGCACTGCAAACTCTGGCTAATAGATAAACACACACACACAGCTCACCATACTCTAATAAAGAGATGAAAGTTTCAAAAGAGTGTATTTTTGGACCATCTGGTGTATTGAACAGCACATGTTCGTGATGTCTCACAAGGAAGTTGTTTGGGTCTACTCTTATTTCTATTTTTAGAACCAGTTTTGTCATTGAAAATGCTAATATAATGCTAATATATATGAACATTATTCGATAATGTTCCCTGCAGCATCACCAACATCAGCAGAGGTCAAAAAGTTTATACTCGGATGGACATCACAATACAAAAAAAAGATCTGTTGCTACTTCTATTTTGTTGTGACTTTAAAGGGATAGTTCATCCAAAAATGAAAATTCTGTCATCATTTATTCGCCCTCAAAACGTTCCAAACTTGTATGAGTTTTTTTCTTCTGTTGAGCACAAAAGAAGATATTTTGAAGAATGTTGGTAACCAAACAGTTTATGACAACCATGATAGAAAAAAATGTGCAAACATTATAACTTTGGGGTACAATAGCTTGTAGTACTGAAGCAGTACGCTCAAAAGGACTCCGTTGTACCTTCTTTACCCCTAAAGGGGGCGTATTAGTAACTTAAAGTAAAATATGTACCCTTAAGTTAGTAACATGTACTCTTATGAACCCTATAGAGGAAAAGAAGGTTCAAAGGGGTCCGTTTGAGGGTACTGCCCCAGTACTACAGGCTATTGTACCCTAAAATTTCTGCACATTTTTCTTCCTGAGAGTGTATGGAAAAAATACTGTCTATTAAGTCAGTATTTAAGTCTGTGACCATCATACACTATGTGATTTTCTATGAAATCTGTCAACTTGTGCAGACTGTAAATCAGAGGAAAAGTTGTAGGCCTATTCACTAAAAAAGTGAATTTTAGTATTAGAAAGAAAGTTTTATCTTATGCTGCTTATTTTTTTATTTGTTGCTTGGTATTTCAAATCCCATTTACACTCTCTGGTTCTGCTTCATTTTTGTTGTAAAGTACTGTATTTTTCACACTTTGTATGTTTATGTGGACTTTAAAAAGATTAACAATCATTCAGTCAAGGATTAAGGATATTACTGGCCACATTCTGGCTAAAGTTTACCACGTTTGCTTTAGTGTGACCTCTTTACAAACACTGAACCTTCACTCCTCAGAAGAGAGAGGTGTTGCCATGGAGACCCTAAAGGTGAGTTCTGAGGGTTTGATCCGGCGCGACGCGTGCACGTTCTCTCACTTAACTGACTGACTGAGCACTCACTGAGCACTCATCTCTGACTCACACCCAAGTATAGCGTCTGTGAGCCAAGAATTCAATTAGTCACTCAAAACCCAGCGATAGCCCCAGGGGGAGTCATATCTCCACCATTTAAAAGTATGATTACAAATAAACCAATAACATTTTGACTCTCCGGGAATGGACCAGTAGATTAGAAAATTCAGATTAGATCTAAGTGCCTGTAGATTCTCATTAAAACAGCACAAACTACTGAGAAACAATAGGTAATTAGGAGCCTAATGAAGCACAGCACCGTTAGCGCGACTTGACTGTGTGCCTCTCTGCTGGGACCCAGTTTTACTCTACACTTATCCTACAGCAAAGCTTCCAGCCTTTCATTTGGGCAATAAGACATATTTAATTAGATTAATGAACGTTATAAGCTCTCTGAGGAATGGCTTAGTACACAGTGACAATGCAGCAGCTTATATGTGGGGAGGAACACTTGCCGCTTCAGGGCAGACCTTTTCGGTCTCTCAGGACGGAAGTGAGAGAATTGACAGCGACGGTGCAATCTGTCTCTGAGTTACGCCAAGAATAAAGGGCGATGTACAAATCGTTTATTGCAAATTTGTGTTTGGGAATTACAGAAGAGAGTTAGGAGTCTCGAGACGTGAAACAGAACAGAAGTGGACAAAGAGAGCTGAGAGGGTTGATTAAAACAAGAGTTTTTCTTGAGAGTTCATAAAATCGGAGTCTGGTGTTTAGCAAGTTTGTTTAAGAGCTTATTAGTTGTTATTAGTGCTCTAGGAGAAAAGAGAAATTGGATTATTAAAATTATTACAAAAATTTCCAGACTTGAAGTGCAGCAAGGGCAGAGAATCCGGTTCATAGGCCAAACATCACTTTCATGGAATCAAAACTGATCTTATTTTCTTTCCTAAAGTGATAATTCACCAAAAAATGAAAATTCTGTGATCATGTACTCACCCTCAAGTTGTTCCAGACCTGTAGGAGTCTCTTTCTTCTGTTGAGCACAAGATATTTTGAAGAATGGTAACCAAACAGTTGACGGTAGCCATTGGCTTCCATAGTATAGAAAAAAATCTATGGAAGTCAATGGCTACCGTTAACTGTTTGGTTTCCAATCATTCTTCAAAATACCTTCTTTTGCATTCAACAGAAGAAAGAAATTCATACAGGTTTGGACCCGCATGAGGGTAAATGAGTAAATGATGACAGAATTTTATTTTGGGGTGAACTGTGCCTTTAATATTCATGGTCTTATTGTGAATGATGTACGGTTTTGCTCAGTGATTCATCACATTCTGGAAGTAAAATGGGTTATAAATGACGATTCACATTTAAGGGCAAAAAGGATATTCATAAAGGCAGAAAACATGTTAAAATGACAAATGACCGATTTTGACAATGTGTTCAACAGTGAATGCCATGACACAGTACTGTTCAAAGGTTTGGGTCAGTAGGATTTTCATTTTGAAAGAAATTCATATTTTTATTCAGCAAAGACACATTAAACTAAAAATGCACATTTAAATAAATGCAGTTCTTTTGAATTTTCTATTAATCAAAGAATCCTGAGAAATCAGCATTTTACAATCATTTCTTAAGGATCATGTAACAATGAAAACTGAAGTAATGATGCTGAAAATTCAGCTTTGCCAACATATACATATACAGTAAAAGGCTTCTTTAAAAGGCTTTCTTTAAAACATTTAGAAATTATTACAGACCACAAACTTTGAATGGTAGTGTATGTATTTTTATTTTCATGAAAATGGCCACAAGAATGTTATGCTAAACAGCTTTTTTAATCTACTAAAAATAATGCATTATAATTTTTTTAACTGAATTAAAAAATGATCTGAACATTAACAGGAATGTATTCATGGAAACACTGTCACTGTTTGGAATGAAAAAAAGTTTGACTTTATTAATCAAACAAAACTTCATTTATTATAATGTTAATAGTGCCCTCTTTAGGCTGTAGGGAGAATGTACTCTGGAGTATCAGCAAAAGCAGCCTAGCCCTGCATAGGTCAACCACTACAACTCTTTATTTGTCAAAAATAAGAGCAGTCAGACACAACAGTGTCATACTTGAAACCACAATAAGATATAAAACTGAGGGATAAGCAATTTTTTTTACTATTTAAGTGAAGCTATTGACTTGTATCCACAAACAGCTGTCCACTTAAGCTCATAAGCACAACACATATTGTGGCACGTCTGCCGTCGTTGCAGCAGGTCGCCGCTTGAGTACCTGCAAGCGCGAAATAAATCTCTTACACTGCGCCGCCTTTGGGAAAACTTTCAGTATCAGTGCCCCCCAAAAAAAGGCCCACGCCCAACTGATCCAACTGTTCTGTTTGCGCTCGTGTTTGTAAACAGATGAATAATTGAGCCAAGTTCAAATCCGCCGTGGCAGTGGGGTGAGAGAAGAGGAGGAGGATAGACAGATGGCCTAGAGCAGATAGTCTAAAGCGCGCCGCTCCGAGCGCACACACCAAAGAACGCAGGCCGGCATTGTTCTGCCCGCCAGGGCCGTGCTGTCATGCGGCGTGCAAGCCATCCCCCCAGAGCCAAGGTCTTAGCGTGTCAGTGTCCCGGGCCCATTGTCTCTGTGTTTTTTAATTTCTGGGACGCAATCGAGTGTGACGCCAAAATGTTTACCTAGCGTGTCTGCCTCAGCCATGAAGTGAGGAAAATAATAAAAGACAAGAGAAAGAAAAAAAAACATGTCCAAGGGTCTCAGCACAAAATAATCCACCGTAATGCTAGAGAGTTTAAAGAGGCTTTGCCAATATCCCTCTGTTTTCAGGAGGGAAAAAAGAGGAGGGAGAGATAAAGAGCTAGGAGAAACCATCAGGAGAGAGAGAGAAAGCTGCTAAAAACCCCTCAGCCTCAATGGGATTGCTAATGATTGTTTTTAGAGAACAACAATTGTGGTATTAGGGCATAAGCAGCTGAAGATAACATCCAGGGGAAGAGGAACAGCAGCTTGGGGAAGGAGATAATGAGGGAAAAGTAGGGGATTCTGGGATGGGGCCCCGCTCTGTTGCACCGATGCCCCTCTCAGTCAGGGGGTATCAAAGTGACTCGCCCTCTCTCTTTCTCTCTTTTGAAAAAGTACCTGCTCTAATCCACCGAGACGACGGGGGTTGAAGACGTCCTTGCAGAGCAGATCTTGAAAAAGCTGGAGGTCAGAGAACACGTACTCTCAGGCAACAAACGCGAGAGCGGCTTCTCTGTCGTCATCTATTTGCGAGACAAATGGTCAGACATATGTGGGTCTTTGCGAAGAATATGATCAAGAATGTGGCACATTCGCATTCGATTCAAAACAGGAGCTTACCGCAAGCTTATCGTTTCTGGCTCTGTCCGAGGAGGCTTTGAGAAGCGATGTTGGTGGAAAGACCAGCCCACACACATACAAAACTCCCCCTGGCTCTTGTCCAGCGGGCGAGGGGACTCGTCCAAAACAAACTGGATGCCAATGAGCAAACAAAGGCGTAATTGGGGAAGAAAACAGCGCCACCTGTTGGCATCGTAGCCCCGTCTTTATGAGCCGCACCTGAGCCTGGCTGCCAAAGACGAGGGGAGCGAGGTCTTCAAGAGGGCCTGGGGAGTCACCTGGCACATGCAGCGCTGCACTCCGGGCCCGTGTGGGCCGCTTTATTCCCATCTCTCTGGATCCACAAAACACACACAAACAGGAAGACAGCGGGGGGCAGATGGAAGGGTCACTGTCTCTGCCAGGTGGCCAGGGGGCCTGAGGATGAAGCCAGATATGATTTTTCTCCTATAACACACACACACACACACACACACACACACACACAGAGAGAGAGAGACTGAGAACCAGAAATATAAACATAACAATTCAAAGAAATGGGCAGTGATTGTATGATATTCTTCAGATTTATGGTTATGGGCTTTGTGCATTTAATTTTATAGGACAGATTGGAGAGACAGGGAAATAGAATGGGATCAAGA
Source organism: Schizothorax lantsangensis (assembly GCA_027422415.1). Classification (NCBI taxonomy): domain Eukaryota; kingdom Metazoa; phylum Chordata; class Actinopteri; order Cypriniformes; family Cyprinidae; genus Schizothorax; species Schizothorax lantsangensis. The sequence continues at coordinate 24,024,616 of CM049850.1, forward strand.
CATAACGCAGGCTGGATTCCAGATATCCTGATTTACGGCCCTGTTTATTCCGTACGGTGTGAGGGAAGTATGTTCCATATGGAGTGTGGAATATATGTGTTGACTTTCAGCTGTTTGTGACTTTTGCTAGAGCCAGTGTGCAAACAAGTGAACAGATGACTAAATGAATAAATGAAAGTGTATGGCAGAGAGAGTCTACATTAGTCTCTGCCATTTTCCTGGAGGCTGATTACCCATACGACTGGTTTTCTAAACCATTTAAACACACACTCAAACTCAGCTGTAAAAGAATATAATATAATATATATTATGTTAAATATCTATCCTCTTTTTGTGACACAAGAGTGACACTTAAGACAAAGTATCTGTACATAATTACTAATTAGTATATATTTTAACTAAGATATGTAGAAATCTTACTTTTAAGGATGCATTAAATTTATTAAAAGTGACAGTAAAGACATAATGCTACAAAAGATTTACATTTCAAATAAATGCAAAAAAAATTTTTTTATTGTGTCACTGTTTCCACATTGATAATAATAAGAAATGTTACTTGAGTGCAAGATCAGCATATTATAATCATTTCTTAAGTTATTTCATTTGTAATAATATTTTATAATATTAATGTTTTACTGTATTTTTGAATAAATAAGCCTTGGTGAGCATAAGAGACTTCTTAAAAAAATCTTAAGCCCATAAAATTTTGAGTAACAGTATACATTTCATTCAAATATACAGTATATATTTATTACATATTTAACACTTTTTAAACCATTAAATCTTGATCTGAATTGATAATATCTACTTATTATCTGCTGTTGAGTTCCACAGTAAAAAGCGTTTGGATTGACATGAGAATATGTATAGATGATGGAAATTTACTACAGCGTTTTATTTGTTACTCAATTGCTAAAAATACAAATATTTTTGGGCTCAAAAATCTGAGGGGGCACGTTTAAATGCGCATGGCGCTTCTGTCTATTAGCAGGAACAAACAGGAGCTTAAAAGGGATTGGCTCCAGGGTCTGAAAGTGGAATGACCTGAAGTCTTTCTATCGCGGGATGTTTGTCTTGGTTCTGAGCGTGTGCACAGGCTGTGCCTGCCGCTGCCATCCTCAGTCCAAAGCCACAGATGCTGCAGTGTTTGTGTGTTGACTCCGTGTAATTTGTTTGCACTAATTTGTTTTGGGGTATCAGGGGAGTTCCCTTTTTAATTTGCCTCTCTCTGTTTACCCCTCTTTGTGGGGCACTGATCTGTTAAGCAGCAGTAAGAGCGAGAAAGAGAGAGGAAGAGAGAGAGAGAGATGGGGTGTAGAAGAGCCTAAATTAAAAGAAGGTACTATGCAGATTGTTTTAAGCTCTGGCTGCCCCGTCGGGCCCAAAGGCCTTGCTCGCAGCCTGCACCTGCTCCATCCCGCGGGAACCTGGTTCCTGATCCGTGGCCCCTCTCCCTCTCCTGTCTCTGTTCTCTTCTCTCTCTCTATCTCCCTCTCTCTCCCCTGCTGTTTCCTCTGCACGTCTCCAGTGCCTGGAAACGCCTTAATCAGCCCTCCTCTGCGCATGGATGGCTGCCACTCATTAGCCTGATTGAAAAGATGGTAGCACATGCTAAACACACACGCATACACATATGCACACACAGGTTGGAAAACATTCACACTGACTTTTTGAATATTAAAACCTATATTTAAACATATTGTGCGAGCAGGAGCATTGATGTTCTGAATATCAGCACGAAAGAACATGAACATGAATAAGTTTAATATCGAGTAACTTGCTAACAGTTCAACAAACAAGACTGAGTAACTTAAATTTTATCGCCAGGCATTTTTGCTTCACCAACAAATTCAAATTAAGTCAAAATGCTCCAAATTAAGTCAAAGTAACACTCAGTAGTAGTTTTGTTTGTGAAAAAGCAAGGTTGCGTACAAAATCAGTACAGTGAATGAATCAATGACTCATTATAAAAACAAACCGTCTGTTTCGTTCCTGAATGAATCAGTGTTTTGAACAAATCAGAAGAGTGAATGATTCAGTGTCTCACTCATAAAAACAGTGGTTGCATCTGAAATTGCATACTTCCGTACTGTATAGCAGACGAAAAATAGTATGTGAAAAGAGTAATATGTCCGTATTCACAGTATTCATAAAACCATAGGCAAAAAAATTACCTGGATGACTTACTACTTGCGGCGAGATTCTTAAGTGCCCATCCAATTACTATCCCATGAGACCACTGATACTGGTAGGTCACATGACATTGACAAGGCGAATGTAGTATGGCTGGATTACATTTGTACTATATACACACACACACACATACTAGAAGTTTTTTAATGGCTACAAAGTAATAACTTATTTGAAAAAAACTTACTCGGAGAGCATGTGATTTTGGATGTAGTCACTGCTGAATGCATCAGTGTTTTGAACTAATCAGCACAGTGAATGATTCAATGTCTCATTCATTAAAACAGTCACTTCTTTAGTTTCTAAATTAATTTGTGTTGTGAACGAATTGGTACAGTGAATCATTCAACGACTCACTCATAAAAACAGCTGTTTGTTTCATTCTTGAAAAAATCAGTATTTGAACTAATCGCCTGAGGTAAACTAATGAACAGAATGACAGTCTGTCTGGAACCCAAAAAACACAGACAAACAGAGACACAAAAAGTAAAAAGCTGAAGAGAGCGCCACTCTATAAGTCAAATTTGAGGACCAGAACTGTTGCATAATACTTAATAAAAGCAGAAGAAGCAAACAAAAGTGTTAGACTAAACTCACAACAAACAAAGAACATGAAAAAACAGATACGCCTCATGCATACGTTTAAATTGTCACAGCTATTTTAATTGATGTTTTAGAGCAATCATTGTCAAACAACCACTCGGTTCAGGATAACTAAGCACTCACGAGAGGCTCTCAGTTATGCACAATATTTTATAGCTAATTCAGATTAGGTAGAATCTTGTATACATATTTATATCCATCATTTTGTTTCCACAAGCAGGAAATTAACTCTCTAATATGGCTTCAAGATCTAATATCAGATCTATAGCAAAACTGACATCTTATGAGAACATAATCCAGCTACGTTCCCAACACACATATCTCTAAAAGTCTATTAATAAACATACATCACAGAGTAAAATTTAAATGCATGTCTTTGAATGTGAATTTCGCTTCAGCTGCTATTTATAATGAATCGAAAATAAAATTTTTAGCTAAGCATCTCCTTAAGTCACTGATTTTTTTTATATCCAAAAAATAATTTGCAAATGAATTAATATTAACACAAAATTCATAAGAGACTGTTTTTTATGCGTATTTAACTTTAACCTCAATACTATACAGGGGATAAATATTTGATAGAAGATTTCCACTGGTGAACTTTACACCAGCTCACACATATAGAGACACACACAAACACACATGCAGGTAAATGATGTATTACAGGTAACTACTGTATCATACACACATATAACATATCTCACTGATTGTATGGAGTGTGGACCCTGTTTAAAGTCCTCTAATGTTTCCATCCATATCTTTACATTGTCCAAAGTCTTTCAATAATCTAAAATGTGCAAAACAACAATATGTTAAGTAAACAACAGAATTCTGCATAAAATATCAAACATTATAAGGGATTTAAATAAATTAATTTAGTACAGGCTTGGGTTTCAAGTAAATTCAACAGAAAGAGGGTAAACTCACGCGGCTGTTGATCACAATTTTCCCTCAGCTAAGGCAAATCTGCTCAACGCGCTACACTTTGGTACACAAATCACACACATGGATAAAAAAAAAGTATGATCAGGCTCCTACGCCACCAAAGCTGACCGTTTAGTGTTCACAAGAGGTTCACTGTTGTTATTAATATTTAAAACGTTATTTTAAGGCAGAAGCTTGAAGCGACTCTCGCAACAGAGGACCCAGTCAGCATGTGAATGGTCACAGTGCTCTCTGGTGGGGACACGCAAACCGGTCTGTAGTACAGAATCGAACCGAAAGAGACACATGGGGATGAAGAGGAAAGACTGTCACACATGTACAAATGGTTGCAGTCAGGCACACAGGCATTAAGCACCATTCAGACTGATCAAGAGTCTGACACTGATGACACACACCGGAGCCCTAACTAATAAAAATGGCAGAAAGGGATTTGGTTTTATCGTATTAGCCTAAATATTTGTGAAGATTGGATTCTCATTTTGTTATTTTATGCAGAACCGGGATTAAATGCTTCACAAATCCTTTTATCCATCTCCATCAATTCTCGTTTATGTACTTTAGCTGATCTGGGAGCAGGAATTATTAGGTTTGAACAGGAGGGAGAAATTCACACAGATTTCGTTTCAATTGGCACAAAATGTTAAATTGTCAACTTCGCACAAACATCCAAGAATCATGCAAACTAGTATTTTGCTACATGATTCTGTTCTGGAGCAAATGTTTGATTAAAGTTAGAGAAACGAGACAGTGAGTGGTCTGAAAAACCATGCCATATTTGTTTCCTTGAAATGAAAGCTAATTTTAAACCTTGGACAAACAAACAGTTCTGAGAAGGATGGAGGCATTATGTTTTTACAATGATGAGAATGAATTATTTTTAACATGCGTCCAACTTCTGTGGTGTAAATCTTGAGGTGTTAATGTCCATGACTGATGTCACGTTGTGTACACACATTTTGTTTTTAATTCAGGTTCATCAAAGTGTTATTCATCCAGACAAGAAATATCAATATGAGTTCTGGAGCCACAATGCATCCCAAAAAGCTCTCTTACACCAGATAAAAAGCCACCTCTATTAGATTTTACCCTTGATCTGCTGCTCCACATCCGAGCCATCTGCTTCAATGTCAGAGTCTGAGAGCGAGCGTGCGGAGTGGTCTGAGTCTTGCGAGTGTGTATTACTGTGTGACGGGAGGCTTAGATCACTTTCCTCTAAAGTGTCTGTCCTGGAAAAGAGACCAAGGTCCAGCATGCAGGTGGGTGTCCCGCTGCTAGCATCGGTGTCACTGTCGTAACAGAAGTCCTCTAAGTCTACAAACCACTCGGGCCAGAACTTCCTCCGTATGCGCTCACAGTACATGGCGAGGTTGATCAGTTCTCCTGTGTGCAGATAGAAATAGTTATTCATTGTGCAGCTTGAAACCTGTCAGACATGGTGTGCTGAGTGGATGATACTTGTTTCATTGTGTCTCCACTCAGAATAAATAGAAATAGAAATAAAGAATACAGCAACATATTTCTTTAGAGTATAATAAACACTTTTTCAACAGGCTTGGCTCCTGAAGTATTTTACCCCTTCATTTTACCCATAGGGATTTTTAAAAAGTTTTTGTTAAAGTGTTATAAGCAATGAACCAAACTACAAGGGTAAAAAAAAATAAAAAAATTGACAACTGAAAATTGCACAAAAACTACAAGACTTTTTACTGGATGGCTTTCACATATTTTATGATTGTTGCAAAACATGCATATATTTACAAATATTTTAGAATAAGACTGACTCTATTAAATTATTTGCAGTGATTCTCTGACTGGTGGAGATTCCTTCACAGAATAATGGGCAGTGTAGTTTTCATTAAAAATCAGTTGCATTAAAAATCAATTGCCCTATGGATAAAATTAATGTAATTTCTTTTACGGACTGATGCTCTATTCTGCTGAGGTGGTTTGACATTGCATGTGTGACTGAAATTTAATGTGCAGAAGCATAAATAAATGCCTACAGTGCCATCTAGTGGACATTTAACAAACTGCCATGCCAGGGCACAAAATTGAAAGGAATCATCCAAAAAGAAAATTGAACTTTTCAATGAACTTTTCAAACCTGTTTAATTTTCTTTTTTCTTGGAACACAGAAGATGATATTAGGCAGAATGTTCACACTGCGCTTTTTTTAATTTTGAGGTGTGCTGTCAGGCTCCAAAAATGCTAAAAAGTACCCTAACGTACCATAAAATAAATCCATATGACTTGTGCACTATATGCCAAGTCTTCTAAAACTATATGATAGTTTTGTGACCTAATTTAATATACTAGTCCACCAGTATTGTATAGAATAGAGCCTTTTGAGTTTCATGGAAGAAATAAAGTCATACAGCTTTGGAACAAAAATTTTGGGGGGAACTATCCCTTTAAATAAAACAACATCTAAAATGAAGACATGTATGACTCTATCTTTTGTTCTCCAAATATTTCCAATTATATTAATCGCCCTATTAGGACTACAAAACTGCAGTTGTGAGGTCTTGCTCACCTTTAATGAGCTGCTCGGGCCGTGTGCCAGGCAGCGTCCACATGGCTTGTGCAAGGTGACCGAACACTGTGGCATCCACACTGGACAGCTTGGGACCCATGATGTACTTCTTATCCCCTGACGGTGCAGAAAATAAATATTAACCCTTGGCCAAAAATTAGGACAAATAACAGACTTCTTTAAAATTGTTTCAGAAACACACTGAAACCACAAGAAAATATTTAGATTTTCAGTTTATTCAATTACCAAATGGATAACATGAAAAAGTTACCCCCCCCCCATATGGTAACAATTATGTAAAACATTACTTGCACTAAGCCACCAAAAGTGAATATCTTGGGAACAAAATCACAATGTGTGTTGATGTTTTGTGAAAGGTTCACTGAGAAAAAAAATCTTAAGCTTTTTATAAAAATAATGCAAATTGCAGTTTTATGGCCCAGAAGAAACATAATTAAACTATCACATGTTTGCAGACAGTAAGATCTGCATTTATTTGATCAAAAACACAGTAAAATTGTGAAATATTATTACAAATGAAAATAACTGTTCCTTTTGAATATATTTTTAATTGTAATATATTTCTGTGATGGCAAAGCTGAATCTTCAGCAGACATTACTCCAGTCTTCAGTGTCACATGATCCTTGAGAGATCATTCTAAGATTGTGTGCTCAAGAAACATCTTCACTATTATAAAAATGTATCAGATTCTTTCATTAACAGAAATGATTTGAAATGGATAGAAATTTGACACGTGACAATTACTTTTTTGTAACAGTGTAGTCTATAATGTTACTTTTGATAAATGTAATGCATACTTGCTGAGTAAAAGTATTTTATTCAGTATATTATCATGTTATTATTATTATTTTTTTAATAACATAAAACCAAAACTTTTTAACAAGTGTGTATATGGCAGACTTCAGTTATCATGATACACACATAACATAAATATGATATTCTATACAACTTTATTATAAAAAAATATTTGGTAACACTTTAGTACAGGGACCAATTCTCACTATTAACTAGTTTCTTATTAGCATGCCTATTATTAACATATTGGCTGTTTATTAGTACGTATAAAGCACATATTCTGCATGACCATATTCTACATCCCTAATCCTACTCAATACCTAAACTTAACAACTACCATAGTAACTATTAATGAGCAGCAAATTAAGCGTTTACTGAGGCAAAAGTTGTAGTTAATGGTTTGTTAATAGCAAGAATTGGACCTTAAAATAAAATGCGACCAAATATTTAATAAAATAAATCATTATATCACATCACAAAAACATGCTCCTGACAAAGTATCATTTTAACCCTCTATTTCTTGTCCTGCTCACCTAGCAGTGTGGCCAGTGTGCGCATGTCCTTCTCCATGAGGGTGTAAACTTCCTCTTTAGTGAAGCAGCCAATGCCGTGACAGTACATCTCTCGCTTCACAATGCCCCCAGTCAGCTGACACAGGACCCATTTCAGCAGGTCACTGAGGGGCCCGGGAAAGTCCAGCATCCTTTGAGTCTCTTGAACATTATCCACCCACTGACAGTAAGAGATGGTCCTGTGGTGACAGAGATCAGTGAAGAAAGAGATGAATAAATTAAAGATGATGATTCCTTTCCTAAAGTACAAATTTATCTATGTACTTTCATGTATATAGAGCCATTTATATTGTGTGGGGAAAATACAAACGTCATATTATGTAGACAATACATTAATAATAATAATAATAATTATATTATATTATTAATTGGCTTTTATATTGTCATTTTTCTTAAGTAAGCAATGTTGCAAGAAGAGATGAGAGGAACAATTCACAAACTGCAGATGCGCAATTTTATTGATTCCCAAAATGAAGTCTTTAGAAAGCAGATATATTAAGTGCATTACAACATGCATAAAATATATTAGAACTTTACTATACTGCATATTTAACTTGCATAATACATTTATTTTGCAGCTGCTTTTATCCAAAACAACTTACAAATGAGGAAATCTTCAACAAATAATTGATCATAAGCACAAGCAATTCATCATAAAATGGGCTTGTTTATATTTCAGAGTTTATTATAACTGTGTGCAGCTTTAGTATCACACAAAACAAACTCAGTTTGGCCTTTGAGATTAAACTTTGAATTAATTCTCTGCTCTGTGATTATCTGAATCAAATTAATTAAAGCCGTCTTCTAATTAACTTCTTTGCACAGAAGGCAACGTATTAATAAAAACCATTCATCCAAAATGGCTTCAAGCGCTCTTTGGGTTCATGGCTTTGAACTCACCACTTGGAATTTACAATCAGTCTTTCATCAGGTTTAAATCAGATTCAAAGCTGCAGTGTGTAAATTCTGCACCAAAAATAACTACTAAATTCAAACATTGCATTGACCAACATTGCATTTTAATTTGTAAGGACATAATGGATTCCATAAAACAGTAATGTACACTACATGCTTTGTTTACATTTCTGAGTCTTAATCTAATATTACTAGGTCTTTTTACTGAAATGGGTCAAGTACGTTACAGGAGGTTCATTTCCTGATCAAAACCCACCAGTGTCATAATCCAGATTTCCTGCCTGTTTCCCAGCATGACATCCATCACTCTTAATTATAGCTCAATAAATGTTCTTGCTCAGCAAGCTCTTCAGCTGACATACACAACACTACTCTGGAGTGGACACAGATATTCAAACTCATGAATCATTCAATCAATAGCCATGTGGGATGCTATATATATCACAGTGTAAAGCACTTCTAGGCAACGTGAAGAGAGAATGCACAACAAAAAATTGATTTCATTTGAAGGAATATAATAATGCAAAAGAAATAAAGAGGAGATTAGGCTGTAAGAAAAGAGACTGGTTATACAATAGTTTTTTTCCTGAGTTACACTATGATACCCAATGTGTAGGATAATGTTTCAGCACGAGTCATTCATTTTATAAATCTTCTGCCTGCACTGCAAATCATGTCAGCAGTCCACTGCAAGCTTATCACGCATATTTTAGTGGTTTATGGTTATCAATACTCATACAACTTTTCATTCATTTTTATTATGCAAATAAATTGGTTGTCTGGCTATTTGTCAAGTACAGCTATAATCTTCAAGAATAATCTGGAATAAAACAGTTTAAATATTTTCACAAAAAGATAGATTCACTTAAGTATTATAAAAATATTTTTTTGATTATTATTAACTGAGTTCTAGTTAAAAGGGGTCATGTGTTTTTACAGCTTTTGGACGGATGTAATAGCATACGTCTAAAATTCAAAAGAATGAATCAAATAAATCATTACTATTGAATAGAAAACATGATACACTAATAATTTGGGAATTAAAAAATATAATTTAATGATTTTTAAATATATATTTTTTGTAATGAAATAGATTCATCAACCTAAATTATAAATCTTGATTTTTAGTTTTGGGGAATTATTTTTGTATATTTAGACCTTTGCATAAAGAACGTCATTAAAACAGCTGAAACCCAAAAATTTTGTTGAAAATGTATTTAAAATTAGGCCATCAAAGACGAGTAGATGAGTTTCTTTCTTCATTGAAACAGATGTGGTGAAATTTAACATTACATCATTTGCACAACAACGGATTCTCTGCATTGAATGGATGCCATTAGTTCAGACAGTTGAAAAGATGCATGCTTGTAAGAAACAAATCTATTATTAAGGAATTTTAACTTAAAACTTTAACTGCTGTCCAAAATACGAATCCATAATCCATAATAACGCTCCCTCTCCAGTGAAAAAGTCCAAACCATGTTGTCCTCTTACATCAAAATTCACCGACGACATATTTGTTTAGAACTGTTTTGGCTTATAAACCATGCTTGGTCTGTGCATATTTCTCTCCTGATTCAGATGAGACATCTTTTCACTGGAGAAAGCAACATTAGAAAGCAATACAGAAGCAATCGTTTGAAGTTAAAATGTCTTAATGATGAATTTGTTTCTTACACACATGCACACAGTTACACACTTACACACAGTTGTTTGAACTCTTATTCTGATGGCACCCATTCACTGCAGCTTTTACAATTATGCTCTGACAAAAAACAAAACAAAACAAAACAAAAAACTCATCTACATCTTGGATGGCCTGAGGGTGAGTACATTTTTAGCAAATTTTCATTTTGGGGTGAACTATTCCTTTAAGGCTTTAAAAATCAAAAACTCCCCAGGCAAATAAACAAACTGCAGAACTCTACTGACTCTAGTCAATAATCCGTAGGTGCATATTTGATCCTCACATATCAGCAAGGGCCCAGCAGCAGAGAAGTGACTCATTCTGAATGGCAGCACATGACTCACCAGTACAAGTGTTCCTCCACCATGGTGGTGATGGCCCGTGCTACCGCCTGCTCCTGTGCGCTCAGACCCTTGTTTAGGTTCACACCAAGTTTCTCCTCCAGAAATTCAATTATAAATTCAGTTCCGCACACCTGCTCGTAATTATACTCGATCCAAGGCATCTTGCCCTGGGAAGAGAGGCTTCCATCAAAGTAATTCTGCAAAAAAGGAAGCATATTGATGGTGAAAAGATGTCAATCATAAATTTTAATTTAGCAATTTATAATAATAATAAGTATTATTATTAATATAAAAAACACTACTCCTTATTTTGGAGCATCTGGATATGAACTGAAAAAACATAATCCTATTTTCTAAGGGCTTTCATGAATTTCATTGACATTTCAACAGCAGATGGTGTGACTTCCAATAACTGCATGTAACCACTGATCAAAGGAAATGGACTCCAAAATCCAAGATGCTCCATTATGCATACTTGATAGGGCAGATCAACCATGCGCAGATAGGTCTCCATTTTCAGGCAGAAAGGTGAAAGGCTTGGCACCCCGTTTTTTGGCCTGGAGAACTGGTGAAGGATGATGGCGTCTTTAGAATCCAACTGTTGTTCTTTCCTGTAAGGAGGAGATCAACCATAGATTACAAAATCAGACAATCTATTCGAGATTTCAATAATGAACAGATATATAAAAGGTCACTCAAAATACTGATGGTTAAATATCAGTCAGACATATGGAACAAAACTTTGTATTTGTATTTAGTTGGCATGCATTTTATCTTTGGGAGAATCCATCACCCTGGCATTGAAATGCATCTTGCTTTACCAGTTGAAGTACAGAAAGAAAATGTTTTACAGGAACATAATTTAGCTTTTAAAAGCAGCTATTTAGCCCCCAAAATCATGTGGAGTGCATCGGAAAAGGTCTTATACTATAATTATGAGGAAACAGCAGGATGTGTGTGGGAGGACACAGACAGGTCTTATTTCACAAGCAGAGACTACAAGTCCAAGCCTGAGCTTTCAAAACAACACAGCTTAGTCCTATTCTGATCACACACAATTTCAAAAATGCATTCTTTTAACTCAACACATATTCTAAAAATGTGATTTGTATAACCATACTATCTCTATCATGTGGCCTGTTGAATATTACTCTGAATCAGGGTATTTTGTGGGGGAAGGGAAAAAATTATTCAGATTTGCTGAAATCCCTTCAATATAGATCAGAAAGATTAGCACAGATTCTGAGGGGTAACAGAACAAATCCGTCCACATTTAGCCATCATTAATAAAAAGCAATCATGATTTCTACACTCAAAGCACCAATAACAAATACAGATATTCAAATAATAAACAGTGTTTAGTAGTAAAGTGTTTATTAGAACCTGTCAGGGCAAGGTTAACATGATACACAACAATAGAAATTACAGTAACACTTATAACTTAAAGACTTTATGTAAAGTGCATTATAAAAGTATTCATAATGTACTGTATGTCATAATGTATTATAATATTTGAAGATTCCTTTTATATTGTTTTTTTTAAATTGGTTGTTTATCATGTTTTAATGCATTATACTTTCTAAAATATTAGAAAACATAACATATTAGAAAGTAAAATACATACATGTAAACAATGTTTAGAAAGCATAATGCATCAAAACATATGAGAAACAGGCAATTTAAGATGTAACAAGGTATCTGCAAATTTATTTAATGCATTTTAACTTAAGTTACGAAAACATATAATGCATTACAACATACATTATGAATACCTTTATAATGCATTATACAAGTGTTACAGAATTTTTCCTTTGCATAATGAATACATAACACAACTTCAGAATATTACACCTGTGGCTTTGTAATTAACCATGATGGTAAAGTTAAGATACTCGTGACAAAATTAAGATCACAAAAAGTTTCCATGTATGTATGTACAGTGGTGTGAAAAAGTGTTGGCCCCTTCCTGATTTTTTATTTTTTTGCATGTTTGCCACACTTTAATGTTTCAGATCATCAAACAAATTTAAATATTAATCAAAGATAACACAAGTAAACACAACATGCAGTTTTTAAATGAAGGGTTTTTTATGAAGGAAAACAAAATCCAAACCCACATGGCCCTGTGTGAAAAAGTGTTTGCCCCCCACCCACTGTTAAAACATAACTGTGGTTCATCACACCTGAGTTCAGTTTCTCTAGCCACACTCAGGCCTGATTACTGCCACACCTGTTCGCAATCAAGAAATCACTTAAATAGGACCTGCCTGACAAAGTGAAGTAGACCAAAAGATCCTCAAAAGCTACACATCATGTTGAGATCCAAAGAAATTCAGGAACAAATGAGAAAGAAAGTAATTGAGATCTATCAGTCTGGAAAAGGTTATACAGCCATTTCTAAAGCTTTGGGACTCCAGCGAACCACAGTGAGAGCCATTATCCACAAATGGCGAAAACATGGAACAGTGGTGAACCTTCCCAGGAGTGGCCGGCCGACCAAAATTACCCCAAGAGCGCAGCGACGACTCATCCAAGAGGTCACAAAAGACCCCACAACAACATCTAAAGAACTGCAGGCCTCACTTGCCTCAGTTAAGGTCAGTGTTCATGACTCCACCATAAGAAAGAGACTGGGCAAAAATGGCCTGCATGGCAGAGTTCCAAGACCAAAACCGCTGCTGAGCAAAAAGAACATAAAAGCTCGTCTCAGTTTTGCCAGAAAACATCTTGATGATCCCCAAGACTTTTGGGAAAATACTCTGTCGACTGACGAGACAAAAGTTGAACTTTTTGGAAGGTGTGTGTCCCATTACATCTGGCGTAAAAGTAACACAGCATTTCAGAAAAAGAACATCATACCAACAGTAAAATATGGTGGTGGTAGTGTGATGGTCTGGGGCTGTTTTGCTGCTTCAGGACCTGGAAGACTTGCTGTGATAAATGGAACCATGAATTCTGCTGTCTACCAAAAAATCCTGAAGGACAATGTCCGGCCATCTGTTCATGACCTCAAGCTGAAGTGAACTTGTGTTCTGCAGCAGGACAATGATCCAAAACACACCAGCAAATCCACCTCTGAATGGCTGAAGAAAAACAAAATGAAGACTTTGGAGTGGCCTAGTCAAAGTCCTGACCTGAATCCTATTGAGATGCTGTGGCATGACCTTAAAAATGCGGTTCATGCTCGAAAACCCTCCAATGTGGCTGAATTACAACAATTCTGCCAAGATGAGTGGGCCAAAATTCCTCCACAGTGCTGTAACAGACTCATTGCAAGTTATCACAAACGCTTGATGGCAGTTGTTGCTGCTAAGGGTGGCCCAACCAGTTATTAGATTTAGGGGGCAAGCACTTTTTCACACAGGGCCATGTGGGTTTGGATTTTGTTTTCCCTTCATAATAAAAAACTTCATTCAAAAAGTGCATGTTGTGCTTACTTGTGTTATCTTTGATTAATATTTAAATTTGTTTGATGATCTGAAACATTAAAATTAAAAAAATCAGGAAGGGGGCCAACACTTTTTCACACCACTGTATTTATTTGTTTGTTTGTTTGGGTGGGTGCTATGTAATTTGAGAGTTAACAGACTGTGAAAAGTTTATTATCCAGAATAAAACAATTAAATCTGGAACTATTTTCCAAATTAATATAAAAAGGCCATTCAGATCTATAAGGATGTCACTCACCTTCTCAGATATGCATTTCAGATGCTTCCATGTGGCTCTAAAATGAACATTCTGATGCCATAACGATGTCTATTTATGTCTTTTTACACCAAAATCAAATCTATATTCAATGACAAACTGAATAAAGTGTAACGCATCAGTATGATCCGAATGCTGCAGAGCTCCATACTCAAACATGACGCTGTCCACTGCCTGTGGTGCTGAAATCCTTCAGTCAAGTATGAGGATCAGACCGTCTGTTTCCACATTAAAACAGGCTACAGCTCAAAACAATTACTAAAACGGAAGTGATTTAGTACTTTCGACAGCAATACAGCCCCCCTTGAATTTTTATTAGGTAATGGCCTGCAGATGAGCCAAGAAAGGTCGCTTGTACAACACTACTCAAGGACATCGTGATCTAGCGAAGTAAACAGTCAAGATCACGTGCCGCATAATAGGACAGAAAACGAATTCATCAAGGTACTTTTGTTCAGCGCGAATGTAAACAAGGGCGTCTGGGTATTGATGACAGGGCGTTTTCATATGTTCCCGTGCGGCCAAACACCGCATGTGCATGTCACTTTGAAAACATGACTTTATGCAGCCCAGCGGACACGCGATCTCAAGAAAAACACGAGAACCTCACTGGCATTGACCAATATTTACATCTTTCCCTAGAGAGGTTCAAATGTATAAGGCATGTGTTGTGAAAAATTGTAAACAACAACAGTAGGTCATTTCAAATATCATTTGACATCAGCACAGACAGCAGGCCACAGCACTGACCTGATGGAGAGCAGCTCGTGCAGCAGATACGCAGCCGCAGCCAGCAGGGCACCTCCGGTGATGTAAAGCGTCTTCCTCCACCAGGAATCCGATACCAATCCCGACATGATCCCGCCGAAATCCTGCACAGGGACGGCTACTATGTACCCATAAAATAAGTGAAGCTCATCAGAGCCACACAACCCGAGGGACGGGCTCTGATTCCGGCCAAGATCAACCACGAACGAGCGGGAGGAGGCGAAACCCGCGACCCAGTACATTCTCTCTCTCCCCCCGCTTCCTCCAACGAATCCTGCGCCACTTCATTTATCCATAAAAACACGGACAAATGTTACATGGTTATGTGTTATGTCGGTCTCGTAAAGCAAAAGAAAAGCATTTTAACGGGATTTGGCTCCCGCGCGCAGCTCCGCATCCTCCTTTGTTGCTGTGCTGGAGCTGAGTGACGTCACGACGCATCACACAGGGAAGCTAGGCAAATAAAACACATTCAGGTTTTTATTAAACTACAGACACAGACCTAAACAATTTTTTTTTTGTTATCAACATTTTTTTCACACATAACACAACATAGCATCCAAAATATAACAAAACAAAACAAAACAACAGACACATACTCAACATCTCAAGGTCCAATCAAAAGGGAGGGAGAGAGGGAAGGACAATATACCTAAACATAATTTGAAGGACATCGTGGTTTGCAGTGATTAATAGCGTCCGTTTCTTTTTTCTTCATTGGTGTATATCACGATAAAATACTGATAGATATACAGTATATTAGTGCAGTATAATATATGGGCTATATTCGTGTGTGTGTGTGTGTGTGTGTGTGTGTGTGTGTATATATAGTTCAGATGCAAAAGCCTCAAAGTGCTGCCTGAAATTTCTAAAATTAGCATTTTTCTCAAGCTCCTATGTTTATGTTCAGATAGGAACCTATGAATTATTCAACTAGGAGCCTGAGATAAACGCTCACTTTAGAAGAAAATTTCAAACAGCACTTTTGCATCTGAACTAATATAATTATAAAATGTTAGTTCACACACCTCATTACACATATGTGTGTGTGTGTTGCTGAATTATTTCCATTAATTTACCCATAAATTACATTATGCATGCAAATACATTATGAATATCTATCTATCTGTCTGTCTGTCTGTCTGTCTGTCTGACTATATTAGTGCTGGTCAACTGTCTGATAAATGACTGAATGTAAATTTTGTTATGTTGCTGCCTTATGTTAAACTGCTTTAAATTACTTTTTTTTCCCCACATCAATCTACACTCCATACACCATAATGACAAATTCAATTGAATGGGTATGATTTGGAAAGGCACACACGTCTTCATAAAAGGTCTAACAGCTGAAAATGCTCAGAGCAAAAACCAGAGCCCTGAGGTCAAAAGAACTGCATGTAGAGTTCAGAAACAGGTTTGCGTCGAGCCACACATCTGGGGAAGAGTTCTGAAAAGATTCTGCTGCATTGAAGGGTCACAGAATCATGTAGTTTCTGTTAATCTTAATGGAAGAAGTTTGAAACAACCAGGACTCTTCCTAGAGCTGGACATCTGTTCAAACTGAGGACTGCAACTGATGGAGAAGGGCTTTGTCTAGACTGGTGACCAAGAACCTGATGGTCACTCTAGTTGAGCTCCATGATCATATGTGGAGATAGGAGAAGCCTACAGAAGGACAAACATCACTGCAACACTCCACCGATCTGGGCTTTAAGGCGGTGTGGCCAAACTCAATCCTCTCCTCAGTGAAGACACATTAAAACACTTGGAATTTGCAAAAAAAAAACAAAAAACGTAAAGGACCCTCAGACTCTGAGAAACGAGATTCTCTGGTCTGATGAGCCTCAATTCTAAGCATCACATTTGAAGGAAACCAGCTCTGCTCATTACCTGCAGAGTACATCCCAAAAGTAAAGTGGTAGCAGCCTCATGCTGTGCTGTCAGCGGCAGTGCAGCATCAGAGTAGAAGAAAAGCTTAATGCACCAAAATATTGAGATAGCCTTAATGAAAACCTAGTCCAGAGCATTCAGAACCTCAGACGGGCAGAAGGTTCACCTTCCAACAGGACAATGACCCTAAACACACAGCAAGAGTCAATTATAGACAACTCTGTGAATGTCCTTGAGTGGCCCAGCCACAGCCTGGGATTGAACCCAATCAAATATTTCTGGAGAAACCTGAAAATGTGCATCTGCCCCATCCAACCTGACAGAGCTTGAGAGGTGAAGAGGCGAGGAGAAGAATGGCAGATAATTGCCAAATGCTGATGAGCAAAGCTTGTCACATCATACCCAAAAAGACTTGAGGCTGTAAAGGTGCTTCTGCTAAGTACTGAGTTAACGGTATGAATACTTATGCAATGTGCTTATTTCAGTTTTTTTATTTTTAATAAATTTACAAAGTTGTGACAATTCTGTTTTTATTTGTCATTGTGGTGTATGGAGTGTAGGCTGATGTAAAAAAAAAAGTAATTCAAAGGAGTTTAACATAAGGCTAAACATAACAAAACATGAAAAAAATGAAGGGGTATGAATATTTTTATAGGCACTATATATAATGTATTTGCATGCATAACTTACAATAATAAAAAAATTAACAAAAATTCAAAAATGTTCTGAAAAATCTGGATAAAATAATACATGGAAATAGTTGTCCATTTATAATAAATACATCTCTAAGGATGTTCTTGAAATACAGTATTTTTCAGGCTGAATAAAACACCCTCTCAATGACAACACGAATGTTTTCATTTTATTAAGTACCAAGTCACAAATCATTATGTAATTCACTTTTTCTGTTTGACCTCAAACACGAATCAACCAAAGAGCAACACCACAAAACAAGCAAGTAAATGGCTGTTAAAATATATCAAAGAATCTTTGAAATGGCATGTGGCATGTGGATCAAAAGTGCTTCAATCTCAAATTCTCATCTTAACAAGAGCTTTACAAAAGATGTTCTGCGAATCATGCCTCTGATACAAAATGTTTTATCAAGGAACACAATGTAAAGAATGATTATTACTGGTTCAGCAACTCTTCACTATGCAACATATTTTGAGATCTTGAGTGTGGGTTATTTATCTATTCTCGAGCAGGTGAAGTCTGTTTGATAGCATTTCCACATTATAATAGCTCAGCTGTAACTTGTGGCTCGACCTGGTTCATCCAGATTCTCACTCTCAGCCCAGACCCGGTCAGGCTGGGGTTCTTCTTTGCGTTTGATTGCATGCAACGCATAGTTGATGGCCGTGCTCTGCTGCCAGCTCCATGCTCCTGTGAGAGGATTGTACATCATGCCTCTGATAGCCTCCACGTAGAAACCAACTGGAATACAGTGAGACAGAAAGATGGTAAAAGCAAGTAACAAATTCTGCTGTACAATAAACACTGTAGCAGTTGAAAAATAGATCATATTGAACCATTAAGTAACATATACCAGGCTTTTCCAACAGTAGCTATTATTTAAACAGCAAAGGAGATCCGTGATAGAAAAGTGGAGGGGTAATACCCAAACTGATCAATGAATGATAGCGAAAGAGAAATGGAAGACAGAGGCGACACTCACAAGACTCCAGAAGTCGTTCTAGATCCTCTGGACTGATGAACTTCTCCCAGTCATGAGTTCCACTCGGGACAATCCTTAACAGCTGCTCCGCTGCCACAATCCCAAAAACGTAGGACAAGTTGGTTTTGTTAAGAGTGGTGATGAAAAGAGAGCCACCGGGCTGAAAAAAATGCATAATACATTACATACAAATATTAATTATGTTATACATTAATACTTTGTTTTATTTTAACATTTTATAGTTTAATAGAATTTTATTTACACTATAATAGGGATATGACATAAATTGTATGTAAAAAGATCCTTTAAGTGTTCCCTCTTTGAATTAAATAAATACATTTTATTATATTTAAAATAAAATATCAAGATCTTAAAAATGCATATAATAAATATCAATATTTAACATATATATTTTCTTATTGTGAGATACATTTTAATATAATTTTATATTTATTTATATAGTTAAATTATTTTGTGATTTTTATCAAGTCAAAATAACAAACCATCTAAAATGAAACTGAAGAGAAAAGAAAAGAAAGCAAAACAGAAACTGACTGATGAAAGTGCCTGGATATCACAGCATTAGGAAAGATTATGGGGATTTGGAGTAACTCTTCTTGTCCTCTTGACACACTGACCCAGGAGATTAAATCAGTTCACTTTGCTGGGAATCCCAATGTTACTTTTGTGCTATTGTCATGTTTCAGATGTCAGTGATGTTGTGACACACCTTCAACACCTGCTGGCAACAGCTGGCAAAGGCCTCCAGGTCAGCCAGATGTTCCACCACCTCAGATGCCCAGATGTTCTCTACTCAGCGACCTCAGATGCAGGCACTGATAAAGTAAATCAGGATCATAGGAGGAGTGCAGCATGAAATCCCTCTACCTCCTCCTCAGCGAGGTCCTCCAGGGTGCACGTCGTAAATCAGGATCATAGGAGGAGTCCTCCGCACAACCTCCCTACGTCGGCTGCTGAGAAAGGTTAGTGCTACTTTGTTTTTTGATGCTCATGTTTGACAGCATCCACAGCAGTGTTAGTTATTGTTAACTTTAACTAAAATTGCTACATATTGAAATAAAACTGACAAAATAAATATTAATATTTGATGAAAAACAAACTAGAAATGTTGCCCTTGCAAATGTACTGAAATACATTTCATTTATGTACTGAAATGACTAAAATAAACATTTAAGTTAAACAGAAATATTTAAATAATAATAAAATGACAAAGTAAACACTATAATACCATAAAAAATATTAAAATAACACTAACCCACAGGAGTTAGTAATACTAGCAATTTTTCATTGCCGATTTTGGATTTGTATGGTAAACATATTTTAATGGAAAAGAAAATTGGATGTAAAACTTCTTTAGGTGTAAAAACACAGTAGCACACAACAACAACAACAAAACTGCACATCGCCCTCTGCTGGTCATTCAGGGCAGAAATTCAGAAATAGGGCTGCAGTAACCAGTCAATTGTCTGTAGCACTGATGTGCCCTAAAGGGGATCTTCCGACAGAAGCTTTTGCATGACAGGACACTCAAGAGACATCATGCTCACCAAAACACAACAATGACACATCAGGCAAAGAGACAGCCTGGAGAAAGTGTGTTTATCTCAGTGGAGGAAATCACTGGGCGTGAAGCTGTCTGTTTTAATCGTGTAGTTCAGTTGGTAGGTTTTCAGTTATCATTTGTGGCCAGCTAAAAATAATCATGCATGTTATAAACATAACAAACATGAGACCAGCTTTATACTGCTACCACACCCAGACCAGATCTCAAATAACAAAATTATACAGTAAACTGAAAAACTGTACTTGGACTAACTAGTGCAACTAGCTCAATATTATCCGTAGTAATTTTTATAATTAACACTAGTTACCTCGCTCAGCACACCTCCACCACAGCCGACGTCCAGGATTCTGAGTCCAGCCAGAGGTTTGCCCAACTGCAGCACGCCGTGCACATTCAACAAATTATCCCTGAAAATGGGGTCAAAGGTCACAAAATGAGGTTAAGAAGGCATTAGGCTAGAAATCATGTCACCTCTGGTCATGCAGAATTTTGAAACCATGTACATCAGACTGACGTGAAACAGAAAATCCAAAGCTAATCACAGAATGCAATTCCACAATGCGTTTCCTGAGTCACAAACACATCTTACTGCTAGTCCCTCTGGCTAGACACATGTCTCTGACATCCTGAAGCCATCGTACATCCTCACTGCTCATCTCGCTGGACCTAAGGGCAACATCCTCACGATCTTCCCCAAAAGCCTGGACAGACCGTGCAGACCAAAGCAGCCCGAGGTGCTCACTGCCAGTCCTGTTAACTCAGCCCATCTTTGCCAACAAACCCCAACGTCTTAAGGAATTCCCTGCCTGATCTCTAAAAAAACACACATTCCTCAAGTACAACGTAATAACCAGCAACAGCACAGAGGTCCCTCATTTAAACAAGCCCCCGGGGTACCGCCATATACGCTGTACACTACAACTGATCCCGTGTTCATGGAAGGGAAAGAAATTGTGCACAGGATGATTCCAGGAGGCGAGGGGAAAGGCTTACAATGACAATCACAATATCCATCCTGACCTTCTTGGAAACAGCTGCCGAGAGAAGAATCGCAGACATGCTGCATAAACTCTAGCCGCTGTCCTCACCCTTTCATCCTAATTGCCATTACCTGGACATGGGCAGATGCTTCTGTTTTCTATCTCTGGATATGCTAGTACTATCGATAGAACAGCCTGACTTGGATTAACAGAAATGATTCAGATAAGATTATCATCATCAAGACATTTAAAGAAATTAATACATGTATTCAAGGAAGGATGCATTAAATTGATCAAAAGCCTGTTTCAAATAAATGCTGTTCTTTTGAACTTTCTATTTATGAAAGAATCCTGGGGAAAAATATGGATCAAAATTCAGCTTTGCAACCACAGGAATAAGTTAGACTAATACAGAAAATTTCAATTGTAATAATATTTCACAACTTTATTTCATTTTCCCAATGTATTTTGAGCAATTAAATGCAGCTTTACTGAGTATAACCTCTTAAAAGACATTTTAAAAATATTACCGACCCCAAACATTAAATTTAAGTTGTAGGTGTGACATGCCATACTCCATATAACACTATTCTAAGCAAGGGATGCACCAATATAAAAAATCTAGCCAGAAAAATTACTACATTATAGACAAAATTCATTACAACAGATCATTACAACTTTGCCTTTTTTTCTCAGAACTGTGAGACATAAACTCACAATTGCCAGTTATAAAGGCAGAATTGCAAGATATAAACTCGAAGTTGTGAGTTATAAAGTCAGTATTGCGTTTACATTTGCAAGTTTAAATCTCACAATTGGAGAAAAAAAAAAGAAATTGTCAGAAAAGTCAGAATTGCACGATGTAAACTCACAATTGCTAGAAAAAAGTCAGAATTGTGAGATAAAAAGGTCGCACCACTTTACCTAAATTCATTACTTCAGACTGATGTGCTTCTAGAAGCTTGCGTTCTGCGAGTGAACGTCACTTTATTGTTCATCCCAAAGAGGCACAAAATCACTTTCACAGACTTTTTCATTAAATGTTCCCTCCTGATGGAATAACCTTCCCATCTCAATCCCAGCAGCTGAGTCCTTAACCATCTTCAAGAATCACCTAAAAACACATCTCTTCCATCTTTATTTGACCCTCTAACTCTAGCACTCTCTATTCTAATTCTATTCTTAAAAAAAAAAAAAAAACTAACACTAGCTTCTCTAATCTTTATTTTTATATAATAATACAAAATAAAAAAACCTTGCTATGTGTACTGTGTTAAGCTAACTGAAACTGGTTATAGCACTTGCATATTGATTTTTTGTTGATTTTGATTGCTTCCATTGTCCTCATTTGTAAGTCGCTTTGGATAAAAGTGTCTGCTAAATGACTAAATGTAAATGTATTACATTTTTAGAGATTAAGCATTAGAAGACAGAAAATGCCAGCTAAATGTCAAAATAAAAGGGAATGAAAATGCACAGTTAAATTTGTAATATCATCCAATATCAACAAATCAAATATTGGCCAAAAACTGATATTAACATCCCCAATTAAAACAGTATAGTTGTTCATTCATAATTTTTTTAAATTAAGCTATTATGCATACAACACTTGGCATCACATTTACTAGCAGTACTTTTAAACATTAATGGGTCACATGGAAAATAAGACCATTTAAAATTATCTGGTAAAACCAAAAAGGTGCAGAAAAACGGAGATCAGATCTTCGCTTAAAAATTTATATGAATGTATAAGGTAAACATTCTAATAACCTAAAATTTTACTTGTTAAAAAAATAATATAGTGATACCATGGCACTTTTGTCGTTAGATGTACACACCGTATGAAAGGCACTCTCAGGTCATTCATGGAGTGCAGGGCTGCAAACTCTCCCTGTAAATCCCACCACTTGCTCGCCATGGCCTGAAACTTCCGCACCTCGGCGGGGTCGAGAGTAGTCTGGGAAACCGGGCGGACATTTAGACGGGTCAATCTGCGGGAGAGGTCGTTATGATTCTCTGCTAAACAAAAACCCAGTACCCAGGAACGAGTAAACCGGAAACATAACAATAAAAACATGTATTTAATTGCATGCACTCTTGTTAGGTTGATAAATCAGTCTCACCCGTTCGACAGCTGATTCTTCTGTCTGTGATGCAGACACACCGTCCAGCTGCACAGAGACCGCACTGCTTTCACTCTGGAGGACACGCTTCGGGTTAACGGGCATTTAAACGCAGATTCTGCCAACAGCCCAAAAGTTAATCGTGCTAATTTCTTGGAGTACATAATTACATTTTACTGCGTCACATGTATCTTAAATCTTCACTGACTTCAGTCAGTAAATCCAATGTGACCGTGGCGTGCTCGCAGAACTTGTGACCGAGCAGAAACTCAGCATGAATCAAACGTTCCTATCCTATATAACAGTATGACAAATATGTTGACTTTTTTCAACTGATTAACTTTTAAAACGATTAATAAGCTGAAAAGGGGAATACGTTTTTTAATTAAATCAGAAATCTGCAACCACAACAGTGTGTTCTTGTCCTCAAAACCACCTAACATTCCGTTAATGTAAATGTGGCTCATACGAGTCTAAGTTTCAAAGTGGAGTTAATTTAATAAAACTGTAAAATTATACTCATGTCATTTCAAACCTGTATTACTTTATTTCTACTGTGAAGAATAATTCAGTTCATAAAACAAGTCTTAATATGTTCAAATCAGACTGATAGCTCACACCATCAGGGAATAATTTAATGTGAAAGGCACCGCATAGTTTCAGTATAGTAATAATACAATATAGTATAGTAGTTATATAATGCAAGATGTCTTTACTGTGCTCTTTTGGTCATTGTGGAGTTTGACATCCATGTCCCCATTCACTTTCATTATATTGAAAATAGTGGATAGATATTCCTCATGTTTCATGGACCATGAGAGTATGTGATCAAAATTGTCATTTTTGTGTAAAGACAACTCTTAATGTGGTTTTAAAAAGCTAAATCTATTATAAATATGCCCATAATTTATTTTTTCCCCCTTGTCTTCACTCAGACATTTCAAGCAGCAAGCTTTAAAAACAAAATAAGAGGCAGGCCATGTCAGACAGAAAGAATCATTCTTGTTTTATTGGACAATTTACATGAAACGAGAATTTATTTCCTCTGGTGTTAAGTTTTAAAATGTTACAGTTTCAAGGTTCTATTGACTACTTGAACGCTTAGTCTTGCATAATACAAGGCAAAAAAAGAAACTATCATTCAAAATCTCCTGTTTTGAAGACAACACTTAAAAATACCATATATTTACAAAATGAGGGGAGTGAGGGGGTTTGGAGTGGAGAGTTCACCTACAACGTTGCCTCGATAATGAGACAAGCCTGTTTAACTCGTGGAATTTTAAAAGAAGTGCACAGATCAGAGGCAGAACGCCCCTCAACGCTTGCGGCGGCTGGGAGACGTTGACCTGCAAGAGAAGCAATGGACAGACTATTAGTGCAATCACAAGTACAGATCACATCCAGAACTTCATACACACACCTTAAACAGCTGTTGGATCAACACTGAATGAGAAAAGGGGGAAATGACATCAATCTCAGTAGCACTTAGGAAGCACAGTCCAACCTTTTGTGCACAATTCAGCTATTACATTCTCAACATTATGTGACTGCAAATTTAAATTTAACACGTTCATTTAAAATCAACTTCAGGATAATTTGGATTGCAACAGCTGTGATATTCTAAATACTATTGATCATTCACACACAAACAATTAAAACAGTTCAACAATAAAAAAGTAGAAAGAAAATGAATACTACCTTGATCGTGACTTAGACTTGTGTTTGCGGCTTGCCTTCTTACCAGACTTGTGAGACCTTTCCGTTGACCTTGATCGACTACGTTTTGATTTCTTAGACTTTTTCTCTTTGCTAACCTCAGGGGAAGGGGACCTGCTCCTGCTGGACTCTGAATCAGAGTACTTCTTGCTAGCTTTGGCGGAGCCTTTTTTGCTAGATTTACTGTCTTGCCGGGAAAACCTCTCACTGTGAGAGTCGCTCTCCTTTTTCCGCCTCGATTTGGCATCGTCTTCCTCGTCCCTAACTGAACTGCCCTCTTTTTCCTTGCCCTTCTGTTTGTCTTTCTTTTTATCTAAATCTCTCTCTTTCTTCTTCTTATCCTTTTCATGGCTCCGACTCCTCTCTTTCCTCCTGTCTCTCTCCCTGTCCTTGCTGGAGGCCTTCTGTTTCCTCCTGCTGCGGCTCGTACTGCGACTTCGGCTGCGCCTACTGCGCCGCCTCTCTCTGCTGTGGCTGCGACTGCCCTTGGACCTGCTCCTGCGGCCCCTGCGCTGCCCTGAATGGCTGCGCTTCCTGTGACGAGAGGAACGGTCGGTGCTGCGGGCACGGCTGCTACGCCTTCTGTCTCTGGCCTTGTCGCGCTCCGACTGATGTCTGCGAGAGCTACGACTTCGGCTGCGCCTGCGAGTCCCACGAGAGGCGGAGCGGCTGCGTCTCCTTTTCCTTCTGGGAGACGAAGAGCGGGAGGAGCTACGAGAGGAGGCTGAGGATGAGGAGGATGAAGAGGACCGGCTGCTGGAAGAGCTGGATGTGGAGGTGCGGCTATGTCGCTCAGTTGGTGAGGGGCTGGCACTTCCTCCGTTACGCCCTGTGTGCTCTTTGCTCGCCCGCCTGACCTCACTGACCTCAGGCTCACTACGTGACCTGCGTCGCTCTAATGTGGGCTCCGCCTCCCTTTCCCTAACTTCCTGTTTGTGTTTAGACTCTGTCTGCTCCTCATAACCTGCCCTCTCTCTGCTTACTCTGTCCGATGCCAAATCCTCTGAAAACACACAAAGAAAAATTACTGTACAAACATTTTACAATAAGGTTGAATAAAATGTTTGAATATATATTTCTTTTAAAAAAAAAACATTATAGCACTTAAATAGTATAAATATTTTTTAAATCAAAATTGTTATTAAAAAATTACCATAGCTGTTGAAGCCTAAAGCCCCGTTCACACCAAGTACGATAACTATAAAGATAACGATAAAGATACAGTTCTAAAAATCATTCTCAATATTAAAGAATAGCAAAGTCCACACCACAACTATAATGATAAAGGCACAGAGAAACAAACAATACCATTGGAATCACTTTCAGAACGATTATTTCCAGCTGATGAATGATAAAAATATTGACAGCCAATCAGAATCCATCCTGCTATAACGAGCACGAGAATTTAAAGCAGCAGATGAGAGCGCGCTAAGAATAAACAGACGATATCGTTCACTGGTGTGGACGCTAATATAGTAATCTTTATAGTTTTCGTTCTTGGTGTGAACGGGGCTTAAAGGGGTGGTTGACTGGTTTTTTTCTAGGCTTGATTGTGTTTATGGGGTGCAGTCTAGCATGTGTTCATGCTTGTTTTTTTTAAAAACGCATTATTTTTCACATAATTTAGCTTTATTCCACACCTCTCTGTCCCTTCTCTGACAAACGCCTCGATTTATTTCCTGGTTTTATGAAGCCCCTCCCTCGATGGGCTGAGATTGGTTAGCTGGCTCAGTGTGTTGTGATTGGCTAAACCGCCTCTAGAGCACATCTAAACGTCCCGCCCCTCTCCTCAGCGGCATGCGCTCCGGTTGAATTGTAAACAGTGGCGTTGTCTATAATGCTTATGAATTTGAGCCCGATTGAGACCCAGAGGATATTAGTGAAGAGGATCGTGCAGAACCTGTGCAAGCACGGCTCTTAATGGTATGTTTGGTTGTTGTTGTCTCATACTTTTAAATACGCTGCTATTTGTAAGTGCTACTGCTTCTGTTAGCTTTTAATATACGGTTTTATCCTGATTAAAGCTTTAATACAGCACAGCAACCGCACGCGTGTCCATTTATAATGCTTCTCATTGCTGTGTGAAAATAAGTCTATAATTGGAACAGTTTGTTGGAGCTTATCTGACGATCTGAATATGAGAGAGAGAGAGAGAGAGAGAGATGCAGAGCAGGGCGACACGAGTAACAGTATTAAGAACCGTTGCTTTAATGATTTTGAAACTTGAGAATCCATTAGAATCGTTAGAAGACAGAATCGCGATTCATATGAATAGATTGTTATGTGCATCCCTAGTGTTCTCTTCCTCTTCTCTAAAGCAGCGCAGCATGGCCTCGCCCCCTTTGCTGCGTGTTCCCGGGGGCGGGGTTTATCTGGGTCTGTGACGTATCAGACCCGGGAAGTAACTCGTTGTAGTCCCTTACCTGTTGTTTTTGTAGGCATTAAACTGCCAGAATTTTAAAAGACGATATCTCCTGTTTGCATTGAACTTTCAGCGCCGCAAGTCTGCAGATATTGTTTATGCTCAAACAGCAACATTACACACTAACTAATGTTAAAAAAGTGAAATCGCAATCAACCACCCCTTTAAACGTGTGTAAAAATTGTTAAAATCACAAAATATTCCTTCCAAAAGTACTTTTTGTAATGTCTATATGATGCTTTTCTCATTTAACACAATGACTTTTACATTTTAAATGACTTAATTTTAAGTATGATTAATTTGATTAATCACCACATTATGTAAAGTAAAAAAAATAAATAAGTGTGTGTACACACACTATATGGGCAAAAGTATTGGGTCGCCCCCTTCTAATGAACAGCTGTAACTACTTTAGTAATTTCCACGAGTACAAATCTTAATGTTAAAGCAATAAGCAAATAATGATATTCTAGGAAATTGTGTGCTTCTAATATTATAGCAACAGTTTGGACAGGACCCTTTTCTATTCTAACATGACAATGCCTCTGTGTATAAGGCAAGGTTCAAAAAGAAAATGATTGATTCAGTCAGTGTGGAAGAACTTGACTGGTCTGCATAAAACCAAGTCCTAATCCCAGTTTAACACCTCTGGTGTGACTGTAAATGCAGATCTTGAGACAAAAACTCATCACCAAACACCAATGACTTGTACATATGGGTACAGTCATTTTAGACACTTCCAAACTGTTGCAACAGAGATGGAAATACAATTTTTAAATACATGAATTATGTTCACATCGTTGTTGCCACAGATTTGGAAGTGCATTTTTCTGTTCTAAAGAAGGGGGTGTCCCAATACTTTTGTCCATATAGTGTATGTACAAGTCATTGGCGTTTGGTGATGAGTTTTTGGCTCAAGGTCTGCATTTACAGTCACACCAGAGGTGTTAAACTGGGATTATATGCTTAAACATTAAGATTTGTACTCATGGAAATTACTAAAGTAGTCAAACCTGTTCATTAGAAGGGGGTGTCCCAATACTTTTGTCCATATCGTGTGCATATGTATACGTATGTGTGTGCACACATACACATATATATATATATATATATATATTTATTATTTTTGCTTGTATATAAATGCATTTATTTTCTGATAAGAACAATTTCTGCTGATAAACTAACTATAAAAAAATAATGCCATTAAAATGTTCACTTTTCTCTAGAAGCACCCACCTTTTACAGTCTGTGCCTCCAGTGCCAGCCTCTCCTGCAGCTGCTGCTGCTCCCTCTCTTTGCGACGGAAGGCGTCCTGTTTCTGGCGAATGCGGTGCAGCAACTCCTCATCATCTGTGTCCGATGAGTCCGACCCCTTTGCGCTTCGCTCCTCATCCTCACTCTCGTCCGAGCCGTACTCACCCAGCCCTCCTGCGGCAACAAAGCCCCTCTCTTATAACGGACAGCAGGAGCATGGCAATCATAGTCGCACGCTAACAGTCCCTCGTTCTCCTCATTTGACTACATAATACTTCACTAAAGCCCACCTCAATAAACGAAGCATGCTTTTTATAATCTGTGTTGCTGGAAGCTAACCATTGAGAAGATCTGGTGCTTGAGCTCTTGAGCTTGTAATAAAGTTCATTAGATTCCCCCAAACCCCCCCGTCGGGTCAAAATGTAAAGACACTTACCGAGACCAGTCAGAGAAGCCAGTGCATTTGACTGTGCCAGCTGTTTTGCAGGAGCTTTGATTCACATCAACAACAGGAACAACATGTTAAAACACATACAGCCACCACTTTCGCATTGGCAAGAGTCTCTAGAGATGAGGGTACACATATGCACTATTCACAAGAGCTGCCTTTGGCAAAATAAAATAAAAATAAAAAAAGATGGAGAGAAGAAAAAGGTTATCACACAAAGTCTGTCAACACACAGGCAAACAGTGGAGGAGGAAAGAACCAGTCTGTACTAATGCAGTGTCACTTTCGTAATGAGAAGCTGTCTGGCAAACAT
Source organism: Schizothorax lantsangensis (assembly GCA_027422415.1). Classification (NCBI taxonomy): domain Eukaryota; kingdom Metazoa; phylum Chordata; class Actinopteri; order Cypriniformes; family Cyprinidae; genus Schizothorax; species Schizothorax lantsangensis. The sequence goes on from CM049850.1 coordinate 24,054,104, forward strand.
AGACGTGAGGAAGTACTTTTGTTTTACAGGAAATAAATCTAGGAACAGATTTGACTGGGAACCATTTTTTAGATTGCATTTAACTGCATCTGTGACCATTTTTATCCTCCCTCTGCGGTTTTCGTCTTCTGTTGCATTAGCAGAGAATGGCCGATGAAGAATTGCACTTTTGCTTATAAAGTATTACCATGATGCATCAGTCAGACAAAAAGGCTTCATATTTATCAGTCAAAACATAACCAAGTCTAATTTCTGTGGAAATGTGGCTCTTCCTCAGAATTAAACTTGAAGGCACAGTTGCACGGACAGAAGGGAACAGGAGCAGACCTTTAGTGGCTTTGCGATGAGTCTCTTTAGCCACTAGGAAGATTTCCTCATTTGTGACTTCAAGGAGGACTTCAGTAAGAAGAGTTTTAGTCATCAGCATCTGTAGGGAGCAAATAGGACCGGTTGAGAAACACAAGTCACAAGTATGGAAAATATATGCCGAGACAAAAGTGTGTGAGAACACACCAACTGAAACTCTTTCTCCTCTTCTGTCATTTCTGGTTCATTTGGGTCTTCTTGAAGAGGAGGAGAACTTCTACCACTAAACTCCAACCTTCTCCCCAATACGCCATCCTCCCCAGCACCATCTTCTTCACCATCCTCATCATCACTGTCCTAAATTAAAGAGAAGTAGATGATTGGACCAGAGACCATACGCTTGTGGATGACATAAGCGCCGAGAAGAATTATTAGTGTTAGTGTGCAACAGCTAACAAGCAATGTAATTAAATTTAAAAGGCTCCATGAAATCAGTTGGAGTTTTGTGGCTCAGTCAATGTCAGTTGATGTCACCCATGTGCTAGATTACGCCTATAAATTGTCAAAAATATATATTTTAGCAGATATACACTACCGTTTAAAAGTTACTAATATACTGATTTGGTGCTCAAACATATATTATCATCAATGTTGAAAACAATTGTGCCGCTTAATATTTTTGTACAAACTCAATTTTTTTTGTTGTTTTTTTATCAATAGGAAGTTCAACAGAACAGCATTTATTTTTATTTTTTTTTGTAACAATGTAAAAGTCTTTACTGTCACTTTTGACCAATTCAATGCAGCCCTTGCGGAGAAAAGGTATTTCTTTAAAAAAAAAAAAGAAAAACCATACTAACCTCAAACTTTTGAACAGTAGTGTACACATTTTAAAATGTTCCAATTAAAATACATCAACACGAGAGAGAACACTGCGCTCATCAAGACATTTCATGGGGTCTTTGAATTAAGATAATTTGTGCATGTCAGCGAACCCTGGGACAACAGTTGCCAAAGTAACCTCAGCAGATTCCGTCGCTGCGCAAACTGATTCTGAAAAAGATGCTTACAAATTTGCTCTTGCGTGGCACCCGAGGCCCATCACCTTCCTCCTCTACCATATCGCTATTTCTTTCATTATTTGCCATTTCAGCACGCTCTTTCTCCATCCTCTCCTTCTCCAACTTTTTCTGCTTCTCACGGTCCATCTTTTCAAGGCCTTCTCGAATCCACACAGGCAAAGTCCTCCGTTTAACAGCATCTAGACCAGGAACCAAGACAATATCACAATGTGATGCTTTTATAACAGTAATTTTTCCTATGCATCTATATTAATCAATATTTATATTCACCAAGAGCAGGCGTCTCTGGTTTAATTCCTATCTGGTTGGGGGATCTGGGCCGTTCTGGTCTGAAGCCAGGGAGCCGGTCTCTTCTGTTCTGTGGTCCTTCGGGCCAATAAGGTGCATGAAAGCCGGTGGAGGGTGGTCCATATGCTGCACCCGTTGGCGCTGCTCCATGCTAACAGAAAACAGGAATAAATGTGACTAAAACTGGGAAGTTAGGAGACTGGGAATAACTTTTAATAACCCAGACTCAAGTAATCGTACCTGATAATCAAACTGATTGACACCAACTGGGCCCAAAGAGTAAGGCTCAGGTTGACCCCCAAACCCATGACTGTTTTGAGGAAAGCCTCCACGGTGTGGGTCTCCAGGAAACTCCAAACTATCTTGACTGTTACTATCTTCCGACGGGTTGACGACATCCATCGGTCCTTGTCCAGGAGGAATCCATGCTTGTTCCGGAGGTGGAGGAGGAGGCTGGCCATGCATTCCCCACTCTATAAACAATCAGCAAATACTGTACTAGTTTACAAACTGTGTAAAACTCTGCAATTAAACAATAAGTTCCACGGCAAACTGACAAATGCATCGGCCCTACATTGGCATGCATCAAATGTAAAAGAATTCATGTATCAACAAAAAAAAAAAAAAAGCATTGCATGCAAAAGGCCTGTTGATTAGTGATGCGTGAAAATGATAATTAAATGACAAAATTAAAGTTTTCATTTGGCTGAAAGCAAAAAAAAAATTTTTTTTAAAGTTTAAATTTGGGTAATTGAACTCAACTGTTCAGGATGTTTTGTTATCAGGCGATTTATTTATTATGGGTAAACTATTCCTTTAACTCTGCTTCAGACATTTGAATGCTCACAGTCAAACTGAAAAATTGGCCTTACCTGGTTGCCAACCTCTGCCAAAATTATGATCGCCGGGAAAGACACCATGGTTATTATGGGCTGGAGGTTCTATGTTCTGTATGTCCTGGCCATTGGGCTGAATCCCCTGCTGGTCAGCAACGCTTCCGGTGGACTCTTTCTGTGCAATCCATGCTTGTGCTAGAGCAGCCCAGTCCACTTGACCTGCAAAAAAACACAAACCTCAAACACTGCACCAAACTGAGCAGTTCAAACAACTGAACTATATGATTAGTATGTGCAAGCTCAATTAGATAAGAACAACGGCCTAACCTGGATCTTGCTGATGTTGAAATGACTGCATCCACTGCTGCTGTGAGCCCAGGGGCCACTGAGGCCAGGGCTGTCCTCCCTGGTCCCACATCTCTCACCGTGTGATTCCTGTGACAGAAGCATTGTGAAATACACATGCAGATGTTTATGAAACAAACATTGTACTTGCACAGCATTAACAATTACTGCAAATATAGCATTTAAGCCTTTTGAACAGCAGTTTCCTTATAAGAACATGAAAAACAAGCCCTGCTTTTTCATCGTCGATCACTACAGCTGTAATATAACCCGCACAGCTGCAGTTCCGGAGACACACAACAGAAATACTGCAAAACCAGTCTAACATAACTTAGTCCATGCATCCTTAAAATGCACGCTGAGTGCTTTATAACGGATTTCTGTGCATTTACCTTTCTGTGTTTCACTGAATATCATGACATGAATTAAGCGTCGTCGTAGAGCTAGCTATGCAAGCGTTAGGCCGCGCGTCTACAATATCAACACTTATTAAAACGGTGTTCTCTAGATTTAAACGCACAAAATGTAGTAGTTCAGCGACCGCCGCAACTGATGCGAATAAGAAGCGCAGGACTCTGAAGTAGTTGGCTGAAGATTTACAGACACGTTGCGATCTCTTACCTCTCCACTTCTCTGATTCTCATCAGTAAAATGGCGATGAAATGATGACCCGGAAACAATGCCAGCAACAATGACCTCACCACACAGGCCCTCTAGTGGAGACTTGCGACGCACGTGAAGATGATATTATAAACACTTTCTGTTCACACTTTTTATTGTTTATTGCTATTATATATATTTATTAAATACATATATAATCATCTAAAATAATCTCAAAATCAGATTTCAATGTAGGAACTTAAAAATCTGAAAGAATAACCAAAATTCGCTGAACCTAGCAAGGAAAAAATATTAGCCTAATAAATAGCCTGTTAAAAAATATTGTAAAATTGTATGCATGTTTGTTTTACATATACAAAATCTGCATATTATCAGGTCTATGATAGAATGAATCTAATTCAATGCTTCTTAACCTTTTGACAGCAGGGTCATGGTACGTCTGTAATGACAAAGCTGTTTGTTTTCAAACTTTTGCATTTACAGAAATAAGAAGTGGCAATGTATTAGGCCTAATATATATAAAAATATATATATATAACTTATTACGAATTTAAATGATTTTTCTTGTTCATGATTATGGATTTGTTTTGTTTTTCCCCACTCACTAATGGCAATTTTTCAGCAATTTACACCCAATAAAATGTTTTTGAGCTTAACATAACTAGAAAAAAATATATATTATAAAAATTACCATGTCTTTTTAAGACTCATCAAATAAAAATAAAAAATTGACAGTATTTGGGGGAACACATTAAAATAAGAAATACTATATCAGCTTACGTGTAAGTTTCATGAACTATGGTTGAACATCTTATTTTTTGTGATAATCCAAAAACCTATGAAAAAATCCTATTGGCTTTTTGTTAAGGAACCAGTGATGCTACCAGCCGATCGGCCTACAAAGTGACGTCATACTCCCCCCCCCTTCTATTGTTTGTTTGTTTGTTTGTTTGTAAAAAATCAAAAAAAAATCCAGTGGGTCCCAGCCCCCGACTGACAACCACTGTTCAGAATTTTTTTTTTTTTTTTTTTTTTAAACAACTGATAATGATTATTAGCTTAAAAGTTATTTTAAGTATTAATAAGTATAATATCAACTCAGCAACCATGACTTAGAAATAGAGAAAGGAATACATAAAAAATCCTGGATACCGAGAGAACAACAATTATGTAAACACTGCAACTTAAATCAAATAGAGGTTGAGAAACACTTCATTCTTGTCTGCTCCAAATACACCACAAGGCAAAAAATCTTTCTACAATTTGAAGTAGTGAATTGTTCATTTTTTTTCTCTGGATGACTCGGTGAAAGAGAGAGGGAGGGAGGGAGGGGGGGGGGGGAGAGATATTATTACACAAGCAGTTTTAGGGCTTGTATTAATTTAAAAAACATATGGAATTGTCTTACCACTGGACCGTTTAAATGAACATGAACATCTTAAATTCACCAGTTCTCATGAAAATGAACATACTAGACATTGTTATAAGAATGTAACGTAAACTTTTCTTTTAGGTTCTCCACTTGTTTTGTTTGAATTAGTCTCAAAGACTAGAGTGCTGTGGTATTTACTGACACACCACATTGTATTTGTTTCAGTGAGCAATTCAATACTACACTGTGACTGAAGCTTGTGTGGAATGAAGGAATTTTGAAGACAAACCTTCAACAAACCAAGAATTGTAAAGCACAAAAGAGTTGAATACACCAGACATTCTCCGGCATTTTCAACACATAATAGCAGATAAATGCATACAGGGCTGGTTCAAACCCAAGAAATGAAATGGCCATTACAAGCAGACCTTTGATATCCATCAGACGGATTCATACACTTTTAGTGGCGTCCAGTGACGGGTAATATAATTCGCCCAGCCTCAGACACGTGTAAAACTGCTGCCACCCCAAACAGACAGAATTGCATTTGAAAGAGTGACAGAAGAGGTTACATGCTGTAGAGTAATCCAGAAACACAGCTGGGTCAAAAAAGATAACAAGCATCATCTCTAACCACTTGTTATGTCTGCCCTGAAGGTATGAAGAAAAGCAAAAACCCTTTTCCACCCGGATATGTCTGAATGTCTCCCTTCACATTCAACGGGTTCTTCTGAAAGCAAAATCAGCTCCACCCGTCCCTCATATCAGGTTTCTCTGTCACTTCAGACTGAGGGAAACACATCCAATCATTAACTCACATTAAATCACTCGCACAACGTCCCTGAAAGAGAGCCCTGCTTTAAAAATAGACATGCTTTGCAAAGATTGCACACTCTTGTTGGTGTTTTTACACTCTGTTGTAACTGATAACCGTCTTGATTTGAATGTCACGGAATGAGGAGAGGAAGAAGGCAGGAGGACACGATCGTTTCGGACGTTGCCCTTTTCTGATTGCACACCCACCTCCTCTTCACCAGTCAGCGACATGGTCTAAAACAGCACGCCTTTGCACCCGTCACGCCGAATCTCAGCTGAGGACGGAGTGAAAATGGCATCCTGGGATTTGTGGCGACAGGGGATACTAATGGCCGACAACATCTCCAGAAAGAGAAAGAGAGACAAGGCACCCAGAGACCCCAAATGTAACAAAATGAAATCATTTCAAACCCACTCAAATGTTTTCTTCAACTAAATGTATTTAAATTATCATTTTAAATGATTTATACTGGATTATGTTCACAAAATTCAAGCAAAAGAACTGCTTGAGGAACCCTGAAACCTTATACATCACACAAATCTATGGTGTTACAATATCTGCCCAGTAAACAGAATAAATAGTATTGAACAAGATTCATATTTTACATACAATTATGTATATTTCAAATCAGTATATACACAAACTGTTCTCTTTATACTCCTGTATGAATTGAATACTTTGCTAAAGACACGCAAAACAATCTCAGCCCTCATAAACCGTAGGCACTGATGTAGTTTCAAAAATCTTGAGGGGAAATAATAATAAATTGTTTTCTACTCATATTCATTTCTAAAATAGAAAAATTAGACAAAGTCCAGGAATATTGCACCAACTCCTTAACCATTAGATATTGAGAAATATATTGAGTTATAAATTCATAAAACTTTAGAGGAGGGCCCACTTTTATAATTTGAATCAAACTACATTCAAAAACATTAGTATTGATCAAGCAAACCAAAGTTAAACGTGTTAGCACAAAAATGAATGAAAATCAGCAAATTACAATTTATTATATTGTTGTCAAGCAACCTTGTGAATATTAAATTGTCTCCAAGTAAATTGATGACATGTTGTTTGTGTGTATCTATGTGTGTGTGTGACTAGTTTGTGTGATCCAGTGCAGGATATGATGGGTTAAAACAGCTCTGCAAGCAACAGCTGCGTATTGTGCTGAGTTTCCCTTTCACAAGGGGAGGTTATAGACTCTTTTGGCACAATCCTCCCTCTCATATCATATAGTCTATACATATTTATCCTAAATTACTCTTTGGCAATTTCTCCTGCAAAATGACCACCCCCCAAAAAATAAATGTTAAGCTCAAATATTAGTTGTAAAATATAAATAACTTAAACTCATAATATTATTTTACATCAAAAATAATGGCTCCCATTTTTAATTCAGATCACCTTGAGTAATGAATGAGCCATAAGACCAAGCTTTTAGTATATGGAATCTTTCCTACGTTAAAATACAGGGATATAGTCATGCAGTAAGTGCTCGCTGTTGTCTGAGCTGATATTGCCTTTTGCATTCGTCTGGATCATCTTGCATTCACGCGCCTGTCGGGATCTATAGGAGTTCTTCATAGAAAAGTAAATAAGCTTGAGAGTTCAGCACTCTGGACTCCGGTACAGTCTGTACGCTGGTGTCGCTGACATACACCCACTGACCTTGTGGGGCTGAGCTGGCCTCTCTGGAACCTAAAAAACAAAGAGATGTTGGTATTCAGAGGAACATCCACAAAAACATCCAGATTGTGTTAATAGTCATCCGTTTCAGAATTTTTACAGTCAATTACAACTAAGTGGATTTTTATTTATTTTTTTAAACAAGGGCTTTTGTATATGCAAAACAATGCATGCAACAAACAATAAATTACTGTATGCAAAAATGCATAGAGTAAGGCTGGTTCAAATTTATGGCTGTGTATTTAACAAACAATAACAAACACACTGAAATTAAATGTGTACCAAAGTAATGTGTAATTAACGTGTATTTAAAACGATTCTAATATTTTATTGTTTCTGTGATTTTAAGTTTACATGAAATCCACCAGAACTCCTATCAATTACATATACATATATATACACATATATACACACACATATACACATACATATATATATTAGTGCTGTCAAATGATTAATCTAGATTAATCGCATGCAAAATAAAAGTTTTTGTTTACATAATATATGTGTGTGGTGTACTAAATACACACACATACAGTATGTATTTTAAAAATATTTACATGTATTTATATGTATATATTTATATTTTTTATATTACAGATAAATATATTTAATATATAAACAACATTTTTCTTAAATATAAACATGTATGTATTTATATAGACAAATATACACAGTACACACACATATATTATGTTTTTTTATTTTGGAATGCGATTAATAGTTTGACAGCACTAATATATACATATACACACACATATACACATACACATATATATATATATATATATATATATATATATATAGAGAGAGAGAGAGAGAGAGAGAGAGAGAGAGAGAGAGAGAGAGAGAGAGAGAGAGAGAGAGAGAGAGAGAGAGAGAGGGGTGTAGGAATAAAGAAAAGCAAATAATCTAAAAAAGTCCTGCACACTGCAATATACTTTAAATCATATTTTAATGCTATGTTTTAGTTCTGCAATCTTCATCAGGCATTGTTTTCCTAAAATAATCTATTTTTGTTTGATTATTTGATTTTGAGCATTTATAGCCATTTAACATATGTGACCCTTGATCACAAAACCAGTCTTAAGTCGCTGGGGTATATTTGTAGCAAAAGCCAAAAATACATTGTATGGGTCAAAATTATCTATTTTTCTTTTATGCCAAAAATCATTAGGATATTAAGTAAAGATCATGTTCCATGAAGATATTTTGTACATTTCCTACAGTAAATATATTAAAACTTAATTTTTAAATAGTAATATGCATTGCTAAGAACTTCATTTGGACAACTTTAAAGGCACTTTTCTCAGTAGTTAGATTTTTTTTGCACCCTCAGATTCCAGATTTTCAAATAGTTGTGTATTGCCAAATATTGTCCTATCCTAACAAACCATACATCAACGGAAAGCTAATTTATTCAGCTTTCAGATGATGTATAAATCTCAATTTCGAAAAATTGACCCTTATGACTGGTTTTGTGGTCCAGGGTCACATATTTGAAATCAATAATTTAGTCATTAACTGCAAAACATCCAATTACTGTATTTATGAATTATTAAAAATTACAGAACACAATCAATACTAAAACAACCTTTGATTATGACAAACTTAAACAATCATCACAATCAATAACCTATTCTAATAAAATGCCACCTTTAGCTTTGCCTTCATTAAAGATGAAATAACACCACATGATGTTTCTCTGTCTCCTGTAGAGTGGTCAACTTTGTTCTCCATTTCAAAGCTTTTCGTGATAGATCTATAAATAAAAATGACTTGTTCAAAACACCTAAGATCAATATTTTTATGTGAGAATCAATCCTCCTCATACTACAGGAACTATTTACACATCCCAACTGATTTGACGTACCATTTGCACTTTTGCCTTTTAAACAGTCCTATAAATGAAATCACAAGAAAGGCGACTGAAAAAAGCATGGTGACAGACACGAAATAGATTTTCAGCCCATGCTTCCATTCAGTCACTCTTTTAGAGAGTGTGTAGCCTTCATTATAACCAACAATTCAGCTTCAATCTGTGCACTGCAACGGTTAACTACCACAGCTCTCCATGGGCTTTTCACTCTGTTCCAAACACTGCTGAAAGGCGTGCTCTCTCCTTGAGTAGAGAGTGGAGAAGAACGCATCTATAGATCATCAACAACAAGCAAATCCCACTTGGCCTTTACTAAACAAGCTGCATCCTCAAGGTTGTGGTCCAATGCCGAGATGCAGACAACCCTTTGTTTACCCACAGGTTTTTCAAGCCTTTTAGAACCAGCTGCAAAGAAATGCATTGACGAGCACATGGAAACTATAAGCTGCCTGGGTGGCTTTGTACCTGACTGGTTCCGTCGCTGCTCAGGTTTACGCTGGGGGGTGCGGACCTTCACATAGGCTGCGTAGTGCCCACCTCGCATTGATCCGCTGTGTTCCACAATGCCGTACAAGCTGTACAGCACACGCTCTCCTGACCCGAGGTTCTGCCACACACGTATACTGAATCAATACTGTATGCGGATTCATAAATCATTGGTCTTTACTGATATGTATAACTCTAATCAGTACCTTACAAGTGGCAGAGCAGAAAGGTGCCAGGTCTATCAAAAGAGGAAAATCCACATGTCTATTAACTTTCCTCAGATTCATCCCGGCCTGCAAAGATAAAGAAAGCTCAATCAGTGTACCACCACACAATGAAGCATATAACACATGACCTTGCTCACACATATATACACTATATTGCCAAAAGTATTGGGTCGCCCCCTTCTAATGAACAGGTTTGACTACTTTAGTAATTTCTATGAGTACAAATCTTAATGTTAAAGCATATAATGATATTCTAGGAAATTGTGTGCTTCTAATTTTATAGCAACAGTTTGGACAGGACCCTTTTCTATTCTAACATGACAATGCCTCTGTGTATAAGGCAAGGTTCAAGAAGAAATTATTGATTCAGTCAGTGTGGAAGAACTTGACTGGTCTGCATAAAACCAAGTCCTAATCCCAGTTTAACACCTCTGGTGTGACTGTAAATGCAGACCTTGTGCCAAAAACTCATCACCAAACACCAATGACTTGTACATATGGGTTCAGTCATTTTAGACACTTCCAAACTGTTGCAACAGAGATGGAAATACAATTTTTAAATACATGAATTATGTTCCTATCGTTGATGCCACAGATTTGGAAGTGCATTTTTCTGTTCTAAAGAAGGGGGTGTCCCAATACTTTTGTCTATATAGTGTATGTACAAGTCATTGGTGTTTGGTGATGAGTTTTTGGCTCAAGGTCTGCATTTACAGTCACACCAGAGGTGTTAAACTGGGATTAGGACTTGGTTTTATGCAGACCAGTCAAGTACTTGTTATAATGTAAGGAATGCTGAGGATTCAGACCTGGTGAAAACGTTTAAGGTGAAGAGTGACCACTGGAGTAAGTGCCGAGATGAGCATCTGTTTACGGGCACTGGTGTACACCTTATCACCCTTCTTATCTGAAACATACATAAAAACAACAGTCTGATCTACACTTTTACCAGTATTTCTGATCAGCCATAAAAATAGAATGTTATGCTTTTTATTTAATTTATTCCTACATAAAGATTTACACCCGTGTTTTGTAATAGCTCCTAAAAACCCTACTCTGGACAGCATAAAGTCATTTTTTATGAAGTCAGTACAAAATAATTTTTTAATGAATTAATAGGCAGAAATTGACAAAGAAATTGCAATGCTTAACATGGTGGCTATAAGGAAGGATGGCATGGTTAAAAAAGAAGTGCTCATTTTTATATTTAAAGCATATTAAATGTTTTATATTTAACTTCCTAAAATAACATAAAAAATGTAAAATGCTTACTGCATGATTTCAGACAAAACAATTAAATTTGACACATTGGGTTAATTAATTGAATTGAAATTAATTCAATTTCTTTGTAAAGTGTGTGTAAAATCCTTTGTCCATAAATTGCCAGATCAAAATGGATTTATGAGCAATTTCCAGAGACATTTTTGATTAAAAAAATAAACATAAATAATTTAAATCAAATGTATGTAACTTTTTATTGCAAAAATATTTAAAACAACCCCAAACTTTTGAATGTTAGTGTATTCATTAAAGGTAGTATATCTTTCAGCGACTCATGCAGTGGTCAGTATATGCAACTATATATATATATATATATATATATATATATCATATGTGTCAGTATACATACCACTCCTCTTCATCTGTCTTTGCCTTCTCTCAGTGCAGTTCTCACAGAGCAGTTTGTTGTTGCCCATCAGCAGCTCAACAGAGGTGAACTGATGCAGGCAGGACTGTACGGAGCACTCTTTAGAGCTGGGGGTGTAGCTGTGACAGAGGGCTTGGAAGGCCCCTTGATGGTGCTGACGGTCTCTCTCAAGGATCTCGGACGGTTCCTCTGGGCTGTGACTGACAGGTAGAGTGTCAGTGGAAGTGTGCACCAGGCCTAGCTTGGACACAGCACTGACAAGCTGCTCTACAGCGCCGCCCTGCTGAGGTCTAATGGAGGCTAAGGGAGTGGGGTTCGGGCTCAGGTTTGGTTTTAGACATGGATTGTGTGCTGTTGAGGCTGAAGTCGTGGTGGTTGAGACTTTATCTGATGTGTTACTGTGAGTGGACACAGATGGGATTCGTGGTGAATATTCGCTCTCGGAAGCCTCGCTGTCCGCATCGTTACTGCTGTCCTGCAGGTTGGAATCCTTCTCGCTGCAGTCTGATTGGCTGCCCAGCGTATCCGCCCGGCAACTGGCCAGGCCACGCCCAGCCACACAGAGCTCCTCCTCTTGTCGGCTAGAAACCGAGTCTGCACCTCTATCATCATGAGAAGTGGACGAATGGCGACCCTGCAGCTTCTAAGCGCACCATCACACAAACAAAGTAATGTTAAAAACAACGAAGCAAGGAAACACGTACACTACAACTCCAAAGTTTGGGGTCAGTGATTTCTTTTACGTAATTAATACTTTTATTCAGCAAGGATGCATTAAATTGATCAAAAGTGAAAGCCTTTTATAAATGTTATAAAAATTGTAAAATGATTTCCACAAAAATATTAAGCAGCACAACTGTTTTCAACTTTGATAATAACAAGAAATGTTTCTTTAACACCAAATCGGCATATTAGAATGTTTTTTGAAAGACCATGCGACACTGAAAACTGGAGTAATGGCTGCTCAAAATTCAGATTTCCATCACAGGATTAAATTACATTTTAAAACACGTTCCAATGGAAAACAGTTATTTTAAAATGTAATAATATTTTACAATATATTAGTATTTGCACTGTATTTTTGATCAAATAAATGCAGCCTTGGTGAGCATAAAGGGCTTCCTTCAAAAACATTAAGAAATCTTAATATTTCAGACCACAAATTTTGAACGTTAGTGCATAAGCACTATCAATGCTTCTCTTCTAATGTTGGCTCCACCTACCTGTCCACTCAACCTCCTGCTGTTTCTATTGGCTTGTGACTGGGCAGCTGATGAGTCATCATGGGAGGCCTGACCGTCCTGCTCCCGCCCACTTTTCCCTAGTCTACAAGGGTTTGTAGGCTTAGAGATCTGAGCAAGAAAAGCGACAAACCCTCAAAAGACATCACTCAATTCAAGACAGTTTAGCACATTTAGTGAATGGCCAGATTAAATGCAAATAAAATAAAGGAACAGATGTTTTACAATTGTGAGTCTTACCCTTTCCTCTATGATGGGAAGGGAAATGTCAATGAAGGCTTCCTTCACTGTGGAAATCTAGGAGTGAAGCATATAAACATGTTACACATATTACAATCATATTACAATTAGTAGTCACTGTATTATTAAAATAAATATTCTAAAAAAATGCACTACATATTATATATTGTATACATATTACATTGTAGTATAGTAAATTAAAAGGCATCTATTATAAATTAAATTCATATGTATACACTTACAATATTGTAACATTTAAAGTGCATAATTTTTATTTATAAAGTTATGTGTATATATATATATATTTATATATATATTATTATTATTACTATTTAATATGAGTAATTTATATAATCTGGCTTTGTATGTGGATATTGTACATAAAAACAAATAACAAAAAAAAACAATTATTACATGTTCACACTCTTCACACATTATGGTGCTGGTTAGCTCTCCGACAAAAATCCGATCGACAAAATTCATTTTCACTCCTTCCTTCCCATAAGCTGTAGAACATATTAAAATTGATATATGTTATACACAGTATATTTATGTTATATAAAAACACATTCAAGCAACTCAGAACACAAATAATAGATCCTTCTTAAAATGATGTTTTCATGTGAATAGTGTCATTATTTTTTGTATCTTGTGAATACAAGCTGTCACTAGATGGCAATATTGTTCTGAATGATGTGAAATGCAGGTGACGAAACATAGACTGATCACCCTTCACTTGTCGTTTGGTCTCCTCGTCAGCTGTCTTCTCCGTGGGGTTGTTAAAGGCTTTGAGGATGCCTGCTTTAATGCGCTGTCAATGTAAACACAATGTGATGCCACTTTGTTAGATAATGAAGCTCAAACAGTTGCTGTCACAAAAAGATCGTTTTATCATGCTCATAATAATAGAGGCACAGGAAAAAGTCTTCTATCTTTTAATAATGAAAAGTTAACGTTTCAATTAAATAATAAAAAAAGAAATAAACAATGTCAACCTTTTCGTTATATATGAAAAATTACTTGAATTTGACATCTATAAACAAATCAAACAAGTCACAGCCGTTTTCCCCCTCAGACTTTAAACTCTTCACCCATGGATGTGTTCTTTTTTCCTCAGGTTTTTGTTGTGGTAAATAAGCTGAAGCAAATGCAAGGCCATGAACACGTGTTCGTGATGAAAAGTAAGTGTGTGCTTCACATATTATACACAGCAGCACATATGCATTGTATATCCCATGTATGTGTGGGCATAAAGACCTGTGAAGGCGAGTGTCCCTGTGGTCTTAATGAGAGGTGACATGGTCAGTGACTGTGTTGGTGAGAGAGCTGTTAGAAGACACAGTCACAGTATAGCACCAATCAATAGATAATTGGCCGTGGTGGCGATGTCTGTGGGGCTCGACCAGTCTCCCCCATTGTCCCGTCCCCACGCTCGGGACGGGCTATTTAGGTCAAAAGCCTGGTTAATCCCACTCCTTCAGCCACTCAACCCCCCAAACCCCCATCTGTGTCGGACCCTGCTGCAACACACACTAATTAATCACACAAACACACACACCCTAAAATAACTAGGCCACCACACTCTCTTGAGAAGTTGAGCTCACTTGAGCACCCCATTCTTAGCAGTTTTATTCAACAGCTAATTGGTGATAATTCAGTGATGTTAATTAGCATATTGTGACCAGGGATCGTATTGGCTAATCAAAATAATATTGTGGTGTCCATGTATAGTGACTGGCTCAAGGGGTCTCAGCTCCGTTGCACACTGTAGGTGAGAGATGAGGCATTTTGAAGAATGCTTTTATAAAACAATCAAAATCATAATGTTGACTGTAACCTCAACTCTTTTTAAAGTTGACAAGATAATGTTTTTTGTGTAAAATCTTGTATGTTTGTATATACTTGTATATTTCACTTTTGCATGTTTAGATCTCTAAATCAGTATACAAATTCAAATATAAATAGTTATTTTAGTTAGTCTCTTATGCTCACTAAAGCTGCTTTTCTTATATAGTATTAGAATAGTATTAAAATTCAAAATAGCTATTTTCTAAAGCTGAATTTTCAGCAGTAATTACTCCAGTGTCACATGATCCTTCAGAAATCATTCTAATATGCTGATTTGGTGCTTTAGAAACATTTATTATTATCATCATTAATGTTGAAAACAGTGGTGCATTTTAATATTTTTGTTGAAATTGTAAAACAAATTTCAGAATTCTTGGGAGTAGAATTTATTTTTAAATATAAATATCTAACATATAACATTATAAATATTTATTTCTGTCACTTTTGATTAATTGAATGCATCTATGCAGAATAAAAAAAATTGTACTGAACGGTAGTGTATAAATATTTTTTTTTTGTTTCATCTTAAAAACTATGTGTGTGTGTGTGTGTGTGTGAGAAAGTGCATGCCGTCTGTACATTTACTGAAGTATGTGATATTGAGGAACATTCAAACCAGATTGTTTCCTGTTTTCTCCCCCTCAGCCTCCCCTAAGTGTGGAGGGAGGGAGGGAGGTGGAGACGGTCCTCCATCACAAAGCCTCAACAAGCAGCTGACTGTTTCCCAGGATGCACAATGAGGCCAGTCGCGCCACTTGCAAGGTTCCTAAGTGGCACAACTGTCCACATTCACAAGTCTGAATGGGCCTGGCTGGCCCTGGGGCTCATCGCCTGATGCTGCACCCGCTTTCTTAGGGCAGTTAGAGCCACTGGTGGGGTTGTGTGGGTCTTGGCCCCTAGCACGTCCACATTAAGACACCCACAAGAAGACAAGAACCACTCTATCAAACTACTATGCATCTGCCCAAAAGAGGTCATTGTCCCACCGTCAGTTTGCAAATGCAGCCCTTTGCAGTGACTGGTATAGTTTATATATGCAGTGAGGAGGACTGAGGGCGTAACGCTGAGAACAAGACCCCCTGTAGACCTGATATTAACATACCTGATATTAACATCTGTTTTAGGCCTCTACAGTGGAAACAGGTCAATGCAAATACATAAGCAGTGTGTAAAACTCTACCACTCTATTCTTGAAGTGTAAACGCTCATTCTTTAAAAAAAAAAAAGCTAGGGACCGCACACTCATTCATTTAGATCAACTTTAAAAAACCTAAACTGAGCAAGAATTGTTTTTAAATATATATATTTTTATAGTTTTTTAATTATTTATTATTAATTAAATTATTATTATTATATTAATTATAACTATATTACTATTCATTTTATTATTTATAATCTGAATACGGTCTTAAAAGCAACGATTTTTTTTACCTTCCCTTAAAATTAAATCACAAGTGGTTAAAAAGATACGATGCACATTGCACATTACTGCCAGGTCTACATGATGATCTCGACTGACCATTTGTGATCGTATTACATGAGACGGATATCAATCCCAGATGAAAACTGGGCCAAAAGTTACTCTTTAAATAAAAAAAATAATAATAAAAAAAATAAAAATGAATCATGCACTCACCTTTGTCTCCTCCACTCTCATGGAGTCCAGGAGGTAATGCAGCAATTCCTGACTGTCCTGTTGCTGGTAACCCTTAAAGCGAGGGGCCCTGAACACACAGACACACACACACAGAGAGAACGAGAATGAGAATTCCTGTCACACAAACACACTGGCACAAGTGTAAATACATCCAAAGGGACAAAAGGAGCCAAAGCCACGCAAACACCAATTAGCCACACACAAAAAGCAATCAGCAGCATATAGACGAGTAAAGATGAGAGAAGAATGGACATAATCTTCTCTCAAGGCCTTTTCTCTGATGCTGCATGAGGTGACTCTCGCTGTCTCTCGGGAGGTTTCAGGATCTTAGAGGCAGCTATTATTTTTCCCTGACAACTTTCATTCACTTTTCATTTCATCATTCAACCAGCTGAGGTCGGTCACACACACGCAGCCACACATACGCTTTCACACACAAACAGATACATAAAGATAGTCTGACCTTTCACCAATTCTCTCATTCTACTGAATTATAAACCCAAGATTGGAATTTATTTATCTAAGATTTGAAAGAACTGAAAAATTAAATTAAAAATCTAAAAATGGAGCCTGTAAGTATTCAATTTCCGCATTTTAATATGTGAAGAACCACCTTATACAACAGTCATTTTAGAGTGATTATATACCAGCTTTGCTCACTGTTGATCTGTAATTTTGTTTGATTCTCCAAGGCTGGTGAGTTTACATTATTAAGATGTAAGTGTTCTGTAATGAACTTTAAAATAGACAAAATGTTCTCATGAGTAAATGCTTTCACTATTTCATGTTGGCCATTATTGGCACCCAATTATTGTAAGTCCTTTTCCTACAGCTCCGGTTTTCTCCTATAATGCCTATGGAGAACACTGATAAGAAAAGACCATTTCTTAAGAATCTCTCCAATCCTTCAGTCACAGCTCATGTTAGACTTCTTCTCTTATTCACTCATTTTCTGTAGGGTTCATCAGAGGACAAACCAATGGTAAAATATTATTTTGTGCTCAGTGAATTTTTGTGTTTATTTTATGTTTGTTTTGGATTGTTGTCCTGCTGGAAGATCAAAAATGGCCCATTAAGATTTCTAACAGAGGCAGTAGGTTTTGATTTTTTTATCTGTTGGTATTTGATAGAATCCATGTGCCACGCATCTGAACAAGATGTCCAGGATCCAGCAGAAAAACAGGCCCACAACATAAAGATCCAGCGTGTGACATGGGGTACTTTTTTATCCCTGTTTGTACTAAACTCACTGGTGGGGTTGCTCAAAAAGCATTTTTTCAGTTTCATCTGACCAAAAGCCATGCCATTTGAAGTCCAGTCGTGTTGACAACTGAATTTGCTGGAGTTTGTTTTTGGATGAGTGAGGAGAATTTTTCTTGAAACCCTCCCGAACAACATGTGGTGATTTAGGGGATGTTTGATTTTTTTTTTTAGGTTTCTGACCCCAAGACTCAACAATCTCTCATTCTCCAGCTGTGATCCTTAATTTGGCCACTCAAACTCTCCTCCTCATGCATTAGGACGATTAGACACAGTCCTCTTTCAGGCAGATTTTTAACATCTTTAGTTGATTGAACCTCTTAATTATTACCCTGATGGTGGGAATGGAGATTTTCAATGTTTTAACTCTTTTCTTACAACCACTTTCTATTTTTGATGCTAAAATCTTGTTCTTCAACAGAAATAATTTTTTGTTTTTTCTCATTGTGATGGATGATAAAGGGAATTTGACCTTTGTGTTCCTCATATTTATAATCCTTGGAACAGAAAGTCATGGCTGGACAATTTCCTCCTAGTACCCTGGTGGTAAATATGAATGGGAATATACTTCAGAGATATTTTACTCATAAGAATTTTAGGGGTGCCAATAATTGTGGCCAACATTCATTGGAGAAAAACATTTATTTCATCATGAGATTTTCTCCCCACTTTCAATTGTTTTACTTCAATGATAGGTTGGAATTTTGTGAATTTTTTGAGTGAAACATCAAAAGGATAAACAATGCTGATTTATTTTCACAGCCGCCTTTGCTCATATTTATCAAGGGTGCCAATATTAGTGGAGGGATGTAGTTCTTCAAACACATTTAATGCCACATGCTCAAAATAACTGAAAATACAGACATGTACAGAACAGAACCATACAAGACTACCCTAAATACTCCAGACTGGAGGACAGTGGCTCTGTGAAGATATGTTTGTCCTTCCTCCCAGCTAACCCTGTGGCAAATCTAGCGGAAAAACATGTTGGGCGTTTAGGAAACAACTCCTTAGACTCTCTGCAGGGTAGCCCAGGCCAGATGTGGGCCAGCTGTGGAAAACATATGGGCGTTTAAAGCCGGCCCTGCATCAACCTGTTGTGTATTGAGGCTGGATAGCTGGTCAAGATGATGGGAAGGCCATTTGGCCTGGTGATGAACTCAAGGGTAAAGGGGCAAGTCAAGGTGTTGGGTTGGGATGGGACACCTGAGGCTGTCCAGATGCTCATCAATGATTTTGCTATTACCTGCTAAGCTAGCAAACACTGTGTTTGTGAGGGCAGGCTGGGTGAATGAATGTACTGTCAGAACGGATGGTCAGGCAGTCTGGAACGCCTCTACCGTGGGCTGATGAGTTTTGACGTTCTGCACGACTCTGTGTGACCGGAGTGCGTTTAAGAATGTCCAGCCACCTGCTTCTAACACAGGTCACAAGCAGGAGGTCTGGAGAGAGGGCTTCCCTCCCCTTTCTCCGTTTCTCACTGCTTCTTTTCTTATCAGCACTACTGTTCTGTAGCAGCATGCATGGAGAACTTCCAGCATAAAAATGCCACAGCAACCTACAGTGGAGTCTAAAAGTCTGAGACCAATTTAAAATCTATAAAACCTGAAAATAAAGCTTCAGATTTTTTTTTTCTCTAAAGTAAAATAATAATATATTAATTTGATAAATTATAAATATACACTTCAGTTCAAAAGTCTGGGGTCAGCAGGATTGATTATTTTATTTTACTTTTAAAGAAATTATTTTTTTTTCAGCAAGGATGCATTACAAATTACAGTAAAGTCTTACATTTAATAAATAAATGCAGTCTTCTGAACTTTCGATTCATCAAATAAACCTGAAAAAAAAAAAAGATGGTTTCCACAAAAATATTAAGCAGCAATTCTGCTTTGCCAACACTGGCATAAATTAAAAAATTAAATACATTAAAATAGAAAAGCATTATTTTAACTGCAATAATATTAGTTTTTTTTTAATATTTTTTATTATTATTTCGACATTATTATTATTATTATTTTCATTCATACTGTTTTGGTGATCTCATCATTTGTAATAACATAATTTGATTTTGAACCCCACTGTGTATGTATAGTAGATATTGACTAATACTACTTTTTTACGAGTGATAATTTTTATGTTTCAGTGTCTCTCTCTAGATATCAACATCTGCCAATGTCAAACCCAAACTAGCTCTTTAAAACCCAAACTAGCTCTTAAACAGTAAGCGGTTCAGGCTGGTACAAGCACAGCACGAGCTGCAGAAGGACAGGAACAGAGTGAATGTGTTCTGGAGGGAAGCTGACGGGTGAGACGGGCTCCAGTGGGAGAGGTGGGAGAGACTGAGAATGTTCTGGAAGCTCATTCCACTGGAAGAGAAGGCTGAAGGAGCCTGTAGCGGTGCACCCAATATGGCCCTGCCACAGACGGACAGCTGTAACCACTAACACAATTAACAGCGGATGAGTTAGTACCAGACGCCAGGCAGCCCCAGCACAATGCTGCAATGCACACACTAGCATACTACATCAGTCGAATATAAAACACTCCCATACATGCATCTTATGCTGAGCACAAAACACACAGATCTATGAGACAAAAACATACACACAGATTCATCCCATAGCTAAGCACTCCCAAAATCTGGCAAGTAAACATTTCATCTATCACCTCAAATATCAGCAGAATCATGGCTCAATAAATGAAACAAATTGGCTCTCCTAAAAACCTGATTCTAAATGGTCAATTCTGATGATCTACAGACAAATATTTTAGTACAATGACTTGTGTAACAAACTGTAACTGATTGTTGCACCAGGTAACCAACCTTCAAATAGCTGTGCTGGCCTGCTGTGATAAATAAAATAATTTCCATTAAATTATTTTAGTGGTTCTCAATCTTTTTGACTTCAAAGACCTAAACTGTCCACAACGATATTTGAAGGTCCCCTCATATAGCCTTATTTCCACTGGTTCATCTGCTGTAATGACAAAGTTTTGTTTTTAAAACAGTTTTTAAATTACAAAAACTAGTAGTGTGCATATACATTATATAAATAATAAATTATATAATTTCCAGAATCTTTAAGAGCTGAATGTCATTTAAGGGGGCCACTCTTTTTAACCAAAATGACTTTTCCAAATGTTTGTAAGGGGTAAAATATTTTAACTTACAATTTTTACATGTTAAAATATTGGCATGGTAATGGTATAACTAGACAAATTTATATTCTTTATTAAAATGTGTATGATGTTTTAAGATTTAATTTAACTAAATTTACATTACATTTAGAAATCACACTTTTAAAATTAGGCTACTTCATACTTATCAAGGTTTTCCAAGACTGTGGAAACCTTGGTTCTTCAAGAAGGACTTTAAAAATCATTTTAAGTCATCTTGAGGCCCCCTTTAAAGTTTGTAGAGGCCCACTAATGGGGCCCGGCCTGCTGGTTGAGAATCACAGAATTATTTGATATGCAGCCAACAAACTGGTCACTAATCACTTTCGGTTATTTTACTGCCTTTGACATCGGTCATCAACATTTCTGGGTTTATTTTGTAAACCATACATTATCCTTCACATTTAGACAGAAGAACTAAATGGAAATAATTCTGTCTCAGAAACCTAACAAACATATTTTTAATCCAGAAAGAAGCAACCTTCTGAGAATATATAACCTGTAATCGGCTCAGTTTTGAATTCCATAAAGTGATTAGTAAAGAGGGAGAAAATTGATGAGATATGAGAACCAAAATAGCAGCCAGTGTAACTAGACCTTATTATTTTACATTGCCAACTCGCACAACATCCTTGAAAGTGCTGGTAATTGGAACCCGTGAATACGTGCTTGAATCTCTGTACTAACAAACACGAAATAAGTTCCATTCCACCTCAATGTGAAGTATGCAGAGGGTCCGAGACATAATTATAACTCAAATTCAAATTTAGTTACAGAAAGTGGAAGATAAAGACATCTGGGCTCAGGGTCAGTGTGCGTGTGTTTACAGGCTGGGACCCTCACTAGCACCAGGAGCAGGGAATGCTGCTGACTGCTCTCTGGACCGCTGCTGGCGCTGGTGCTGCTCAGATCTGTCCAGCTGGCAGCGTGACCTGGCCCTCGATCAACCATGTCAATAGCACTCAGCTGTGTAACACACACAAACACACACAGGCTACTTGTTCTTCACCCATTTTATGGTTGGTGTTCATCCCACCTTCAAAAACACTGTCCTTTAAAGCGTGATGTCTCAAAAGATGCCATTCTGCCACATTGTCCAACATAGCAAATGTACAAGATGGTGCTCAAGATGGCGCAGCAGTTCAAGTACCCCATCAGACCAACAGCTGTGACCCGTAGTTTGCCAGTCAACAAACATTAAACAAACAGGATCTTTCCTGTCAAGGACATGCTGGATCGCACAAGCACACACACATAAACTGTGCAGCACAGAAGGCCTTCACTTGACCCTATGAGCTGCCGCTCTGGAGTGCTCAAAGTGTGTGCATGTGGGTCCACCGTACAGAGAGGGAATTACATTAAAGGTGTATCTGAGGCAGAGAAATTCTGTGTGTTTAAAGGGGTCATGACATGTTTTTTTTTATTAGGGATGCAACGATACCATTTTTTCAGATCCGATCCGATCCGATCCGATCCAGAAAATTCTGAGTATCGGCCAATTCCGATCCGATCCTAGCGCAGGTTTTTTTTTTTTTTAAATCAATGTAACGTTAGAGTTTCTATACTTATGTGTCACTCTTTTGTGTGTTAAACACAGTCTACTAGACAACTTCATTTTAATGAAAAATAACATGAAAATATATATAGGGTCTGTTTACACCTGGTCACTTCATGCGTTTTGTAATATAAATCCGATCGCTCAAACCACTTCAGGAGGAGGTCTGGGCCGCATTCCAGACGAAACTGGACATGTGTAAATGCATCTGGTTGTTGAAACCACATATGTGAATTTTACTCCTCCCAAAATGTAAAAATAATAAACGTGTGAGACCGTGTTATAGGCTATATGACATGACATTCAGATATGACTGCGCTAATGAAACGCGCATCATGGCGGACGAGTAGCTGAGCATCTCTTCAGCAAGCAGACGCGCAAACTGCCGCGAATGAAACTGAAAGTAAGACGCAGACGCTCAACACACAATCAGCTTCATTAAAAGTATAAGACAAACTTATCTTTCCAGTGCTGATGCCGCGAGCGCTCCTATTGCGGTCTTTGATCTTGAAATGAGCTGATAATTAATAAAATGCAGCGCTTTTGATTTCGTTGACGTGAACTTCATTACATTTAAATATAGCGCGGGAATTGAAGATCGGATTTATATCCGTTTTGTGAAGACACATTTATGTGGCCAA
Organism: Schizothorax lantsangensis; assembly: GCA_027422415.1. Classification (NCBI taxonomy): domain Eukaryota; kingdom Metazoa; phylum Chordata; class Actinopteri; order Cypriniformes; family Cyprinidae; genus Schizothorax; species Schizothorax lantsangensis. The sequence continues at coordinate 24,077,322 of CM049850.1, forward strand.
GTGTAAATGGAAACGTTTTAACAAATCAGATAGATATCCGATCAGAGAAAACACATGAAATGACCAAAAATACTATTATAAACTAGGTTAGTGGATAATTTAGCAGCAAAAGTTATTCTAGAAAAATCATGAGTGCACAATTTTATAAAATCTAAACATTTAGTGAAATAATATTATTTAGTGGGGAACAAATAAAAGTGAATATGTGAAGGACTAAATCTGGTAAAATGTTACACATTGCTCTTTGCATTGTTGTAAAATACATTAATGAAAACAAGTAAATGTATTTATTTATAAATATAAACTATAAAATTAAAATACATTTCTTTTAAATATATAGCACAGTAATGAAGGCAGCAACATATGATAGAGGAGTCCTGCCTCCATTACTGTGCTATACGTTAGATTATTAATAGCCTTGATAGGACAGTACAAGAAACGCTATAAATAATATTTCATTGCGCAAAAGTATTATAATACGAAAAACTCAAATAGAGAGCAGTACAAAGCTCTTATGCGCATCCCGTGCGCAGAATGATGCGCTTGAAGCAGCACGGAGTCACAGCACGCAGCTCCGCACAGAGAAGTTCAAAGCACAGAGGGAAGAGATATTGATGCGTAGCTTATTAAATCTGCGCGATAGTTTATTGAGCCTTTTCTTTTAACGGTTTTAAATCTCAGTTATTGAGCGCTCTTGAAGAGAGTTTCATTGTTTTGACTGTCTTAACTGAACGTGACACGCAGTTTGAACGCTGAACGGCGGATGACAGACAGCCGCAGCAGAGAGAAGAGTTTACCTGAACTTAAATTTAACGACTTAAATATTCATCTGTACCTCACATTAAACTATGGAACGGCTTCAGAACACTTGGACTTTGACTTTATGGTGCTTTATAATGCTTTTGTGCTTTCGTGGGGATTAACAATAACACAGAATAGTATACACACAATATCGGATTTGGATAGGTCTCGTCTCTCCGATACCAGATCCGCGGAAAATGACCGGATCGGAGCCGATACCGATCCTGAGTATCGGATCGATGCATCCCTATTTTTTTATTATTTTAAAATGTTCCTTGAGGTTTACTTACTTAAAAAAAAGAAAAAAAAAGGCAACCCTCATTCTGAAACTCTCTTTAAAATTACCTGTTTTTAAGTGGTGGGTCCTTTAAGGCTTGCCAGTAATCGGCCACTGTTATGACTGGCCAACGTCAATGCATAGGAAACATTATCAATGCTAGGGTGACCATACATCCTCTTTTCCCCAGACATGTCCTCTTTTTTGGACCTAAAAAATGCGTCCGGCTAGGGCTTCTAAATCGCTAAGTCACCATTCATTGTGTGCGTTTTTGTATTAAAGCCCTGCGCGGGACTGTTTTCTTAATCCCGCTCACGCTGAATTTCTGGCCTGCTCCTGCAAACATTCTACTATTGAATAAAATTATTGCGCATCAGGGAGCTGCTATCAATATAAAAAAAAAAAAAATATTCACTTTTAAACGCCATGCCAGCATCAAGGCTATTTTCATGGCGACCTCTGAATAAATTATTCAAGGCATACAATTAACAAAAGGTTATAAAATTCATTTCTGATGTACACTAGACAAAAATTCTAAAATACATTCAGGTGATACATTTTTAAATAAATCAGTTAGACACACCTCTGAATAAAACCGTTGTCTATTAAAAACAGTATAATCCAACAAAATATGTTTCACAGTCATTTTAGTTTGGCAAGTAAGGCATGATGCTGCTATCAGTATGCAGAGAACTTAAATCACTTTGGATGCAGCTCGTGTTGGATGCAGGGTTGCCAAATCTGCATATCATGCTTGTATTGAAACATTTTGCATTCTACCTATGATAAACTGTGGTAGATGTTAAGTTTTGTGAAGGATGACCACTGGTAGGAAGCCTTTTAGCTGTGTTTAAGACCAATTTGCATAACAGTGACTGTAAAATATGTATTTTTAGGAATGGAAATTACATTTTGAGTTTTGATATTTGGGATATGGTCATTGCTTTACTTTGGGGACTACTTTAACCCCCCTCAAACCCAACAACGCCCCCTCCCCGTCTGCATTCCTGCCCTAACTGTTCTCTTTTTTGAAAACTAAAATATGGTCACCCTAATAAACGCCCCCTTCGCTATTGCATGTGAGTGTGTTAACAACGTAATCAAAATAAAACGTCATTTCCAGACAAAGCATTATGAAATAATTTACTTACAGTTAGTGATGCAGCTCGCATTCAGTGTAATCAAGTCAGCCATTAAGAGACTGGATGCCAGTGGGCGGGGCCTACGGTGAGAAGATTACGTCTTGCTCTGGAGGCGGTGTTTATGCAAATGTTTGTGCCCAGGTGACGTCACCTTGCCCCTCAGATCCAAAACGAGCCGTTTTTGGAGCTTGATTAAATAAATGCTTTGTTCATAATGAGGAGGACGTTTTAAGCTGTGAAACTGAAACAGGATGTTTTAATGGTACGAAGACCCCATGTATGCCAGAAGATCAAGGCACATTTGATTTCTCATGTCATGACCCCTTTAATGTTTTCACATAACACCAGACTTTTGTGTAACTAGAGAGAGTAATTATTGTCTGTGGCTTGTAAACAGAAGCAAGATTTTTACAATCAGCCCTTACAAAAAGAGTGTATTATTGACAGGTGAAATCAATGCACCTTCAGTGACTTTAACATTAAACATTTTTAAACACTAAAAAAAATCAGGCAGATGAGGAAAAAGCACTGTACAGGTTTTATGCATTCATAACGGCTGATGTGTTTGTGTGCGTGCATATACTCAAATGAATTGGTGCGCTTAAGGCTGAGACGATGCCAGGTGAGCAGAATGCACACGTACACATATGCAAACCCACAGGTCTGATAAAGGCACAGTACCGGAGTTAAATATCACAGAAGCACCAGAGAGACACCCAACTGCCTGGCAGGCTCCTGTCTGAGCCACCCAACCATTCAGCACGATCAAACAACGTTTAAACAACAGCCAGTGAACCGTTCAGCCTGTACACGGCATATAAATCAACCCCCGAGAGCAGAGATCCAACCAGCCATTTGGGTTTAAAACAGAGGCTTGAAACCGCTTGGCATACAGCGGCGATCAATTAGCTACGTTTAGATTTGCTGACCCACAGAGCTTTCAGAGACTTTCATAGTGTATATTTACAAATGGCGACAGTATAAACATACTTCTGACATAGCTGGTTGAAAAGGATCTTGGGGGAGACAGGCCCTTTCCCAGGCTCCTTCATGTTTTGGAGGAACAGAAACATGGCTGAGGTGAGGGGTTCTGGGCTGGGCAACGTCACTGTTAGTGGCCCCTGTAAGAAAGCATAGCACTCATATCAAATCTAACACACAGAGCAGTGAGGCGTTTTGCATATTTAAAAGCTAATATGAATGAAATTATGACAGAGACTGGACTAGTCCAGTCCTAGTCTTGCGTAGCCAGACCTTCAGACTGACGGCTGAAGGTCTGGAATATATGGTAGCTTTCATTGGCCAAGGCCCGCCCATGAGGCCGTTTGACCGACATGTCAAACAACCAATCACAGTTCGTTTCGTTCAGCATCACGTTTCGATGTGTGGAAATGTCGCCACAATAACAGACCGGCGTGTAATACTCTCGGATGTATTTTAAAGATTTTATGCCGCAAACTTTAAATATTTCACATACTTTTGAAAATCCAGCGTTTATTTGATCCTGATAAGCTTTTGTCGTCACAGTTGTAAACACGATGGCTTTCTTCTTTTGTGAGGGGGTTTGGCACCACGGCATCTTTGTTTCCAGGCGGAACGTTAAAGAACACGACAAACACGTCTCCCGGAAATCCTGTATAATTCAACCAATCCGACGACGACTTCGAAACTCCTGAAGTTTTTCCACTTTTTTGTGCCATATGCATCAGACGTTTAGCCAACGTTCCGTGGGCGTGACGTCTGAGGCTGAGACTAGTCCAGTCCATGATAGTTGGAACCTACCAAGTTAGTCTCAGCAGAGGGGCAGATCTTCATCTTATGTCCCTTCTCCTTAACGTCTTGAATTAGGTCATTCAGCATGTGGGTCTGGGAGAGATTCTAAACCAAAATACACAAACAGCTTTTACAATTTCTCTTTTATATTTTCTCAAAGATGAGTTTCCACAAAAATATTAAGCAGCACAAGTGTACATGACAATTGTACATGACAATGTTAATGCGTTTGGTTTTGGCGGAATAGATCTGCTACGCTGCTGCTGCGGCAGAGCAAGTGCCGAGACTTGCTACTGCCAATATATCCACAACATGCTGCTGTGAGCATGTAAGAAATACTGCTGCTGCAAATATAACATACATGAAATAACCCCCATATAGCATCCATGAATCACCTCGTAGCAGATCTATACAGGTGGAGCTGGGGAAGGTGGAGGGTTTCTGAAGCACGCTGCTAACTGCTACAGCAAGCACTAGTCATATATTTGAATGTTGAGCAGAGAGCTCATTGGCTACCGATACAGGAGAGAGCCAATCAGCTGTGCCATGTGATAATGATGTCATTAGGTCACATTGAGTTAGACCTATTGGACTGCGCCATCTAGAGTTTCATGCCAGAACTCTGTACATATACAGTTCAATTTGTTCATTTCATTTAATTTCATCTGTATCCTTGTAATTATTGGAATTTTTTGTTTGGTTACGTTTTCTTTTGTGAACTGTTTAATTCAAGATTAATCTGTAGTGTCCTTCTTGAAATAAGCTTGTAGCTCGGAAACAAGCAAGAATAAGGTGTTTTCTCAAGGCCACAAGGGTGAAGGGGCATTTTTAATGACTCTTCCACATAATATACATTAATTAATTTGTGGAAATAGCCCAGATCATAAACCAGCTGGCTTCCACCAAAACACACAGACCTGACACAAACCAAAAGTCAGGTGAGTAATGTGTGCTCTTGGACATGACTTTACCTGCATCACAGCATTGAAGAAGCAGGTGTTACCCAGGTTGTTGATGCCCTTGACTGGGATAAGTGTGCTATTCACTGGCGTCTTCCCTCTCTGAGTGTCCACATAGTCAGCGGGTTCCTCTCTGAGCCTGATAATTTTTGAGGTTGTTCCTAAAAGACAGAACAGAATATGAGTTAACAAATCTCTAATTAGGACACTATTTAGTAAAGCAGGTTATCTACATTCAAAAACATTTCAGTGCAATTAAAAAAAGCTGAAAGCTTGACAAACTTTAATTTAGTGAAATGAAAACAGTTCTTCTGTTATGTGAAGATCTGGACTGGGCCTGGTCCCAGTGTGCGCCTGATTTTCTGCAGCAGAAATGGGTTAACATGCTGGGTAGCAGCTGGGAGAGGCTGCAGATGACAGCTGGATAAAACTACGCTGGTTAGGGAGCAGGGAACAAGCCCAGCTGCTCCCTGCTACTGTCATGACTCTGCGGGAGATTCTTGGCCCAGGCGGCTAAACACAAGGCCCGCAGAGAGAAAAAGAGAGTTTTTCTGCACAAAAAAGCAAAACTCCAGAGAAATGACGGGTGCACTGCTTTCAACACTCAGGAGACATGAAAGCAACCTGCATGATAATTCAGAGCGAGCAGTCGGTCCTGTAAATAGCTCTCAGCCCCTCAGAAGAGAGGCGGATGACGCCTGTGGTTTTCAACAACACAGATACAATAATGCAATTTATTTTAACAATGATTTCTAACAGCGACTACTTCGTTGTGAAATCATTTATTCAACAATGACTAAAACACTTGAAATTTCTGAAAAAAATACTTAAATGACACTGACTATTACACACATACTTTAATGAATGTCACAATTTGTAATAAATTAATTGAATATCAACTTTAGCATTTATTCAGTATTTCTATTTTCTGTATTGTGTACTGTCTTTCATCATCCAATAAATATACATTTTATAGTGTACAATGTGTTTTAAATTCTAAATAAACAATATGATAATTAGGTGATGGTCATTTAAAGGAAGTCACAATTTTGTTATGCAAATCTGACAGAAAATGCTGCGTAAAGAGTAGATATCCTGTACACAATGACATACAGAATACAAGGCCAAAAAAGCCATAAAACAATAAACTTTCAGAATATAATCATATTTATTAGAAAAACTATGTCCCACTGAATTTTTTTTTTGTTAGTTTAAAAGAGAGAAAACACGCCAGTGCCAAGGCCAGAAATCTCCAAATGAATGGAAAAGGGTGAAATAGGGTGGATGAATATTTTACACTCAGTTTTTATTCACAAATATTATGAAGCACAGCCCTCAACTTAGCCTTCATGAGACATTATCTTTTATATGCATAAACCAACTATCTGCATGTTTCAATGGAAAAATAAATACAAACAGCTGCAACTCAATGAATAGTCTACATATACACAACAGAAACTTACCAGCATTTTTTGTATGTGAGATATTTTTAAAAGTTTTAATTGGTGGACCAGTTGTCAAACTGGGTGGTGGGCTTTAGCAACAAAGCACTGGACAAGCCTTGTACAAGCCACTGGACAAGCCAAGGCTCTGTACCCTTCTTTTTTATTTTTATACTCACTGGCACCATTTGTGAAGGAGAGCTCAAGTGTTCTGTCAAATTAAGCATTAATGAACAGCTACAAGCACCCAAGGCATTGAGAATGAGAACGAAAGTCAGCATGGTGCTGCTTTCCGCTACTAAATATTGCTATTTACACTCTTTTGTAGTACTTTTATGCATAAGAGCAGGAAAACAAATGTACATTTTTATGAGTATTAAGTAAATAAGCAGCCATATGCTCCGATTAGCTCTGAATAAACATCAAAATTAATTATAAATGTAATAAAAAAAATGCACTAATAAACAAAATGCCAAATTGAAAACTTAGACAAAAGTAAACTGACGCTCAATAAGTTCCAGCTAATTTGGGTTCAAATGTTGTTTTGTAATTATTGATAAAATTATATTTGCTAGAGACACTAGTGTACCGTATTCATGTAATGTGCTCTAAATAGCTTCAAAATGACCTGAAGTAATTCATATCATATAGATGAGCGCAGGTTTTGTACATATCTACAGCTTGTTTTGCCCTCAAGTGGAATAATATGCCTTATTCTTGTGTCCCAATTGGTTTATTCTTGCATGAATGATTTCGGTTTAGAAAGTGGATAAAATTTAGTTGTTACATGCCTTAGTGTGCATTGATTTCTCCCGAACGCTACCTCCTGTTGGAAAGATCCACAAAGAGGACAACATACATTGACGAGCTATAAACAACATGGAATATGATGCCTTGGAGGTCATCTTTTGGAAAAACTACACAAAACCAAAGCACTTATATGAATGTCCCTTCATATTCTTGTGTATCCAACAGAATCGAAACTATTACGAAAAAAGGCACTTTAATGTACAATAATAGACATGTCAGGCTGTTGAATGCCTGTGTTGTGCAGATGGGGGATGTTTCTGCAGGTCAGCCTTTGGCGAATCTCTGCTGGATAATACCAGGGGTATTCATAAACACACCTAAGCTGACACATAGATTCTCTTAAAGACTTCAAGGCTGCAATATAATCTCTTAAATTCAGACAATTAATACCAAGGCATATGGTGGGGTGGAAAAAGTAATTTCTTAAATCAGGAAAGCAACTAAAACGTCTTGAGTTATCTTTCAGGTTGAACTGACATTGCCGCCCTAGAATCACCTTATTTAGCCCCCCTTCTGAATCCATATTGTCACACCGCCACATCTGAGGGAAAGCCCAAGGTCAATCCATGTTCTCCAATTTAGGAAGTAAATTGGATTTCCTTTGTGCAACAATGCTCTCCGGAGCTGCCCCGAATGTTATGCAGATCCAAACACACTTATTGCACAAACTGGCCCAGAATTAAGCCTTGTTCAGAAAAAAAAAATCCATTAAAATCTAAAGTAGGCAGCTTCTGTGCCCTCACGATTTTCTCACAGGGGTTAATCAGGCATCAAAACAATAGACTGGAGTGCTGCTATTCCTAAGTGGGGCCAAAAGCATCTGGAGCACTACATGGAAACATCTGGAAGTTTGTCTGTATCCATACAGTCATTCGGGAGGGAGCCCATATGTCCAGGAACACTGTGGTGCAAACAAGTGTGGACAACAGGGACGCACAGCTCATACAATGAGCAAATAGGAGAATGAGTGAGTGTGATGGCAATAAGGTACTTTTGCATCTTGTCGGTCCCATTTTTTGAATGGACCAGGAGAATAAATGTGCGATGTGGGAATGCCTATGGAGCTACATTGCATCTGGGCCCACTGATCAAGGTAAACAATGTTCAGAGAGCCATCTGCCAGGATGGCAGCGAAGGAGATACGTAGAGGGGACTGGGGGGGGGGGGTAGTGCCCTGAACAAGCATATGGAAAAACAGATTTTTCCTCTCCCTGCAGCAGTTAGCAAAGGCAAATGTCAGCATGCACCACGGCCACGCTTGACTGTCCTGCACTCGGCACCACCACCTGGCTCTCCTTGCTCAGCCACCGAATATGGGCAGGAGTGACACTGTGGAGCATGTCCCCGGGGCAGCCTAAACGATCAGCGATCCATTCCTCCCCACCCAGCTCTCTACAAAACGCACAAGTGCCAAAGTGAATGGGATGTGGTTTCCTGTTAACTGTGTTAAAAAGAAGATCTTTCATAAGCACTGTAAAAACCTTTTTTACCCACCCTCACCCTAAACCAGCAAGAATTTATTGTGTGAAACAAAAAAAGATATTTAGCAGAATGTCTAAGCTGCTCTTCTCTATACAATAAAAGCAAACAGTGACCACAGTTGGGCCACGTCACCATTCACATGCATTGTATAAATTTTAGTAAGGAGACCCCAACAGTAACATTTCCACGGTATTATTCATACACTATTTAAGTATTTATTAATATTTCAAATTAGTTATTTTTATTACTACGGTTTTCATTTCAATTTCAGTTTAAGTTTTAGTAATTGCTGTGTGCTTATTTTTACATTTCTATTTAGCTTTATTTCAGGTTTAATTTTATTCATTTTAATACTTAAATGTAAATAGGACAATATTTCAATTGTTTATGTAAAAAATTTTCATCTAATATTTGTATTTTATTTTATTTCAATTATACAACAAACAATTATAACAAACAACATTTTTAATAGCTGCAGTCCATAACTTTTTTGGTTAAAAAATGAAAATGAAACGAAAAATTCGGATGATTTTCGAAATTAATATTTGAGCAAGTACATAACCAGCCAGTGTTCAAAACTATTGCCTTACTTTAGCCCGATTCACAACAGTTAGCTTATAATAATGTTTTCTAATTTGAGTGGTACGGGTAGGTTTTTGCAGGAAATTCAAGCATGGCACTGCGTCATTACGTCACGTCTGTAAACAAAGAAGTTTTCCCGGCTAGTAGACTATCGCACGTGAGGATCTTGCAGATGACGGATCGTTTATAGCCTTTTCTCACAGCAGTTAGAATAATTAAACTTATCATTTTCATGGCGAATTGTAATCAAGAAAGGATTATGTGTTTATGAAACACATGTGAATGAAATTAAATTATATTCCAGTTTTAAATGTGATTCTGATTCCGGTTCCCTGTCTGAGCCGTGACGTGCCACAGACGCGTGCAGAGCAGACCGCGAGTGAACGCGGTCATTCCTTCCTCTGTACTACTAGTTTTAACCCGAATAAACATGACTGAACATCTCATGCCTCATGTAATTGCTCAATCAGCGTTTCAACCACGGAAAGACATCAACAAAACAGCGTGGAGATAAAATTTCACGTAGGATTTCATTTACCTCAGCAAGTCATCAGTGTCCACAGCTCGTTAGTTCACTAGAGAAATTAAGTCTAGAGAGGAGCATTTCGCAAAATATTACACCATATACTCATATTTTACAAAACCTGTTAGTCTTAATTATTTAATGTATGTTTAAATTAATCTGTTATGAAACATGCTATGACAGCCAGTGTGTAATTGAATATATTTTAACAAATAGCCTAGAAATTGTATTATTTATAAGTTAATTTAAAAACTGTATTATGTGCAATTTACATGTTTGCATACAAAAAAAATTTTAAGTTGAGTTTTGATCATCTATTTAAAAATAAATAGTAATTAAATTTAAGTTTGGGTTAAGTTGTTAGGCCTAATTGTAACCTTATAATGTAAAAGGGCTCCCTCCCTATAGTTTTAAGCATAAGCTGAGGTATTTCACTTTAGTCAGTTTATCACTAAGAACATTTAAATTATAACTGAATGTATTTAAAGAAAGAGCAACTTATTCAGTAAACCACTGTTTATTTAATAAAAGAAAAAAAAGTTTAGTTTTTCCCCCTGCTGTACCGAAATCATCGTGATGTTAAATCCGAGGTACGTACCGAACCGTCATATTTGTGTACGTTACACCCCTAAAATCTACAAGTTAATACACACTATACTCATATGCTGCCTTCACGTGCTATCGGAAATTTCCTATTTCCCACTTATGAAGTCGTGATTACGAGCTTGTCATATTCAAGTGCTTTAATGTCGGAAAGAATCAAATGTAGCATCCCATTGGTTGACAATCATATAAACATTCACCGCGCTATACATGCAGTTTGCTGACAATTCTGGAATTTCGGTCAAATACATGCTTATTTTACTGTTGTTAACAAACGTGGCAGACTTGTTACTTGTTCAGATGACAATATCCGGTGAAAATTCTTATTTGGATCATATATTCCAAGACGTAGGCTAGAATCTGTGATAGCGAAGTACAGTAAACATCCACACCGGTGCGTGACTGACTGCCAGAGATGGAAACTCGAGTCTGCGACTTGGACTTGAGTCGCACTTAAGTCGCATAAATAAAGACTTGGGACTTGACTTGGACTCGTGAACAGCTGACTCGAGACTTGACTTGGACTCCTGACTCGTGAGACTCGTAAAAAACGCAAGTCATTTGGTATAGGAGTTTATATGAATGTATCTCTGAGGGAAACCGGCTGTCTTAAAAAAAGTTTAGATGGTATTTTCTTTTCATCTTGCCTCCGTATAATGCATATTAGTGTTCATAACTGCAGCTCTGCTTTGTTTACAGCGGAAACCAAGGAAACGATGTTTAATTGATGTTCAAGCGCCACCCGCTGGCAGAGTGAATCTGCATTAATTCAGCCTGTGCGGTTTTGTTTCGTACAGATGGTTTATGTAGAATAGTTTCACAAAACTAAAGTCAGACCATTTTGTTTTTGCTTCAAATTTCGAAATTATACAATCCAATTTAGATTAAAAACTGCTCATGCTGGATGTACAGGTACATCTCAGAAAATTAGAATATGGTGAAAAAGTTCATTTTTTCTTGTAACATTTCAAAAAGTGAAACTTTCAAATATTTTAGATTCATTACATGTAAAGTAAAACACTTCAAAAGTTTTTTGTTTTAATTTTGATGATTAGAGCTTACAGCTAATGAAAGTCAAAAATCAGTATCTCAAAATATTTACATTTGAGTTTCAATAAATAACCATCCATACAGTATAAATTCTGGGTATCTCTTGTTCTTTGAAACCACAATAATGGGGTGTACATGAGATGATTACATGAGATGTACCTGTATGCAGCCTCTTTGTTTGGATTGTGTTGTGTATATACAGTGGTTGCCTCTAATTTTAAATTGAAAAGGAGCACAGACAAAGCCTTAGTTTGTTTATAGGAGATTTATTTCATTTGTGTAATTCATTTGATTATTTGGGGTTTGTTTTAAAATTTTGTTTTGTTGTTTGACATATTTCAATTTTACAAAGAAATGTGCTGCATTTTATCTGACAATTAATAAATGGACACCTTTTCATTTCTAATAAGTTTTTTTTTGTTGTTGTTGAGAAAATCATATAGTGAAATCAGTTTTTCAAAACTGATTTAGCCTCAATAACTAGCTGAAAGAACTGTTGCTAATAAATAGAACAAAGACTTGAGACGTGACTTGGACTCCACCACAAAGACTTAAGACTTGACTTGGACTCCGCTTTAAAGACTTGAGACTTGACTTAGACTTGACCTCAAAGACTTGAGACTTGACTTGGACCTCAGAGACTTGTGAACATGTCTGCTGACTGCCACACATTCACCTCAAAACATTAGATTAATACGCGCTGCAGCCATGCTGGAGCACACTCCACGCAAGGAAGATAATTCCGCAAGCAGCTACAATTCCAGGTTTTCAAACAGAGATGGCAACAAAGAGGCAAAACTTACAGACTGCAGCTTTAACAATAACAACAGTGCATTCTTGCCTATCTAACATTCTGTACTATTCTGTCTAAATAAATGAAAACAAAACACTAAAACTAAACTCAGTCATTGCTAAATGCTACAAGGGAATTTAGGCACCACAATATTATTTTTGTAAAGAATGATAAATAGACATTCATTCAGAGATTTGCTGAAGATTATATTGAATATTATTAGTGGTTAAAGATTAACTTTAGTGAGTGTTAGATGACAGAAAATAGGTAATCTCAATGTAAAAATAGGGAAAGTAAACATGACCAGTTTAAACATCCAATAATTCAAAACAGATAAATTAAAACAAAAAAACAAGCCTCTTTATATCATCCAAGCAGCTTGGACATTCTGCTAAACATCTTAAATATATTTCTATGTTTAGTGCAAGAAAGAAAGTCATTCAAGCTTGAAACGACATGAGGGTGGGTAAATAATCACATAGACAACCTAGGCAAGACCACATTAGCAGAAGTAATTATTTATAACCTGTTTGGTATACGTAACTCCAAAGGTCATAAAAGTAGCACTACTATTCATTGGTGCTTGAGGAAAAGCATTGAAACAAGTGTCACAAAACTAACAAGTGTTTAAAGCGTTGCAGTGGAGAACTTGCCAAGAAGAGTCAAGCACAGACTTATAGAACTGAATGCACTGAACATGTACACCATTCAAAACCTTCCCTTTTTTTCTCATAAAGTGAAGGACAGCTCTCCTCAGGCTGAAGACAGCAAGCAGTCATGAGGAAGGCCGAGCAACACCAAATGTCTTATTAATTTGTTGTGGCCATGAGGCATGAAAACCGTGCTTCATTGCCATCTGAGGCCAAGGGTATCCAACGTCTTGATTCTTTCATGCAAACACACACACATATATAAATGTGCTGTTCACGTTGGCCCTGGATTGACCTAAATAGAAGAGTGTTCTTCCACCCGAGGCTAACCATCCTTAGGAATCAACAAGATTTAGCCGTAAAACCCTCAACATTGGCAGATTAAATGTAAAACAAGGTTTAAAAACCATAAAAGTGCACATCAAAAAAGGTTAATGAGTTTCAATGAATACAATCAACATTAAAGTAAAAAAAAAAGTGAACCAATAAAGAAAAATAATTTAGGAGGCATTTAGTAGACTTGAAAGTAGGGATGCACTGGTATTAAAATTCTGGGGATAATTATTTTTTTTATGTAATATATTAAAATTCTACACTATTTCATGAAAAATAATTTGAAAATAAAATGACAAATTAACATATCTAAATGTGAAAACGTTTAAATGCTACAGGTGAAGTTACCTTACGTAAGCATTAAATCAAAGAAAAAGGAATCTAAATGTAAAAATACAGACAACAAACATGCACAATTACATTTGACAGATACAAAAAACATTATAGGTGCATCCCTACTTCGAAATGTTACTTCATTAAGTGCTTAGCAGTTTTATGGCGCTTTTCCACTGCATGGTACGGCACGGTACGGTTCAGTATGGACTCACTTTTGGGGGGTTTTCCACTGGGTACATTACCTGGTACTTTTTTTAGTACCACCTCGGCCGAGGTTCCAAGCGAGCCGTACCATTACCAAAACGTGACGTGTAAACTCTGCTGATCACTGATTGGCCGGAGAAAATCGTCACTGCCTGAGTCATTGAACTTGCGGCACGAGACACAACAGACCCACTAGATTTAAATCAGCACAGTCAGCGAAGGATCGAACGCAACTGTTTTGAATGAGCGCACCTTTCTTTTAACAGTTTCGTTGTCTGTTGAGGAAGTACAGACGTTCCTCCCGTTCATAGCCAAGGAGCAGATCCAGCGATAGCTTGATGGAGCTACACAGAATTAAAACGTTTTTCAGGAGTCACGGCAGTAGAGGCAATGCAACTATAACGATAGCGGTACTAAACTGCAGTGGAAACGCAAACAGAGCCGAACTGAGCCGTGCCGTTCTGAACCGTGCTGAGCCGAGTCCTACCACGCAGTGGAAAAGCACCATTACACTGGTTTAGGAACCATAATGGATTACAAAAGAGACCCTGAGTACAAGGTACAATTCTATGCTAATTTTAATATTATCCACTTACTCTGGATTATCATGCAAATTGTTTACAACTGTGTTTAGAAAAATAATAAATTAATAAAAACAAGAAATGTAAAGCAAACTAACTTTGAACCCTCACCTCATGAAATATGAAATGAGACTGAAAATCAATAAGACAAAATGAAGATTCAACTGCTGCATATGTGCCAGTCTCTGATGCCTATTGAAGCAAAAACATTTTAATTTCCTCAAACAAAGCCTTCCCAGCTGTGTTTCAAGCACAAGCCTGGCTCTCTGAGGTCAAGTCTCTTTCTACCAAGACTCTGGTACTTGAGCTGAAGGCCTTTTTGGTGAGAGAGCGCAGTTAATAGATTTTCTTTCTTCTCCCTGCTGTTGTTGTGGAAAACTATTATGGATTCTGGAAAATTCTTGCTGGGGCTCTTTTGTGCCACAGGTCTATGAGAAAAAGCGAACACAACAACAGGCTGCGTCTAAAAAAAAACCCTGGCCTTCAAATATTGTAGAAATGCAATTTCACCAGCTCCTCTATGCCAGCGCCAGTCCATTTCGCAGCCACAATGGCCGCCTGTTTCTCCCTCATTTAGTCGGCTCGCCAGGAACAATGGTCATGGAAGAATGGCAACAGGTAATTTAAAGAGCTAGGTAAGAAGGATGTGGGCAGGAGGTGGCCCAACTCTGGCCAAATACCACAGACCACCACCAGCTACCTTCTAGTCCTCACCAGAAGAAAGTCACAACGTTTTTTTTGTTTTTCTGTCTTCGAGTTTATTAGCTCGGAGAGTCTATCGGGCTTGATCGGACAGAGATTATATACAATTATCATCTGGCAAATACCAAGCTGTTTGAATATATTCAAGGCCATCCTGCAAAGATGATTGAGTCTGTTTGACTCCGTCTGGAGTGGACTGGTTTTCCACTGAAAGAAAGAATAAAAAGTGTACTTGTGAAGTAATCAAAACTTCATATGTTTGAAGTAAATGTGACAACAGCTATTTCACAAGCAAAAAGTCCTTATCACAACATCCACTGCCTTCAACAGCTAAAGATGAAAGCTGGAAACAAGCTGCTCCTCCTGAAGAAAACGAGACCCTCTCCCTGAAGCTCAGAGTGAGAGACGAGGAATCAAGGGAGATGAGGCAGAGCAGGGGGAGGAGCAGAGCTCAGGATCCGATCGCCACACAGCTGCAGTTGTTCTTCAGGGAATCCGACTGGGGAGCACCACTCAAGCGCCTAATGCCATTAATGAGCGCAGCCATGCGGCAGTAACGGAATTGGAGCGCAGCTTCTCCAGCAAGAGCCTGGCTGCCCCTGGAGTGGCAGTCGACCAGTTAGGCTGGGTTTAAATGAGCTAAACTTTGCTACACCAGAGCATCAGGGCATGGACAGGGACAGAAACGGATTCAATGACTGTTAAGTATCATACAAGGACAAGGTGGTAACATATTTCACAGCTATGTGAAATTTTATACACTAGCCTTTGCTGATCACTGAAAAGGGAAATGAGAATTGTAACAGACACTGTGCTTCGGCATTTACTGTCAAAGACAGATGGAGAAGGTGTCTAAGTTTGCATACCAGAGAATACAAGCTCACTTTTACACTTATAGGTGAAACTCTAAAACAATGACAGACAGCTGTAACCGAAAGTAATTAAGATGGTTTCCTCACAATAATCACTTCACAACTACAGCACATGATCATACTCTTATGTGATTATTATAATTTCAGCAAGGCTTTACAGGATTAATGATTTAGGTGAGTCTCATAACATTTGCAAGAACATGTCCAGGCCATAACTCACTCTAATTTCATAAAACAAAATGAAAAAAGTAACAACAACAGGACAAAAAAAAAGTCTAAACTGTTCAAAATATGTGAAATAATATTACATTGTAAAATAACTATTTTAATATATGGAATTTATTTCTGTGATGGCAAATTTGAATTTTCAGCAGCTGATACTCCAGTCTTCAGTGACACATGATTAATCAAAAATGCTGATTTGGTGCTCAAGAAACATCACATATTATTAATGTTGTGGCTGCTTAATATTTTTGTGGAAACCAAAATTTTTTCCAGGATTCTTTGATGAATAAAAAGTTCAAGAACCGCATTTATTTGAAACAGAAATCTTCTGTAACATTACAAATGTCTTTCCCACCACTTTTGATCAATTTAATGTGTCCTTGATGAAAAAAAGTATTGATTCCTTCAAAAAAAAAAATCTTCCTGACCACAAACGTCTGAACTTTTGAATCATTATTTTTATGATACTTAAGCGCATTATCATGAAAACAGTGTCGCAATGTTTAAAAGCTTCATTTTCTTAAATATGAATATAATTTCCTCCTTTCGGAGTGAAATATGACCCACAAGACAGATTCGTCAATTTTAAAAAAAAAAGTCATAAAAAGGAGCAGTTGATCATGGATCTGATGATCTTGGAAACAACTTTTCCAAGACATGACAAGACTAGTAAGTGGAGAAATAACATACTTCTCATTCTAAATGTGTAACAGAGTAACTTCATCCTGCATCCAAGGCAGCATTGGTGCTGGAGCTCTAGATGGAGCCAGGGAGCTGCTGTTATGACAGAAAGCAGTCAGCCAGTTACACCTGGGTAACACACTCAGCAGGTGCTCTTGTGATTCCAGTATCACAAATTTTAATACATCACTTATAAGGCACAAATCAATGCTAAAATGAGAGGGTCATTGTACTGTGTCTTTCTTGAGCAGTTTTATGTCTTTCTTACAATAATTACCATTACATTTACAAGCTTCAAACAGTAACTGAAGCACAGCATGCTGTAAGTCAAGGAGGATTTATGGCATCAAGATTTTTCTCACTGATATGAAAGCGCGAGACAAGACATTATTTAAATCGGTTGCAAACAGAATGTATTCAATCATGGTTGCTAATGCTGTTTAGAAACGTATTGTGTGAAATGTCTGATTTTAAATAAAGTATGAGTGGTGTGAAAAGTCAAAAGTGTCCTAAATATCCTAGGATTTTATTTGCCAAGTAGTTAGAATGATCCTAGGTTAACTATTTCAAGTGTAAAATGCCTCATATATTGTGAAAAGTGCTACAAATGAAACTTAATTTAAGTGAAAGCAGAAGAGGATATTGAAGAAAACAGCAGATTTTTTGCCTGTGAAATATCACAGTGCTTTCAGGCTGCCTAAAGACTGTGTGATGAAACATATGTCCCTCATTGTATCTGGCAAACTAAAAACCAGTGATCCCAGGACAAAGGTCAATGACCGACAGATGTGCCAACATGGCATTTCTGTGTACAGAGAAACAATGAGGAGCTTCTAAAAAAGCCATTTAAGAGAAATCAGCTCTTATTTGAGCTCCCCACAGCACTGGAAAACAAGGGGATTTTCATGTTTTAAACTTTAAAGAAGAGTCAGCCTCTATTAAAGAAGAATCTCCACAATAGCGTGAATGACTGTCACTCACTACTATACGCAGATGAAAAAATGAGGTGTTTTTCTATGATTAAAGATAAAGTCACACTTCTGCTTGTTTTCCTGTGGAATAACTACCTGAGGTGGCCTTTGCTGAGTGCTTCTGAAGGAAATCCAGAGTCTGAGCCAGAGCTTTCTTATTGCAGTGAGTGGAGAGCTCTTCCTTACATTCAAAACACCTGTTAAAGGAGAACAAAACAAACAATATATATATATATATATATATAAAAAACATCTATTATGCCTTTCATGTCTTTTACATATACTAAAAGAGCATACACTAGTACCTTTCAAAAGTTTGGGGTCCGTAAGAATTTAATGTTTTTGAAAAAAATCTCCCTCTTATTCTTTCTAAAGCATTTATCAAGGCACATTTATTTGATCAAAAATACAGTAACTTTTAAAATAACTGTTTTCTATTTTAATAGATTTTAAAATGTAATTTATTTCTGTGAATGTGCTATTTCTCCAGTCTTTAGAAATAATTTGAATATGCAGATTTTTGCTTAAGACACTTTTTTATCATTAATATCAATAATGAAAACAGTTGTGCTGCTTAATATTGTTGTTGAAACCGTGATATTTGATGAATACTCATCACTTCAGCACTTACAGCATTTATTTGAAAAAAAAGTAACAATGTAAATGTCTTTACTGTCATTTTTGATCAATTTAATGCAGCCTTGCTCTGACCTCAAACTTTTGCATATATGGTGATCTTTCTAAAAATGCATAAGGATAAATAATCATGAATAATACAGTATCATCAGTTGATGTTTCCTACCAGGCTTTCCATGTACTGAGGCTGATGGTGATACAGTGAGAGTCAGAGTGATGAGCTTGCTGGTGTTTTGTGGAATGCTGAGTTTCTGCCTGGTTACAACCCTGAAAGTGAGAGACACAATAGCAAGGTTATCATATATTACTCTTGACGGGAAAAATGTTTTGGACAAGTTTTAGTACAATTCTTCCTGTTCAGCACGGTCAATCAAAATCGAGTGATTGCAAACATAATTTTTTTTACACTGTCAAATCAAGGCCAAACAAACCACTGTCATATTCCCAAATGTGCGGTCACGGCTTAAATGCGCCATACAAAAACAGTGGGTAAAAGGCAAAGGAAACGATAGGGACACTCAAATTACTTTTAGAAAATGCTGCATGAACAGGGGCCAGAGAATAATATGATCTTTTAAGCATAGGCTTAATAAAACTTCATTATTTGTTTTTAAAACTTGCAGTACCCAACCACCACAGCTGTGTGTTAGGCCAGCTTACATTTTTACCAACACTTTTTACAACAATGTTCAAATGTTTGGGGTCAGTATTTATTTTATTTTTTTTCATAAATTCCTATTTTTCTTTCAGCCAGGACACATTAAATTGATCAAGAGTGAAAGTAAAAGAATTTTACATTGTTAAAAAAAAAATCTATTTCAAATAAATGCTGTTATTTTGAACTTTCCATATTTCACCAATCCTGAAAAATCTGTATCTCTAGCTGTTTCTATTAAACTGCTAAACTGACTGGACTAATGGTCGCTGAAAATTCAGCTTTGCCATCGCAGGTATGAATTACATTTTAAAATATATTAAAATGGAAAACAGTTCATTTAAATTGTAATAATATTTTACAATTTCACTGATTTTACTGTATTTTTCAATCAAATGAATGCAGCCTGGGTGAACATAAGAGACTTCTTTTAAAAACTTTTTTTTTATTTTGTTTTTATATTACCAACCCCCAAACTTTTGAGCAATATCGTTGACATCAGTGTGGCTTAAGAGCCTATAAAAATGCCTTAAAAATGACTTGTCAGTTGGCCTTGCTTTGTGTGTAAATATCTTACAATAAATTGTCTATTATGGCAGTCAAGTTTCCAACATTTGTGAAATGCAAATATGCCACTTAACCTGTCACTGTACACTGACAAAACTGCCTACATTGTATCACAATATATTACTGCTGCAGAATGAGAAGATCTCACCTGGAACCCACACTTGAGGCACACAAGGATGTCATATGCTTCTGCTGGTTCTCCCTCATTCATGTTCCTCTCTTTAAGGCAATCGGAGCACACCGACCACAGGCTGCCTGTCACTGCCTTCTTCACTGAGCTGAGGTCCACAGCCCTGCTCACATGCTGGCATGTCAACCCTGGATGACACCCAAATATGCATCTTTACTGTAGTTTACAACTCTATGCAAGCATTGGTAAACCCACAATCTAAAGCAGCATGCATGATAGATCCTTAATATATGATAAATGCCTTGGATGCTTCTATGTGATTTTTGAAATGAGTACCAAGTGTCCCATGAATAATGTACTGGCATGAGAAATGACACTGAAGCCTTTCCTTACCGCCAACCTCGTCGGACGAGTCTTCATCACGAGGCTTCCTTGGCTTGTTAGACCGCTTGGTCATGTCTGCGGTTTTTAAAGAGAAGGGGTCTTTCAGCCGCATTTGTATCTAGGAAAAAAGTCACTCACTAAGTATGAGAGCCCACAGCACAGTTAAAATTGTGTTTCTGAAGCCTAAAACTCTAAACATTATCATTCAACACATGCCTGGGAGCCAGGGCTCACTAGGGGGCCTTGGCAAGCTTCCAAGGTTACATTATATTTCATATTCTGATTTTCCCCTCAACAATTTTTGTTTTTACTGAAGAACATACAGTTTTAAAACTCTGTAATTAATATAATCTATTGACACTCCTGAGGAACTCCTATTGTTCCTTTCCATCTCAACTATCTCAGTGGGCAGACATTGCAGTCAGTACCAGTCCTATTTAAACCACATGTATACTGTATCAAAGAGGACAGCATTTGAATACAATTTTGATAAGGAAGTCTCCAGTACAACCATTAATTAGAACTGACGAATCAGTACATGAGGGTAATAAAGACATACAGGGGAATTAGTTATTAGCACAGCCACTGTAGCAAAGCAAACAAGAGCACGACACCTGAGACTTGCCCAGATAACTGATACAAGCATTGACAGCAGGTACCTGCCGGTTAAAGGCCTTTGCTTCTTTAGTAACGTTAAGTCAGATCCGTTTATAGCAGTGTTGCTTCAAAAGAGTGGCTATAAACATCGAATGGTCTTTGGCTTACAGTAATAAACCCAGCTCACCCTGTTTATGGTTCCCTCCTCTCCAGGCTCACTACCAAGTGAACGTCAGTTGTCAAGTGGCCAGGTGGAAGAGCGAAGCTGATAACTTGCATATGCTTCCAAGTTTATAAATACGGAAGAATTTCTGCCTGTAGTTTTGGTGTTCGGATCTAACACTTCGACAGTCAGGAATCGAGTAATCCCGAGACGCAGTTTATTTTCTGATTAACAGAGTTTGTCCGCGTATTTGGTAGCATTTGGAGAAGAACAGAAAGCACAAGTATCACATGTGTCACGTGGTCGCATCCTCAACGACGCACTACGGATACTTGTATGGCCAAACTCGTTTGTATATCTACTAGTTACAAAAGAGCTGTTCAGAGCTGTTCTAAAAGTGCTGTGGTGTTTTGTATAAATGTAAGCGCAAAAGGGCAATATTTTTGTTAAATATAACATAGTAAACGTAGCTTGTTTTATGATACTCTATTTTTATTTTACTGTTTGCATAATTTAATCAGTTACACTTTGCAATATATCTATTATGCATTATTGTATTTGCACATTTCACTTGTCTTCGTATTTTTATGTTGATATGCATATTTGAGATCTGCATACCGACTTGCATTTTTAATTAAAGTAATATTATAACAATGAATTTTCATATAGAATTAAAATGAAGGTACATTCTATATTTTCAGATGCATTCATTAGCAAGCATCACTAATTAAAAATGTAATTCCTGCATGTCCAGTTTCTCTACTAAGATTAGTTTAACATTGGAACCACATAGCACGTGTGGGTCTACATTTTTTCATTTCCAGTCAAATTATTAATGACAATAATTTCTTAAATATCAAAACACAGTATAGCACTTTGATAAACAGATATACAAAAAATAGGAAAAAAGGAAGTAATAAATAAAGAAAAATAAAGAAAACGAAAAAAAAATGAGAAAATTGAGTTTTAGTATTATTATTATGAGTTTTTTATGCTTGTAAACAGTACACAGATGACATTAATAGCATATAACTTTGTATACAATATACAAAATGTGTCAACATGTATCAATGTCGTCAGAACACATGAAAGAAAATTAAAAACGTTAATGTTTAGAAATAAGAAAAGCTAGAGAGAAGAAAAGAAAACAAATAGCATACGATTTTGGGAGTCAAAAGAAGAGGAGCCAGCGTCACTGGTAATACGTAATTGCGCGCATGCGTGTAGGAGTAGTGGGTAGCTGCAATCCAGCTACCTACCTTACAATCACTTGTACCGTGTTTTCGTCAATATTTAAATACAAAACAAGAAATAAGGAGCTGCATCGTGCAGCTTTCATTACCATAAATCCTAGCATGGCGTTAAATGTCTATTCACGGCTGACGAGAAGTATAGTCCGCGTTTTAGCGAGCAGAAGGGTCATTCCTGTTACAAGACAACTGCCGACTACTTCATGCTGGACACATTCGCGTTGCTTACAGCGTGAGTGTTGAAATATTGCATTGATATTTAACAGTTAAATGTAACACACCGTGCTCGACATCGATAGTTCTAAAAATCACGGTGAATCTAGCATTTATCTCTACCGATTTAACATAGGCTATGTCATTTCTGGCTCTGCGTATTTGGAAAAGTTTGGGCTGTAAGAAGTACTTGTATAAATTATTCTAAAGGTGGCATGTTTCTTCTTAAACGTAAATATCACATGACAACTATACGTGTAGCAGAAGAACGGCCTCTGTTGGTCAAACGTGTCTATCTCTTCCAGACATCCGTGTCATTCGTTATGATGGCGCTTCATTAAGAAATTTTAGTTCTTCAAGCCAGCCTTCAATAGATGTGTCCTACGAGCAGCTGAAGAGACTGCTGCTGTCCGACTCCAGTGTGGTTATAGACGTCCGTGAGCCGTGGGAACTCAGGGAATACGGGAACATACCGGGGTCAATTAACGTGCCATGTAAGTCAGTGCATGGCCTAATCCGTGTATACTGTTTATTTAAAGACACATTATATAAATTATTATATTGTACCCTCTTTTCTGCAGTGGGACAGGTGAATGGAGCTCTCCAGCTCACGCCTGATGAATTCAAGGAGAAATACGGAGGAGTCATGCCATCACAATCCCAAAATATAGTGTTCTCTTGTCTGGCTGGTGTAAGAAGCATGAACGCCCTGGAAACTGCAGTGTCTTTAGGATACACCAAGTGAGCAGTTATTCTTAATATACAATAAGGGATGAATGTAATATTTTAATGCAGGGCTGCCCAAACGTATTACTATGATGGGCCAAAAATCAAACCTGATTGCAGTCCATATGACAAAATGAAATGCATATATTTTAATAAATTAAATTAAAAATTATATTAATTTTTGAAATGCAATTGACTTATATTTCAATGCAAAAATAAAATAAAAATGGTTGAACAAAAACGCTAAATTAGAAATAAATACATTCTTCAATATTATTGAGAATATGGCATGTTGCATATACCCCCCCTGTGATATGTATGCATTGGTGTATGTATGCCAAATCAATAGGTATATACATCACAGGCCAACTTTTTCCCTGGTCTGGGGATTTGTTTAGATCTGTTTTAATGGTTTTTCATTCTCTGTATGTATGTGTTATTCTGACTTTGACTTTGACTTTGACTTTTATACTTTGATAAGCCAGACTATGCTCAATTTTATATAGTATACTATATAAGGTTGAAAAACAAACAATAAAACCATGCTAATATGTGAAATAAAAGGATAATTCTAGGATAAGTGCTTTTATGAAATGCAAAACAGAAAATGTTATTTTCTTCTAAATAAAAGAAATTGCACATTTAAACCAGTTTAAGATCAATATGCTATAGTGCTGTATACTGAAGTTCTGTTTGCTTTAGTTGTCTAAGTTGTCTCTCTCTTATTGTAGGGTCCAGCATTATCCAGGTGGATGGCAAGAATGGGCAGAACATCAATTAATAAAAACCAAAGACTGATTGTCACGCTGTAGTCATGTTAACACTGTGATAGAAGTTTGATTGACTTGTACTGCAGTCTGAATTATACCATTGACACCAAGTCAAAATGTGCCAGTAGTAAGACTGAATCATTTAACGGTATTGACTGGAAATAAAGGAATGGTGTGATTATATTTTAAGCCTGAAATATGCACTGTTATATGATGTGAGCAGTGCACATTCTAGACTGATATTTTATTTGATGTAGTCAGTTTGAATGGGAA
The DNA here is from genome assembly GCA_027422415.1 of Schizothorax lantsangensis. NCBI lineage: Eukaryota > Metazoa > Chordata > Actinopteri > Cypriniformes > Cyprinidae > Schizothorax > Schizothorax lantsangensis. The sequence goes on from CM049850.1 coordinate 24,101,478, forward strand.
GTGCAGTGGACAGTGTGTATGTTACAACTTATGTTCAAAGGGCTCTTGGCTGTTTGCCTTGTAGTTAAACCTAAATATTTTGAGCAGGCAATCCAAATACCAGGAAAAAAATATATATATACATTTTATTCAGTGATTTATGAATTCAACATAGCACTGTTTAAAAGTAACTGGAGAGTTATGTTTTTGAATACTTGAAAATAAAACCTTGATGCTACATTGTGTGTATTGTGATTATTTGAAATAAAAATAAATCTGTTATCTCACATTTGTCTTGTTGGATAAAAATATCTGCTAAATACTTAAATGTAAATTTGAAATAAATATTAAAATGCAGGGTGTAACTCATCCATCATTTGTGCTACAAATATGAATATCAACATTAAATGGAGTGGCTTTAGTTTTGCACAGGAAAAGATGACTCACAAAATGTAAAAATCAAATGTACATATCCTTGTAATTTAGTGAACTACAAAACTTTGTGCAAATATGTTTTTTAAAGAAAATAATACTTTCATTCAGTAAAGAATATTCTATTTCAAATAACTTCTGTTCTGTTAAACTTTCTTTCATCAAAGAACCCTGAATGAATTACTGTTTTAACAAAAATATTAAGCAGGACAACTTTCTCTTCACAGGAATAAATTACATTTTAATCTTTAATGGTATTGTTAATGTTTATTTGCTTATGCATGTTTCAGTGTAATCTGTGACTAATGATAACAAGAGCTGTACATGGCACTGCCATTATATAATCATAGAAGAATGTTTTACACTCTCACAAAAAAGAGGTACAAAATAATACCTCACTAACTTTTTTTCTGAGAGTGCAGTGTTAGTCTTATTATAAGTCATGTTAGTCTTTGAGCTATACGTATGTTTATGATTATAAGAATTATGTGTATTGTCATTAATGTGGATGTGACAAAGCTGTCTCTTACTGATGAAGCTGAAATTTAGAAAATTGTTTTAATTATAAGTCAGCAAAGCAACATGAGCACACAAAGATAACAGTGCCTTATTATTGCCAATAAAGAGGCTAGTCTTTTGTCTTTACCAATGCTGTCATAGTTTTTTATTTTTTCTGTATGAGCACTGCTATAAGGATGAGTGACTAATGTACTGTAATTGAATGAGATAGCAGGAGTAAAATAACGCCTGAGTGTTTGAGCTCATTTAGCCACTGTTCACATCTCAGAGAGATGCAGACCCAGCCTTCCTCCCACATGCCTGGCAAATCTTATATAGTCGGAAAGAATCTCTTAAACCACATTCGGTCAGCAATAAAAATAAAAATTGGAGTTCTGTAATGAATAAAGATTATACCATATTTCAGCTGAAACTGACTTTTTAAGAAAAAAATATTCTTTAGATCATGATTAAAGAGACTCCAAGGACTTGGCTGGAGTCCTTTAGTCACCTCAAGCGTGAACCTCAGACAGGCCATAGAAAAACACTCTAGTTAATTCCTCTCGCATTTCTCATTTTTGCACATTCTGCCATGTAAATAGTGACCACATTAGTGTCATCTCCCTCTGCTCAGATTGACCTTGTGACATTACTCCTTGCCCTGTCTAGAAGCATGTGTAATTAAAATCCCTACATATCAAACCACATCACATCACGACTGCACCTCCAGACTAATGGAGCCTTGTCTCATAATTTACCCCTTCATTCAACACCTCTCAAGACCCTGACAGATGTTTGAGAGACGTGCCCAATTCTTGATGGTGCGGAGGCTCAACATTCCCATAGCGTTGACTCATGTTTATAGCAGAGTATAAAACGCCTGGATCTCTGGGAGTCTGGATTTGCGAGCAGAACTTGCGAGAGGACACATCAACACAGCAAGGCCTTAAAGTTTAGCCACTGACCCATGATGAGTCGCAGCCCAGAAAGGATCTCATCCTATCGCCGCCATTTCGAGGACACCAGCACCTCCTCTTACCAGGTGAGGGTCAGCAGCCCTTCTCCCGTCAGACGGGATGTCGGGAGGTGCCGTTCAGCCAGCTACACCCGTAAAGCCAGAGCTGTCAGCAGCAGCATGGCAGTGGGCCGGAGGACCATCTCATCCTCACGCAGTCAGCCCTTCATGACCGGGTAAGCATTGACCATCCTGCTGGCACAGATAAATAAAGGAACAATGCAGATCATCATCACATGCATTTAACTAAATGCAATTTGTTAAACATACAGAAATTTTTTTTTTTTCTTCTCAAAGTAATTAATTGTTTCTGGCATTTATAGGAGACGCTCAAAGTAATAAAAGAGAAACATTAGAACATTACAACTTACAAATATATATATATATATATATATATATATACACACACACACACACTAAGGAAGTATTTAAAGATATTTATCCATATACTTAATCATAAAAAATAAATATTTATTTTAATACAAATATATATGTTAATATGTAAAATACATATATACATTTTTATTTTGTTGTGTGTATTATTAAAAAAAACAATAAAAATCCTGTAATATAAATAATTAAATTAATGATACAGTGAAAAATCTAAATATATAATCCAAAATGTATATATAAAAATTAAAGTTCTAAATAATATGTAAATAAATTATCTCTATCTGTCCATCCATCCATCTATCTATCTATAAGATTTTATTAATTTTACATTTTATTTTTATGATTAAATATATAGATACACATAATTAGCATATATAACAATTTAATATACAATCATGCAATAAAATATACATTTCATGAAATTAATTATAGCCTACAAAAACTTTCAATATTTGCCTAGTAATTAGAGAGATTTTTGACTGCCGAATATAATGAGGTCTATTCTGTTGTTTGGTGGCAAACCATTTCTTTGTTAAAACATGTTAGAACACAGTTTATTTTTAATTGTATTTATTGATCCGATAAAAATCACACGCAGCCTCTAGAAACTCAAGCTCAACTGTGACCTAATAAAAACCAAAGTGACAAACAAATGCATCTTTCCCATGTCAGCCACATGTTACTTTGAATTCACTTCACATCTCATTTTACCTTTTGGAATACACGTTGTGATAAATCTGAATTAATTGCAGTGTCGGAATGGGAGCCATCTGTCTTAGCGGAGGGGGTCCAGGGGTCGATCTCGACCAGGCTTATGCAGAAAACCGTGAATTCCTGAGCACACGAACCAGTGAGAGACAAGAGATGATTCTGCTCAACGATCGACTGGCAGCATACATCGAGAAGGCAAGTGCACTCACACAAAATCAGTATGCCCTTGGTGCATATTTAAAACTGGATGCTATCACAATGTTATAGTGCCATATACGCTACATTATGAATAACACAGCCTACTATAATAAATGTAACTGATTACAAAATAACAAAAAATGCAATATAATTTAACAGTGCTCTTAATGCTCTTGGAAACAAGCCTCATTTTAGAGCCATCTTTGACAGGATTTGTCTGATTTGGCCACGCTTGAATGCGTCGCGGCACTGGCAGTGTGGAAATGCCACTGCTGGCTCGCGAGATAAAGCGCATTATTCGCACTTCTGTGGGCACACAGACAGAGCACATAACACGCGTATGTCATATTCTCCTGTCGCAACAAAGGTCCGTTCGCTGGAGCAGCAAAACAAATTGCTGGAGATGGAAATCGAGGCCTTAAAGAATCGATACTTGAAGCCCACCGGCCTCCGCCTGCTGTACGAGGAGCAACTCCAGGAGCTGAAGAGGCTGGCGGACCAGATGAGAGTACAGCAGGTAGTCATTCGAATTAATCTTTTGACAAATCTTAAGCATCAAATAATATTTTAAAGGTCTACAATAAATGTACACCTGGTAAATTAACATGCAGCCATGTAAATGAATTAAATTAAATAAATTATTTATAAATATTTACTCAAACTATTTTTTGAGTAGAATAATGTTGTCTTAGATAAGGAACAGGTGATGATTCGTATTGAGGGGAAAATAGTATCAAACTTAGGCTAGACATGACATAGTCTATGTATTATATGATAATACCTATAATTACTTTTAAAGGGCCTTGCTATCGCTGCAAAGGATGCTATGGCGGGTCAGCTGGAGATGATGAAGGTGAAATATGAAGAGGCCTTGGAGATGAGGAAGAAAGCCGAGCTTGATATTGAAGCCTTCCGTCCGGTATGATTACCATAAAATTGTCTTATAACATTTAGTTTTATAAGCAAAAAAAAAAAAAGAGGAGAATGAGGTGAACATCTTTTATCGCCTCAGGATGTGGACGCCGCCACCGCCGCGCGCATTGCTTTGGAGAAGCAGCTAGAAAACATGGAGGTGGAAATAGAATTCCTTCGAAGAGTACACAAGCAGGTAATTAAAACGCAAAATAGTTACATTGCCCTTGATAAATAAAAAGCTAAATGATTAAATTTTTCAAAACCGCGCATTGTCAGGAAATCGAAGAGCTTATGCAACAGATATATGCGGGCCACGCCTCAGCAGCAGACGTCTACAGCCTCCCAGACCTCTCAAGCGCCATCAAGCAGATCCAACACGAGTATGACGACATTGCCGCCAAGAATTTACAGGTGAAGATTTTTGTGTAACAAATAGTGTTTCAAATGTTTGCCATAGGGGGAACATTGTACATGATCTGTGAGTAGTTGGAAAATGTTCTATTGTTATTATTATTATTATTTCAGTTTTGTTTGGAGCTTTGAGTTTAAATATTTCTGTATAAAAAAATTAAATATTTCAGTTACATTTTTTTTGCTATATGTTGACCATTTTAAACGTTTAAAATGAAAGGGGGTGGTATGGGTTTATTTTTTTATTTACATTTTTGGGGGAATTAAGTTTGTTTGAAAAAACAAACAAAAAACAACACACTTTGTAACAAAATGTTACAACATTCCCTGGACTTCATATTAATAAAACCATTTTTCTGCAGGAAATGGACTCTTGGTACAAAACCAAATTTGATGATCTCAATAACAAAACGTCAAAACATGTAGACAAGATACGAAGTGTGCGAGAGGTAATTGTAACTGCGAAGAAGGACGTAAGTATTAATGATCATTCTTGACACATGCTTAAATTGGGAAACATAATAGTAAAATACCAATATTCAAAATGATTACAGTATAACATTCATTCATTGTTTCCTCTTGTTTTAAATATTCTGCTTATTTTTAGATTCAAAATAAGGAGCGTGATCTGGACTCTTTGAAAACCAAAAATGAGGCTTTGGAAGCACAGATCCGTGAGACTCAAGAAAAGTACAGAAAAGAACTGGAGGAACTCCAGGTGAGAAACCGAGTCACATATAATCATGCCTTGGCCTACATACAAAGTAAAATCAAAGAAAGAAATCTGAGCATAAGCATGAACATAAATATGACCTTAGCACTTCTTAAGACTTCTGTTTTTTTTTTGTCAGGCAAGAATTGAAGCCTTGCAGCTTGAGCTGAAATCCTCCAAACAAAGGACGGCACTGCTCCTGCGTGAATACCAAGATCTGCTCAATGTGAAGATGGCCCTGGAGATTGAAATTACCACATACAGGTAGATTTTAGATACTTGAAAAACTCTTTAAATCCAAACACATACCACCTACTCCAAAACCACTTTCAGGTTAAAACATACCAGAATTTAATGACAAGTCACATCTATTTCAGAAACCTATGGAAACCTATATTTTGTAACTTTCATTATTTATTTATTTTTGTGCTATTTTTCTGTATACCTTCAAGATGTAATCATTGTGATCTTTTGACTTGATTGACCCTTTAATATTGCATGTATCAGAGATATTTATCTCTGACAATGAATACTTGTTGTTCTTTTTGGACCATGTTTGCTGATCAAGTTTATGCTGTATAAGAAAGCGAAATTTCTGCAATTTTCTTCAACCCTTCCTTCTAAATTTTTGTTCACAGGAAGCTCATTGAGGGTGAAGACTCTCGTATTGCTTCTGTGATGCAGAGCATGCAGAGCATGTCCCTCATGAGCAGCAGCATGAGTGTTCACAGTGCTGGAGCCGCAGGTGTTGCAGGAGTTGCTGATAGAGTGGCCGGAGGTCCTGGTGTTGGTTCAGCCACAGGTCTTGGAGGAGGTCTAGACAGTGGGCTTGCCAGAGGTCTTGGAGGAGGGATTGGCAGTGGGCTTGCCAGAGGTCTTGGGGATGGTAATGGCAGAGGCATTGGAGGAGGACTTGTTAATGGCATCACCGGTGGGGTTGGCGGCCCAGGCGCCACAGTAGACTACAATCAAGAGCAGGCTGTGGAGATGACGGAGAGAAAGACTGTGCTTATCAGGTAGCATTAAATTCAAGCTTTCTGTCAGAGCCATGACTTAGTGGTTTGCATGTGTTCGTTCTGTGGTGTTTGTGCAGGAACTTCAGTTCTGACCTTAAGTCAAATTCCAATCCCATTCCCATATCTCTCTTTATATTGTTTCTTTATAAAATAAAAAGCGTTCAGTTTTAGAGTTTCATTCCAGGCTACTTAGATTCTGCATTGCATTTTCCCACAGAACCGTTAAAACTGAGGACGACACGCTGGAGAGCAACACACAGGAGAAATCGTATTCCATCTCTGGAGCTGCTGATGAAGAATAGTAGTGGTGTTTTCTGCTCACCAATCATGCCTTCAGATGCGCGTGCCTTACAAACCAAAGATCAGCTTGCGTCTTGCATTGCTTGTCCACAATAAAGCTCTGAGCATCACATTGTTTTGCGGGTTTTGTTTCTCCATTGTTTGTGCACACAATCCACAACATCAACAGGTGTAGACGCAGGGCACATTATGACTGTGTTGGAGACAGATGATGAGGAAGGAACAGACAGGAAAACAACTTAGGATAAAGGCAGGGAGTGTGATGTGTCACTCCAGGCTCAGTGTATCACCTCGATTCTTTGGCCAAAGGGGAATCCCATGCAAGCCGTCATAAGAATGGTACTGCCACAACATGAAGTCACACTCACTGTATGGCCCCATTCTATCCAAATCTGCCCTCCTCCTCTGCATCTGATCCATCCTGATCGGTCCACACTGGAACATGCCAAACACTCAAACTGTCTGGAAGTGTGAGGGAGATGTGCACTGGAGTACTTAAGCATAAAACTACAGAAGCCAGACACTGTGGGTAAAAGGAGCAAGTAGCTGACACAAAACAGTCACAGATATATAAAGCATGGCATGTGGCACACTAACAATTTAATATGTTTTCTTTGCATTTCTATGCAACTCGCTGTTAATTTATCCAATTTAAAATATGAAAGGATCTATACGCATCCATCACAGACTTTAAATGACAGAGCATGAGTCTGACCTTGAGCACTGACAAACTACACTTCATACCTGTGAGTCAACAGTCTACAGCAAATACATTATTAATGATCACACAGAACAAGCACTAAAACATGCAGAACGGTTGCCAGAGCTAATCAATCGAGACAAGGAAGTCTAAATACTGAAGGAAGCCTACAGTATGTGACAAAAGAAAGAATGACAAAAGAAAGGCCTCCTCCTCAATGTCATAGGATATGTGTGAATTTTAGAGCAAGTATGATTAGCAACAATAACGTTTGGTGTAAGGTATTTGTTTTCTCCATATTTAGGATTTTATTTATATAATTGTATGCCTATAAAATACACTACACTGTGATTTATTTAGACATTATGCATTATATTGTTCAGCACAAATAATTAATTAGCCTCACTGACTTTCTGTTTAAGAAAAGTAGTTATTTTATTTTATTTTATGACATTATTTGGCAGAACTGGGAGAATTATTGGCCTCCTGGGATTACAATAATAATGTAATCTAAAGAAAAAGGGGGTAAAATAAATCAAAACAGCTATTCAGTCATTTAGTCTTTATTAGGATATTTCGTCATGACAGCAGTTCATTTCATTTTCAAAACTGAAACAAAAACAACAAAAATGTTTTAATAATAGGCCTAATAACAATAACAATACATATATTAATTTATACGACATTATTATTATTATTATCTCAGGTCAGTTCGCTGGATCTCTTTTTTAATTGACAGCACTGGGACGATTCTTGAACATATCGGGTTAATCAATAGAACCTCATTACTATTTTATCCACGGTCATCATTTCCACAAGCTCATCCCACCCGAAACGGAGGCACAATTAACGGCCAGTACTTGCCTTGCATTGCTTCTCTGCACTGGACATTATGAAAAACCCAGAAATGTCAATCCCGACCATTAATAAGGGGCTACAGACAGTGTCCAGTGACGGTCGCTGATTCATATCATTAGCATGCCTATTGCCAGTCATGTAATGCTGCATCCGAGCTATAGGCGTTGTAAAGTTGGTGATATGCATTACGGCATGATAAAAATGAACTGCCTCATGCATTGCCTGCATGCGTGCATTATCAATATAATTAGCTGGCGTTTACGTGAGTGGCTATATGACCTTTGAAAGACGGGAGCTATCCAGGGTCCTGCCAGGCCCACATACGCATTTATAGCTGCTACAAAAGGATTTAAACGTTGCCGTTAGAAATGATTAGAATCAACGGCAAATGCAATTATGTTTTTTTTATATATTTATTTTTTATTAGCCCTATTTAAAATATTTCCATATTAAATTTAAAATAAAAAAACTCAAGTGTGCAAAAAAAGTGTAATGTCTCATTCAAAATTAATAAAAAAAATATTTTCTATGTTAAAATGCTAGGCCTCATTTACAGGTCTCAAGGTGACATTTTTTAACTCATAAAGACAAAATTTTGATCAAGTAACAATTTTCCTTACAAATTACATTCAAAACCACATATTTAGCTTACCTGATGAATATTGTGTCTGAACTGTTACTTTTCGGTTTCATAATAAAATATTATGTAGACACCCAAATTATTCAAAATGTTTTCAATTCGTGACTGAATTGAAAGAATGCCGTCAATGGAATAACTAATGACCCGTCTGTACATACCATCACACGAAACTTTTTTTTTTCCCAGCGTCCATTTAAATGATCTGAGGATCAAAAGAGGGCAAAAGTTGGTGCTCTCTAAAACCTGAGAAATTCTGTCAGTTTTTGCATATGGTTTTAGTGCCTTAATCCCAATTAGGCCCGGCTGACACACAGAGCTATTCATAGCAAACCTCCTCTGAATACATTTGCCTAAAAATGAACTTCACAAATAGAGCTCGCGGTAAAGGCGTTCGACAGCAGAGAGAATCGGATAGACTGAAGGTTCATTCTTACGCGCTCGAGTGAAAAAGGGTATGAATTTATAAGGTACACCGAAACATTTCAATTCAGACAAGTTTACACCCCATTATGCGAGGCCTTTCAACTGGGACAAGAGAGTTAAAGTTGGGGAAATTCGGTTCAAAAGGCAGAGCTAACTTTGTTCAGGCTTTGAATACTGAAACGAAGCAGCCCCCTTCCTTTAGAGAGCATTTAGAAATGGGAGCACGCATGAACAGAGTCGAATCGGTAGCCACTTATCTCGCCACTTTCTAATGCGACTTTGAATATTAGTCTGGGTTAAAATCCCAATCATGTCATCTGGTGGGACTCCCATACAAGCATAATTACTATTCAATCGCGTCACTAATGTCCCACCCGCATCCCCTATCTGCGACGCAGCTGGTCCGGCCTTTGTGAGGCTTGCACTTTCCCGCAACGAGAGCGAGTGGGTTAAGCGCATTAAAGTAGGCAAGATTAATATTTGTAGCCAAACATATTTATGTACATTTAAAATACATTAATTGATTTATTAATAAATAATCAGATTTTTTTTCGAGCTTTAATTTTTGAAGCACAACACATGCCATGCGACTTGTTGAAATTGATGCACAACAGGCACGTGCAGAAGGGGGGGATTTGGGGGCTCAAGCCCCTGCCATTTTTCAAAATTATTCATAAGTGCCCCTCTCAGACAAATAGCAACGATATTGTAGTCAATAAAACAAAATGCATTTGAAATATAATTAACATGACAATGTGTACAAAACGGCAACTAATCGCTCAAAAATCAGAATATTCCTGTTTATTTTTACATATCTGTCAATTTGAGGCGTAGCTATGGGTTGCGTGCGTTTTGCTTGACTGACTGATATTCTACAGTCTGTTCAGAAACATAGGCTCTCATATATGGTTCTTTCAGTGAGTGGGTCGACAGAAGGAAAAAAAATAAACCAAACAATATTTAAAACTTTTTTTCATCAATAATCAATGCTAGTGTGTCGATTTAATTACAAGGCCTATTACATAATTCATCAATGCCCGTTTGTCATGTATAATACACCAACCAATCATGATCTGGCACAAGTTCAAATTTCATTGGACAATAATGTTAAGTGGAGCGGTCATGTTCCGTTCTTATTCATAAATCGGTTGAAAATTACATGGACAGAAGAGCTTATTTGTGGAGCAATCTGGATCTGCGGTTTGTCTCATTTTAAAAATCAAATTACATCGCTGAGAAAATGGATGCTAAACGACTACAAAAAGCACTGCACAAAACCGCGCAGCGCCAAAAGTCGCAATAATGGTCATCAGTATTCAATAACTTACATTTATGTATGACGCACCGTTTACTCTTTCATGAAACTATCATAGTTAATGAAGCCCAAGTGCCACCTACAGGCCTATTATGTGTAATGTAGGCTGGCGAAATGGTGACATGAAAGGACTTTATAATGTTACCAATTATGCAGCATTATGAAAGTGTCTTATGCTCATCAAGCCTGCATTTATTGGATAAAAAAAAAGAAAAAAAATATTGTGAAATATTATTACAATTTAAAAGAATGTTTATCTATTTTAATATAGGCTACTTAAAAATATCATTTATTTCTGTGATGCAAAGCTGAATTTTCAGCATCATTACCTCCAGTCTTCAGTGCATGATCCTTCAGAAATCATTCTAATATGCTGATTTATTATCAATATTGGAAACAGTTGTGCTGCTTATTTTTATTTATTTATTTTATTTATTATTATTATTATTATTATTTTATTTTTTGGAACCCGTGATACTTTTTTGGAGTTCATTGATAAATAAAAAATAAAAAGAACAGCATTTACTCAAAATAGCTATGTTTTCTAAAAATATAAATCTTTTCTATCACTGTTTCTATCAATTTAGCAAAGCTTTGCTGAATGAAAACTAATTTCTTTAAAAAAAAAATATAATACTGACCAAGTTTTTCAACATATATTGTTACAAAAGTAATATTTTAAATAAATGCTGTGCTTTTTTAACTTTTTATTAAATCAAAGAATCCTGAAAAAAAGTATAACAGGTTTCCAACATTGATAATAAATCAGAATTGCATAAATTGCATTTTGTTTTTTTACATTGCCCCTATTTTACATTTGAGCCCCTGCCCCTGAGGAACTCTCTGCACGTCCCTGATGCACAACTCAAGTAAAAATAAGTGATTTGTATACAAAACGAGTTGTTTTCCTTATTTGTAATGGGAGTAGAAAAGAAAGTAAGAGCCCATAAAGGGAATTTGTATGGATGAGCGTTTATGGTTGGAGTAAAAAAAAAAAAAAAATGTTTTCTAGAGAGCTCGGGCATTGTGCATCGTTGAGATAGAGTGGTGAACCCTTGGCACTCAAGCCCAGTTTGGACGCATGAATGAAACCCCTGGTGGGACACTGCAGTTCTTCACACAGTCTCTGTTACCCTACATTCATGCTTCATTATTTGGCAACCTGTTAAATCAAATCCAACATTTAGCTCGAATTGTAACGCTGAGACCCTGAGAAAATGCTTTCAAGCACCTGATCGACACTTTCTCCGAGTCTCACAATCCGACGCGTAAAAAAATGTCCTGGAATGCTCCGCTCGGGCCCACAATGTTGTTCCGAAATAAAGCTGCTGCCGTGTAATTAATGTGCCGTTTAAAAGACAGCGGACAATGCGAGCGTTCAAGCTATTTGATTTCATTTAATTTTCCATCCCATTTGCTCCGAACACTGCTTCAGCTCCCAAAAACCGTGCTCCAATGAGCGCTTTGGGATGACTTTCACCCTTTGCTTCTCCCGGTGAGGAGGACAGAAAAGAAAAACGTCCCTGTTTCCGCCTTTGTGCACAATTTATTAGTTGGAAAACTTCGACTTTAAAGACACAAGACGAGAATGAGAATGGGCCCGGCTGGTGTGAGAGCTGTAGAGGCCGGACCCGCTGTTGCAGAGCGGATGGGAACCAGTCACAAATGGCAACATTAATAAATAACCCACCACACAGCCGGCCTTTGCATGCGCCTATTCAAAAATTGTTCGCGTGTCGTTCACGCTCTTTGATTCATTAAGGAGCCCAAAGAGAAAGCTCCCAGAAAGGAGCAGTGGGGTACCTTTTCCTGAAGAAAGAAATCCCACCTCTGCTTCTCCAATTACAGCGGAGTGTCATCGTAGAGTCGCCAGGCCAGAGGTTAGCAGGACATGTTCATGGCTTGAATTTATCGCCCACAAATTCTTGTTTCTTTCTCTGGGCCTCTGTTCAGTCATTGAGGGCCACGATCAAAGAGGTCAAAAGAAGTTTTAAAACTAGTGGTAACAATGCCACTGAAGTCACTTCAAATGACACCCAAGGGTCCTGAGTTAATGTAGTGGACTCCTCTTGCCATATCTGAATAAAAAATAAATAAATAATAAAAAAAATTAAAAAACACGTAGGCCTATTTAAAATATAATTCGAAATGTTCAAGTGTATTAATTCGTGCAGTCTAAATGATTACTTTACAGGAATGTTTAACATATACTTGAATAAAAGGAATAAAAGTATAATTGCTTTCTCCTTGAGAATATTCAACACCGAAAGCTGCTAGGAGATGAAATATTGGCAAGCAGCAACTCTTGTCTTGTACAAGATTTCGTGTTTTGTCCTGCATCCTTTGATAAAAATGTCTTTTTTCACACTTTCCATTAATTCTGGAGCCCTGCGGCGCGCTTCGTCAAATCTGAATGCGAACATCCTGATACGTGACCTGTTGTCAAAAAGTGTGAAATGATAAGGTGGTGGTTATTTTGAAAGCGGCTCTTATTTTTTGGCTGGTTCTCCCGTTGAGTACCTGCCCGGTCCCAGCACGGCACACGCCGGGAGTCAATAGAAGTTAACAAGTCTCCCAAACATTCCTGCTCCTTTTGTTGAAACGGCAACAGACAATGCAGCCAGGAAGAGAATAAAGAGCTTTGAAGTACATAAAACCTAAAAGGATGCAGCCAAGTAGATTTAAAGTAGTCACTGATTTCCAAAAACTGGTTTGTATAGGAACAATAAAAGGGGAGAGAATTTATGGAGAAATTATACAGTGGATTTGTCACTTAAAATATCGGAACTGTCTGGCGGACAAAGCCACATGCTGAGGATTAATGGTTGCGCCAGACCTTTGATTCTGCACTCTCTTTTCTCTGCCCTTGACAAATTGGATTTTGGGGATGGGAAGGTCGCTGGGGCCTATTGTCTCTTGACCGTTTGGAGCGGTTCATTATGCGTGAGGGTGAGGGAAAGTCTCCATGTGACCATTTCGGAGGGTTCTACAGCTGCTAAAAGAGCGCAACTCTCTCATAGCGCGCTGTTCGCCCTTGCGCATTAATGTGCCGAGGGGTACCTGACTGCGCCATAAGAAAAGCCGGATCACACACGCCACCGCGTCACTTGGCGGGCGGATATTAGTCTGTCCTCATCTCAGACTCTCTGCTCATCTCAATCAGTGACTGCTTGGTCTTCCTGGTTCGGATAGCGCAGCCCCACACAGAGCCAGCCATGCAAGCGACTCGGACACCCACTATCAGTGTGTTCGCAGACTGCAGCATCCCAGCCGGGCTTCGGATAGGACCGGTCCCGGGCATCTTCAAACTGGGGAAGTATGTTTCGGACCGCAAGGAACTTGGAGTGAAAAAGAAGGTGAGTTAATTTGATTTATTTTCTTGACCAAAGTGTTCAACTTTTTATTATCACTTTTGAAAGTTTTTTTTTTCTTTTTTTTATACAAAATGTACCTTGAGAGAAATGTGAAATATTTTCATTTTCCATTGCAAATGGATAAAGCATTCGTGACATTTTAAACAAGACGTGCAAAATATTTTAAAAATAGGCTAGATTATGAATGCAAATATACCTTTACGTTTGTAATTTTTCTGCAGCTTTTTTATTTAAACTATTGAATGACAACTACATACAAGTACACATAAAATTAAAACTATACAATAATAACCGTTAATAATAGCCTAACTATTATTATTTATTTTTAGATTATTAACACATTATTATTATTATTATTATTAATAATAATACAATTGATAAAAAAAAATCAAAACCATGCAGCTAAAAAAAAGTTAAGAACATCTTACTTTCCTCAATGCTGACCTTTCACTCTTCATAAAGCATCCTCGTATTAATTGGTTTGTGCTGTCAGTTTGGAAATAATTGAGTTATATTAGCAGGACAACATGTCATTCTATGCCTTTCACTTAACCGCGTTAATAGGGTGACCTGAGTTTCTGCGCGAGATTTCATGCTCCTTTAAATTTCAACGGCTTGAGGGGTGCTTATTCCCATACCATTTAATAAAAAAAAAAGATAACAGTAAACTAGACAACTACCAATCAGTAAATAAAATACTGCTTACATTTATCTGGAAACACTGCTAAATATTAGCAAAAATCGTAATTCTATTAATTACAGGCGAAGTCAAATGTATTAAATATACATTGCATTATTTAAAATGATAGAAAATATTTTAATTATTTTATTCTACAAGTCTATCAATATGTGGAATATTCGTAAATCAAAGGGGCGTAAAAGGCGTCACATATAAATGGCATTTACTTAAATAAGTTGTAAATAGACTGGAGCTCTTTACGCTGTCTGCTTCTGTGATTGATGCGCGTAAATGCAACGCCGCGGGCCAAGGGCGATCATCAGGTGCAATCTCTGTGTCAAATGTCACGCTTTAATCTTTAATTTGTTTGAACAGAATAGAAATGCTTTGACACTCTTCAAATTCGTTTCTCATATCAACTCAATTATGTGGCCTGTTCCTTGAAAATTATCGCCATTGTCTAATAGACCGAATAAAACGATATTAACGCTCTTTTGTTTGAAAAACCTTGGGGTGATATAATTAATAATGTCTGAGACAAAAAGACAAAAGAAAATCTGAAATGAGTAGCATTTCAAATATATATAAAATACTTTTTAAACATCTTTAGATAAATATTCTAAAATACTATTACAAAATTATTTCCAGATTTAAATTTCACTGAACATTTGGACTGTTTTAGCTATAAGCAACATTAAAACACGTTATTCATGTTAAAACGGTGTGTTTGTAGATTCGTTTGGTGAGGGGAGAATTCGTGGATGAGTCTGGCAGTGCAGTTCCAGACTGGATCGGTTTAATACGCGGGGCCAGGAACAGTCAAGAACAGAACCTCGAGGCAGTCTCGGATTTACCTGGAGGACAGGTGAGTTAAGCAAAAACGAATGAATTTGATCCTATTTAAAAAAACGAACATTTTCCAATAATTTTATTTCTTTTCAAAAGATATTCTACCGTGTGCTGAGAGAAATACAGGCTGGAGAAGAGCTGAGTGTTTGGTATTCCAGCGCACTGGCGCAATGGTTTGACATTCCTACGACTGCAACTCCAACACATGACGAAAAAGGTGAGACTTGCATCATAATTTCGATTATTTAAAAATGTACATTTTTATATAGTGTAGAAAATACACTTCAGACTTTTTAATATAGCTCCGAAATACAAGTTGCATGTATACATTATGAAATTGTTTTGAAATGAAAATGCGTGGGTTTTTTTTTCAATGTAATTCTGGCAATTTGGGTGTCATTAAATAAAGCGCAGAGGAATTCCTAAATATAATATTTTATGAAATAATAGTAAACACGTTTTGATGAGCAACAAACGGATTTTAAGTAACGCCGCCACCAGCAGAATCAAGGCAAATCCCGTTCAAATCCGATTTAATAGTCTTATCTGAGAATGCTGTCAGATTATCCGTGTTTAGTTAGTAAATCGAAAGGTCTGTAGTCTGGGGCAGTAACTCTTATTGATTGGTTGAGAATTATTGAGCTGAGTCTAGTATTTGCTATAATAATATATGATTGATCATGCTCAGCATTACGGCTGCATTATCTCTCTTAATTCATTTCATTCACTAATAAAGTCCTGGATGTCCTCTCATGGGCTGATGCGCGGTGCAGTTTAGTGAGGGGAAGAGGTTAACAAATGTCATCTAGTCATTAATATTCATGTATTCAAAAGCAAATAAATTCAAAAAGGTGCTCTACGGTAAATTAGCTGGCCGCGTAAGGTATTGTTGGCTAGTGAATGCAAACTTTTATGTGGGATGTATATTGCCCTGATTTGCGACGCTGTACTGTGAGCGCTGCTCTCCGGCCAATACGCGGTGCGCTCCTTGACATACGCTTCCTATTCTCCAGCGTCAACAGATGGGCCAGCCTCATTGTCTTATGCGACTAGCGATTTCAAGCAACAGCTGCCGTCAGTTCCACGGGAAAGCACACAGAGAAAGTCGCTATTCAATGTATTGGTTTGTAAGCGCCAGATTGGGCCGGCGCTTGCTCTTTTGATGGTGACAATAAACAACGGGGTTTTGCAGATTACAAAATCATTACATCTATATCATTGACCCCAGACTGCCCAACTGGTGTCATGCCAACGTAACCAAGGCGAGGTGATAAAAAGTCAGGCTTTAAAATGAAAGGTTATCAGATTCCGCAAATAAGCATTTTATGATCAATAATTATACACGTTGCATAATAAAACATCTTTATGACGCATTGCTAGTAGATTTTCATTTTTTGTTGAACTCAAAAAGGCTCTTCTATCTAATCTAATTGTAAAACACTTTCCTATTCAAAGTAACGCCATTTAATTGCTTTCCAATTTTTGTTTCAGGCGAGGAGCGCTACATTTGCTGGTACTGCTGGAGAATATTCAAATACCCGAACACCCTGAAAGCTCACGTGCATTTCCACTGTGCGTTAAGCAACAGCAGAAGTTTGGTGAACAACGAGCAAGCTAGAGGCACAGACAACTTTAACAGATCTCCAAAATCAGGGGACATCCCAAATACGTCCTCCTCTCCACGGAACGGCCACAGCACCTTTATGCCAGACGCGGTGAAAGGGGTCGTGTCCACCTCACCGTTCGCAAATAAAGCGGGACTAACGAAAAAACCGAGCGCGGAGGAGCAGGACAGAGCCCTTGACATGAGCGTGACCTCCGCCAGACACCCCGGACACATCCTGGGCCTCGGCGGGACATCTTCTGTGCTCAACAGCATGGGTTTCCATCCAGGCGTGCGCTCTGCTTTCAAACCAATGGGACTTTCGAAGATCGAGCCTAATGGGAAACCAAACAGTATCGGGTTTAGCAAACTACTGGGGAACGTCAAGTCACCTCTACCTAACGTTCATCCCTCAAAATGCGCGCACCCCATGGACAGCACACCTCCCGTGATTCCCTGCGCAAACAGCATCCGTGGCTTTCCTCTGCTGCCACATTTTGAGGAGACCTCTGCTTTCAAACACGTTGACAGCCGCATGCACCCTGCCCTGTCCCCCTCGCGTTACTCCCAGCTACCGGCCGGGTTTCACTTCGAGAGGTTCTCCTTGCCACAGTTTGATGGGGGGAAATCCTACAATGGGGACTGCAATATACCCCTCATGCCATTCACGGTTTACAATGGAGAGCTCCTTTATAGTTCCCCATACTACCCTCTTAAATTTCACTTCGGCAACCTGCTTAAATACCCAGACTACTTTGGCGCACCATCTCTGAATCCAGATCTAAACGCGATTACGAACATCGACAGGGAGATAGCGATGCACACGCAACAGCTGTCTGAAATCGCCGTAGAGAAGAACCGTTCACGGCTAGAGTCTCTGCCCGTATCTAACCCCAACTCGGGCAAGCCAAAAAAGGGACATTTGTGTCTATACTGTGGCAAATTGTACTCTCGAAAATACGGGCTGAAGATTCACATGAGGACTCATACAGGCTACAAACCACTCAAATGTAAAGTGTGTTTTAGGCCCTTTGGCGATCCCAGCAATCTCAACAAACACATCAGACTGCACGCGGAGGGAAATACGCCCTACAGGTGCGAGTTCTGCGGGAAGGTGCTCGTGCGCAGGCGAGATTTGGAGAGGCACGTCAAATCGAGGCATCCAGGTCAAAGCATCAAAAAATCCGACGACAAAATCGAAGGCATCTTCGAGGATGGCGAACAAAAAAGCGACAACGACAGCGACGTCGACGTTTGCTTCACAGATGACCAGAGCGACCAGGAATCGAGTAAACACAATGATTAATGGACCGATTTCTGGACATGTTGAAATGGACTTTGCTCTTAAGTAGCTAAATTATGCATGTACATAAATTAGTAATGAATTGTTTGTTTATTTTATAAAAGTATTGTGAAAAGAAAAGCTTGTGGAAGCAAATGCTTCCCTAGTAAATTAAATCATTTTGTGAAGGAGGCACTCATCAAGTTAATCTCATAACATGCTTATTGGTATTGAGGACATCTCGGCACCCCCAATGTGGAGCTGCACTTTATAAAGACGGGTTAATGCCATAAAACATGAGTTTGCGTTATTTTGTTTTTAAAATTGTCTGACCGTTTAAATTACCTGTCAGATCCGCACTTTTATTACCAAAAGCATTTAACACATTCTGTACAAAATGATCTTTGCAGAACAACGGGCACCTACCAATAAAAATAAAGTGGTGTTTAAAATAAATACTGGTATGTCTATTTAGTCGTAAAGCATTTGTTGAGTGACAGCTGTAGGTTGTATCGTTTATTAGGATTATATTAAAATAATAATAATTAATATTGTATAGGCCTGTGCCATTTTTCACAAACAAACTCATTTTTTTTCACTGTCCGTTTTGAATAAAAATGGGGAAAATAATGAAAAAGGTTTGATCATTAATATACATTTCATATATTACTTTTTTATTTTCTTTTTTTTAATTGGAGGATATCTACGGCTGACCATTTGTCTGGCTTCAAAATAAGCTCCCTGAAAAGAACTTACGGTATGGCAGGAATTAATAATTGCTGACCTAAACACCCCACTATTACTTCGAGGATGTGCTTCATTGTAGTTTAAGATTAAATATAAATTAAAACGTGGAAGGCATATTCGTAAAATGGTCAAGGTTAGACTGATACGCACTTGTCTTTATGACCCGAAACATAACCGTCTGGCTTTAATATTTTCACTAATTGAGAAGACATGCAGAAAAGATGTGAAAATCAAATTTTCCTGGATTTACTTACATTGTTCACTTTCTCAGACACCAAATTAGATTATTACAATCACATACATATAGCAGCAACTCAAATTCATCTACGTTTCTTACAATGTAAAAATCGGTTACAGTCATCTTTTATCTTATAGAGCTCTATTTCTTCCTGATCTAACTTTTAAAAATTACTTTTAATTATATTACCTAATGTAGTCATTGATTCAGTCATAAAATTTTTATATTTGGTATGAATAAAACCTATTAACTTTGAAGCACAATTTTTTCACAAACAGCTTTCTTATGCCTATTTAAATTATGTAGGCTATCTATATCTCTCTTCAACACATTAAATATTTAAAAAAACACATATACCGCAAATCAACAATTACATCTTGACTGAATAAAGTGAGGTCTTCCAAGTTAGGAATAAATCTAAACAGTCACACTTATGTTATAAGAAATGTACCATTAAGGTTGGGGGATGTGGATGTTGTGCACATGAAATAGCAGTCTCTCTCCACACAGAATTCTTTGCTTTATTTCTTTCTCTGTCCTTCTCCACATTGCTGTGTCCTTGATATGGTGCATTCTTCTCCTCCTCTGTGCAATGCTTTGGAATTCTTCATACAGTGGCACAAACATGTGTGACTTTCTCTTTCATAGCCTGGGCTGTTACCAGTCATTGCCTCTGCGTCTTCAAGGAACTGACAACACAAGAACAGCCTGTGAGTTATGGCATCAGCACCTGACCATGATTGTTTTAATTTGTTATTGTGGATGAAATAAAAGAGGATAGGCTTATGTAATTATTACTTCTGGATAAATGAATGTTTAATTACAGATTTATGAATTTATACAATTGTGTTTTTTCCCCTTAGGGAGTACTTTATTTCTTCACTTGTTCACTGTTCATTCACTGCTATTATGAAAGATCTTGGATCTGGGCCAGAGATAACCCGCTCGTCCCCTCCCCTGGTGCCCCCCACCCCCACCAGCGCTCAAATCAATTAGTGCCGTTGATTAGTACAGACACCAGAAAGAGGGAGTGATAAAGAGTCTGTTGGCTTTTCACACAGTCTGAGAGCTAGAGAAATTTAGGAATGCTTTAGGAATATATATATATATATATATATATATATATATATATATATATACATATACATATACAGTGGGGAAAAAAAATATTTGATCCCCTGCTGATTTTGTATGTTTGCCCACTGACAAAGAAATTATCAGTCTATCATTTTAATGGTAGGTTTATTTGAAGAGTGAGAGACAAAATAACAACAAAAAAATCCAGAAAAACGCATTTAAAAAAAGTTATAAATTGATTTGCATTTTAATGAGTCAAATAAGTATTTGATCCCCTATCAATCAGCAAGATTTCTGGCTCCCAGGTGTCTTTAATACAGGTAAGGAGCTGAGATTAGGAGCACTCTCTTAAAGCGAGTGCTCCTAATCTCAGTTTGGTACCTGTATAAAAGACACCTGTCCACAGAAGCAATCAATCAATCAGATTCCAAACTCTCCACCATGGCCAAGACCAAAGAGCTGTCCAAGGATGTCAGGGACACGATTGTAGACCTACAGATTGCTGGAAAAAAATTACCCTTTCATTTCTTTGTCAGTGGGCAAACGTACAAAATCAGCAGGGGATAAAAAAAAAAATTCCCCACACATATACACACACACACACACACACACACACACACACACACACGTATGTATGCATGTATATATTAAATTTGGTTTAAATTAATTTTTTTAAACTTATCTAAATAATACATTTGTAAATATTAAAATATGTATGTATGCCAACCCGGTTTTTAGGATAATCATCATAATTCACTCAGATGGTAATATCGGGGGTGGAATAGAAAAAAAAAAAGTGCAATCCAAGTATGAATTACAAATTCATACAAATTCTGTACAAATTACGTTAGATAAAATATCTTCACTTCCACGTATAGCTCTCTGATGCATGTTCATGAGAGATTCTCAACAAATGCCTGTTTACGTGAAAATGGACACTATTGTGAAACCCAGAAACTCTCTCTGCACTGTTTCAGTTTACAGAGTCCCTCTTTTTTTGTTGTAACCAGTGGGTTGACTAACCTATTAAAATCACCTGACAGTTTAATTTACAAACAGTAAAAATGGACACTGACTTGCCTTGTTGCTTCAGCAAAAGCGCCATCATTTTAAAAGTATAGCTTGTACAGAAAAGTACTGGGTTCTGTTTTGAACACTGCAATAGTAAATATACAAAACCACAAATGCATACAAACAGGAAACAAGATGTATTGCAGTCCTTGACAGCTGGGTCAAGGAACAGGACCGCAGAATGATTCCATTTCTTTCATCTGCACCTCACCACCCATCCACCACACATCTATTGGATTTGTAGGTGTTTGTTAAAGACTGGTTAGCCGTGAAACACATAGAAGTATAGAAAATGTGTTGACAGGTAAAGGGGAGAGACACAAGCGTTAAAGCACAGAAAGCCAACGAGGCATCTCATCCTTCACCCTCTTTGACCCACCATAAGATTGAAATCTCTGTGCAGCGTTGCAGCACTAGACAGATACAAGCGACTGCTAAGATGGGTAATCAGTTAGAAACCAGCACTACCATTACTGAAGAATTACAAACATAATTCTTTATCATACATATACACACACAGGTCAAAGAGGGGGAAGGATGAGATACCTCATAGGCTTTGTGTGCTTTAATGCTCATGTCTCTCCCCTCGCTGCAAAAGCAAAGTAAAATAAAATAAAATAGATAAAAAAATAACAAAATAAAATGGCGATTCCTAACAATAGCGATCACAACACTTCCTGCTCTTTGAGCTGATGTTGAGCTGTGAATCAGGTTAACGTCTCATCTGTAAACACTTTTGAAACAGTCTGCATTCTGCAGTTTCTATTCAACTCTCTCTCATTCCACATGTTCGCTTCATCAGTGCACTTAAGTGCAATGTAAAAGACATAATTCTTGAGCATATCAAGAGCAGCAAATAAATACCGTTCATGGCTATAATAACAGTTAATCTATGTCATTGAAACACTGACAAGCCAATGTGCAGTGTGTGCTTAAGGAGAAGTAAGAGGCAAAGGAGGAACACAAGCAGGTTCACAGCATTTACCACAAATTTACTGTACATACACTTGTTTCTACAAGAACCAAACAAGCTGAATATACTCATTGACTTAACGCCATTTAACATGGCCACAGAAGGCTCTCAGAGTTCATCAAATTTCACTATTGCTGTGTAAACATGTCTCCAACAGTGCTGGTTTGAAAAAATAAAGGTCATGCTCAAGAGACATCCTTAAGCCTACACCAAAAAGAGAAACGAGTTATATATTTTGCGCAAAAAGACTTAATGCCGAAACATTAATTTCCTCTGTGTGGAGTAAACACATGGCCCTTTTTAAACCTGACTGAATGTAGAAAAGTAATTGAAGAAAAAACGCAACGAGACATTGAGGAGCTCAAGAGCACAGAGTCTTGGTCAGGTTTCTGAGGCTTTTGTCTGGTTGCGTGGCTTTGTCTGCAAAAGAGTCTGTGTGCTGGTAAAACATCTGTGGGGTTCCGGGCATGCCACGCTTTCTGTGTGTGATGTGCCAGGATGCTGAAGACACTTCTTGTTTGGGATTA
The DNA here is from genome assembly GCA_027422415.1 of Schizothorax lantsangensis. NCBI lineage: Eukaryota > Metazoa > Chordata > Actinopteri > Cypriniformes > Cyprinidae > Schizothorax > Schizothorax lantsangensis. Next base: position 24,124,414 of record CM049850.1, read on the forward strand.
GACGTCCACTTGTTTCTAAGGCAACAGGGATGTCAGTGCCAATCAGGATAAGAATGAGCTGCCTTAAAGGAGTAATGCGGAAAGCCATTCAGTGCCAGTTGGGAAAGAGATGGAGGGGGAGTTGCAAGCAGATTTTGTACTGTGGCTAAACTGATGGCATGTTAGTTTGGCATGAGAGCAGAATCTTTACTTTAAATACGTCTTGTTTATCTCCATACAACTATTTTGGTCCATACAACTGAAGTCAATGGGTTCTATTGTTGTTTGGACCTGAAATTTCTTGAAAATATCTACTTCACTAGTTCTTCACGTGGAAAAAATAAATGTAATATAGGTTTAGAATTACATGAGTGAGTAAATTGACAATTTTTGGTAAACTACCACTATCAAATATTTTGTTTAGCTTTTATTTTCATTTATTTTGGTATTCTGTATTTCAATTTCAGTCAGGTATATTTAACTGAGCATGTTCCTTCAGTTTCAGCAAAATTAAAAATGTTATTCCTTAGAACATTATAAAAGTACTGTGTTCTCATTGAAGCAGATTTTCCCACCAAACACATTATGCCCAGAAAATAAACGGTTATTAGCTGATCAGATGCTATTTTCCTGTCTAACCAGTAAATATCTCAATGCTAGAAGGCAGAATGAAATAAGAAACCATTTTTCCAGGTTTTAGATTTTACCGAACAACCCTTCTCTCTGTTACACTCAGTCTCTATGGTGCTCATCCTCCACCTCTTCATGCCTCCAGCTGTGATCTTGCCTATATCTTTGTCTAGCCATCAGAGCCGTGTCTCCTGCAGCTGATTAAAATCACGGCACACAGACACAAGGACATTCATCCGACAAACACACATCCAACGTTACCCGGACACCCTGTCACCTGCAAAGCAGCTCAACATCCTACTATGAATGTTGCCATTCGATTCTCACTTCTCTCGCTTCTCATCATTATGTTTTTGACAATAAAGCCTGAAGTATGTTAAAGCTGGCATGGGTCATTTTTGAGATGATACTTCCAAACATGTTTAAATTTCCCCGAAAGGTGTGAAAAGTGTTATTGTGTGGTGCTTTAAAAACATTGCTTTCTTTAAGCAGGCTGAAAATGAAACAATGGCTCAATGAATAACAATTCTCAGTCTTGCTCAGAATCTTTCAAATGTTCAGAATTGCAATTCAAATATCACAGGTAATGAATTCTGGAAAATTAAGTTCCACTTTTTATTGCCAAAAAGTAATAGTCTTTTCTAATTACGTCTAGTCAAAGTAATTTTATTACATATGATGAAATACATAAAATAAATTTGTTTTATTGTACTAATTTTCCTATTGTAGTTCTGAATCTCAATTTAAATTGAACACAAAACCAAGAATTTAAAGGTCCTTCTCAATTCAAATCTGAATGGCGCTCAACCCTGCTGCAGACGGGCAGCTATAGCAGCTAGCAAACATAATAAACATGTCATATCATAAGGACACATTAAAAATTCAGAATGTGATTCCTTAAAAAACTGAAAGTCAAGTCACCTCTCGCAAAATACCACACTCACGCTTTCAAAATCAGACTAAAACCACCAGTCTGTACAATAAAACCTTTAAGAGACACTGAACCTAATGAAATTGGGGTTTTCCTCTTCCTCTTGATCCCACATTCTTCTCAAAAACATTCTAACCTGTCCTGCCACTAAAATACCAAAAAAAGACTGAATAAAGACATTTTTATTTAATAGCACTGAATGGTTTTGGAAAAATGAGCCATGTCAGAATAGCAGGCCAAATGTTCCTCTCTCCTGACATCTCCTTTGAGCTGAGGGGATAGTTTGTTGTGTGTGTGTGTGTTACTGAAAGTGGATGTGACAGCTCTCTGAGGTTGAAGTTGATAGTCTGCGTTCCTGGAGCAGGTAAAACCAGAGGGCCAACACAGGTAGAGCACACGCACAGCTGGTCACAACATCCACATGAAGGACAAGGACATGAAGGATTTAACATGGCCTGGCTACTCACACACACAATGAATCTACAACACATCTTCTTTTCTGGATGTCTTGTACTACTCCATTAACCACGGCTCATTGTATTTCATTGGTAGTGGTCAATAACCCACAGCTCTTGTCCTTTAAGGTCACTGACCTCTTCCTCCCCATTCACACCAATAGAGATGTCCATCAGACCTAGTTCAGAGCTCACACAACAGTGTTTACTATGATCCAGGTAATCATTTTAGCATCACATATTTGATAATTGATAATAAAACCCACCTGTTTAGTTTGACTTATAAGAATGCAACAGAAATATGTGAGATGAACAGAGTTTTATCATCAACCACTGTCCACTTTCCAAGAGGATGGCCTTCAATAGAGGTCCCAGCTCAAATGCAAAAAATGTACAAATGGCTTAGTTAGTGAAAGAAATACTTCAAACGTGGTATTACAATGCAGACATCAGAGTTTCATGTTGATTGTGACTTGCCTATTGAGAACAATACTGCATAGTAAACCATGCATGGCACTCTCAGCTTAAACATTACAATAATCCCATTACAGTTCCTCTCCAACATGACACTGTATTACTGCATGATTTACAAATACATGCTCTTTTCAATCAGATCTTCTCAATGAATGAATGAATTGAACCGATTCTTGACTGGCTGGCTGAACCGATAACAGTTTTTTCTTGGACAAACAGGTTATTAACTACAAAAAAGCAGTAATGTTAAAGTAAATTTACTGGGCATTTTTTTTTCTTTGGCTTGATTGTATGGCAGTTCTATGATGTCACAGAAGATGTCCAATTAACTTTCTATTTAATGAATCATGAAGAAATGCATCACTGTTTTCACAAAAATATTAAGCAATGCAAGTTTTCAACATTGATAAGAAATATAAATCAGCATATTAGAATGTTATATTTAAAATAGTATTTCACAATGTTACTAATTGTACTGTACTTTTGATCAAATAAATGCAGCCTTGGTGTTATATAAGAGACTTGTTGAAAAAAATAAATAATAATCTGACCGATCCCCAAACTATTCAACAGTAGTTTACATATTTTTAAATAAAATAAATTTACAGTAAATCTCTTCTACAGTCGAGAGATGAATTTTAGGTTTAATGCAGATGCTGATTATATTTTGGTTTTGATGACCTGAATTGAGTGCAACAGCCTAAACCGGGAAACATGAAATTACACTCAGCACCCTTAGAAATTAACAATTAATTGGGGGGAAAAAAACGAAAACAATCAGCAGTTTGTGCCAATATGGCTTCAATAAAATTTGAGCACATAAAGGGGCACGTAGAAGAACATTTGAATCATTTATTTTTACTGATTCACGAAGATCTGACTTCCCACCATTACCACGCCACCAAACTGTTCTTCTGATGGTCTCTCCATCACATGAGACCCACAGTACCTGCAGGTGAGGGCGCAGTTCACACCAGCTGTGTTCTGTTGGTATCCTCTGCTCTCGGGCCTCCACAAACAAACACATGCTAATCACAGCTCCCTCTCACAGACCCAGCTCTCACATTCAGCTGCAAATGAGGTCAGGCTTTGGCCTCTTCCCCCTGAACCCCTGTTTGATGTGGGCCACAATGAGAGGGTCTTCTCCACCACAAACATGGAACCCTAGCAGGTATTGTGTGGCACACACTGCATATAGATATCACTGTGAAGAGAAATTATTACAAAAGATTACAAAATATGTGTGCATGGTTAAAGACAGTTCACCAATAAATAAACTCTGCCATTATTTATTCATGTTGTTCCAGATCTGTATGACTTTCTTTCTTCTGTGGAACACAAAAGATGATATTTTAAAAAAAAAATTACAAAAAAAAGTCTCAATGTTTTTTGTCTGAACAATGAATGTCAAAGGGGTCTAATGCTATTTGGGCTGCAACATTCTTCAAAATATTTTATTTTGTGTTCCACAGAGCAAAGTTATGCAGATTTGAAATGACATAAATGTGAGTAACGGAAAATATAATTTTTATTTTTGAAAAAAACTGTTTTCATAAGAAATATAGTGAAATACCAGAAAGTCTGATTTTCACATGTGGTATTCCAAAGAACTGAAACATTTACTTCTAACAAAAGTACCAGGTTTCATTGACAAATGTTGGCCTTAAATTAATCAGCTAATTGCAATTGACAGTGTGGTTCTCACAAACACACCTCTCTCTCTCTCACACACACACACACACACACACAGTTCACGACACTACAGAACCCTTTCTGACTGTAAATTTCATAAGACCTGCAACAATTTTAAAAACCTATTCCTGATCGCCTGCTTCTAAAAGAACAAATTTCAGGTCTACCCATGTTCCTCACATTCAGGGACTGAGCCAGAGGCACAGGGACCAGAGTGATTAATGGAAATTTGTTTACTTGTGGCCATGCTTTCTGTCCAAGTACTGCTAAAACTGGGCTTAATGTGTCCCATTGATTTCCTCATTATCTCCAGCCTAGTAAACAAGCAGTCAAACCAGGCTGTTAATGTACCAGCAATTACAACACTCTTTTCCATTTAACTATCGCTACAGTTAGCTTAGGAAACTGAATGCTGATAAACGTTCAGCACGAAATGCACCTATAATTGCAGACTCAAACTTAAACAGTATGATATAAATGACACAAGAACTTTTCATTAAAAGTTAATTCCTGTACACTGTTTGCACCAGTAGTCCCCATGGAGTAACCTAGTGTGAAGGGTCTTGCTTAAGGACACTGTTAATAAAACAGCACTAGAAGGACTTACTATAACCAAGTGAAAGTTGAGATAAAGAAAATGGGAAAAAGCCCATCAGGAAAGGTTAATCCAACAATTTCATTTGTCCTCAATTTTCCATTAAAAAAGGGTTTTATTCTAGACATTCGTCAATATTCTTCAAAAGTCCAAAAGTATTCTATGAAAGCAAAATGCTTTTACAAATAAATGCACTTCAAATGATCTCTTTCTTAAAATCTAGAAATGCACTAATATATCAGTATTGGCAGGAATATTAATATCGGTAAATTCCTAAATTTCAACATTACCCAATTTCTCCCAAATGAATCAATGTCATTTCCTTCCCATGATTTTATGAATTGTCAACCCTTAATATTTGTAATGTCATACAATTTAGGTTTTATATGCTCTAAAAATGCTTGGCCTCTTAAACATTCTCTTGGTGACATTATGAACATTTAACATTTTGAAGGTTCTCAGACAGAAAAGCATTAGAAACAGAGCAAATCTAAAAATGAGAGGCCGAAAAAAGAAAACAGAGAAATAAAGAGAGGTAGACAGTGAGAGACAGAGAGGTCTATTGGAGTGCAGTGGGCTATGAGACAGGTCCATTCACACAGATCTAAGCTGACCGTCAGGCTGTGCTTGAGCGCACTCACCCGGGCAGCAGCACACAGGCCACAAACACAAAGTTAACCAGTCAACTCCATTACAGTGCAGGGGGGCGTGCCTGGACCTGCCACTCCAAAGAAAGCGGCCAGGCTGACAGAGAATATTAATTACCTTTAAATGAAGTGGAAGTCTCTTTATTGGACGTCTGGTGCTGGGTTTGTTATTGCTGGTTTGAAAAGGCCAATGGCCCTTTGGTCTCACCGCCTTTGAAATCCCGTGGACACTGGTCAGTGGGTCGAATTAGCAGACAGAATAGTTTCACATTTTTTTGAAGGACTCAAGAAATTTCCTGAAGCCTCATTTCCTTGAATTTAGTTTTTAAGTTACCGAGAAGCCTTTGACTTCATATTGGATCAAAGCACTGACAACACTGTGGAAGAGCGTTTCAACCAATTATACAATAAATGTATCTCAATGTAACCTTTCTTTACTGGACAAAAGAAGCTCATATGTCCTTGCGTCTGTAGCCGTCCATGGCCTGAAGAACATATTCTCAAAGATCGGAATGACGTCAGTAGGTGCTTCACTGCCCATCATTACAAACACACACATTTAATTCCTCCCAGCCTCCTCATGTGAGGAGAGCAAACAAAGCCCCAGAGTCTGATCTTGAGATGAAGACGACGCCTGGGCTTCAGTGTCTGTGAATGAGATTACATATTAATCCTAGCAAGGGGGAAAAGAACATGCTACAGGTAGCCTTTTAAGCTCCTTTTGTAAGAGGGCTTTTTTACACCTCTTTTCTGAACATTGAATAGACTCTTTTCCTCTCCCTTTCTCTCTGTCTCATTCTATTGAAGAAATTGTTCCCTAAATACATGCTATTAGAATATCTGTATAGGTGAGTAATAAGTTATTAGTTGCAATTACTGGTCATCTATTAGTGGAGAATAATAGGCTGATTAGCCGCGAAGCCTTTTAACTTCAGAGGAAGTAATTTAAAGATGGCTGTCCTTTCACAAAAAGAAGAAAAGAGCTGCTCTATGAATGATACACCCGTCTATTGCACAATAGTGGAGAAAAAAACCATCATAATAGCATAACCACGATACCACAGAAAACTAATACAATCAATAGGAAGAATATCTCCATAATTTTCAGGAAATATGTTGCAGTGTGTGAGCCAAAAGCTGTGTAGAGCCCTTCACATGGCCAGGAATCAAGTCAACAGAATATGCAACCAATTGTATACAAAATGTACAGAACTAAACCATGATGTTGTTGTTAATGTTTTTTCTTTTATTTCCAGCTTTGGTACTATTATTATATTATATTATATTACATTAGGTTACAGTATATTGCCAAAAAACCCTGATATTTTTAGATGCAATAACTAATTATCAAAAGCACAAAGTTGAAGCCAGGCATCTTTCAGAGAAAAAACAATGACAAAAACCTTCCTCACATTGTTTCAAGACCTTTCTTTGTGCTTCAAGGACATCTATTCACCTAGACTACAATCATTTCATGCAGTGAGACCAAACATTTCAGCTTACTTTAATTTTTTCCAACCGTAAACAAAAGGACAGACTTTAATTTAGATGCTTTTCTTCATGCTTTTGCCACTACATTAAAAAAGAAAACAGTGCAACAATGTGCCAAAAATGTTTTCCAAACAAATATGAACGTGCTTCATCGTTCTTGCATACTTTACAACTGAAAACACTTGTGAGTAGGAGTTGTGACTTTATATGATGACGCTTATTGGCAGGCTTACAAGGATGAAAGTGGTGGAAAACAGGTTTAAAACTTGTTCTTGGCTGCATTCATTAAAAGATTTTTGTTTTTTTGCGATATATGGTTACTATTATCATTTGAATGTCGAATGTGAAGAGGGTAGAAAAAGACAAGACATTTAGATTTTGGCAGACTAAGCCAGGCAGCAAAAATCTGTTTTCAAATCTTTTTTATAGATTAAAAAATAAATAAATAAATAAAAACCCACACAGGTGGTTTGAACGGGATTAAAATCAGATTTTCTCCAAGGCATCTCAGTCTTAACAATCAAATCTAATACCATTATGTTTTCATTATTTATTGTGCATAGGGTTATGTTAGGTGTTACGACAAGAACACTGCATTAAAACATACTGAATGGGCTTATATTTGGACAATGCCCTAATTAAAAAAACAATCAATTGTGAAATAGCGATTGCTGAAGTCTAACGGATAGCAAACCTACACAGATTTACACAATTATATTGATAAGTGGACATGCATATATAAATCTGGAAATAATAGCAGTTTGAACAGTCGGTCTAAAAATTAAAAATGTATAAAATTAATAATTCAAAATCTAATAAAAAATATTTAAAAATCATATCAGCCCTGCAGTGTAAACCGGTGTTACTTTAGTATCATTGAGATACTAGTTCTAAAAATATATATTTTTTGGATTGCATTTTCATAATTTTAAAGTGTTAGTAAACCTGTTGTATTGTATTTTAATTATTATAGTTAAACTAAATAAATGAGTAATTGTTGATAGCTATAAATATAAGTAGCTTTTTATATTTTATTTCAGTTAACTTTTTTTTAATGAACCATTTTTTTAATGATTTTAGTGTTTTAGTTAACTACAATAACCCTGGCCTAAACAATACCTTACATCACAGAAAAATACTTTATAATTTCTATCAACAAAACATATGTACCACTGAAACCTGGGGATTTACCATATGCAACACTGAGGGCAAAATTTACAGATACGGAGCCTCAAGAATAAAGGTCTCTTTGGACACATGAAGAAAAGTCTACATGTTCTCCAATCTCATTTTATCTTCTAAATCCCATTTACTTCCTATTTTTCCTGTTGTTTATCTTAATTGTAGCAGAGGAAACAGCTGAATGTGTCACAAGGCTAATGATTACACGTGTCTTGGAGTAATATGACAGCGAGCACTGCTGGCCTTTATTGTGAGATGGTCTGCAGATGACAGGGCCGCCTGCTGCACCAGCTCCGGAGTGGACCACCACAAACAGGCACACTGTGTCTACTAAATACAGTATACTGTACTAGCCTGCATACAGAATGTAATAAAGTGAAATTTTAAAGTACCCAAATAATTCTGTACTATTATTGGCAAATGTACATGACCTTCAAGCCTACAGATGTTCGTAACAGTCGGCCACAATTTTATCACGTGTTGTCAGTCAGTCAGTTTACCAATTTCCTCTGCGAGTCACTCTGCCAATGCACTCAACGCCCAAGTACCATTGGCCAGTCCATTCACACGCACACAACCGTCTGCCGGAGGACTCGCAATTCCCCCTGATGGTCCAGTTTTGATCTCACGGCCGGTAATTGCTGTGGAAAGTGAGCCACTCCAGATGAATGGAAGAAGAACATCGGTGTCCGTGATGTCGGATGCACCACGCTCAGGTAATAGCCTCTCTTCTCCAGACCCTGTTGGCCTCTTGTACAGAAGGGGGGATGAAAGTGCTGAGGGAAGGAAGGAAGAGGGGGGGGGGGGTCAATAGGCTCTGCTCCGAGACTGGCAAACCATAATTACCTGTAATGAGACTTTTGTTTTGAAGTATCATGGAGATATTCTTGAAGTCACCCTGGCTGATTGGACGAAGTGGCACCACTCGGGCCTCTAGGACCCTTTTCGATTACGATTTGCGTTCGGCGTAATTACTATTGAAGTCTCACTTGCCGCTCTTTCTTTGGCTCCTTCCATAAAGTGCTCCTCCTAGCTCCACCACGAAACTCTCCACGCTCAAGAAAACAGCTGCAACACTTTGATATTTCTTAAACCGTCATTTGGTTTAATGCGTTACCCTGACAACTGTCCTGAATTGAGGGTGAGATGAGTGAAATATCATGATCCAACTATTTTGTCTGAGATCCGCTTCATAGGAACTTGCCATAACCAGTTGAACTGCTCTCTGGGTGGGCAACGTCTGGAGGCATCTTACAAAAGAACTGTAGCAAAACGGCATCCCATGGAATTCCATTATTAAGGATTAAGAGAGGCAGTCCAGTCATGGTGGTCACATCACAAATATCTCAGATGAAGTTCTTGATGCAGATTCATATACAGTATGTAAATCTAAAGAATAGTGATGGTTAATGCTGACTGCATTCATTTAATTAATGTTAACTTAAAACCCTTCAGCGCTTTGCCATTTACAGCTCTACATTATAACTGGAGAGCCTGATTAAAAGAAAGTCCATTTAAGGTTAGCCACGATTAAGTGAATCTCAATGATGTGTGAGTTTTTGCAGTGTCATTCACTATAAAGCAGACTTTTATATGCAAGTAATTGGTTGTGTTATCTTTTATATAGTAACACAACTACATAAAATCCTGCAACAAAAAGTTATTTATTCAGAATAGGGTCTATTTTGTAGGATTAGTGATGTGGTCCTTCATGGCAGCCTTGCTACAGTCAACAGCCTTGGACACATTCAACATTTTCCGTTGCATGTTTTAAAGGGGTCATCGGATGCCCATTTTTCAGGTGCAAGTTGAAGTTTTTACCCTGTCAAAATCAGCTCTGTTTTTAGCAAGCCATTTTAGTCCATGTTGCTTTAAATGCTAATGAGCTCTGCTGACCCCGCCCCCTCTCTTCAGTGGGGTGACAAGCAGTACTGTTTACTTTAGCCGCGAAACTGTCTAACTAGCACATTATTAGGAAAGGCGATTGGCAAAGATTCATAAAAAAAACGTTATACTCACTTCTTCTGTAGATAAAGCTGGATCACGAATGATTCGCGTGAACATAGACGCATTTAGGCAGATCGGGGATCGGCTCATTCCCTTCAAAACGAAAGTAACGTTAAACCTCAGCGTCTTCAGCGGCTCAGATGTCAGGAGTAAATGACGACTGCTATATTCATTATTACATCCAACAACAAAACACCTCAATCGCTCAATCGGAGACATCTTGTCTTCCCCTGCACCGGACACAATGGTTCACTCAGGGCGGGTCTAAGGTAAGATGGTCTTGTCAATCAACTATCGTGGGAGCGATACTACGTCATTCTGACAGGAATCTCAGAACAGCCTGAGTTGAGAAAGGAGATTTTAAAATAGGGATTTTAAAATAACCACTGGGTGGATTTTTATCATTATAGGATGGATGTGTACACACACTTCCAACACACATTTATGTTCAAACAACTTGAAAAGTTAATTTTGCATCCGATGACCCCTTTAAAGGTCAAAGCAAATTTTACAACCTTTCCAACAAAAATATGTATAGTTCTTGGTTAGGAAGTAAACAAAAATGATAATACAGACAATATTACCCCACAAACAGAGACCCAAAGCATGAGGCATTCAACTAATACTAATCACACAACAAAAATTATATTTATTGGTACAGAGTACATAATCCATGACTATACAGTAACTCATTTTGGCCACTGAAACAGCTTACAGTCAAGCTCATTATAATTGTAGGCTATATAATGAATTATATAATATAATGAATGAACGATATCCTTCCTGCACAAAAAAAAGAACAGGGAAAAATTCTTACTGAACCCAAACATTTTGTGCAATGTGCAGTGTTCATTCATTATTCATGTTAAAGGATTAGTTCACTTCCAGAATAAAAATTCCTGATAATTTACTCACCCCCATGTCATCCAAGATGTTCATGTCTTTCTTTCTTCAGTCGAAAAGAGGAAAACATTCCAGGATTTTTCTCCATATAGTGGACTTAAATGGGACCTTATGGGTTGAAGGTCCTAACTGCAGTTTCAGTGCAGCTTTAAAGGGCTCTATACGATCCGAGTTGAGGAATAAGGGTCTTATCTAGTGAAACGATCTGTCATTTTCTTAAAAAATAAAGATGTATATACTTTTTAGCCACAAATTTTCCTCTTGCACAAGCATGACCTCACGCATTATGCAGTCACATTGGAAAGATCACGTGTGACGTAATCGGAAGTACCGGCCCAGTGGTTACAAAGCGAATGTGCAAAGAAAATCAAATGCCCTTTACAAAAACAAAAAAAAAGGTAAAACAACGATCTCGGACAATTATGAAGTTGGAGAAGATAATGAGATTGAGTTTTTTGCCCTACCCTACCTTTTTGAACTGGAGTACAAAGAAGAACAAACCACGTGTGACCTTTTCCAACATGATTACGTAATACGTGACGTCGCGTATGCGCATCGCAGAGCTAGTGCAAGATGAGCATTTGTGATTTTTTGTTTTAGAAAATGACCGATTGTTTCACTAGATAAGACCCTTAACCCTCGGCTGGGATTGTGCAGAGCCCTTTGAAGCTGCACTGAAAATGCAATTTGGACCTTCAGCCTGTTGGGTCCCACTGAAGTCCACTATATGGAGAGAAATCCTGGAATGTTTTCCTCAAAAGCCTTATATATTTTTGACTAAAGAAAGAAAGACATGAACATTTTGGATGACATGGGGGTGAGTAAACTATCAGGATTTTTTTATTCTTTAAGTGAACTAATCCTTTTATTATTTAATATTGACCACAAATGGAGTAAAAATATTGTTCATTGCTGATTCATGATACTTATAAATACATTCCATAAAGTTAGATTATTAAAAACTACCTCTTATTGTAAAGTATTTTTATTTATGAATATTATTGTCTTATCTTATAGCAGTTGCCAGTGTTTTAAAGAATAATCCTCTTGAGGCTGCATGTTAATGTGAATTCACCACATTTAAAGCTGCAGTCCGTAAGTTTTGCCTCTTTGTCGCCATCTCTGTTTGAAACATGCAATTGCAGTTATTTGCAGAATTATCTTTAATGCGCAAGTTGTGCACCGGCACAGCTCCAGCACGGATTAATCTAATGTTTTGAGGTGAATGTGTGGCTGTCAGTCACCGTACCGATGTAGATACTGTACTTAGGATTCACAGATTCTAGCCTATGTCTTGGATGTAAGACCCAAATAAGAATTTTCACCAGATATTGTCTGAATCAGTAAGTGATATCATCTGAACGAGTCTTTTGTTCTGACCAACTGAGGAAAAAAGCATTACAATAAATCGTGCTACCAATGGTGATTAAATCTAACAATCACTTAGCTCATATCACATCAAACCGTGCAAATTATACTGTTATACATTGTTCTCAAATTGTTAATGTTAACTACATCAGCATTGCATGATTACGTGTATGTAGTGTATTAGCGTGTAGATTTCAATTTCTGTACAGTCTAATCTCTAATTGTCATACCATTCGAATTTCATAAAAATAAATTATTTTAACACAAAAAGCTAATTATTCATCCTTGGAACTGGTTCTCTGGAACTGATCCCACGTAGGCTATCTTTAAACAGATGCACATAAAACTGGAATATAATCTAATTTCAGTCACTTGTGTTTCATAAACACATTAACCATTTTGGATTACAATCCGCCATCAAATTGATAAATTTGATTATTCTAGCTGCTGTGAGAAAAGGCTATAAACGATCCGCCTCCTGCAGGATCCTCACACACGATAGCATACTAGCTGGTACAACTTCTTCATGTTTACAGACGTGACGTAATGATGCAGCAGGATGTTCGAATTTCCTGCAAATTCCTACCAGTACCACTCAAATTAGAAAACATTATTATAAGCTTACCGTTGTGAATCGGGCTATGGTAAGGAGATAGTTTTGAACACTGGCTGGTTATGTACTTGCTCAAAAATTGATTTCTGATCATTTTTAACCAAAAAAAGTTTCAGACAGTAGCTTTAAGACAGTTACAGATTATCCTCTAACAGCATACCATAACTTTGGTACAATCACTGTAATGTATAGTATAGCCTGGAGTATTTTATTGCTTTTAATGTGTGTGTACTGTGTATATTTATTATGTATATATAAATACACACATACAGCATATATTTTGAAAATATTTACATGTATTTTCATGTAGGTCTACATATTTATATTCATATAATTTATATCATATATAAATATATTTAATATATAAACTTTACATATTTTTCTTAAATATATTCATTCATGTGTGTGTATTTATATATACATAAATCAATAAGATTAATCGCGATTAATCGTTTGACAGCACTAATTGCTGATAGGCTAATTTCAATGGCTATATACTTTATAAAAACAGAACTGAATTTAAAGTTCATGGCTACACTATCAAAGCAACACAAAGTTTCAAACATGCATTCGCATGGACATGCGCAAACACACGGTTACAGGCACAAGCACATACTCTCCCTCACATGAGACCTTGGATTCCATAGAGGGACTCGAATGTGAAATTAAGATATTTTCTGTTGATACATGAGCAGCATCATGCATACACCTGATAAAAGACAGAAAAAAATAGGGAGAGATACAGAGAATGCAATTGCCTCACGATGGTTGAAGCCCACTGAAGAACACTTGAACAACTGCAAAGGATGAAAAGCTGGCCTAATTTTTGTCAGAATGCAGCATTCTGAAGGGCATTACAGTGGTTAATGAAAAGATGAATAATTTGTAAATGAAGCCTGATTGCCTAGGCAAGAGAGCAGGGTCTGTTTGGTCAGGTCTCAGGTGGGCTCCAGAATGAAGGGCTTTATGTCTCTACAGGAGAGGGGTCCTCAAACTCCAGCCACTCCTCCTGCAATATAACATTATTTAGACCAGACCAGTAATGAGAATTAATATATGACCACAGAGAGGCAGGTAGGCAGCAATGCACCATTTTTAAAAACCCAAACACACACCCATACTCAAAGGCAAGCTGCAACAAGACTCGTCCCCCTTGTGTTTTGTAGATGTTGGTGGAAAGTTACGGTGAAAAGGCCTTCAAGTAAGAGTGTATATGCGTGTGTGTGTGTGCGACATGTGGGCTGGTTCCCAGTCCCCACTCAGCAGCGGGGTTCATTAGCATTCCTTTGTGCTTGCATAAAGGGGCACGGAGAGCCACCTATTCTACGGCTGGACTTTACCAGCTGCCATCCAGGGCTAGTCCTCATTAAGGCCCCGCTGTTCCTCTGAGAACACCGCCACATGTTCCACACGCGCCCGCTCTCACCCACACTCACACACACACGACTGAACCAAAGGAGAATTTCACACACCAAACGCTCAATCGTGCTCATACACAGTCTCGCACACTCCACCAGAAAAGCCTCTATTGTGACGGCCTATCGTCGCCTACATCTCCATATAAACACAAGGTGATCCTGCCTCGCAGGAGCTCCGCGTTCACCAATACACACCATGAGAAAGTCTACACACCGCGGCTAGGGTTCAAAACCCTGCTTCAGATGGCTCTATTCAGCACGCAGCCATCGGAGTAATTGCTGTTAGCAGATAATTGTGGAGCGGATAAAGCTAGAGCTCATGCATGGTGAATTTGATTGCATGAGGTATGCAGACAAGATTTTTAAAGGATAAATGTATTCTCGACTCGGGGACACCAGCATACAGAACCTTTCATCTCTTCAATCCAATGCACTTCTAGTTACCTCCTCATCGCTCGTGCTTTTTGAAATACATTTGCTTGGACGTATGAATGCTTTAATGATTGAAAAATAAGTTGCATTCATGTGACCTTTGCTCATTCTCGAAAAACGTACTGAGAAATAGGAGGCAAAACATTCATTCTCTTCCTGTATGCATGACCGCTTGCACAAATCGTTCCTTTGTAAATACTAAAGGAATACTATGGTTAAAGCAGTTGGAAAAAACTTCCTAGAGTGTTGTCTAAGCAAACTGAAATACACCAAAGTGTATAAAGTTACAAAACCAACAGATCTATGGGAAAGCCAATGCATTTTAGCTACTTTGAATCAACTCAATGACCTTCTGCACAAATTACTTTCTAAAAGTTCTAGAAGAGCCCAAATCATGGCCTTGTTAAAATGGACTCTCTGTTCTCTCCTGTTACTATATGCTGAAACTTGTTCTAAATACCTTGGAGAGTCAACAGGAGATGTATTTACCTGTATTGGCATAAAAGAGGTATGAAAGAAAGACAAGAGCATCTCCTACAGCTCTTCTACAGATTGCGTATTTGTACTTCCTGGAGGCAGATCAGAGACGGTAAGCATTGCACCCGTTCCCCTTTACAGCTCTGAAATTTTTTAACCTTTTTTAGAACAAAACAATGGAAAAGTTCAACAATAAGGTCAAATTGGAAGTATTTTTTTTTCTAGACCTAAACTACAGAATAACATGACCTCCTGTATCTGTACCATAACAGTTATTAGACTTTTTTTAATAATTGGATATTTAATTGTGCTCATTTCTAATCATATCTGCTCATATGTTTAAAATAATAAATGTTTTAACAATTACAATAAAACAAATTAACAATTGACAAAAACATATCAAATCCACTTATTTAATTTTGGAAATAATTAATTTAGTTGTTTTTTACAATATCACACTCACACTTTTTTTTTTACTTGATACTTTTATTCAGCAAGGCTGTTTTAAAATGATCAAAAGACATTTACAATGTTACAAAATATTTCTATTTCAAATAAATGCTTCTGAACTTCCTAATCATCAAATAATTAATTAATCAAGCTCATTTCCTGTATTTTTACACCTGCCATCATCTAAAACTCACTTAAAATTAATCTTTTTAATTAATTATCAAATGTAATCTTTATAATGTCCAGCATGAAAAATACATAATGATATTTGATAATGTTGTGATACCTGTTGTGGCACTGAAATTATTGCTTTTATTTTTACATTTATTTAGACAATAGTACAGTATTAATCACCTATTTGATATCACATTGCCCATAACATGAAACAAGGAAAGAATTATCAGCTTTTTGCCACTATCCTTACCCTAATTCTTAAACGTAAATTAACCTGTCTAAATTTGAAAGAAAGACCCCAAGAGCGCGATCACACCACCCACCTGCGGTGGGATATAAGCACTGACTGGCAGACAAAAAGTGATCCACTGAGTGCCAACTCAAACCGCTTCACTCTCAAGGGCCATTGATTGACAGCACATGTTAGCGACACCCATTTAGAGCATGTTAGTGTGGCCACGAGAGACGGCGAATTAGAATGAGCGAGGACGAACCAGTGGAACAAGAGGAAAATTAGAGATGATTATAGCTGAACCACACCCATTGATAAAAGATGGGCTGGCCCCCATAATCCCCTGCAAGTAGACAATGATTAGAACATGAGGAGATTGTGGCCTGTGTTTTAACCTGGCCAGGGAGGAAAAAGCCCTCTCATTCTCTGTATTCTCAACATGTGAATGACCAGCCTATTAGCTGGATGCTTTTAGGTTGGGCTCACATAGCGAGGAGCTGGCTTTGTCAGCCGCGGTCTCCTTTGTGCGACAGGCCCTTGCAACCATGCAATGGGATTCACACAGTTGAAAATGACACTTTCCTGTGCACCCCTTTCAATAGTTCTCATTCGGTTGTCTGTTTTTTCAATAATTAGGTCTTGATTATTTGTTTCTATGTATGTGGGGTGTCCTATATCAATTGCAGGGGCCAGGTTAAGATGTCGTTTTGTCTTTGGGATAATATAGCACATCTCTCTACTCATTACCCAATGTTTCTATTTACACATGCACTGTGTGTGTAATTCCGGTCTTCTAGGGCAGGGATTTTCAAACTGGGCTCAAGGGACCCCCAAGTGGGCCACAAGGGGACATGCAAACAATTGAGAGGAGAGGGAGGGGAAAAAAATATGTATTTTTAGGGCTGTAAAAGTGAAAGTGTTAGCCCTAAAAATATATAATAAATATTAACCAAATATGTTTAAAATAATACATTAATTATAAACAATCAATTAATTATCAAGAACAATATAAAATCCAATTATTTAATTTTGAAAACAATTATTTTGTTGCCTTTACAATATCACACTTAATATTCTTTCCTCACAGAGCATAAATTAGTTTTTAATCAGTTTTAATGTATAAAAATATTTTTTATAAAGTATTGCTTTTATTCAGCAAGGATGCATCAAAAGCTATAGTAAAGAAATATACAATATTACAAAAGAATTCTATTTCAAATAAATGCTTTTCTTTTGCACTTCATATTCATTAAAGAATCCTGAAATAAAATGCATCACAGTTTCCACAAACATATTAAGCAGCAAAACAGTTTTCAGTATTACTGATAATAACATAAAATGTTACCTATGCACCAAATCAGCATATGAGAATGATTTCTGAAGGATCGTGTGACATTGAAGACTGGAATAATGGCTGCTGAAAAGTCAGCTTGCAAACAGGGAAAAAAGAATTTAAAATAGGAAAGAGTTATTTTAAATTGTAACAATATCTTACAATATCGCAGCTTTGGTGAGCACAAGAGCCTTCTATCAAAACATTAAAATCAGTCCCAACACCAAAATTTTGAACGGCAAGTCCTTGGCACTAAAAAATATGAAAATCCCTGCTTGAGAGACATTTTTTAACAATGTTGTGTCAATTTCTGACTGGAAAAGAGAGAAAGGAGTCACAAGAAGTAGTTGCCACAACAGAACCGAGCATAAATGAATCAGTCTCACATCCGAGAAAAGAATAGTTACTGAATCAATAAAGAAATTTTGATGGGAATATTGACAGTTCTGAAATAGACCTAGAATAGGGGGAAAACTATCACTGTAAAAAAAAATCCGTAAAATTTACGGTAAAAAACTGGCAGCTGTGGTTGCCGGAATTCTACCGTAAAAAATACGGTAACAACATTTTAGGTTTTACGGTTTTAACTTAAATTTACAGTTAAATACCGTAATTTCTTTAACTGATATAATGTTAATATACCAACTTATTAAAGTACTGAAATCTGTTTTGTACCTTTGAAATACACTGATAACCACCAAATGCAGGTGGTGATGAGAAAGTCACATGATGAACCAAAGCCCATCACAAGCAGCTTTTAAATAATAACATATATAGAAGGTGCACAGAGTCATTCACACAAGCACTAAACACCATCATGGTGAGACTCATTAAACCAGGGGTCATCAAACTTGATCCTGGAGGGCCGGTGTCCTGCAGAGTTTAGCTCCAACTTGCCTCAACACACCTGCCTGGAAGTTTCAAGTATACCTAGTAAGACCTTGATTAGCTGCTTCAGGTGTGTTTGATTAGGGTTGGAGCTAAACTCTGCAGGGACACCGGCCCTCCAGGACCGAACTTGGTGACCCCTGCATTAAACTGAAATATGCCATAAACATTAATTTAACAACATTAGATGTAACATACAACCCTAATAAACATAACTGATAAGAAAAAAACTAAGAAGAAACATAGTTATTTCAAAGAAAAAACATCAAATTCAAACAAAATGTGAAATGCAATGCAGGGAATTCTGGGAATGTCAGTTTTCTTTTTTTTCCCTGTAAATTTTACAGGAACTTACCGTTAACCATTTAACAGGTTTTTACTGTAGCATTTTCACAGTTTTTTACCGTTAAAATCACGATATTTTTTTACAGTGTACTTACAGTAGCAAATGAAGAGTGTGGAAAAACATTGTTTCCTTTTCCCTTTTCATAAGAATGTTAACATATTTTGAGGAGCCCTTCTTGCATGCTAGCACCACTTCTCTGGTGAACAAACACTTGACAGAACAATAAGATCATCTATTTAAAATCAAACAAGAGTTCAGTTCAATGTCAAGTAATCTTAGAGACCGCAAGTCAGTAATTAATTAGCAATATTTTTCTTTATCTTCAATTAATGAATGCAAACCCTCCTTTGCTGAATTCACTCCTTTATGGTCATAGTGCTCTTTCAAACTGACTAAACAGTGAAATTTTAAATATTTCCCGAGGACAAGCTGTCACATGCAAAAGTGGTTACAGTGAGAGAAGTATTCTTGATTCATAATAGCAGACTTCTTTAAAATGCCCAGTTATTACAAACTCTTATTTGAGTGTTACTCAGTTTCAAGGACATTATAAATGAGCCACCGAAAAGGGCTGGTGAAACAAGGCAGGGAGTGACCTGTGCTGCTACTCTGCATCAAGGCCAAAACCTTGAGAGAGAAGAAATAAGAAAAGAAGCATTCAGATTGTTTAGATTTTCTCTCGCACACTGGTTCTTACTCTCTTTATATTACACACAATGAATACACAAAACAAACAAACACTTGCATTTTTGGGTGAACTATCCCTTTAAGATTCGATCAGATTGGTGTTACAACAACCCAAAGAGCCAAATTCCACAAAGAGGCCCAGGACAACAAGACTAGGGATGTGCGCTACGACTAATTTGACTGTCGTTTAAACGGAAGTTTTGTATCCGACTAGTCGACTAGTCTAAAAGCTAGAACAAAAAAAAAAAAAACTGTGCTTGTGTCTATATAACAGCATACAGTTGAAATACTTAATCTTTGAATCACACTGTCAAATCCCTCAATGAATTCTGCTAAAAAAGGCAGGGAGTGACCAATTAATTTTGTGCGTTAAACAGGAAAAAAAGGAAGAGCATACACTCAACATAAACCAGTGCTAGCTTATTTATTCAATCGGCTGGAGCAATGCATAAATGGAAAATCAATCAATAGACTGAGTTAGCCAACATATTAAAACACATATTAAAACAAAAGTAAAAAACAAAGGAAAATAAGGAAAAGAAAGCTTTTAAAAATGTATTCAGATTGTTTATTTGATTTTAACTCTCGCACACTGCGTCTGCACTTACTCTCTTTATATCCTGGAAATCCCGCACACCACAATAGAGGAATACACAAAACAAACAAACACTACGCATGCATTTTTGGGTGAACTTTCCATTTCCTTCTAATTCAAAATAATCCCACACCTTGCTGGTCTTTCGCGTGGTCATTATGAGCTCGCCGCAACTGACATGAAGAAAACGCATGTGAGGTAAAAATTTAGTTTCAGCCCAGATACGCTTTTTAAAATATTTATATATTTAAATATTTTGATATGTATTCTTTTTCAAAAGTTTTATTTTAACTGTTCTTTAAAATGTTTTAAATGTAACGTTAAAATGATGGTAATTTGAATGATAAAATCATCGGGGGTTTTTTCTCTCGTGTAATCGACTATTGTTTTCAGTGTCGACTAGTAGGAGCTGTACCGTTTAGTCGACTAGTCGACTAGACCCGCACATCCCTAAACAAGACAATGTAATAAATCTGTCCACGATACCCTGGTGCCACGAGTCTGAAGCAAGTCCACCAACTAGCAGCTTTGAGCATTCTCACAGCATTAAAACAAAAGAATACTTACTGATAATCCCAAATCAGGAAGGAGATTGTCAATTTTGGGGCAAGTAATCAAGATTAATGGTCAAAGAGGTGCACAGCATGACCATCACATGTAAATCCATGATAGAAATCATGAGCTAAAGGCTTCCTCGGATTGAC
Source organism: Schizothorax lantsangensis (assembly GCA_027422415.1). Lineage (NCBI taxonomy): Eukaryota > Metazoa > Chordata > Actinopteri > Cypriniformes > Cyprinidae > Schizothorax > Schizothorax lantsangensis. The sequence continues at coordinate 24,145,117 of CM049850.1, forward strand.
TTCCCCCACCTAGAAAACAAGAACCAGACTGAGATTCCTTATGAGACCTTTTAACCTCTTTGGTCTTCACAGAACATGTCCTTAGTTCACAGAATGGCACAGAGACTGTCTTTTACATGTATATATGCACCTAAATGATTCTAAAAGGACTTATGAGCAACTAATCATTTCTATGCATAACTCCATATGTAACCCACACATTTGACTATCATGTCCTAATCACTCATTGTGTATGTATTTTGAATAACTATTGAATAGTTTATAGGATTATATTCATGTTGGGTATGTATGAGTCTGAAAATTCATGCTTTAAACGTTTCTATCAATCAATACTTTGTAAAATGTATTATATTCTTGTTATATAATTCATGTCCAAATTATACTCTGCAAGAGTGGGAAAATTCGGACCATGTGACTGATAAGATAACATGTTGATTTATGTATTGGGAGGAGAAACATAGCAACTCCCCGAGCGAAGACAGTGTCAATTGGTCACAACACCATTTGGGATGTGTCCAACAGCCAAGTTTAAAAACTCAGGACACCATCAAATTCCACTTTTTTTTTTACTTTTTGCTTTTAGCCGCCGCTTTTGCCACCACTGCTTTTGCCAGCGCTCTTTGAGCGTGCTCTGGCTTACATGCCAGCTGCTCCTCTAAAAACCATGAGGAGCTACGCCATCTAGTCTCTCACTTTTCTTTCTGGCTTCTTTAATTTATTTTATTTTCTCTATGTCTCTGAGTCCAACTCCGACTGTGCTCGCATCAAAACTTCAACCAGCCCACAACTCTGCATCTTCAGCCAACGCCCAACCATTGGCTTCCCAAGACGTCACTTCGAACGACTACTGGACTTCCAGCCAATCAACAAACTTGGGAAACCCCTTTCTGCAATGATGACAACAAGGGAACCCCCTAAACAAGCAACGCAAGTACCTCCAGATTCTAGCTGAATTGGTGCATTTAATAAAAATTTTAGCCTCATTGAGGAACTCAATTCGAGGGTTACTTAAATGATTGATGGTTGTTCAGGTCTAGGTATGCAAATGCACATATTGCTATAAACTTGGGATTTCACATTTTCACTCTCTTAAACTCATTCTTTCTTGACTTTCTCTCTTCCTGCCACTTGTGTGAATGTGCGAGTGCATGTGTTTATGTGTTAGATTAGTTTACAGTGGCGTGAAAAGGTTTTTGCCCCCTTTCTGTTTTTTTTTAAAAGGGTGGTTGATTGCGATTTCACTTTTTTTTACGTTAGTTGGTGTGTAATGTTGCTGTTTGAAAGTAAACAATACCTGCAAAGTTACGAAGTTGAAAGTTCAATGCAAACGGACATATCGTCTTTTAAAATTATGGCAGTTTAATGCCTACAAAAACAGCTCATAGGGACTACAACGAGTTACTTCCCGGACGTAACAAACCCAGATAAACCCCGCCCCCGGGAACATGCAGCAAAGGGGGCAAGGCCATGCTGCGCTGCTTTAGAGAAGAGGAAGAGAAAACTAGGGGTGCATGTAAAAATCTATTCATATATGAACCGCAATTCTGTCTTCAAACGATTCTAATGGATTCACAAGTTTCAAAATCAATGTTCTAAAGCAGCGGTTCTTAATCATGTTCCTCGCAACCCCCTGCTCTGCACACGCTCTGCATCTCTCTCTCTTTCCTCTCTCTCATTCAGATCTTCAGCTAAGCTCCAACAATGAACTGTTCCAATTATACACTTATTTTCACATAGCTATGAGAAGTGTTATACATGGACGCGTGAGCAGTTGCCGTGCTGTATTAAAGCTTTAATCGGGATAAAACCGTATATTAAAAGCTAACAGAAGCAGTAGCATTTACAAATAACAGCGTATCTAAAAGTATGAGACAACAACAAACAAACATACCATTAAGAGCCGTGCTTGCACAGATTCTGCGCGATCCTCTTCGCTAATATTCTCTGCATCTCAATCGGGCTCAAATTGATAAGCAATGGAAGGGGGCTCTGCATTTAACCCATCCAAGTGCACACACACAGCAGTGAGAAGTGACACACACACACACACACACACACACACCGTGAACACACACCCAGAGTAGTGGGCAACCAATGCTGCGGCGCCTGGGGAGCATTTGGGGGTTCAGTGCCTTGCTCAAGGGTCACACCTCAGTCGTGGTATTGAGGGTGGAGAGAGTGCTGGACATTCACTCCCCCCACCAACAATCCCTGCCAGACCCGAGACTCGAACCCACAACCTTCAAGTTACAAGTCCGACTCTCTAACCATTAGGACCATCATTATTACCATCCAGGAGGTCATAAAAGAACCCAGAACAACATCTAAAGAACTGCAGGCCTCACTTGCCTCAATTAAGGTCAGTGTTCATGATTAAACAATAAGAAAGAGACTGGGCAAAAACGGCATCCATGGGAGAGTTCCAAGGCAAAATCCATTGCTGACCAAAAAGAACACAAAGGCTCGTCTCACATTTGCCAAAAAATATCTTGATTATCCCCAAGACTTTTGGGCAAATATTCTGTGGACTGATGAGACAAAAGTTAAACTTTTTGGAAGGTGTGTGTACCGTTACATCTGGTGTAAAACCAACACAGAATTTCATAAAAAGAACATCATACCAACAGTCAAACATGGTGGTGGTAGTGTGATGGTCTGGGGCTGCTTTGCAGCTTCAGGACCTGGACGACTTGCCATAATTGATGGAACCATGAATTCTGCACTTTGCACTTTTGTCACTTTTTCACTTTTGCATATGAAAAATAAAAAACTAAATTTTTGGTAGAGCTTTTTTGGTCTTTTTGAATTTTTCAGTGTGCTGACAAATTCAGCTACCTATTAGATTTATCAATAAAGTTTTATTTATATTGAAAAGAAAAGTATCTTGTGTTTTGTGCTTACAAGTTAATGTCTTAAACTGCCGATCTTGTTACTGTGCTAATTAATTGTGTTTTCACTATATTTTGGATGTTAATATCTATTGCTGAGTTGATGTTATACGGCTAATTCACTGAATCGCTGGCCGACTCAGTGATCAGCCGTAAAACAGTGATTCTGTCTAAATTCCATATAAAATCAAAAATAATTCCCTTTGTGCTAAATTGACCTGTTTCCCTTACACCCAGTTTTAATTAACTTCACTCAAAATGCAGAAAATGTAGTCCTTTCAGTTATAGAATACAGATGTCACTCCGGTTCATTACAGAACTGTGTGTGAACGTAACCAAACTTGGTACTCTAAAACAGGACTGCCAACTGTATGACTGAATAGAAGGCATACCATCACCAGGACCTTCCATCTCTTTCCCCATTTCCTTAACAGGTCCAAGAAATGCAATGAGTTCTGTCTGTTCTAACAATCATGGTAGTGCCGAATGTTTGGTGAAAAAAAAGCATTTTCTGTCTGTGGAAAAAAAGACAACCCCCACCATATTATTTTCCTGCAACTACTAGAGCTTGTAGTAATTACTTTAATGATGTCCCTGCATCTCAGCCGCCGCGCCACGAGCAATAGAAGGCCGACCACAAAATACAAGTTCAATGAAGGCACATGGGAGACACAATCATCTCATTAAATGACACAGAGACAGAAAGTACAGAAGGAAAGAAATGGTGTTTTTTTCCCTCACACATATAATGCAAAAAAAAAAAACTATTAAGAGAGGTAATATTTTCTAGGACTCTATGTGTGCCAGGAAAAAGAGGATGTCGAATACTTGCAAAGCAGTAAATTACTTGCAGACATTTTAAAATGTGCCAGTAGTAGGTTTACTTAAGTGATAATGATCTAATTCTGTGTTCTCAATGCCAGATGTATGAGGATGTATCCTATTACGGCCGTCCATAGCAATGAATGCGACAGCTCCAAAAATCGCAGCAGACACGGTCAGTGGAGAATTGCGTGGGGGCATTGGTATCCACAGCTGTTCTGTTTCATATCAGCTAGCAGGGACAGAGATCCAGGGCTCACCCTCGCTGGCTAACCCTTACCTCCGCAAAAAATATGGAATTTGATTTCAATTGGTCTTGAAAGGTAGATGGCAGGCCTTGTTGCAACAACAATGACATCCACACGCTTCACCAGGTTTTCACGTCAAGGGGCACTGCTGCGCTTTTATTATTTATATGTAACTTTTATTTTTTCAGAGCAACAGAACTGCATTTTGTTTTGTTTTGGGCCTGGTTGGATGCCTTGAAAGGCTCCGGGGTGGAGGGGGCGCAGGGTGTGTACAGGCACGGAAGGTTTTTCGGCCAATCTGGGAATCATTTACTTGCATTTTCCATCTGCATAATGAGCTGGGCAGCCAATGACAGTGCTGGCCGGCCGAAGACAGGGTGGCATGCCTTCAGATTTAATGGGCGTGCGGAGGAAACTTCCAATGCTTTCTGACATCTCTCATAGCAAACTAAATGTGCTCTGGGTCAGGGAGTGTCTATTATGAAAATAAGAGACGAACAAGTCAATTATACTTCGCTGACTGCATTGCCAGGGGTCCTCATTAGAATGATCAGGAAGGTCCGTGCCGCTGCGCTCCTCTCCTCTGTGTAGCTCCTGATTAAGCTGTGGAGGAATGACAAGACCCTGTGCTACTCTTTATCTTATGGAGTGCATCTACACAAACGTGTTCATGGAGTGGAATCAAATAGACACGCAAACAAACCTCATGAGGCCATACAGGCGCAAGACCACACACTGTGGGGGCAACGTCTCGCAAGCCGGTAAGAAACAGTTGACATGCTCGGATTAAAAAAGACAAAAAAAAAAGTGCAAGACGCAGAACTCAGAGGTCAGGAAGCTGATAGTGTCATGGATCATGATGCATCCAGGTAACACTTTTGGCAGGGGATGTTGGGAACTGTCATGCACAGACTGGAAGCATGGCTTAGGGTGAGAGGGCGGGGCTATAGAATGGATCCAGATGAAAAGCCTGGGGTTTGGTGGGCGGATCGGTGCACACTCCTGTTTCTCGTGGTGTGGAGACTGGGATTCACTGACAATGACAGGATCTGTGGAGACAGGGTACAGGGAATCTGGCTTGTTCTTCCTAGTGCTTGTATCTTGGGCAAGAGAGTGAAATTCAGGCTCTAATTAATTCATCTGAGCATGTACAAAAACATCTGCAAAAATCCTGCAACGCTACACACAATATATAAATTTTCCACCTACACCTTAGCATCTGTAAAATATAAATAATGTTTAAAGAAGTCTCATGCTCTGCAAGGCTGCATTTATTTGATCAAAAATAGAGTAAAACAGTAATATTGTGATTTTGCATATTTTAAAATGTAATTTATTGCTGTGATGGCAAATCTGAATTTTCAGCAGCCATTATTCCAGACTTCAGTGTCACATGATCCTTTAGAAACTATTCTAATATGCTGATGTGGTGCTCAAATAACATTTCTTATTGCAAATTAAAATATTGCAGATGAATATGGTTATTTTTGTGAAAACCTTTTTCAGGTTTGTTTAATGAATAATAGGTTCGAAAAAAAACCTGCATTTATCTTAAATAGATTTAGTAAAAATTGTAATTGTATGTACCTTTGCTGAATCAAAGTATAATTTATTTTAAAAACCCAAACATTTTGAATGGTAGTGTATATTATAACATTTCTATGGATATTAAATTTTAATATTAGATAAAACATATTGAATATCAATTAGTGTATTTAACAGAAACATGAAAACATCTAGAACTTTTAAAACAATTATTTATATTAATATATCTAATGGGGAAACATTTATACTACAAACTGATAGATACATGCTGTAATGATACAATCTTTACATCTCTAAACTTTTTATTTTTTGAATATAGCTTTGTTGAAAAAAACTTATTCTTTGCATTCTACTATGGGAAAAACCAATGCCTGCTTTATTTTACTGCATTTCAGCAGAAAGTACAAAAGGTTCTCGTCCAGCATATTATTCGCTTCCCTCTTTAGGTGCTCTTTGAAACATGGATGATTTAATGACATCTTATTTCATAAATTTGTTCTGGCACCAAAAGCACTAATAAACCCACTGTAAATCGACATTCCCTGAGGTATTTAAAAGGCCATGCGCTTGTGTTACCTGAAGGGAGATTGGGAGACATAGTGAGCACACCAGAGTTCATGCAACCACATCCAGCGCGCATGTTAAAAGACAAAGCCCTCAACCCCCTTTCTGTTGTTGTGCAGACTTAATATAGCTCAAGGCTACGCAAATTTACGTCTTGACCTCCTTAAGTTGCCAAATCATGCAGAATAAAAAGCATTTTTTTCTGCTGCTGTCTGCTCTTATATGAGAATATTCTTGTTATGATAATTGGAAATTCAGATCTTTCCCTCCAGTGTGCTTTTTAAAATATGAGCCAGCGCGTGCAACCAAACCAACTTTAACCAGCATTACAACCTGTGTCTCATCATGATAATTGGGTTTTTGAGTTGATTTGACTGGATGACAGCGATGTCTTGAAGATTCATCATGGCAGTCTTTTTACCCAATAGTGCGACTCAGGAGGAGGCATTTAATTAGGGAACTTAAAACAAGGTCAGTTTTGCCAAATGCTTGCTTATCCACACATCCCTCCAAAGTTTAATAGCACATTTGTTTTTAACATCATGCTAGTTTCTACCGTTGCTTTCACTGCTCAAATCCAGGTTGGAATATAATAGATAAAAACACAAAGTTTAACATATTAATGTTTAAGATCCATAATAACCACAGGTTTTCACAAATCTTAAAAAATCGGCAGTAATCAAGTAAAAAATTACTTTCACGTCTTGGCCGATAACTAATTTAAAAAAGCTTTTCTAAAATTCAAAATAAAGCACTAAAAATGTAAAACAATTAATTTTAAATGCTACAAATTGTACAAATTAATTTAAGCATTACAACACTGCAATGTACAGTTTTAAAAAAATGGTTATTTATTTTGAGATTTGCTCAGGTCTACATTTAAAAGTGTTATTAAATTCAGTATTAAAACAGGAAATTTAAGTGAGCATTAGTTGACGGCATAGTCTAAACATAAAAATAGGTGAAAAGAGCATGTACAATATCTACAATAATGATAAAAACAAGTGTCTGCCAATAACATATGAACAATACGATACTGATGCAACATGCATCACTATTATAAATCTACTATGTATTACAGTATTAAACAGAAAAAAGGTCATGCTGCTTGATATGCAAGGAAGGAACTTTTACTAAGAACTACTACTACTAGTTTCTTGTTGTTACAAATAGTCTGATAGGAAATAATAAGACACTAAATAATGCTCATTGCATCTGTTTGAGCCTGAGGGGTCAAATGTGCCTCCCTAGGTCATGGCTTATCTAATGATGTTCTTCAAAGACCATCTTTTATCCTCCACCTACGCTCAAGTTCACACCTCACAAACCAGAGAAGCAACCTGGAGGGGAACCGTGCAGCGTTCATAATTTCACAAGAGTGGAGATGTCACTACGAGAGGAGAGGGATAAACAATAATCTTTCTAATGCCAAGGATCCACAGCAGCCTAACTATTATTGGAGTCACTCCAGGCCAATGCGTTGTCCCTGTCTGCACAGTCATCTTAAGCTGGGCACACAATGTTATGGATAGAAACCAATCACCAATGCAGCAGAGTTTACAATACCCGAAGCAGCGAGCGATGCACAGAGGAGACCAAACGACAGAAGAGGGAGCGTGGTTCTTGGTGCATCAAAGAAGATAATTAGGAAGCAGCAAAGGTCCTTCAAAAGAGAGAAATCGCATCTGCTGTTTTCCCCTGCAGTTATTTTACAAACAAAATATCCATGATTAAGGTAAAAATGTCTGAACATTTAGATTCAGAAGAATTTAATCCCTTGATATATCAGTTTGTCCTCTATAAGACAAACTGAAGATGATTGTGACACTTTCTAACCTCAAGTAATTTTAATGAACTTCATAAAAGTTCTCAACGGTCTTATAAATGGTGGTCAGATTTTACCAAAGTCTGTTATCAAATGTCAGATGACAATAATATGAACACATTTTCCATCAAATCCTTTCCCAAACAATTATCTGGGAAGGTTTTTTTTTTTTGTTCTATATTTTTACAGCATGTTAACAACTGGCTCCTTAGATATGATAGAGCAACCTCTGAAAAATAAATCAATAATGTTCTTGTAAGCATGACATTAGCTTGTCCTAGAGTACTGGATCTAGTGCTGAGACAATTAACCCTACTTCAATCCCTGGTCTCCTTCCTCTGTCCTTAATAAGAAGCAAACACTTTAAACTTTTCACTTTTGGTAATTTGATTTGTTCAATTCTATTTGGTTAATTTTTGTTCAAATAAATGCAATTTGTAACTCTAATGCCTGCCACAAGGTGGATAAACAAAAACACAGCCTTGCCAGTCGGAAAGAATTAGAAAGATGGTACAAAACATATCAGAGTGTACTTGAAAAAGAGGCAAGACTTAAACTAGTGGCTCTCCTGAACTATTACTCTTGAATCAGAACTCTTGAACATCTCATAAAATAGCATTGGCTTTGCTTTTGGCAATGTTGGGGAGAAAAAAAGAAATGCTGAATTGTACATTTTATATTTCGTACATACTTTATACCAAGACTGATAATGCAGCCAAAGCCAATATATTAAAGTGTATATTTAAATAAATATATAAAGATAAAAAAGTTATACATTTATTTATTTTAGTTCATTACACATTATGCTGACATTTGGGGGTAGATGGTGTACATGACCTTTTCTTTACACCATCCAAATCCATTTACCTGCCTAAAGGTGTTGAAAAGGTGTTTCCTCATTAACAAACTAATTTACAAACCCAATCTTTGTTCACAACTGTATGTACTGCATGACGGAAGTATTTATGCAGTTATGTGGTTGCGGTCGAGTGATCCTGTGTGGAAAGCTGTCTGGTCCAGATTCTTTCTAGCCATTTAACTCTACTAATGGCCTCTCTGCTGCACCAAATGGCCCTTCTCTCCGCTCCGCCACACAGTCGTCAAACTGATGTGCCCTAATGTAAATATTTGGACCTGTACCCCCACCCCCTCCAAAGGGCAGAAAAGGAGCTTTTTAATTGATATACTGCACACTCAAACGGTTTTAGCTTCTAGGAGAATAGGTGAGTGTTACGAGAAGAACAAAAGATCACACTAGACTAGTCCTCTAAGGTGCTGGTGTTATGTATAGTGACCTTGTGTGAGAATATCAATCTTTCTTCTACTCCAGATCACAAGATAATATGACCTGGTTCATCCCTGAACGGTTCAACTCACGGACAGGACAAAACAAACAAGTGACAGTTAAAGAATGACAGTGGGAAGGGGAAAGACCTGCTTTAGAAGACCTAGACCATCCACTTCAGAAGGCACTGCTGTGTAATTTCTGCTCATGAAGCTTCAGAAAATTAAACTTCTGTTTAAAATGCTTTGAGAGTTGTCAACAATCCTTTGCAGTTTCCTGTGATCGAATTGAACATGATATTGAACTTGAACTCAAACTTCTCCTTCATGACTTCTAAACATATACTGTTCAGCAGCCCCAAAAATGTAGCAAACATAAATTAGGTTTCAAAATGTGAAGCATGGAAATTATTCAAAACAAAGACTGAAATATTGAGAATATTATTATTTGTGCTGCTTATATATATATATATATATATATATATATATAAAAGCAGCATATTAGAATGATTTCTGAAGGATCAGGTGACACGTGACACTGAAGTAATGGCTGCTGAAAATTCAGCTTTGCCAACAAAGCAATAAATTACATTTTTTTAAATATATTAAAATAAAAATTGTAACAATATTTCACAATATTATTATTTTACTGTATTTTTGATCAAATAAACTTTACAGAAACACACACACACATTATAGTACTGATGCATGTATTGTGGTCATTTTATGAACTGCGGTTTGATTTTAAAATCAAAAAGTGCCATGAATACAGCATATAGTACACAAAGATATAGTCTGCATATTAAACACATCCTCTGGGTAATCTAGTTCAAAGTGTCAGGAGTCTCATTGAGGCATGTGGCTCTGGATTGTCTTCACACCTCTGTGCTTGGGCTAATGGACAATAATTAGCAAATTTACTGGTCAGTAATTCAATTTTGATTGTTTTTCCCCTCTCTTTGCTCCAGTGACTTCTGGAGCCCTCGCCCTGCACTAAGTGTCACGTCCAATCAACCTGGTGTGAGACGAGACCCAATTAGCACTGTGAGGCGATCCCTCAAAAAAGGGGGCCTAAAGGGGACATGTCCTGGGGACATAATTGAATGAGACACCAGCTTCCATTTGGGTCTATACATCGGCCAAGCTGGATTTGAGACTCCCAAAATTGTTGTTTTCAACTTTTATTTTAGAGGGCAAAAAAATAGATAAACATATTTTATAATTTACAGCTTAACAGACACAATGCAACATACAGTACACTAGTCATATAAGCGATTGGGTGACTTATTGGGCTGAAGTACCATGTCTATAGCTGGATTGTTGTTTTATGTAGAAATTAATAAAATGGCCTTCAAGCTCTTGCAGTCATGAGACAGAAAATACTAATGCAAAACTTACATTTAACTTAAAGAGTACCACCATCCTACCATTTATATTCACTTTATAGTAAAGTGTTATGGGCACTGAGGCAATAATGTCCTCTCCACAGTCTATTATTCTAACAATCTTCAAGGCAGTGTTGAATCACTATAGGGAAGACCTTCAGATCAAATTACTTCAGAACAGTCCACAGTAAAAGCCTGAACTTCTAACCAGATATGATTCTCCCGGCTAGGTTTAATGAGACACCAGAATTCCAACCCGCATCCAACCAGCCCAGCGTATTAGTACCATTCAGACCCAATAACTTGCAGTCTCTGTAGCTGGGTCTATCACATGGACTTTACTTAAATGTGAGGTGGCACTGCTGGGCCAAAGACCTGCCTCAGTTTACCAGTGCCTGAGGTCATGGCCTGGGATATCTCTGTCCACTCCTGTTGCCCCGGGTCATCTTTAGCTGGACGACCCAGAAACCAGCAACCCAGCCATTTATCACACAACCCCCTCGAGAACAGCTGGTGGGTGTCACCAAGGGTGTTTGCTCAGAGGAACAAGAAAGACCTTAGTGGTCAGGCACAAAAGAAAAGACTACATAGTGCAATTATACTCTTATCCAGTGGTCGGCAACCTATGGCACATGTGCCAACAGTCGCAAGCAGAGGGATAATCACTGGCATGTGAGCAATAGGGAAAACTGCATACCGATGTACATTTTAAGGTAATCATTCCTCATAGTCACACAGCCTGTTAGGAGTTATACATACTATTAAAGTGTGAAAATTAACTTGTGCTAGTCAACAGATGAGCACGCAACCACTGAGCATATGAGGCTTCAGATGAATGCCTCGAGCCTCAGTTAGCGGTCTAACAGCACTCGTCAGTGTCAAAATAATTGAGATGGCCAATCAAATCAAAGTAGGCGGGGTTTCCTGTTCACAGAAGCAGAGTCAATTTATTGTTTTAACATTGAAGGAGAGCGTGGCAAATCATTTAATATTAGTCAACTGTTTTACGATATAAATGTTAAATGACCGACAGCTGTATGCAGTGATGCAATCTATTCAACTTTTTTTCTCACATATGGCCATTTGAGAGAGAGAGAGAGAGATTAAAGTTGTCTATGAATTACCTGCATCTGAGTCTCTCTCAACAAACAATGAAGCTGAGTTTAGTTACTTCAAAAAACAGCGATTTTACCTCCTCGTTGCTGAGAAATATTAATATAGCAATTCAGTATCGATTAACAGAAGTCGCAGGGCAGTGTTGACAACAAGTTCTGAGCTCCTGAATGTTTCTATGTTTGCGTAGTGCACTCTGCGATCTATATGTGCAAGTGATGTGTGTGTGTGTGTGTGTGTCAATTAAAGCAGCGCATTAATATAGGACGGTCATTAAACTGAATGTAATGTTCAGTAGGATCACATTGTAAATCTGTAATTCAAAGTCTAATTTAGACAATTAAATTCAACTCCTGAAAAGTTCTGAAAAAAAAAATTTCATGAAAAAATGCTTAAGAAACTATTTGTATGATAATCAAAAAAGTATTTATCTGAACATTTAAAAATGCTTACGTACTGTATCAATACATCATGCATTAAAAAAAATGGGGGGGGGGGGTATGGCATATGGTTAACCAGAAAAATGAAAAATGGCACTTCATGTCCAAAAGGCTGCCCTTGCTCTTATCTATTGGTAAGCCCTCCTGAAGTGGATTTTATATCTGGCTTACTCTATTAAAGTAGTGCTCATGCTTAACTTTAAGGAGGCTAAAATACTATAGAGAATTTTTCCAACAAGAATTATAATTATTATTATAACTGCAGCCAACAAGACATCTTCTTCCCACACAGCATTAAAAGAGGCTGTATCGTTGAGTCTATATATAAAAAAGATGAATGAGCGAAAGAAAGTGTAAAAGCAAGCCTGTTAGTTAAAGAAAGTTATAGAAAATATACTGTGGCATTAGATCAACATATTATAGATTCTTTGTATTTGACAAACTCAGACCAAACTAAATATACAATTACAAAACACTGAATCCACTCACAATATCACAATTACACACTTTCAAAAAAAGTACAAAAACTGTCACTTGCAGAACCCTTTCAAATGATACCAATATGCACACCTTTGGGGTAAACATAATACAAAATTGAAAGGGTACTACCCCAGTGACAGCGTTTGTGCCTTTTCTTCTGTCAGTACACCATATAAAAAGAAACACGATATTATCACATCATGAGATATCAATATAATATTGTAACGAGGTCCCTACTGTCTCCCAAGCTTTGGACTAGGTTTTTATCTGATTGAATTACTTTTATTACCACACACTGTTGTCCATTCATTCTCTTCTCTTGGATCTTTCAGTCTTTTCTTGTCTCAGGTGATGATTGAAGGTGAGTGGTGGTGGAGCTTGTATCTGTTCAGTGACCTGGAACAGGAGCAAACAGATAAGAACATGCTAAACAAAAAACTCAGCTAGTACACATGCATCTCTTAAAATAGCTTGGAAACATCGCAACATCATTAAACCATCATTTTGCTGAGAAACCACAATAACACACATGTACTCTCCACCAATAGGTCTCTGCAATTTTGATATTATGCACCTATACAAGTCTATTATTGTTACGACAGCCTGGCGATCCCAGGGGCCATTTTCAATTAAGCCGCTGGCTGTTTACAGGTATTGTGCTGGACTTGTTGTACCCATGCAGCCGGCGCTCTTGTCTATTGTGCCAGGCCACAATGGTTAATGAGCTATCTACCCATGAGGACCAAGCAGAACAAATAGACAATGTGCTCTTCCCTCCTACAAAACTCTCATGTCTAACACATACACACAGACAATGTGCTGTACCTCTGCCACCGAACACACCAATCCAAGACCGACTACTGTAAATATAGGCCACTGCGAGTTCTCTCCTTTGATCTCTGTTTGCATTTCAACATCAAATGAGCTGACCTAACCTTCTCCTTGGGCCATTTAAATGGTAATGTGTAGCAGGGACTGGTTTGGGCAGCCATTCATCTCAAGGTCAAGAGGGCGATCAGATGTGCTCTCTCTGGGTTAGCGCAAGACAACAAATGTGTTTTTAACCAACCACATGCACAATGAAGTGTAGTTTTGACACTGTATGATTGAATAAGAGATGCTTTGACCAGAACTGGTCAATGAACAAAATCATAGAAATGATTGACAGGCAATGAACTGGAGCTTAACTGTTATGTTTCAAACACAATAGATTAGAAACAAACAGTGTAATTGCAATTTGCAAACATTATAATTTATAGCATACAGTTTTTATAACATTATAATTTATCCTTTATTTGATTAGACAAGCATATGGAAACCTGCTGACACCTCAGCATAAAAAAATTAAAAGATAATCACGAATAAGTTAAAATAGTTACATTTATAACAAGAAACAAAGTAGAAATTACAAGAAATAGGGGCTAGTTACACTGCAAGATATAAATGATGTAATTGCGAGATATAAAGACAAGATATAAAAGTTACGAGAAAGTCAAAATTACGAGAAATAAAATTGTAACAGAAATATAGTCACAGTGACACAAAGACAATATTGTGAGACACACTGTAACAAATTATGACAAACATTGCAAAAAATATATATAAGAAATACAAAGTCTCAATTTCAAGAAAAAAGGCTTGTAATTACGAGCATCTAAGTTAACAATAAGAAAAGTATAAATTGAGAAATATTGTGCTTCGCAATATAAATATGTAATAGTGAATTGTCATTAATACGAGACAAAGTCACATTGGGAGATATAAAGCCAAAGTTATAAGAAAGAAAGTTGAAATTGAGAATTATCACAGTTTGACATATGCAAATATAAAAGTCATAATACCAGACAAAATCACAAAAAAGCAACATCAAAATTATGAGTAACAAAGTTCTAAATACGAGAAAGAGTTGAAATTGAGGGGTAAAAAAAATGAAAACGAAATTACAAGAGTCAAAATTCCGAAATATCACAATGTATTGTATAAAAAATACACAATCGGTCATATAAAAAAAAAAGTCTGGGAGAAATGAAATCACAATTATGGCAAATAAAGTGCAATTGTGTGATATATAAAGTCATTTTTTCACTCTGTGGCAGAAGCAGGCTTTCATAAAAACAAGCCAGACCAGCACTTGTAACAAGTACAACATGTCCTTCAGAAATGGAGTATTGCCCGCATGTTCATATTCATGTTTAGTGTTACATTAACTGAATGTCATACAAAGACAAACAGTAACATCTAATGAACAGAAAAGCAAATACACTCAGAAGCACAGTCTTCCCAAAGCGTTTGTGAGTGGCCTGTCGGGTAGGTGACATCTCATGACTCACGCTACAACAGAGTGCATATACAGGCAGCCAGAGCAAATCCAGTGGCCCCTTGAGCAGGTAAGGAGATAAAATGCTGGCCGGATTTACATGCCACAAGTGATGCAGAGAAAGAGCCACCTCGCTCCACACTGCCACATCAAAGCAGGCCAGGTTATTAACGGGGCATGAAGAGCACTGGAGACCTCACACGTATCACATCTCACTATTCCGATTCGAAACGGACAACACACACACACAATATTTTAAATGTCTAATTCTGACATTAATGTGAGGCCTTGTTCACTGTCAATGCCCCTCACAATTCATTAAGCAACTTATTGGGCAAAAGATTCAAAATGCATGTTAATTTAATGGGGTTTCTGGTTGGGGGGAAATTATATTTAAAAAAAAAAGCTTTGATGTTCACAAAACTTGGCAGTCAATCATTTTGCACTGAATTACAGCATTAATGAAGAATGGAGAAACAATGAGAGACGCTATTGTTTCAAACACATGCATGTTAATGTTCTCCATTAGAATGCATGTAATCGTTTCAAAAACCATTAAAGCGGCCTGGCTCGTGTTCGGTACAGGTGATTTCTGCGCCCTTTGTCTTCTAACCTGCTTCTAAGGTTAATCTGATCATGTACATCTTAAACTGCCTGATACAAAGGTAGATCAGTTCAACAAACCCACTTAGTTGATACTGATTTCAAAATAAAACAGAGCCTTTATCTAAAAAAAAACAGCAGCTCCTTACTCCACCTGTAAAAAAGCAGTCATATAAGACTTAAGTGTAATAAACTCTACCAAGCAAGCATGACCATGGCAGAAGCGTTTCAACAAGATACACAACAACAGGTTAAAGCCAAGCCCACCCACACTGATTCAATTAACATGCAAACAAACTTTGATGAGGCTGTTAAAACGACTTATAATATGACAACAAGATTACGTTTTACTCCCCGAGTCTTAGCGTGGAAGCACGCTGACATTTATACAGGCAAACAGAAGTGATAGATTGAGGTCAGATGGAAAACTGTGTCTTGGTTTGTCGCATTTTCAGCATGTGTTGATCCATCTGGAGTTGTGGAGGCTGGATAATCAGCACAAGCCACACGAGCATGTGCCGCGGTTGCAGGAGCGGGAAATGTGCAATGTGCACCATGCTTTTGCATAGTCAAATAACAACTCGGTTGAATCAACAATTTTGGTCCACTAAACATCACGGTTACCTCACACAAACTGAGAGTAGCTTTTATGTGAAAGAAACAGCCTTAGAGGCCTATATTTTTATAATACTTTCACTTAATCACTCTGAAAATAACAGCATCCAAATAATGCTTATAATCATCCTAAAAAAAATATTCTTTAAAAGATACTGTAGTTCTAAAAATGATTTATCCTAAGGGATAGTTCACCCAAAAATGAAAATTCTGAAATCATTTGTTTACCCTTATGTCATTTCAAACCTGTATGACTTTCTTTCTTCTGTGGAACATACAATAGGATATTTTTTTCCCCTCTATACAATAGTAGTAAACGGTAACCAAAACGGTTTACAGGTTCTTCAAAATAACATCATTTGATTTCCACATTAGAAAGTAAGTCATACAGGTTTGGAACCACACGAAGGTCAGTAAATGATGATAGAATTTTCATTTTGGGGTGAACTATTGAATTTAAAGGGATAGTTCACCCAAAATTTAAAATTTTGTCAAAATATGCCACTAAAAGAGAACAAATATACACAAATATCTAAAACATACATGTATATTAAACATCTGATACATTATTATACAGTATTCTAGGCCTGTATAGTTTTTTATTTAATGCCTCGACTAAAAACTCATGTCTTTGGGACAATATGAAGTGTTTTATTAAATAAATAAAAATCCTTAATGTGGATGGAAACCCAGAATTAACATTTTTAAAACCAATAAACTACTCACTTACCACTGGGTGTCCAGTGTTTCAGTTGAGCTCATGGGCAGGTGCAGTGACACTTCCACACATTTATTAGGCCTACAGCCTTCACAGCAATGTAACAATGACTTTAATCCTTAGGTCAACTCTACTATATTTATGGTTTTCACTCTATTCTTGTGAGGCAGGCAGCCACACATTGATTCCACAAACACAAAGGCGCTTCCAAGTCGATGGAATACTGCAACGGCCTGTTATTTCGTCGATTACAGCTCAAAATGTATCACAAACGAGAACAGCGAGGCTCCCAAGGGAGAAAGGAAAATTAATTAAACGCGACTCTACTTCGTGCTCACACTTGTCATCTTATATCTCGGGCTTTTCACCACCCTCGCTGCACACATAGCGAGAAGCCTGTTCCAATTAACAAAGAAGTTGTCAGGCCCTTGAATTCATTCTCGCTTGGTTTCTGCGCGTGGTACCCGCGCGCGAAACAACAGGCTGTCGGGAAACCTGCGCGCACCATTGCCTCACAGGCGAAAACCTGTGCTTATCCCTTCACAAAGGATTCAGCATGTACAGAGACGTCCGGGAATATTAATTTTACGATTAAATAACCGAGCTAATTTGGCAGAGTGCGAAACTGGCAGCGCCAAATTGTTTTACAGTTTTAAAGACTGGTGTTTGCTCAAAGTTGGTCGTGGAAACGGGTTGGTACTGTATAGTTGATGATCAAGAAAGATGTCAGCGGAATGAAGTTCACATAAGATATTTTTAAATATCTTTATAATAAATCAAAAGCTAATTGTTTGTTTATATATTTTTACATTTAGCATATAAATAATAAGGGGGAGGGGGGGTAAGTGATTTGCATATGCACAAAGTCTATCTCGTGATACTAGAAAAGGGCTCATGTAAATAATGACGGGTTTACTGTACGGCTACGTACGAAATAACTAAATAAATTGACATGAAATTTCAGTTGAAATGATTTGGAAGATTGGCTTTTATTAATCCGCTAAGAAAAATAGTCCTTAACATCCAATCCCTCCGGTTCTAGTCTTTTATAATAAGTTTTATTCTCAATAAAACTTAATCAATTTAATACTAAACTGAATTATTCCAAAGGATTTAACCGTGTTTATTTTCTGCATTGTTAAGAAAATAGAGAAATTCGCGAAAGTAGATCTGGTTTGTTCCTGTCTTTTTCGAAAAAGTATTCCAGGGAACTGTTATTTAATATAAAATGTATCAGAAGCCCAAAAAAGAAAACAAGGAAATAAGCATCATACATATTCACAGAGAGAAAAAATATTTGATATTGCACACATGCTGCAATACAGTAAAAGACATAATAATTTAACTGATTGATTCGATTGACTATAAATTGCTTATGTATTTTGCCTCATTTTCAAATGCATGTAAACTCTGTATGCTGGGAAAATTATCAGCACATGCCCTCTACTGGTGAAAAAAATAAATCAATTTTGTGGTAACTGTAGCCTACGTCCAGCAGATGTTTCAGATATCTCTAAAGTGAGATGTGCATGATCAGAAATATCCGGGATTTTCCATTTTAGTGATATAAACAGGAAAATGGTTCCACTTGTAGAAAGCTATTTTTCTACTAATCTTTTAACAATCCTACTACTAACAGAATTTTGAGGGAAAATTGGCAGTACAGTAAACATATTCACAACTTCACAAAAAAAATACTCTTAATATACATTTAATAATATTTACAATGCAATATATATTTCAAAAATAAAATAAACATAAAAACAAAAGCTGGTGTGTGAAAAAACATGACACAAAGAGGCAGCCAAACTGCTGAGGTGGAAGTAACAAGGTCAATGCCATATGAAGCAAGTCACAAACAAGGTCAAACAATGTCAGACTAGTAGCAGCAGCAGTAGTCAGTCACCTCGCTCACAGACCAGAATGATGATTCAAAGTTTGAGAAAGAGAAAACTGATGGAATGGGAAATATACACAATGTGAGCTACTGTAGAAACAGGAGAATGTAAAAGCACCTTGCTGCCCAGACAGAATCTTTATTGCTGCACTGGAATCATTGACAAAGCCAATAGCACAACAGCTTGTATGTTATTGTATTGAATAGGATTATTGAAATGCATGGTCTCAACATGCTATGGTGACACTGAAACACTAATATTGACAAGTATTTGAACACACCAGTTAGTATTTTGCCTCTGGTTGGTTTACTAGGCCATAAAAGGCATAATTGAGAAACAGAGAGAGAGAGAGACAAAGCATTGGGGTGAGTTTCCAGCCATTGCTGCCAGGCATGCTTTAGGTCAGACGTGGTCCCTGTCTGTCTCTGGTCTGGTCAGAGAATTGATTCCACTCTGGAAGCTGGGCTGCAAACAGATCCCTACATCTCTGCCCGTCTGGTCAGTGACCTCACTCTTTAGAGCTGCCAGCCACTTCATCATGACGTCCAGTACACACCAGACAATCCCAAAATGCCCTTAAAGGATTTCTGCATGATGGCAACTTTTTATCCCGAGCAATATTGATTTCTCTTGTGTGTAACAATGGTGTTGCACTCACACAAGATGAGTGAAAACATGCTCACGTCTCAATACATTCTGTACAGTACAAAGCGAGTTTTAGGAACTAAATACATTTGCTGATATGATGAATTTTCCTTTAAAACCTGTTGATAATACAATATAACATTCACAAGATAATAACATCACATTTTCAAATGTCACAGACAATCAAGCTTAAAACCATAAAACAGAGACATATTATAGTACAAAGCCACAATGAGATCTACTTCTGTGCCCTGAACACAGTTGTTGTTATTAATATTTTTATCATTATCTTTTATTTTCCCCAGTGATGAATACTGCCAAATGCCCCATCAAAACATTATTTCAATTTCAATTAAAGGCAGGGTTCAGAACTGAATTTAATTATGCTTTTTCAAATGAGAATGCCATTATTGTAATTCAAATTTGAAATGTAAGGAAATAGAATTTTAAATAATCATCATTGAAAAGTTGAGACTAAAATCATTTTAATGTAATTTTTAGGTATAGATAGATAGATCTTGCAAAACCCTTATCAAATGAAATAATGCACAGTACTTATGCTGTAGAGTGAATTACTAAAACTAAACAGTAGAGGGAGCCAAAACGCCAATAACAGCACAACATTTACAACATAGGCTTAGTGTAGAAGGTGCAAAACATGCATACATGCACATATAAAACAACACATGCCTCCTTTATGAAATCCCTCCCAGAAACTAGAAATCAAAACAAGAAGCAGGAATCTTTCTCCAAAACAATTGTGCTTTGCCTAAGACCAACAAAGGCTTGTGCATTGATTCATCCATTTACAGTGTTACGTGTGATTCAGTGTGAATTCAGCTTAAAAACTGGAGCGGGGGGCCTGGATTTCCCGTTCCACACTCGGCATGCTGGGTGTATCCCGACAGACCAGCCTGTGGCGGAAGTGTCCGCTCAGTAGAATGTAGATGAAGGGGTTTATGCTGCTGGCGGCGTAGCTCAGGCATACAGACAGGTAGTAGCAGGTGTGGTATGCTAATGAGGGGCGAGGTACGCTCAGGTTAACCAGCTGCAGGATGTGGTACGGCCCAACACTGACCAGGAAAACTGCTACCAGGACCAGGACCATTTTAGTGAGGCGGACCACACGCTCCCGAGGCAGGCTGGTGTTATACCTGAGAGAAAGTGGGGAATGTTTGTCAAACAGTATGTAGCCTAAACATTAAATCTAAATTGAGGGTAGTTACACACAGTGTTCTAATATATCATTCTAAGTAGGCTAATTATAGTTAAAGGTACAGTCCACCCAAAAATAAAAATAAAAATCTTATAATTTACTCACCCTCATGTCATTCCAAACCAGTATTACTTTTATCTTCTGTGGAACATAATACAAGACATTTTGATGAATGTTGGTAACTATACAGTATTGGTTCCCACTGACTTGTGCTATTGACAAGAAATCCAACTGTTTGGCTATTATCTATATTTTTCAAAATATATATTTTTGTGTTCAGCAGAAGAAAGAAATTAATGTAGGTTTGAAACTGCATGAGGGTGAGTAAACAACCACCGAATTTTAATTTTTAGGTGAACTCTATCATCATTAACATGTAAATTACCAACGCGGAGGAAAACTTACAGTTTCACTACAAGTTATAAGCTCAGCCGACAGAATTTGTGACATATTGTTTATCACATTAAAATTAATGTCCACTTGTCTCTCCTTTTCTTTACAAAAAGCAAAAAATTGGGTTACAGTGAGGCATGGCAATATAACACCATAAAACCTAAAGCCACGAAAACTGTGTAAAATTATTATTTAAACATCTTTACAGCTCAAATAATACACAACTTTTAACAGAAATAATTCTGTAGGTGCTTTTATATAATTCTTAGCTTCACATTTCTGCATTTAAATCAGTCACATTTATGTCCACTGCATATGCATCAGAAAACATTGTATTGAACCTGAGATATTTTTAATAGATATTACTTATAATTCATGGTTTAGCCCATAAAATCTACATCAGTATGCGCTGTCAATCTAAAACTAAAACATTTCTACTGTATAAGCAGGATAACTTTCAAAAGGGATATCACATCTGACAGCTTCATACAAGAAATTCACTTATTCATTTTGCAGTAGATATTCTCTTTATGGATGGCAAATTAAATATTAATGAAAGAAACCAATGTAGACCTAGCTAGAACAGTCAAGCCAGTGACTTCACAAGCCATTAAATTGGCAGATTTGCCAGGTTTACATCACATACTTGCTGTAATGAAGGTAAAGTCACCTGTGAGCCTTTTTGTTCTTGCGATACATTCTCCAGGAGTAGCAGAGAATCAGTATATAGCAGATGAGAATGAGAGGTAATGGCAAGAAGAAGGAGGTCACAGTCTGGTAGAGTGTATACCTACAGATATAGGAGGACACATGCTGTCAATCATGAGTGAGAAGAGCTTTAAACCTTCCACATCTCCCTCTCTACAGTATTTTTCAAACCACTTATTTTAATTAAACAAGAAGGATGGATTCCTCAGAGCTGCAGACTTCTGTACATGCAATTTTCTGGTGAAGAGGAAGAGATACTGAGACGTTAAAAACAGCCATTTGTTTGTGAGCCATTTTCTTTTCCTTTCAATAGAAGATTGTGCAACAATAGAGTAACAGAAGGACAGAATTCAGACAGAATTCAGTCAAAGCAAGACTATGTCAATAAAAAATAAACAGCGGGTGAGAGGATCATCAGACCTGTGCAGCAGGTTACAGTACACAAGTAAAGCAGAACCAATTACCAGAGCAATTCTTTGGGAGAGACCAGGTTAAGGGAACAGCTCTCTAGCCCGTCCCTGAAGCGGATCACTTTGGCATGAACCCAGGCAGGCAGAACCATGATGAAAGATGCCGCCCACACAAACAGGTTAATACGGATCGTCCTGGATCTGGTCCTGAGACTCAATAGGCGAAATGGATGAACAAGGGCCAGGTATCTAGAGCACAACAGTATAAAACAATATAGATTTTACTCCCCATATATGTATTTTCACACAAATATGTGTCATTTTTACATTTAATTAGTTGTCCGATATCTTTGAGAAGCAAAATGTTTGATTTTAAAACATTTCCCATTACTCTGCTGGTGAAGACACAATCTGACATTTACTGTAAAGGACAGACAATCTTGCTGCTTAAAGGAAAAGCAGTTGGGAGTGAGCTCTGTGTTAAATCATCTTGTGCCAAGATGTGCTTTGGCATCAGATAATTAAGATTATCTTCTCAAACCCAACAAATAACCCCCTTTAAACAGGAGATGAGGAAACAGAGGCTACTGCAGATGCTGCATTGTGGGAAATGAGGGTTTGCACGGACATGGACAAATTCCTTGGTTTTATTTTTTTTTTTTCCTTCATTTTGTTATTTTGCTTTTTGAGTTTCACAGCACTTTGGGTCAAATTCTTGTTCTTAATTGTGCCACATAAATGAATAATGAGTTTACATTCTCATCTATAATTGTGGTAAGAGTGGCCTCTAGTGGTGAGATTACAGAGTCACAGCTCTAAATGAGACACTGGTGCACTTGGTTTGGACTTTGTGCTGCATAAAAACAACATTGCTGCACTGCAGAGTCACAGCTCTAAATGAGACACTGGTGCACTTGGTTTGGACTTTGTGCTGCATAAAAACAACATTGCTGCACTGCCAGCCACAATACGAAAACTATATGAAATTATCAGTGGAGAAGCTTCATTACAACCTAACCATTCATTTCATTGAGAATCATAGGTAATTCATAAAGATTTGTTAATTAATTAATTTAATCTGAAGTCTGCAATACAAAATAATGTTCAATACAATGGGCAGGTCTTTAAAAGCTCTTTTAATATTTCAGTTTGTGACATTACCTTTGCCTATAATTCTGATGAAAATAGTGAAGCATCAAGTACCAGTGAAATACAGTATTTACTACTATTTTCTATTGCAATACATGTCCCACTCTCTCAAATCTGGGAAAATATATTCTGTATGTATTTATTTATATATTTTAATAAACATTAAGCTATGTTTCAATAACATCAAAATAGATCATTTTGGGGAGAGAAAAGCTTAATTATTAATTTATTCAATTATATTTATTTATTCAGTTATACATATTTAGTGTATTTTAAACAATCACATTTTCATTTCCCTTTCCTTCCTGATGTAATAATTAATGTATCAGAGGGTTAAGGACAAAATGTACACAAATTATACAAATTTATGATGGAAGCGACATACAACGCACTGTTAAAGAAAAAAAAAACAAAGTATGAAATCAGACTTCTGTCTCACAGAGATAAATCACTTTATAACAACTTCTCCTTGTGACAGTTTGTCTCAGATTCATCGGTCTCTTTTTCTTCTGAGAATTCATAGTATAAGCTGTTATTTTCAAAAGAGATTAAATTTAAATTTAACGTCAATGATTCATAGAGGCCACTTTTCACTGAATATTTTTAATATCATGCATCAGGACATTCAGACACCGAATCAAATGAGTCACAACCATTTCTCATCACATGAGGTTTACACAAATACACTTTTGTTTTGAGTGCATCAGTGCAATAGAGACTATTAAAGCATTTTGATTAGGATAAACATTTTGATTTGATTTAAAATGATCCTGCTTTTGACAAATAAAAATGATTTGTGAAATGAAAAATGAATCACTTGTAAAATTGATTATTATTATATTTGCTGAAAAACCCACTTAATGTTTATCTTAATAAAGATCTGTAAATCTAATTATTTTTTTCTGAGCAAAATTACCACATAGCATCAATATTTCTCTGATTGCACACCTGTCCAGACTCATAGCGGTCATGACTGCAGCGCACGCCACCTGGTTGCAGTTATCAAGAGAGGTGATGATGGTACAGAGGGTGCTACCGAACACCCAGTGCCCTCCACGCGCCCACTGGTGAATCAGGAATGGCATGACTGTCACGTGGACCAGGTCGGCCACAGCCAAATTCCCCACATACACATCTGGCACTGTCTTTTTGGCGGACCTGCAAGAAAGACAAGAAAGAACTCATTGTGATCTGTGATTCCTTGATGAGATACTGCTAAAGAAACAACAATTGTGTGAAAATAATAATGGCAAGTTGCAAGCAGCAATAAACAGGGTTATGTAACCTCCAGTGGGTGACAGCTCCAGTGCGGTTGGGTCATGGCTAATTCCTGAATGAATCCATCCACTGGAGCTGTGAAAATCCTCAGAGGAATTCCTCCACAGCTAATTAAAGAGGCTACTCATATCAGCCCTGTCCAGTGTTATGGTCCACAGCTCACATCACTGTTCACATCAGCCTCGTTACAGGTTCGGTGTGGCCCTTATGTTTCATATTTCAGAATATGGTATTATTTATGTTTGTATGTATGTATGCATGTAGACTATGTCTACATATGTGTATATGTATGTATTTATGAATGTATACATGTATGTAGACTATGTATGTATATCCAAGCTAAATGTATTGATACTGTATCAGTTTTAATTTTGCATTTTAATTTTGATGCTCAGTGATCATGTTGTGATTATGTTCATAATGGAAAGCAAATGAACAAATGTGCTGTATATATATATATATATATATATATATATATATATATATGTGTGTGTGTGTGTGTGTGTGTGTGTGTGTGTGTGTGTGTGTGTGTGTGTGTGTATTCCTTGTGATTTAAATGATTAAAATCTAGCAAGCTAGTAAAAAAAATTGCTAGTTTGGCTAGTAAAAAAAATGATTAAGAAAAAAAACAAAGATTTTTTTATTGAATCATCAAATTAAATGATCTATTCTTGCCATATAAGATGAATCTTTGCATGAAAAATGAATCAGATGTTAAATGTACACTTAATCCTTATTTTAATACAGCAATCCAATTATTAAAGCTACCAAATCCAATTACAACCCATCAATCATACTTTATAAAAACATTGTTAAATCTTCATTAACATGGTTTATCATTTGCTATGATTCCATTATGATTTGCTTTTCTTTGGAATTCGAGATATTTCTTTCTAACTACCTTTACACAAGTAGCCTATTCGTCTGTAGAAAGAGAAAATCTTCAACCACATATATCCCACCATTCCAGGTAGAGGTATTGTGATTTGGTTAGTGGATATTTTTCATAAGCAATAACAAAATTTAACACGCAATTAAGTAAATGTGTTGTTTTATTTTTATACATAACATTTTTCCCCATCAACCTGTAAACTCACCTTAAAATAGTCACCAAAACAAGTATATTTCCAACAAGCCCGGTGAAGCACAAAAATCCAATAAATGCAGGGAGAATTTTGGTTTCCGTGACGTGAACAATATTATAATAATCATCTGCTGGATTTCCCGCTACTGTCTCATTAGCGCGCGTGCTGTTGTCTAATTTGAGCGTAAAGTTCCAAACAACAGGTTCCAACTCCACCATGGCGTTCATCATTTGAGTTTCATTCTAATCGACGAGAATTGGCTAAAATGCGGTAACAGCACACGTACTTGTCTGTCCATGGAAGTCCTCGTGGGTTTCAGCATCCTCATCATAGCACATAGTGCGCACTGGCGTCTCCACTCTCACCAGCGCGCGCACGCACGCAGCTCCTTGTTACCAGTCCGTGACTCACTCCAACTCGATATCATTGACTGGTATTATTGGCAAGGATTTTACGAGATTTTATCGCACATTCGGCCCTTCCTTCTTCAATAGCCAATCAAACTGTACTAAACCAATTGCGCCACTTTTAACTCTGATTATTTGCACTGAAGCGGAAAGAGTGTGATACATTTACTGTAATAATTTAGGTATGGATAAAAAAACAACTGAAATCAAAAGACACCAAATATACAGTAACTGCTATATATACATATATATTTTGATATTTTGAAATCCAGTGATATTTTCAGCAGCCATTCAGTCTTCTGTCACATGACCCTTCAGAAATCATTCTAAAATGCTGATTTCCTGCTCAAGAAACATTTCTTAATATTATCCATGTTGAAAACAGTTGTGCCACTTCATATTTTTGTGTACACTACTGTTCAGTTTATTTTATTGTATTTATTTATTATTTTTTGGAAG
Organism: Schizothorax lantsangensis; assembly: GCA_027422415.1. Classification (NCBI taxonomy): domain Eukaryota; kingdom Metazoa; phylum Chordata; class Actinopteri; order Cypriniformes; family Cyprinidae; genus Schizothorax; species Schizothorax lantsangensis. The sequence continues at coordinate 24,171,612 of CM049850.1, forward strand.
TCATTAGTACTTTTATTCTGCAAGGATGCATTTAATTGATCAAAAGTGACAGTAAAGACTTTTAGAATGTTCCAAAAGATTTTTGAAATTTCAAACTTTTTTGAGCTTTGTTCTCTCAGGATTCACCAAAGAATTTCTGATCATTTCTTTGTCAGTGGGCAAACATACAAAATCACCTGAGAAAAAAATGCATATATATATATGTATGTATGTTGTCAGGGATTCACAGTCACCTCAGTCACCTGCCACAACAATCACCCGATCACAATCATCTGACTACTGATCACCCGCACCTGCAGTCATGAATCAGAACCCCTTCAAAAACACGCTTCCCTCAGACACTCATCGTCCGGTCTACCGTTCACTACTCCGAACAGTCATCAGACCCAGTTACACTTACCTGTGCTACTTACCTTACAGATCCCCTACGATCCTCCTGCGTTTCTCCTCCGAAGTTCTCCGTCAGTTCCTGGTTCCCCGCTCTCCTCCGATCCTGCAAAAAGACACTTACATCAGTCGACTATGTTTATGCATTCAATGATCTTTTCACATATTACCTATTGTTTGACAACCTGGTCACAAGCAAGTAATACTTCTCTCAAACAATTTCTCTCTATATATAAACAAACTTTGAAAGTTTTAGATAAGAACTCCATAGACCATCATCATTGTGATATTTTTAAAAAAAAATACAACTAAGTTGGGAAAATTTGATTGTATATTCAGATCTTTGTCTTATGTATAAAATTAAACATGGACTGGCTCCTCCTGTATTGAACCAGTTTGTAAACGTAGCACTAAATGATTACAGATAAAGAAGTGCATTAAGATGTGATTGTATAGTCCCTTTAAGAAAAAGTGTATTTAGTCAAAGAGTGTTTTCAGTTAGGGCTGCTCGTGAGTGGAACTCCGTCCCATCTAGCATTACAAATCTTAATACTTATGCCTCTTTTAAGTTTCACTTAAAGAAGTGGTTAATTGAGAGTCAGTATTGTCAACATTAATTTTACAAACTAAATTCTATTGCCTTCCTGTCTTGTCTGTTTTACTAGTTGAGCATTTTAGGCTATATACATGAGGTTGTTTGAGTACTGATTGAATGATCACTGCTACTGTTACTTGTCTGTATGCTTAAATAGTCTTGTGCCTGTATATTGATATTATGGATTAGTGATACATTGGTTATTTATTTTTTTGACTGTTGGATTATGTATGTGTTTGAGTGAGCTGGTATTGATCTGTTGGTACTAAGTATAGTATAATTTTTAAACGGATGTTAATTTTTTAGGATTTGTGTAATTTTTATGTATTTTGAAGCATGTATTTATGTTTTGATTAATTGGTTTATATTTTTAGGGTGACAATTTTACCATCAGTCCAGGGACTGCAGATGCAAAGTAGCCTTCTGGTAAATTCTGGCACATTGTACATTTATGTATTATTGATGTGCATTGTCCCTGTCAAATAAACCCGAATAAATAAAAAAAAGACAGCTAAGACCGCTTTGAACGGTTTCAATCTCCGGATTCCTCACCTGCCAGTCTCTCCTCACGATCTACATCCATCTTATCAATAAACTTTCCTGTTGTTTCTCTCACCTGTTGCTTCCGCCTCTGTTTGTGACATATGTATATGTGTGTGTATATATATATATATATATATATACACACACACACACACATATATATATATATATATATATATATATATATATATACATACATGTATATATATAAATAAAATCAGGTGATTTTGTATGTTTGCCCACTGACAAAGAAATGATCAGTCTATAATTTTAATGGTAGGTTTATTTGAACAGTGAGAGACAGAATAACAACAAAAAAATCCAGAAAAACGCATTTTAAAAAAGTTATTCATTGATTTGCATTTTAATGGGTGAAATAAGTATTTGATCCACTATCAGGAAGATTTCTGGCACCCAGGTGTCTTTTAAACAGGTTAGGTAGGAGCTGAGATTAGGAGCACTCTCTTAAAGGGAGTGCTCCTAATCTCAGTTTATTTCTTGTATAAAAGACAACCTGTCCACAGAAGCAATCCATCAGATTCCAAACTCTCTACCATGGCCAAGACCAAAGAGCTGTAGACAAGATTGTAGACCTACACAAGGCTGGAATGGGCTACAAGACCATCGCAAGCAGCTTGGTGAGAAGGTGACAACGGTTGGTGCAATTATTCGCAAATGGAAGAAACACAAAATAACTGTAAATCTCCCTCGGTCTGTGGCTCCATGCAAGATCTCACTTGTGGAGTTTCAATGATCATGAGAATGGTGAGGAATCAGCCCAGAACTACACGGGAGGATCTTGTCAATGATCTCAAGGCAGCTGGGACCATAGTCACCAAGAAAACAATTGGTAACACACTACGCCGTGAAGGACTGAAATCCTGCAGCACCCGCAAGGTCCCCCTGCTCAAGAAAGCACATGTACAGGCCCGTCTGAAGTTTGCCAATGAACGTCTGAATGATTCAGAGGAGAACTGGGTGAAAGTGTTGTGGTCAGATTAGATGAGTTCTTTGGCATCAACTCAACTCGCCGTGTTTGGAGGAGGAGGATTGCTACCTATGACCCAAAGAACACCATCCCCACCGTCAAACATGGAGGTGGAAACATTATGCTTTGGGAGTGTTTTTCTGCTAAGGGGACAGGACAACTGCACCACATCAAAGGGACGATGGACGGGGCCATGTACCGTCAGGGCCAGGGCATTGAAGCCAGCCAGGGCATTGAAAATGGGTCGTGGATGGGTATTCCAGCATGACAATGACCCAAAACACACGGCCAAGGCAACAAAGGAGTGACTCAAGAAGAAGCATGTTAAGGTCCTGAAGTGGCTTACCCAGTCTCCAGACCTTAATCCCATAGAAAATCTGTGGAGGGAGCTAAAGGTTCGAGTTGCCAAACGTCAGCCTCGAAACCTTAATGACTTGGAGAGGATCTGCAAAGAGGAGTGGAACAAAATACCTCCTGAGATGTGTGCAAACCTGGTGGCCAACTACAAGAAATGTCTGACCTCTGTGATTGCCAACAAGGGTTTTGCCACCAAGTACTAAGTCATGTTTTGCGAAGGGGTCAAATACTTATTTCACTCATTAAAATGCAATTCAATTTATAACTTTTTTTTTGTTGTAGTTATTCAGTCTCTCACTGTTCAAATAAACCTACCATTAAAATTATAGACTGATAATTTCTTTGTCAGTGGGCAAACATACAAAATCAGCACGGGATCAAATAATTTTTTTACCACTATATATATATATATATATATATATATATATATATAACAACCCGAATTACGGAAATGTTGGGATGTTTTTTTAAATTTGAATAAAATGAAAACTAAAAGACTTTCAAATCACATGAGCCACTATTTTATTCACAATAGAGCATAGATAACATAACAAATGTTTAAACTGAGAAATTTTACACTTTTATCCACTAAATGAGCTCATTTCAAATTTGATGCCTGTTACAGGTCTCAAAAAAGTTTGCACGGGGGCAACAAAAGGCTGAAAAAGCAAGACATTTTGAAAATATTCAGCTGGGAGAACATCTAGCAACTAATTAAGTTAATTGACATCAGGTCTGTAACATGATTAGCTATAAAAGGGATGTATTTTATACATCCTACATCTAGAATCCATTGAGGGCAGTGGATTACATTTATGCATTACTCAGAGAATTTATTCAAAATTGCTTATTCAAGGTTTATTTAATCAGTTCATGTATTTCATTGCAATTGAACCGTGACCTTGGTTTTGCTAGCGCGACACTGTTTGAGCTACAGAAACAAAACAAAACATCTGATCATTTTCATAGGGAAAATTTGCTCTTACCAAAGTTAAATCAACCTTTTGGATGAGAAAAAGTATTAATGATATTCATTGGCATAGCTGTACCACCATAAGCAAACTCCCTGATTCCTCTTTGAATGAAAGAGCCTTAATGAAAAGCAAACAGTGCTATCATGCAGTGTTCATGTGTTACCTTGGTTACACTTGTAGGATGTGTCATCAAAGGCCATAAAGTATACATACAGTGAAGATCATAAATAGACAACTCCCTTCTAACAATTTTCTTTGAAAAAGAACACTTTTTTATATTAATGTACTGAAGCAATAACTGTGCATATAGTTCATATGAAATGACAGGCAGAGACAGAAAACTTGTTTTGAGTACATTAAAAATGAATCAAAGCCTTTATCTTAGAATCCATCATGGGCAGTGGATCTCTTTTCCAGTGTGAGTTCTTTATCTTTATTTAGATTTCTTAAAACATTTATCTGCAATATATCACCTGAGATGGCTGCTGTAAGTAAGGAAACATCTCATTAAACATGATTAACATGCAAAACATTCCCACTGTGGGAATGACGTAAATGTGCAGCTAAAGAATGCAGTGTTAGTTTATAATTACAGTGTCTTAAATCCACAAATTTTGAGGGTATTCCTGAAGGAACAGCACAGATATCAGCACTCGGTTAATGTGCAACAAATTGCAGTAATTGAGATATCCAGAGTCCCAGTGAGGTAAATAGAGTGAGATAAGCTTGAATCAGTTAACTGAATCCTTTATTAAACACTGTGCACTGTGCAGACACTTTCAATTGAACAAATGATACATCATATCTCCTTAATGGAATTTTGCATTGTTTTTGCAAAAATTATGTTTACCTGGCCATACCCGGAGTGATGTAATAAGTGGAATGTTTGCATTGATGGCAGGGAATGAATATTACACAGTGTGCTTTGTTTGAAGAGGAAAGCATGCTTTACTGCAGTCATGTAGGTAAGGTCTTACATGTTAAGTAAGAGCTTCATTGCACACTAGCTGAGCCAGGTTAAAAAAACAATGATTTGAGCTTAAAGAGACAAATTTATTTTACAGTTGTTGCCAGGTTTTATTGCTAATTTGAAAAATGTGATCAAAGCGTAATGCTGACAAACATTTTATTTATTTATTTATTTATTTTATAAAATTTCTCACCTAAAATAGACAGAAAAGTTATTTTATGAATATTAACTACACAGAAAAAAGCTGGCAACCAAATGAACTGACTTGCCTCAAAGGGACTTCGGTGTTTTTCAAATAGATAAATTTGTCGAGATTTAAATCTAAATCTGTCATTTAAAAAGATAATTCAGACAATGTTGTTTCTAAGTACATCACCTGCAGTAAAACATACTAAGAACAATGGCATCACAAAAGCCTTTATGTAGCACTCAACTGGCTGCCATTGCAGCTCCTTATGTTCTGCCAATGTTTTCAACACAAGCACTTCAGTTTAACTGTTACAGGATGTGTACCAACTAATGAGTAATTTCCCATGGAAATATCTACAGTAATTAGTTAGTGTTAAAATAATGTGCATGAGGATTCTGTATAGCCTATATCTGGTGCCAGAATTCCACTTTTTTTGAAGAGAATGACTCATTAGGCAAGATTTAGATATGACAAGTATTTTAAAGGTTAAAGGGACTTGATAATTAATGGTATTATAAAACAGTTCTTTATATGGTCTGATGAAAGCCAAACAAATATATATATATAAATGAGCTTTCTTGGTGCTGCATGTTTCCTTATGAATCCCGATTAACATACATCCCTTATGGATCATGGAAAATTTAAAGAATTCCATAAAATGTATAGAATAACACACTATCACAAAATTACAATAAATGGCATTTTATTGAGGATATCTTATGGTTTACAGTCATGTTTAAATTTATAACCTTGTTAAGACATCACATTTAAAAGAGAATTGTCATATAAATCTCATTTTGGGAGCTCACAGTTTACATGTTTGGACAGTCATGGCGTTCTCAGGCCAGCTGTATGAATCCACCTCAAACTCTTCATAGTCTGTGCTGTAGATGAGCGAATGAACAAAAGCCTCTTTATCGTGCGGCTCCGGATCCAGCGTTGCCATTTTGTTTTTGTAGGCATACTCCACAATCTGTCATGATGCACATAAAACGATTACGTAAAAAAAACACAAACACAAAGAATCTGTAAATAGCGACATGCATGAATCACGGCTTAGCTTGAGATGTTATTGAGTCGAGCTCACCTTCACAGCCAGCTTGATGGAAACTTCCTGGATGCTGTTGAGAGGAGGATACAGACGCCCCTCTGCAAGATCCTTCTCAGTCACCAGTTCTGCTATAGCCTATAAACACAGGTCAAAGTAGTGATTATGGACTTAACATATAGACAATATGTCTAATTACATAATTTGTGCACATGCACAAGAGTTTGAATGCAATTATTCTTCACTTCTTTGTTTTTCTGATTCAACTGCATCAAATATTCATCCTGTTTTCCCACTGGTTATAGATGTGGATAACATAGTTATAGACGTGGATAACAGTAACAAGTGGGTTTTTCTTGCCTGATTCAATTAAAAAAAGAGAGAGACCAAAATTTATTTTACCTAGAATTAGACAGATTTCTGTTTGTCCTCTGGGCTCTGGAACCAGTGTTGTTATTGTTAAAGGTATTGTTCACCCAAAAATGAAAATTATTTCATCATTTACTCATCCTCATGTCGTTACAAACCTGTATGACTTTCTTTCCTTTGTGGAAGACAAAAGATGGTGTCTTGAAGAATGTTAGTAGTTAAAAAATTTGGTCACACTTTATTTTAAGGTCCAATTCTCGCTATTCACAAACCATTGACTATGACTTTTGCCCCAATAAACTTCTAATTTGCTGCTTATTAATAGTTAGTAAGGTAGTTGTTAAGTTTAAGGATTGGGTAGGATTAGGGATGTAGAATATGGTCATGCAGAATATGTGCTTTAAGTACTAATAAACAGCCAATATGTTAATAATAGACATGTTAATAAGCAACTAGTATACATTTTTGGGCGGACTATATCTTAAACTAAAACTAAAATTGAAAATTGTGATTGTTTTTGGTCAGAGGAAATAAAACACAGATGAAAAATGTTGAAAAGAAATGCTGCCTTGGCAATTACCTACAATTATCTAATAAAATGACAAAAGAGCAAAATTACTAAAATGTACTAAAATAAAATCTGAAAAATAGAAAAGTGAATTCAAAATATGAATAAATTCTATAATAGTATATAAACAACACTTAACAACAATGTGTGATATAGAATTAGAACTACAGGTCAACTTGTTAATTAACTGTCAGAAGTATTTGCAGCTAAATAAACCAAACCACATTTGTGGTGCTTCATTGTGCCGCCCTCAAGATAATTTATTTTTGCAAATACTAATAGTCTAAACCTTTTGGCTCCATTACATCAACCTTGACCAGCAATAACAATAAGGAATAATAAATCACAATTAGCTTTTGTCATTTTCCAATTTAGACCTAATTAAGACAGACAACAAAATTCTCCAGCCACCATCAGTTGTAGTCAATCATTATTCTTGTTGCTAATCCACATCTCTTTGCTCATTATCGGTTTATTTACATCCATGCCCCATCTCTTCCTCTACTTCTCTCAGTTGGTTTGTTTTGTGTGCCATTTCAGATCACATTCCTCAGAACCGATAGTCCAGAACCATAACTTACTGATATACACAAAAGGGTGGTAGGACCAGCGGGGATAAAGAAATTAAGCATTCCCTCCTGCTGCCCAATGCTGTTTGAAGTTCAGACATCCACACTGCAGCATCAGTGGAGCAGGAGAAGAGATCCAGCATACATTACAACCCTCTGAGCGGCTCTAAAGAGATAAATCTCCTTTAGTGGCACATGCTGATATGACGTGTGGGCCTGTATGGCCTTGGCTAACCTTTTAGACTGCAATGGGCTGTTTCCAGCAGAACAGGACAGTGGTTCATTGAGATTCAAACCAGCAATCTTGTTTACCCCATCTGATGCAACCATCCACAGTACCTGACTACAACACTGTCTGGCTGATATCAGGTGAAACACGGAGGACAACTTGACAGATAAGTTCAGCAAAATACAAGATGACATTGCGCACAGTAATAAGATGTTTGCATATTGTAATGAGATTTTCTGGCTTATTTTGAGCATGTAAATGTAAAGTAGTATAAGGACTGGAATTTTTTTTTACGATGTAGATACATTTATTAACAAAGTGTCTAAATTTTTATTTTTTTTGCCATTTTCTGACTTTGGCAAGCTATGGCAGTTAATATGCTCATTTTTACCCACCAACACTGTGATAAATTTCAGACTTTCAGCTACTGTTACGCACAGTTTTACCCAGGCCCTGTTGTTAATTTTTTAAATTGCCAGTTTTGTAATGTACAAAGATGAAGGTTCGTTTTATTATTTAAATCAATAGTTTAGAGAGAATGTATTTCATTTAGGCAATATGGACTCTGTAACAGCAATAAACCCTAACAAATCGAAACGAATCATAGACAGTGAATCTGTATCAAATCAAATCAAGAATTGTGTTTTAATATATAGCTCTAAGAAAGAGAGAGTAAAAGATGGAGACAACAGATTAAGAATAAATAAAAGATTAGAGACAGACTTGAGCCCTGTTTGGACGGTAATTGTTTCTCATGGGGACGTAAGGTATTTTCAACATTTACAGGGGCTAGTCTTGTGATTTCATAGCTGTCTGAATCCAGAATATCTGTGTTTATCTCCCACAGCACGTGTAAATAATTCCCGGACAATTTACCTACTGTTTTTTGACAAACACCAAGGTAGTGTGGTAATTAAATAGCTGTCCGAATCCACATCTCTGAGTTTACAAGTCCAAAAGTATTTTTGTAAATCCTTTTTGACCACTAAGCACTGTACAGTAATTGTTGTCCAAGCAATGTGACTGAACATGTGACCGACCACATGAGAAGCACATTTACAGGTATGTAGGATCACAAACTCACACCCCCACCATGAATTTATCCTCAACCGAACACATGAGTTTTATCACTGAGGAACCATGCAGATGTATTGTTGCAGATGTCCCCATGAGAAACAATTTTACCGTCTGAAAATGGGCTTTAGAGATGCAAGTGGGATTCGATCACCTCTGCCGTAACAAGGAAAATATCCTCAGGGATGTGTCTTATTGCACAAGCGGTGACCCCCAGTCCCACTCCAGGGAACACATAAGCGTTGTTGCCCTGACCAGGGTAGAACTTTCGCCCATCGGGAAGGGTTACAGGATCAAAGGGACTCCCGCTTGCAAATATTCCCCGTCCCTGCGATATAAAACACAATAAAGCAAAAATTAAATGATTCACTCTCTCACATAAATGTATACATCCTACTCCTTCCATAAGCACCTCAGTTAGTGTGTAGCACTGCTCAGCAGTGCACTCTGCCTTGCTGGTGGGGTTGCTTAAAGCAAAGATAATAGGTCTCTTATTGAAGGATGCCATAGCCTTGATTATCTCCTCCGTGAAAGCGCCAGCGATAGCTGCCACCCCTGAAGAGAAGAAGAGAGGGATTTAGTGAGTACAATAGTTCTCACAGGGACCACTGGGACAACAGCAGTGTATATTTATTTATAAATATACCAATTATAGCAGTGGGTTTCAGCTCCTTCACAACATCTTCGAGCTTCTTCATTTGAGCATGCTCATGTGCAAACCTCTCTTTCTCATGGGTGAGGTGATCCCGACCCTGAATGGGAGACAGAGAGATAACAACAGACAGAGAAAAAGACAGATGATGAAAACGTATCGGAAACATACCACAGCACACCTCACCGCACTTCAAAATGAACACAGGTTCTCTCCACAAGGAACAAAGAGCGTAAAACCCACCAGACGTCACACTTAGAAATGTATAAATGTCATTGCATTAGATAGAGCATCAAAAAACTGACACTTTTATTAATATATCTGGCATTTATTTTCACAAAATATAGCACAAGTACTAGTTGGTTAGATAAGGCAACACTTTAAATTTCTGGTTGTCAAACACGTCCATAGCTGATGTGATGAACTACACCTTCAAGAGAGGATCTGACTTCATACAGACACTAATACAATAACTACCTCAAGACCAGTGGGTTAAAAATAATCATAGAAATAGCACAAAAAAGGTGAAGTTAGCACTGACAAAAGGTCTAGCACATTTGGTTTGATATTTTATCTAAAGAAATCACACTTTCAGGGGTGGGTTAGTGCCCAAGGAACTTAAAAAAAAAAGTACAATTAAAAGCAATAAAAAAAAGTGTGCACATAATGTGTGCATGTGTGTGCGCATTTTTTTCTAGTATATTTAAATGCAAATATTTATAAGCTCTGTTCAAGGGACGTGCCCCGAATACTTTCGGTTATTTCACGCTTTACAGCATCTAAGTAAAACGTTGGGGACATAGCTGCAGGCTGCAGCGGAGCAGAAAGGAACAGGACATGTGAAAACTGCTGAGATCACAGAGCTTCTCCATCACCATCTTGCCCTAAAGCAAGATTATTACTCCAAGGAGTTCCAGGGAAGTGGACAGCAGTGGACAACACAGATCGCCTAGATGAAAGTGTCACTATCAAAACCTCTCTGATCTCTTTGTCTTTAATAATGTAAAATGGCAAAATTATCTGTTAACGGATAGTTCACCCAAAAATTTAAATGCTGTCATTAATTACTCACCCTCATGTCGTTGCAAATCTGTAAGATCTTTGTTCATCTTCGGAACACAAATGAAGATATTTTTGATGAAATCCAAGAGCTTTCAGACCCTGCATAGATAACAACGCAACTGACACGTTCAAGGCCCAGGACATCGTTAAAATAGTCCATTTGACATCAGTGACTTAACTGTATTTTTATGAAGCTACAAGAATACTTTTTGAGTGCAAAGAAAACTTTATAAATTACGACTTTATTCAACATTTTTTCCCTTCTGTGTCAGTCTCCGCCGCACGTTAACAGGAGTACCACGACGTATGCGTGTGCTGATGCAGGAGCCGATGGAGACTGACACGGAATATGTTGAATAATATTGTTATTTTTGGTTTTCTTTGTGCACAAAAAGTATTATCGTAGCTTCATAAAATTACGGTTGAACCACTGATGTCACATGTTTCTGGACATTGCGTTGCGTTGGTGTCTGTGCAGGGTCAGAAAGCTCTCGGATTTCATCAAAACCATCTTAATTTGTGTTCTGAAGATGAACGAAGGTCTTATGGGTTTGGAAAGACATAAGAGTGAGTAATTAATGACAGAATTTTCATTTTTGGGTGAACTATCCCTTTAAGCTTAAAACAACAAAACCATCTATTGAACAACGTTGAATCAGTTAAAAAAATAATAATGAAGACCTACTGTAATGTTTATGGACAATCAATTAACATGACTGAATAAGAGGTTTATAAACTCCAATACAAACCACATGGTGTGTTTGAATGTCAACACTAAATGTAAAAAACATGGCCTTTAATGATGACCTCACCTTAACGATAAGTCCTTTAGAGTCCACCATCCAGATTTTCTTTATACACTGCTCACGAGGAAGCCCCTCTTTCTCCATCGTCATAATGATGAGCTCAGCTATGCCCATTGCGGCCTGGAAACATAAAAATGCTGTTACAGATTTACATTTCACATACACTTGAACACATCTAAAGAGATGTGAACTCTGTGAACTTCACACCATTTCAATAAAAATCTCACAGCTTGACCCAAATAATGAATCTTTAATGAATTCATTCCATATATCTTAAAAACAAGAATCATTTAATACATTTGACAGACAAGATGAACCGTGGCATATTTGCGCCCATGCACTGCTGTTGTTCACTCAGTATGGATTAACAACCATCAAAATACTGGAAAATTGATGTTTAAAACTGTTATTTGTGGATCTGCACAGCCAACACACTCACCTCCCCTGCACCCTGAAATACAATGGTATGGTTGCTCATTTTGCTCTTGGTAATGCGAAGGGCAGCCAGCAGTCCCGCCACAGCCACAGCAGCAGTACCTACGGAACAGAACACAAATATCTTTCACTCAGGTGTTAATCTTATCTCTGAGGTAAACAGAAAAACTGTTCATAAAAGGATGAGCTGAGGCTTGAGACTCAACTCCGGAAGCTCATTAATTGTAGACATAAAAGTGGAGTCAATACGGAGGTGGATTTCTGGAGGAATTGTCAAAGGAGTGAGATAAGCAGCCGTTTATATATTCTGTCGAAGAAGACATCCGCTCTAAATGCTAGAGATCTGCTGATTTGGGGGTGAGTCTATTAAATGTACAACAGTGTGGCTGTCTTCAGAGAAGTCTAGCTTGCTTTCAATACACGGTCAATAAAATCATCATACATATGCATGAAAACAGTTAGAGAATTGTAAACTTTATTTCTGAATGGCCCATATATATTTATGGCGTTTTTGTTAACCTAGCCACAGCCTAGACCAGTGGTTCTTAACCAGGGCGCCGCAGCAAACCTCCAAGGGGGCCACAGGTTGACTTAAAAGTATTTAAATTAATAAATCATTATCTATAAACTGTCTAACCTAAATTAAAACACTCAAAACACATTAAATCAAGATGTAAACTGAAAGCATATTTCCAAATTATAAATTGAAAACATATAATTCTGGAATATAGAATATAAATTCTGGAATGATAAAATAAATGAAAGGTAATGAAAATATTAAATTAACCAGGGTAATTAATTCAATAAAAAAATACCAGAAATATCTTAGCATACATGGAGGGGGGGCCTGAATATTGTGACCTTGTGAAAAAGGTTAAGAACCACTGACCTAAAATATGAAAAAATTTAAATGAGTAAACTGTATGTGAAATATGAAACAAGCACTGAAATGAGCACAAGAAACTCCAATATCAACACCTCCCATATAGAGTAAATTGAAAACGCCCCCTCAGCTCCGCTTGCTCCACTCAAGTGGACACATATGGTTAACTCTGAATGGTGAGATTAACTCAATGTGCTCCACCCAAACATTTGATTGAAACTCAGTTTCAAACAGTGCGATTGTGTTCAAGTTGTTGATTGGAATGTGTCTGCAATGATTGTGTAAAAAAGGATAAAGACAAAGGGGAAGTTGGTAGAAAAGAAAGTGTAAGAAAAAATGCACTCAAGATAACCACCCAGTCTTGCTATTGAACCATGAATACAAGAGGGATTTAAGCAGTAGAAAAATCAGAGAGGGAGATATGGTCTGAATGACTAACTTACAAAAATTGATTTCTGGATTACACTATAGACTGAGAACCGGACTAATCATAACATTATGACTCTTTTAATTTAGCTAAAGCCTAACATACTGTATGTGTTCTCTGTGCTTTAATAATTTTGTACAGGTGAAACTTAAAACTAGTGTGCGACTAAAGTCTCTTTTTGTGCCCATACCTTGAATGTCGTCATTGAACGTGAGGTACTTGTTGCGGTACTTGCTCAACAGACGAAAGGCGTTGATGTTGGCAAAATCCTCAAACTGGATAAGGCAGTTCACCCCATACCTGTGCATAACAGAAAAATCAGTGTATATTTCTTCAGAACGCAGAAACACAACAAAACCAAATATAATCTCAAAGTCATTTGTTTTCAATACAAAGAATCCTTGCAAAATATAGTCCAAATCCTCACAGGCTAGACGGAAATCTCAAACAACCATGTACCATTTCATGTTAAGTGGCTAGTGAAATGCACTCCACTTCAGCCTGCAGAGGGGGCCATCCAACTGCTCCTCAAGCCTATCACAGATGGGGTGGTTGTGGGTGTTTTTTTCCTTCTCAGTGTGGGCCTGAGACAGTTATCATTGCTTTGTAGTCATTTCCACAGCCAAACACAACTCTCAATGGTCAGAAAAGCAAATAACAACCCTTGTATGATCAGTTAGTAAATGATGTGGAGTACAGAGAAAAACCTTCCCAAATGACTATTCAAAATCAATAGCAATGATCTGCACGCCCACAATCCTGTCTCTCTTGAGGATAGAACTTCATGAGAAAAACTGTGGACTTTTAAATGGACTACAGCAGCAATTCAGTGGTTTCTCAAGTTATTTATCCAGTCAGCAGAACAACTGAAAGAACAGTACACAGCAACCAACTCATTCCCCAATGAAATATACGTAGAGGGCAGATACAGGCCCATCATATTTTGATGCAATATTCGAGGTCCCAGACACCTAGACATTGGAAACAGGATGGTAAACACCGCAGTGTGCCTCCATAGAGAGCTGGCCTGTCTCTCAACCCAATGCAAGAGGAATAGAGATCTGCATTGCTGCCTAGAGCTGTCATGTATACAGATCACTCAAACACACACAGGGGAAAGACGCTCACTGTATTCACAATGACAGTTGTCTCCAGAAGCATCCAACCGTTTCTTTATTTCCATTAACAAAATCATAAAGAGAAAACACTAAATGAAAAACAACAACAACACCATAAATGTATTGATGAAGTTGCTATTCAGTAATAATCTTCCCCTCTAATAGTCTGTTAAACTCATTAAGCCAAGTGAGTTAAATTTGATAATTGATTCAGTTTAATTAGTTAGTCATGACTATTTGTGCAGAGGAATTTCATTTTTGGTAAACTAATCCTTTAAGCAGTATAAAACGGTCAGTGTTGCGTGTTCAGACATGCTACAAAAACAGAAAAACGCAATAAAGTTTTCATTGTCTCCAGAGACTTTCCAGCACCAAAGTACTCTAGGTAAACAAGGTTAACTGAGTTCAGAATCTCATCCAAAGTTTTAGGAAACCCTGTCCTGAGACCCGCCCTCAGATTGGTCCTTCTAATCAAACTGCAGTCTAAACTTTGACATATCTGCTGGAGGAGGAGGAGGCAGGAAAGCAGTCAAGAGAGACTGACAGAGTGATTGCTCGTGGATTTGGAGGAGAACTTTGGCAGATATAAATAGGACGTAGAGAAAGTGAGTCATAATCCAAGCATGCTCTCTGATCTGTTGAAGTGCATCATCTGAGGAGGAAGATGAAAAATGAGATCAAATCCTCCTGATCTTGCTCAACAGTGGTTATAAGCATGTGATGTCAATATTAGCATAAGAACAAGACAAACTGCTGTCAGCTAAATACGGTTTAATATTTGAGGTGATACAGAGTGAACTATGGCTCTCAGGGGTTTATTTTGAATAAATGTGCCTGAGAGAGAGAGACAGAAAAAGACAGAAACAACCAACCAACAAAACAAAGCACCCATGTGGTTCATTGTGGTCTCATTCTCACCAAAGCTTGTTGTCTTTTTCTGGCGCCTCGTTCAATGAGATCCATAATGCACCTCTGCGTCTGTTGTAAAACTGTCAAACAAAGAGCTGGCCGGAGATCAGCTGCACTGGTCCTCTCCACCAAAATTCAGGCCAGACAATGATAGACACACCCAAGCACACTGAGAGCTGCAGGGACTCTGTCTCTCCTCATTTGCCTTTACCTCCAGACAGGGCAGTGTTGAGTGTTGAGAGTGTTAAGAGGAGCTCTTAACACAAGCTAATGTTAAATCAACTCAGTGCTCTAGGACAGCTGTGCTATGCTTTTAGGAACAGAAAAGGCATGCAAAAATCCCATTTTACACACAGCTACTTGCTTGAGTTCTCCAAGTCAACAGATCAGCATCTGAGAATGAGAAAACTTCTTAGGATGGAATAACAACTTTTAGAAAAAAAAAATTCTCCAAGCCCTATAGCTACTGTACTTCCTTTGAGCCTTTTGGATTCTGTTCTTTGGAAAAAGGCACAAGTAAGTGGTGAACACACACCTGTGAGACTGTTGCCAGCAGAGTTGAGTCAAAATTGCAAAAATCCAAGAAAATGAAGCCTATTTTTATTATGCTTATTAAAACAGACATTGTTTCCATGACAACAAAACAATATATATTTACCTATATATAATCTAATGTGAATCAAGGAAACAAACAAATAAAAAGTATTTCTGCAGTTAATTTTTAGCCTGGACATTTTGGTCTTTTACGTTTCATTTATTATTTTCAAAATTCTACCATGCAAAACATCTGTCAATTTCCAAATCTATTTGTCAGGCATATGGAAGCTGAAGTCTGTAGCCAGCAAATTCTATACAAACCATAATACACTTCAGTCTCTGTCTAAATGATCTTAGTAAAGAAGCCCGACTCCATCACTCTTAAAGAGGAATGCAGTAAATGCGCTCAGAGCATATGAGAGACTGCTAAACCCATCTCCACGCCATGGCTAACAAAACACAACAAGGCCCTTTGTTTCAATCTGTGATGATTTACTACTTATTTCTTTCAAACATAAATTATTTACCTGCACAGACAAAAGCCTACTACACTAAGTCTATTTTGATAAAGCACTGAGATTTGATGCTAACTGGCCAAATCTCACTGCAGCACTTCAGTACTTCACTAACAGGAACACAACATGACTGTTGGGAATTAAGCATTTCTCATAAAGTGGTTTGCTCAACAGAGTAGAGAAAATAGAGACGAAAAACACAGCCACTAGGTTTAGGTTTAGCGTAATCCTTCTGGGCCACACATGCTCAGGACGTTTGCTGAGATTGGGTCAAAGGATTCTGGCAGAGCAACACGTTCACAAAGATAATCTTTTGCCCGCATGCCAACCGTGCAGCCCACAGGCCTCCGCATTAAAGGTCATCGTAAGAATCCCATCCAAACACAGCTGTCTCCAAAGTTTTAAATGCATGCACACACACACGCGCAATATGAACACAATTTCTAGGATTCCAGACAGGTTTGCCCACATAATCAAGTTTAAAGTCAAACATTATCCACATTTACAGACCATTCTTTCTCATATGCAAAGGGTGAATATCCCAAACTAAAACCTCATGTATAAAATTTTGCATATTTTTCATCCTAAAAGTATGTGTATACAGAAACTTCACAAAAGTTTTAAGGTTTATAAAACCGCATATAAGCCAGAACCTGCACAAATTTCAATTTATAATTCCCAGTTAGTGAAAGACAGTTTGTAAAACTAAAATAAATCTTTAAAAAAATATTTTGTAACGTAATAAATGTATTTACTGTCAATTCAATGCATATTTGCATAATAAAATAATTATGTTTTTATTTAAAAAATTGACTGACCCCAAACTTTTGAATGGTAGCATATTATTTCATTCTATATTATTTTATTCTGTAGTTTTTTTTTTATTGTTTTAAGCATAAACTATAAAAATGTAAAAATAATAATAATAATAATAATACACTATGTAAATTTATAATAATAATAATAATAATAATAATATGTTTTATTTTTATAGCGCCTTTCAAGAACCCAAGGTCACTTTACAAAATAATACAAGCAATTGGCAAACAAAATACACCAAACAATCAGAGGGAACAATCATACAAACAAGTGTTGACAACAAGGAACTACAGATAATTAACAACAAGAGGTCTCACAATCATATGATGCACATCGATTAGGCTATGTCAAGAAAATGGTCATGTGTCATATAGACAGAAGTTGAAGAAAGGGGAAACAGAGAGGTAGAAGAGTTATTTAGAGAACAAAGTGAATAGATGAGTTTTAAGTTGAGACTTAAAGGTCTGGAGAGAGGAGGCAGCACGAACATTATGGGGCAGCTTATTCCATAGCTTAGGGCCTATAATACAGAAAGCTCTACCACCCACTGTAGAGAGTTTATACTTGGGCACAACAAGCAAGTTATCATTGCTAGATCTGAGAGTCCGTGCAGGAACATATGGTTGCACTAACTCGACTAGGTATTGAGGTGCGAGGCCGTTATGGGCCCTATAAACTAAAACTAAGAGTTTGAACTGAATACTTTTGGCCACCGGGAGCCAGTGAAGTTGGTGAAGGATGGGAGTGATATGTGCAGATTTTTTATTAAATGTAAGGGCTCGAGCAGCAGAGTTTTGTACCATCTGGAGACGATTAATAACTTTGGCAGGTAAACCGCTATATAAGGAGTTACAGTAATCCAATCTAGAGGTTATAAAAGCATGGATAATAGTTTCAGCATCTGCTAAATTAAGTGAGGGACGTATACGAACAATATTTTGCAGTTGGTAAAAGCATGATTTAACAATCTGACCAATGTGTGAATCAAAGCATAGCACAGAGTCAAACAACACTCCCAAATTTCACACAGTTGTTGAGGGCCTAATCTGGACATCATCGATATCTATGAAGATGTCATACTGGGAGGAGCTCTGTGATTTAGGGCCAACCAGCAGGATTTCAGTTTTGTCTGCATTTAGTTGTAAAAAGTTATCTAACATCCAGGGTTTAAGTTCTTGAAGACAGGAAACAATAGAAGGGGGTGGGCAAACTGAGCTTGGTTGAACTGTAAAATAGATTTGAATATCATCAGCGTAACTCTGAAAATTGAGAACATGACATCTCATGATCTGACCCAGTGGCAGCACGTACATGAGAAATAAAAGTGGACCAAGTACAGAACCTTGGGGTACACCACGGGAAATAGTGACAGTGCGAGATCTATTTTTATCTATCCTAATGAATTGCTGTCTATCCGATAGATATGAAGTTAGCCACTGAAGAGCAGCACCAGTGATACCTATAGCAGATAGCCGAGAAAGAAGTACAGAGTGGTAAACAGTATCAAAGGCTGCACTCAGATCAAGATCGTCACTTTAATAATGTTTAGATATTTATACTGGAAACAAAATTGATACTAATTATGTAGATAATTTTTAAACATAAAAAACAGTTTGACATCAGAATATAACTGAAAGATTATTATTAAAAATGAAACCTGCACAGCTTACAGTTTTCATTACAACATTTCAACTAAACACTTCTAAAACACAACCATATTTTTCATAATGTCAGAAATGCCCCATATCATTACTATCAGGTCAAGGTTAAGTGGGACAGGCAATACATTGACCAATGGTGAGAATGCAGCTCTTCAGTGTTCTTCTCCAGCACATACAGGCTCCCACTGGGCCCATGGGGCTTCACAGGCTGCTCTTTCTGTTAAACACTCCTTCAAACATCATTCCAAAATATCAAGCGACATTCCCCTACATCTCCTATCCTAACATGGCTTCGTAACGGTGCCCTGAGATGGCCCGTGTTACCATAGTGATAACTGGAACACCGTCATCACTAGAGCTCTGTGAAAAGCAACAAGCTCTAATGAAATAATTTGACATGGGAATTGTGCCGGTGCACACAGAGGGGCTACAGAAGACAGATACTTTTCAGTCTGTCCTGAGAGAAGACGGAAAACAAAGTCAACCCCCCACAAACTACTTCGGCACCACAACACAAAGCCTGAGAAGTGAAAAAAAAAATCTATTCCTGAATTAACAACATCATAAAAGAAGCATAACAACCCCCCGCGAAAATAATCCCAGCATTCACTACCTAAAATGCTGCTTTTCTTTTGGATGCATGTTTCTTTATATGGTGTTGTACATTCTTTACCCAAATTAAAGACCTCAAAGCGCGTATGTGCCCACTATCTGCTCTAGCTCTTCTTGTTGAAGCCATTGTGGGGCAGAAAAGTGGCCTGACGGGGATTGGTGTCATTATTCTTCATCACTTGTGTCCGAATTTACAGAAAAAGGCTTAATGGGAAACAGTGCACCTGCGGGCTGTTAAACTTATAGTCTGAAAGCCTGAACCTCAATGAAAGCTAAAGAATTTTCATGATTTTCCTTTGTCTTCTTTTCACATTTTATTTCAAACTGGCATAGCTATTCTGCACAAATGCTATTTATCTCTACTCTCAATATGCAGTGAAATAAAGACAAACTTTTGCCTTTCACTGACCTCAAAAAGTACAACTGGAGTGCAATATCCCAATAAACCGTTGGGTGCGGTTTCTTCTAAAACACTTCAACTTTAGAACTGAGAGACATTTATAACTGTTCCTGTACCTCAAAGAGCAGAAAGTGGTGCTAGCAACGTCAATTCTCTCCACGTGATTCATATTTTTGACTCTTGAGTGTGAATCACCTTTGAGGTATGGATGCTAATCGGGTTTGACTCCCAATTAAAGTAAAAACTAATGGCCTAAAAAGGTCTTATGCCTTCAATGCAATCTAAGCTGTTTTAGATAAACACATACATTTATTTTAACCCTCATTCAACAAGCGAATGTTACTTTTCAGGATTTTTGAGCCTCTGAAATGTAAAATTATAAGGAGTTTATTAAAAATCACCAGGACTGTAATCATTTGTTCAGTCGTCAACCTATAATCATTCATTTTCCGCCAACTCTGCACTTTTTGGAAAATGTGATGCTGTTTCCTGTAGTTTCATGTCCACCCCATTATTATAGAATCATGGCGATATTCAGCCAGCTGGAGGGAAATCAGACACTGGGGTTTTTGAGTTCTGCTTTAAATACAGCCATGTGTGGCACTATGCTCTTATGACAACCACTGTCAAACCAGGCCACACCAGTGCCTAAAGCACTGAGATAACTTTGAGCAAGTCCCTGGTTCTTAAATATTAATGGTGTTTACTATTGCAGAACTTGCCACTATGTTTCAGGTGGTTGCCATGCTGTTGCTAGTTGGTTGCTGTTGCTAAATGGTTGATATTCTGGTCCCGAGATACCGTTTGTGTCCCTCCTTCAATGTAAGTCTAAGATATATATTTTTTGCATACGTCCTATGGAGCAGCTTTTGCATACAACAGTTAGCGGAAGTGAGAGAAAAGTGTTTATAACGTTTTAAATTTTGATTTTTTCTTACAAAAACGCATCGAATTTGCTACAGGAGGCCTTTATTTACCCCCCGAAGCTGTGTGAGGCATGTTTTATAATGGATGGATGCGTTTATTTGACTACTTTTGGACTGTTGAAAAAAAGACCCATCCAGTGCTATTCTAACTAGGGCTGTCAATCGATTATAAAATGTAATCGTGATTAATCGCATGACTGTCCTGAGTTAACTCGCGATTAATCGCAATTAATCGCACATTTTTATTTGTTCTAAATGTACCTTAAATCAATCCTTTTCAAATTTGTAATACTCTAATCAACATGGGCATGGACAAATATGGATGCTTTATGCAAATGTACACTATATTGCCAAAAGTATTGGGTCACCCCCTTCTATGAACAGGTTTGACTACTTTAGTAATTTCTATGAGTACAAATCTTAATGTTAAAGCATATAATGATATTCTAGGAAATTGTGTGCTTCAACTCTTTTCTATTCTAACATGACAATGCCTCTGTGTATAAGACAAGGTTCAAAAAGAAAATGATTGATTCAGTCAGTGTGGAAGAACTTGACTGGTCTGCATAAAACCAAGTCCTAATCCCAGTTTAACACCTCTGGTGTGACTGTAAATGCAGACCTTGAGCCAAAAACTCATCACCAAACACCAATGACTTGTACATATGGGTTCAGTCATTTTAGACACTTCCAAAACTGCTGCAACAGAGATGGAAATACAATTTTTAAATACATGAATTATGTTCCCATCGTTGTTGCCACAGATTTGGAAGTGCATTTTTCTGTTCTAAAGAAGGGGGTGCCAATACTTTTGTCTATATAGTGTATGTACAAGTCATTGGTGTTTGGTGATGAGTTTTTGGCTCAAGGTCTGCATTTACAGTCACACCAGAGGTGTTAAACTGGGATTAGGACTTGGTTTTATGCAGACCAGTCAAGTTCTTCCACACTGACTCAATCAATCATTTTCCTTTTGAACCTTGTCTTATACACAGAGACATTGTCATGTTAGAATAGAAAAGGGTCCTGTCCAAACTGTTGCTATAATATTAGAAGCACACAATTTCCTAGAATATCATTATATGCTTTAACATCAAGATTTGTACTCATAGAAATTACTAAAGTAGTCAAACCTGTTCATTAGAAGGGGGCGACTCAATACTTTTGGCAATATAGTGTATGTTTATTATTATTGAAAGCATAGTCAACATAAAGCATGAAGGGTAGACATGTTTCAAAGATCAGATGTTTTTCAAAGAACTTGTTCATGTCTACTAGACACATGAAAAAATAAATTCCAGGGGGCGTATTACAGAAAGTTTCTTATCTTAGGTCTTAACTTAAGATATGATATGT
The DNA here is from genome assembly GCA_027422415.1 of Schizothorax lantsangensis. Lineage (NCBI taxonomy): Eukaryota > Metazoa > Chordata > Actinopteri > Cypriniformes > Cyprinidae > Schizothorax > Schizothorax lantsangensis. Next base: position 24,193,591 of record CM049850.1, read on the forward strand.
TAAATTAGGATTTTTCGCAAATTCGTATTACAGAAGCAAATCTTAACTTGGTTTGGGATTCTTATCCTATCTTACAAAATTGTATCTTATCTCTAGTTAGGAAATCTTAAATGGCATAATCAAGCTCGACAATCCACTCTCAGGTCTGTTACCAAGCAACCAACACTGCTGATGAGGTAAACAAAAGCTGCTTCACTTTGAAAATCGCCTTTTGCAAAAAACGTAAGGCATTAGTCACTTGCTCTACAACCAGTAATGCTCCGTGACACTTTTGTTGGTCTCTATAGTGCTGGTTGCAGTTCTTGTGCTAACTGTAATATGTTATGTGGCAGTCTGTAATTACCAAAATATAACATCTTCAGGGTCCTCCAAGAGTCTTTCTACCAATAAACATCTTCGTTCTTCATTTTCAACTATTAATAAATGTAATACCATTGTCGTACAGCACAGTTGTAAGCGTTTTTTTCCGTTAGCTTTCAAATAATTTTGAAGTTAGGACAGCTGTGAGGTTGTCCTAAAGTTAAGACAGTTTTTAGGTTTTTTTGTCAAGTTAGGAGGTTTCTGTAATACCCCTTTCCTATCTGTAGTTAAGATAGGATAACGCACTTAGGAAATGCTGTTCTGTAATAGCTTTTGTCCTAAATGTGGTCCTAACTGAAATTACCATGGTTACCAAACAGATAAGATAAGATTTTAAAGTTAGGATCTTTCTGTAATACGCCCCCAGGTTCCCATTACTTCTTTCTTTGCACTGAGCAATTTACTGACACAAACCTGTTTACATTTTTGCACACAGGGCAGCTCTTCTTATGAAAATGCAAAATGTACATTTATTATTTATTATTACATTTGTTTCCCTATCTTTGCCCACATACTGTATTTTGATTAAGCTAAATTCTCAATAAAACAGGTATATTTTACTGTTTCTGTTGTCAGACAACGGAATGAATATGAAATAGTGACTGAAACGCGACCCATTAAGACTAGATAACCAGCTCTCCCTTCCAAGATGTTAATCTGTACAAAAAAATCATGATAATCGCACCGTCGTCTGATGAAATCAAATACACATAAGATAAAGACAATAGCTGTGCTGTGATCTCGGCTATACTTGCATGTTAAATTAGAGAAGCAACATAATATCTGTGTTTAACTGAATTAAAGCGCTGCTCCTCTCTCTGCCGCGCGCTGAGCAGACGCAGAGAGAGAGAGAGAGAGAAAGAGAGAGAGGTGTGCGCGCGCTGAACAGAGCAGACGCAGAGAGAGAGAGAGAGGTGTGTGCGCGCGCTGGGAGAGCAAGACCTCGGCTCGCGCGGCAGTCCCAGTGATTCTCAGAAACTATGTTTGGGCGCTTTTTTGAAGAGAAAAAGGTCGCTAAAGGGGTCTGCAATGTTGCTAAGTTGGCAACACTGTGCATCTCCATTTCTCCACCTACAGGTTGGGCCACGGGTCAAACCGGAAATACGCTCTGCGTTAATCGCGCGTTAAAAAAATTAGTGCCGTTAAAATGAATTTGCGTTAACGAGTTATTAACGCGTTAACTTTGACAGCACTAATTCTAACACTTGGAAGAGCAAGGATAATTTTTAATATAACTCCGATTGGATTCGTCTGAAAGAAAAAAAGTCATATACACCTATAGGATGCCTTGAGAGTGAGTAAAACATGGGCTAATTTTCATTTTGGGTGAATTAACCCTTTAATTAAAGGGGTCATGAACTGAGAAACCAAAATTCCCTTGATCTTTTCACATATAAGAGGTCATTGTACTATAAAATCATTCTGTAAGTTTCAGAACTCAAAACTTTCTCGTTAGTCTAAAAATAGCTTATATTGGAGCCAGTCTTCCAAAATGACAGGTTGTGGATTGTACCACTCTATGATGTAATAGTGTGGCTAAACACCACCTCTGCAGAAGAAGATCAATGCCTGCTTCTACATCACTGCTTGTTTAGCCCCACCCACCAATTCGCACATGTAGTGTAAATGAAAAGAGAGGAAAAAGCAGGTCTACTCAGAAACCAAACGATAAAGATGGCTCTGAAGACAACAAGACACTGTAACAGTAATGTCGCAACACACAAGTGTGAGTAACTGTTTTTATTATGTTGTCACTATTGCTTTGTCTGTCAGACAGATCATTTGATATGAGTATTTATGCATTTTTAACCTAAATCACTGCAGCGTCCATCTGCGAAGGACGTACGCTGTCAAACATACACAAATGTTAGCCAATCATAGCAGTGGGCATTTACTTCAAAGTCTACAATCCGACACGCATATTCAAACAGAGCATTCTGATGAGGGGGGTCAAAACAGGACAGAAAATAGCCTATTACTTCTAAATTATGATGTTTTTTGATGTAAAATTCTTGATAACATTATAAGTGGACCTCAGAGAACAGCACGAAATAAAAAAACAAAGGCAGTTCATGACGCTTTTAACAAATTCCACTAATAAAGACCCAAAAAGTTTTATTCTCCATTCTAACAATGCTACACTAGAGTTCATTGAACATATTCGAGACAGCAAATATTAATCTCCCAACATCCAAAGTGAAATGAAAGATGAGCTGTCAAACAATAAAATGGCATAAAAAAACTACAAGAACTCAAACAACCCAAACTGACATCTTCGAAGACTATCGAAGACAAATGGCACAAGATCGTGAACCATTCTAAGCATCAGTGAGCTGACTGAGCCATCAGGCAGTGGGGCTGGATATGGGCTGAATTACATCACCGCATTGCTCAGTATCGAGCAGGATTTGTGGGGAGAGAACTGATGAGGCGTGCAGTCAGCGATCCGGTTCGGGTCTCTGCCACTGGAGTCGTCGCTCAGAGCCCACAAACCTAGAGGCATGCGCTTCACCCCAAATTCCTGCAACGCAATGGCTCAGCTATGCTCTCCAGGCATTTCCATCAGCGGCCTGTGGAAGGAAGCATGTGCTGTGCGGGAGTGGGACAGTGGGTTTACTATACCGGTCTGTGATAGCCTTCATAAATTCATCCAGAAGCTCATCATAGGCCTGTCCACGTACTCTTTTATGCCTCAGACCAATGTACAGAGGGTCCTTTAGGAGCTCCTGTGACAGGGAAAGAGAGAAGAAAAGGTTTTCACTTCTATAATCCCAGGCATCAAGTAGAAACAATAGCATGACATGACGATTCATCATATTACTTTAACCAGGGGGAAAAAAATAGAAACGAAAATACAATACCATCAAATCTCAAAAGCGAATGTTTATTGTGTGCACAGCTCCTCTTTAATTAGATTACATATGGAAATCTGGTGACCCCGCAGCTGTATAAACCTCTTACAGTTATTTGTGCCTGTAAGCGTATGTTTAAAGGAAAGACAGACTAAGAACAAGAGAAAGAGAAATGCACAAAGCATAAAAGGAGACAGAAAGAGGCCAACACGTGAAGAAAAAGAACTGCACTGCATTTTCAATTTGGAAGTCTAGCAGCTGTCACTCTTGTACAGATCTGCAGACTTCACACTGAGAGTCACTAACACTATAGGAAAAACAGAAGGGAAGTAGAGAGAGAATGTGAGCGTCATATAAAAATTCTGCACGCCCCATCACTGTCAGCGTGCCAGTCAAGCAGAAAAGAAAATGGATTAACAGAGCACCCGTATCACTCTCAGCAGTACTGATGTGTGGTGCAACTAGTCTGGAAGTTTTTCCACATGTTTTGATCACGGTGAATGAGGAAGTGCTTTCATCAGAACTCATTCCCACATGGCACACAAAATTTCAGGCATAATCTTTTCTGACGATCTGTCCTCTGTATTAAAGCTTATTTTATCTGATAGGACTAGTGAAAGAGAAAAAATAGAAGTTGCTGTGTGGAATTGAAAAAGCAGTAAGTCCTAAGAAGTTTTAACATTTCTTCATGTTGTCTTTAAAGTCAACAAGTGCACACAGTTTTTAAGAAATATCTGTTGCTACTTTCATCTTCAGCTTTTCCGTCACTTCTTTCAAAATTTATCACATCAATTATTCATTATGTCATATCAAGTTCATAAAGTCATAAGTAAAGTCAAGTAATAAAAAAGGGATAGTTGGATGCTGATTGGTCTAAGTAAATAAATAAATACATTTTAAACAATTCATTTCTTTTCTTTTGTGTACTTAACACAGTTTTTCTATTTTAAAGTGATAGTTCACCCCAAAATAAAATAAAAAAACGGTCATAATTTTCTCGTAGTTTCTCATACTTTTTTCTGTGTAACACAAAATAAGAAATTTTGAACAATGTTGATAAAAGTTTTGGTGACCATTGACTGGTGACCAATTTATGTATAAAAACACTGAGATATTGAAAATAAGTAGTAGTAGTATATTTTAATTTAATGCCATGTCAGCAGCTTAAGCTATTTTCATGGCAAAAACAATTAAAAAAATACAAGTATAACGAATATAATAAAAACCAGCAAACAAACAAACACAAGTTATATTACACAAGATTTTTTTACATTAAAGGAACATAGGAACATATTAAAATAGGCTCATTTTCCAACTCCCCAAGAGTTAAACAGTTGAGTTTTACCGTTTTCGAATCCATTCAGCCAATCTCTGGGTCTGGCGGTAGCACTTTTAGCGTAGCTTAGCATAGATAATTGAATCTGATTAGACCGTTAGCATCTCGCTCAAAAATGACCAAAGAGTTTCGATATTTTTCCTATTTAAAACTTGACTCTTCTGTAGTTACATCGTGTACTAAGACTGACGGAAAATGAAAAGTTGCGATTTTCTAGGCCGATATGGCTAGGAACTATACTCTCATTCCGGCGTAATAATCAAGGAACTTTGCTGCCGTACCATGGGTGCAGCAGGCGCAATGATATTACGCAGCGCCTGAAAGTAGTCCCCAACTAGGTAACTAGTTATGATATAGCTGGGGACTACTTTCATGAGTACCCATGGTACGGCAGCAAAGTTCCTTGATTATTACGCCGGAATGAGAGTATAGTTCCAAGCCATATCGGCCTAGAAAATCGCAACTTTTCATTTTCCGTCAGTCCTAGTACACGATGTAACTACAGAAGAGTCAAGTTTTGGTACAGACTGAAACATCGTGGTGATCGAGCTTTTGCTGTTTCCGGGCCAACTCTTTGGAACAATCTCCCTGTAGCTATCTGAACAGCACCTTCTTTATACACTTTTAAATCTATGCTTAAATCTTATTTATTTGAAAAATTTATGATGGGTTAAAAATTATTTTTTATTGTGCTGTGTTCTTTGTATATTGTCTATATTTTGATTGCTGTTTTGTTTTCAATTTCCTGTATAGCACTTTGGTCAACCTCTTGGTTGTTTTAAAATGTGAAGAAGTTTTAAATAGGAAAAATATCTAAACTCTGGTTATTTTTGAGCGAGATGCTAATGGTCTAATCAGATTCAATGATCTATGCTAAGCTACGCTAAAAGTGCTACCGCCAGACCCAGAGATCGGCTGAATGGATTCGAAAACGGTAAAACTCAACTAGAGTATAACTCGACTGGAGTATAATAACTCTTGGGGAGTTGGAAAATGAGCCTATTTTCAAAAAAAGTGGAGTGTTCCTTTAACATATGATAAAAATTCTAAAACTTTATCTGGTAAAATTATACAAAATAACTCTAAGTGAGTTCTATTAATAATAATAATAATAATTATAATTATAATTATACAGACAGACAGACAGACAGACAGGCAGAATAAAATGGGTGGCGTAAAACAATACAAAATCACGATAAGACATACTCTGAGTAACTGTGCTGGCATGCTGGCTGAAAAAAAACACATACAGGAAGAGTGAAACTGAATAAAGGGATATTTTTCTTCCAGTACTACTTTGGATTTCTATTCAGGACTTTTACACAGCAATTGAGCTCATAAATGTGCCCTTAAAAGGGAGGACTGTCTGGTTTCAGGCGGTAAGCAAATTCATCAGTGTGGGAGAGGAAACGGAGAGCGCAGTCTGAGATATGAGAAGGTAACTGCAGGCAGATTTATTGTGTGTTCATAACGCACTTTTAAGTGCACACTCAGTGGGAGGGGATATACTTCCAGAGGGTCTGGTTTGTTGTGACTTTGTTTTTTAATCTCAAGACAGTCGCTATAAAAGGAGCTTCCCTGAACCTCCGGGAAACCCAAACAAACATCAAACTGCCACACCTCCTCAGAAGTGGATCATGACATGTTGTGCCATCTATCCCATCAATGCTGCAGAGCCAAAACAAGCCCTTCCCTCACTGCATTTATAGGATAATCATAGACAGTACTGGAAAAATAAAAAACTGTTTACATTATTGGTCGTGGCTGGTATTTTGAAAATAATTTATTCCATTTATTTAGCAAGGATGCATTACATTAAATGCATCCTTGAAGTAAAGATGTTTATAATGTTACAAAAGATTTACATGTTAAATACCATAAATAAAAAAAAGTAACAAATCAAAATATTATTTAGTGATTTCTGAAGGATCATGTGACATTGAAGACTGGAGTAATGGCTGCTGAAAATTCAGCTTTGCCATTAGAAAAATAACTTGCATTTTAAAATCTATCACAATAGTGATAATTGTGATTATATTTGACAATATTAAGTTTTTAATATTAAATATAAATATATTTAAACATTTTACCGACTCCCACTCCTAAGCTTAACCATTAAGTATGATTGGTTGATGAAAATGTAGTACTGGGACCAACAAGGATTCAGAAACACATCCAACTTCACAAATCGTTTTTCCATATTAAATTTCCTATCAGTATCTCTTGATCTCACCAGTTGATGAAAACCAGAAGCTGTCATTATAAAAAGCCCTGTAATATCTGAAAATCTAATACATAAGATTACAAGCTAAGGTAATATCTAAAATAACAGATATACCTTGACAGAAAATTTGCTGTATGTGAAACAGATCCACCTGAGATAATTCCTGCAAAATCAGGACAAAATCTGATCCTAGATCTGCACAACTACTAAGAAGTTCTTTTGTAAAAATGAGTCACTAAGTGATGAGAGGAAGCCTTTTTGTCTCAGGGATTAATGGTGGGTTTTGGTGAACCGTGCTTTGTGTGTGAACTGTACGTGTATGTAGTCTTTCAGGTGAGATTAAGGCACAGGAACAGTCAGGGTCTGTTAGCCACAGTCAGAGAAGAATGAGAAAATAAGTGTCAGAGAGAGAGAGTGAAAAAGAGAGAGCAAGAGAGCGAGGTCTTTTTGCCTAGGCCACCCACAACCAAAACAGACAGCACTTTGTTTGCGGTGACATCATTTGGTTTCCTTTCAGTATGTGAAATGTATGCGTGTGGATGAGGTCACATGAGGTGATAGCGCTAGTAAGTGTCCCTGCTGTCAATCAACAGAAGCAGCCTCTGAATGATATATAAGAGACATCATCAGAGAACATATTCCCCTTTTACAGCAGAGACACATACACTGATGTGGTGTCAGTGATCATAATCTGTTGTCTGGAGGTCTGTGGTGTATACAGAAGCTCAGAGATCTGTTTAGACAAGGCACAATATTCCAGCAACACTCACAGGAGGTGTTTACATAGAGAAACAACAAAAAAGGAAATTCACAGATATTGTTTACATTGGGTTTGATTGCAGTCTATAAGTGTCTGTTTTGGCTGTTTTTGTTTGTACAATCTGGTTCTACATTGCAGCTACTAAATCACTGAACTTGCCAAAAAAAAAAACTCATAAGAGTCAAATATTTTATAATAACAACAATAATAAGATATATAATATAATATAATATAATATAATAACAGTTTGAATTATAAATACAATACACTGCCTTCTGTAATGATTAATAATGTAATATCATTAAACATTTTAATTACAAAATACAATATACTACCTTCTGTAAATATATAAAAAATGGTCAAAATCTCATTTGAATCAGTATAAACACATATAAAACACAAACATATAAAATATAAATTATTATTTTCTCAAAAGAAATAAGATTTGTCAAATACAATAATGTTTTCTAAATATGCAATTTTACTTATAATTATACTATGCTCTTATACTTTTATATACACATACACACAAACTAAAATATGAATTTCTCAAAAGGCTCATGAGTCAAATATAATAATAATAATAATGACATTCTAAATAAAAATATTTACTAATACTATAGTTATATTAATTTAGGATTTTATATAATGTTTTAATATTTTTAATTGTTAAAATTTGTAATAATTTATAATAAAATATATAATATAGTTCAGTCATGAAACTCTGCAGCATATGCAGCCAATGAGCTTACTGGCTAGTATTCACTTGAGTTTCCTGCAGCGCGCTTTCAGAGTTTCTCTGAAGCCCTCCACCTTCCCCAGCTCCACCTGTATAGATCTGCTACGGGTTATGTTATATGCTATTTGTGCAGCAGCAGTATGTCTTAAATACTCATGGCACAGTATTGCCATATGCATTGGCAGTAGCAAGTTCCTGTACTTGCTTGTTGCAGCAGCAATAATCTACAACTACAGCAATAATCAACAGCAGCAGCAATTCAGCAGCAGTGTAGCAGATCTATTCCGCCAAGACCAAATACATTAACATTCTCATATCCATCACCATGCTAAAATCTTCCGAGAGTTGTCATGATTGAAATAATATTAAATATCTAAAACAATATTTTCATAGTATTTATTTAAATATATAAAACTCTATTAAATTAACATTCATAAATCTAAAATAATATTTACAAAATAATAAAATATTCATAAAAAATTGTATACGTAATAGTGTATATCTTTACAAAGGGTTGCAAATAACAGCTGCGAATATTTACACTGAGATGCAAATAGTATCTGACAGGAAATCCAGTTTGCTGACACGAACAATTAGCACACTTAAGCTCTTCACAAAAAGCCTGCACAAAGCCCCTCCATGTTATTTGCACATCTCGAACTTTCTCTAGCAGCCAGACCACAGTCAGCGTTCTTTATGGATTAGAGTTTAACCAGAGCGTACAGGGCCTGGATCAAACACCCATAAATGATGTATGCTGATCATGGATCAGTTTCCTCACTGTCTGTATTGACTGTGTTTAGAGAGTCAAACTGATCCAGGTGCAGTCATCCAGCTCCCTCTGAGGGTCTGAAAGAGAGGAGACAGCCTGACCCCAGTTAGCAGGCGTCTTGCTTCTTTAGAAATAACAGTAGACTTAATCCTGTAATAACACTCATTTAATCATCTGACTGCACAGTCCTATAAAACGCACACACACACACACAGCTGTGGGGGTATAAGCAGTGAATTCATCAATCATTAGATCTGTCATCTCTTCAGAATATCCTGTAAAAGAGGTCTTAATTACCTCAGACTTCATCCAAAGTCGGCCAAATGGAGCAGCAGAAGAAGTCTTTCAATTATAGACATGTAGAGGGACGGAAGACTAAACAGTGAGACGTGTGCGGGTATGAAACACTGTGTATGCGTTTCTGTCTGTCTGCGTTGAGATAATTTTAATAACAAAAACAGACGCTTTATCGCGAACACATGCATGCAACGTTAACCCAGACAGCGTGAAATAAACAAATAAATAAAGTTTAACCAAAACAAATTAATCAATGAAACAAAATTGCAAAAAAATAACTTTTTTCTCTTCATTCCTCCAGCTGAATACACTTGGATGCAGACGCAGACAGGGGGCAAAAATCTAGAGAGTCAACTCATTAAAGTGTTTTGATGCCTGAGGATATGTTGAATAGCTGACTGGCCACTCTGAATTTAGCATTGCAGCAGTAGACACATGTGGAGTTGGCCTGCTGGATACTGAAGCAAAAGTGAATGGGAAAACTGACTCAGAGCAGTTACACAACAGTGTTAACGTGCTCTTACCCTCTTACTCATTTATGAGCTTTTGTACAGACTTACAAGAGTGTGAAGCTGTCTGATGAGTTGAGGAACTTCAAATTTTAGTCTAAATGCAAGAATGGTTGACATGACAAATTATCTCATATTAACTGATATATATATATATATATATATATATATACAGTATATATATAAATGCATACCTTGAATTTCAAGATGCTTTGGACAAAAGCACATGCCAAATGTATAAATAATGCAAAGTAGGAAGTTTCATCTTTTTGAATTATCGCAGAAGCTATTATTCCAGTCTTCAGTCTCACATGAACTTCAAAAATCATTCTAATATGCTGATTTTGTGTTAAATTATTAGCCATTATTATTGGTGTTTAAATATTAATAATGGTTCTTGTTATCATCAATGATGAAAACAGTTTTTGCTGCTTCATATTTTTGTGGAAACTATGATTTCTTTTCAGGATTCTTTGATGAATAGAAAGTTCAAATGAAAAGTGAATGAATGTCTTTACCCCAATATTTTGAATGGGAGTGCATCTCGATTTCCACAATCAATCAATCAATCAATCAATAAAAAATAATAAGCAGAAAAATAAAAATAAAAAGCAGCAAAAACTGTTTTTAACATTGATAATATAAAGAAATGTTTCTTGAGCACCATATCAGTAGACTGAAAATTATTTCTGAAGGATCATGTGACACTTTTTATTCCTGAAAAAGGAATAAATGACTTTTTAATATAATAAAATATGACTGTTTTATTGTATTTTTGATCAAATAAATGCAGCTTTGGTGAGAAGAAGACTTCTTTCAACAAAATGTAAACATTACATTTACATTTAATCATTTAGCAGATGCTTTTATCCAAAGCGACGTACAAATGAGGAGAACAATAGAAGCAATCAGACCATCGAGAGAGCAACAGTATACAAGTGCCATGACAAGTCTCAGTTAGTCTAGCACAGTACACGTAGCTAGGATTTTTTTTTTTATATAGAATAGGTAAGTGTTAGTATTAGTTGGTCAGGTGCTGGCGAAAAAGATGTGTCTTTAGATGTTTTTTGAAAATGGCTAAAGACTCAGCTGTTCGAATTGAGATCGGGAGGTCATTCCACCAGCTGGGCACAGTCCAGGAAAAGGTCCGTGAGAGTGATTTGGTACCTCTTTGGGATGGCACCACAAGGCGACGTTCACTTGCAGAACGCAAGCTTCTGGAGGGCGCATAAGTTTGAACTAGCAAGTTTAGGTATATTGGTGCAGCGCCAGTTGTGGTCTTGTAGGCATACATCAGTACCTTGAATTTGATGCGAGCGGCTATTGGTAGCCAGTGTAACCTGATGAAGAGAGGGGTAACGTGAGCTTTTTTCGGCTCATTAAAGACCACTCTGGATGCTGCATTCTGGATCAGTTGCAGAGGCTTGATAGTACATGCGGGAAGGCCCGCCAAGAGAGCATTACAATAGTCCAGTCTGGAGAGAACAAGAGCTTGGACAAGGAGTTGTGCGGCTTGCTCTGACAGGAAGGGCCTAATCTTCCTAATGTTGTATAAGGCAAATCTGCAGGACCGGGCCGTTGTAGCAATGTGGTCTGTGAAGCTTAACTGATTACTCTGATCATCAACATTAAAAAACTTTTTTTCCTCCATTACTTTGTGTATAATAAATCTGATGAATTTTACTGTGTTAAACTGAAAGCTCTAATTTTATCCTAAAATGTTGAAGTTAAAAAAGTGCATATTATATTTTTTTAAGAACTACAGTATGAACTATATACAAATATGTATATATACATAGCTATAACTTAACCAGAATGAAAAGTGTTTCTAAAACACAAGTTTGAAAGTCACACACTGTTTCTCAGTCTTTTCCTCTCTCACTTCTCTTCCTCTCTCCCTCCATCTGAAATTTGGCATCTATGATGGCATGGTTAAGCCACTGCTCTGGCACAGAAGGAAGTGCCAGGTGTCCACTGGCACAAAGCCTTGGTAGATGAGGCAGTGGTTTTCTATTTCTGCGGTGCCACTCCCTTGGCCCTGTTAAGAATGACATGGACTTTACGCTCACTAAATTTACTTCTGAACTCACAAGGCTATTCATATCCTTCAGCTACTGCAACAGTCACCTCTGTCATTCTGCTACAACATTGCAAGCTGCGACCGGTGAAAACAAACAAGTTGGAGGATTAGAGTCGTGAGAGAGGATGTGGCTGCTAAGAATAGCAGCTTTGCTTAACCTCTTTGATTATGTCAGAGTAAGCGAGATGGCAAGCATGTGTCAGCAGTCACGGTCTGGTTGGCTGTGGTGCCACAGGTCTGCCTACCTCATTGTCTGTCCCTACGTCCAGCATAACAGGAAGGCACTGCTGAGGCGGCATTCCACCACAGGCGGTGTAGAGGGCCAGTTTACCCACAGGGATGCCCATGCCATAGCAGCCCAGATCCCCCAGGCCCAGAATCCTCTCTCCATCTGTTACCACTACAGCCTAGCAAAAAATACAACCAAAAGTACAAAAGTTATTAAGACAGCCAGCAAATTCACAAACAGACTGCATAAATAAGCAAAAAAACAAAACAAAACAAAAAACATACAAAGCAAAATCTGGGCTATTCATTATTTTAAAAGATACAGTATATACTCACACCCATACATTAGAGGTCAAAAGTTTGGAAAAATTAAGAAGTCTCTTAAGTCTTTAAAGAAGTCTCTTGTGCTCATCAAGGCTGCAGTTTTTTTTATTATTGCAAAAATACAATAAAACCAGTATATTGTAAAATCTTATTCTAATTTAAAATAAAGCTTTTCTAGCTTAATATATTTCAATGTTTTTTTTTTCCTGTGATGGCAAAGCTGAATTTTCCGCAGCCATGTCATATGATCCTTCAGAAAGGATTCGAATGTGCTGATTTGGTGATAATTCAGAATTTTACACGTTTTTTAAGATTCTTTGATGAATAGACATTTCAAAAAAGCAAGATTCATTTGAAATATAAAATCTTTTGTACCATTATAAAAATGTTTACTGTCACTTTAATGCGTTTTTGTTGATTAAAAGTATTACTTACCCCAATCTTTTGAATGGTAGTGTATTGTGTTTTCCACAGAAATATTAAGCAGCAAAAACTGTTTTCAACATTGATAACAATAAGAAATGTTTCTTTATCAGTAAATCGGTATTTTAGAATGATATCTGAAGGATCATGTGACACTGAAGACTGCAGGGATGATGCTGAAATTTCTGCTTTACCATCAGATGAATAAATTACATTTTAAAATTCTTTTTTTAAATAGAAAATTGTAAAAATAACTATAGAAAACTACAAAGCGCGCTGGCTGAATTTACGCACTTTATTATCAAATCACTTCCTTTGTTATATTTTTATGTTTTTGCCTTGGATTAAACATAAATTTATATTTGATTGGCTAGGTTGGCTTGTGAGTCTGCCCTCCAGCAAAAACAGATTTTCTGTTTTTATACTCACATTTTCACATATTCGCAATAAACTAACAAATTAAAAATAACAGCATGAGCTGTGTAATTCAATCCTATTACCGGACACAATTGATCCCAAAACAAGAACAACATGTTTTTTTCCGTTAATACTGTGATGCAGATGCAGAAGGTGTTTAAGGGTTTTTACTGCTTCATTTCATGCCACCCCGTACATCATTACCTTAATAACTTTTAAAAGCTTAGCGAGAAGATTAAAATGACGTTTTGGCATTGTTTTCACAGTGTGACTGAATCAATGTCTTTGGAATTGGTGAAACCCTGGAGAGTGTTAATTTGTCTGACAGTCAGAGTTCTGGTACATTGTGTTATAGTACAGGGTGGTGTAGCTGGGAGTGGGCAAAACTCACACGAATGTCCTTCTCTGGCCAGCTCTGAAGTAGTGTGGAGATGTGGGAGCGGTCATGAATTGTAATAAATAGGCCCCTAGAAGAGAGAAAAACAGAGTAAAGTGATAAAACATGGTCAACTGAATTGATTCTGCTTTGTGTCCATGTCACAAGTGCTTCCATTCATTATATATGGAATCAAATTATCAAAACAAAACGGTGGACATCTAAAATGAGGAGGCAGAGTCTGTATTTTTAAGTCATTAAGTAAAATTCATGCTCCAGCTGCATTTGGATCAATTCAAGCTTGAAGTTCTACCTTCAGGTAAAAGTATTGATATTGACAAGCTCCTGCTATCAGTGCTGGGCGAAATAACGGTTCAAACGGTAAACCGTTTTGATTTAGCCTACGCACATGATATGAATAAAAAAAAACAGCCAAGTGGCTAAGCAATGTAGACAACTTCATGAATTTAGAGGACATCCCTGTTAACTGCATACACTTCTGACTAATGGTTAGAGAACTATTAATAAGACACAACTAATTCTTTAACTGAGCAAATACACCAACTGTAAACAGCCATTAACAGAAGCCAGAGACGCTGAAGACGAACGTAAAGAAGAGAAAACACTGTAGCAGGCAAAGCAAGATCACTGTTCACTATGCAAAAAATGTTTGAAAGAAAAATCCTAAATACTGAATTGAGAGTTTATATGTAGCTCTAAGGGGAACTGACTGTCTTCAGAAAAGTTGATATGGTATTTTCTTTTCATCTTACCTCCATGTAATGCATAAGTATTTAAAAGCGCAGCACTGCTTTGTTTACAGCGATAATTTAGGAAACGATTTATCGCCGCTGTCCCATAAGTGCCACCTGCTGGCAGAGAATTAATTTTCGTTCTCATCTGCTGTTTCTGTTTCATGCAGATGTTTTATGCTGCATAATTTCACAAAGCTAAGGTCTGAGCATTCTGTTTATTTTATGTCTATCTGATTTTTTTTTAAATTACAGTTTTTCCTGTCATGTGACTCACAACTTTGTGTTACCCCCTGTAACTGAAATAAAGCTGAAATAAAATAAAATATAAATATGAGGTGAAAATCAAACTTAAATTTAAAGAAACTAATTAAAGAAACTTAAAGAAACTTAAAAAATTAAGTTGAAATACTAAAATTACTAAAACTGAAATAAAAAGATATTAAACCAAAATAGTAATATATATATATATAAAAAACTAATAAAAAGTACAACAAAATTACTAAAACTTAAAATGAACATAAATGGAAATTAAAAATATTAATAAACACTATAATGGTATATAATATAATTAACACTAAAATGACACTGGTCTGTTTCAGGAGCTCAGTGAAAACGCATTGAAACTCAATGAAAATCCCTCTAAATCTTTATATTTTGCTGTTATTGTGTTGCTATAGAAAAAGTTGCTTATATATTATCTCATTCAATTTCACATGACTGCTTTGCTTTATTTCTCTACTCTCAATTATTTTCACATCCAGATTTTTGATATAGCATGGCCTCCTCAAAGAAAACAGCCTTGAATAAAAATAAAATAATAAAAGCAGGTAAAAAATAACAGATGACAGAATACAATAATCAAGAACACAGATAAATATTCTTTTGAGCATTCAAAACTTTATAACCAGTATCATCGGTCTTGCAGTGAACAAGAATGAATCAATTCTAATCAACCTCCCAAAGGAACGTTCTATCATCCCCACATGTGCTAATAATAAGGAGGTTTTTTATGCACACCCATAACCTTCTGACCATAAACAAAGCAACAGCTTCATTCCCCGGGCTACTGGAGAACAGTTTCTCAAAAAACTTCTCAAATGCAGATCCTGTGACCACTTGTGATTGAGTTTGGAGTGTATGGATCACTGATTTTGTGACTCGCTATACTAAAAATGCAAAAAGATAGAAAGAACAAACCACTTTCAACCAAAAGTCTTTATTGGTTGAGCATGGCTACACTAGTCTACCAATCACACCAGCAGTGTTTATTAAATCTGGAAAATCATGTTTGTTGAAGGTGGCAGGGATCATGTTTAAGTAGAGGTTATACTTGACCGATTCATCCAGATGAACAAAAGCTGACACTCAGATTTTCTGATCCATACATACTTAATGCAAGATTTGCTCAGATGTGGCACGTGTTTGAACAGTTTTATGTGTGGTCTGGGAATGGTGTTTGATCTTGGTGTGTGGCGTGTCTTAGTTGTTAATGCTTGTAGGGAAAAGAGGTGTGAACCGTTGTAAATTACTGGATGAATAAATATGCAAATAACAATGTTGCTTAGTTTTGTTTTACATAGACTTTAGTGTCAGAAGATGCAGTAGCTAAAAACAAATGCACTTCACAGTGGCATTTCTCATGTTCTTGGACTTGCAAAGATTCTCTCTGTCGTTCAAACTCTCACTCTTGACCGCTCTTTTTCTTTACAGTTTTTATTTTCTGGTCTCATGAGATCCACTGAGCATAGCTGGATGAGCAGGACTCCTGGGACATCCTTCATCTTGAACTCAAAGGTATCTTGAGGACATACACCTACTGTAGATCTTTCTTCCTTCCACCCACAGCTTCATGGAAAACGTCCAATCTCTCAGTCAGCCTGAGTTCACAGAATCCATAAAAAAACAAATCATTCTTACATCTGGAAGAATCTTGAAATTAGACTTCACCAGGTGGACTAGATAAGAGTCCAAAAATCCTGCTTAAAGAAGACACAAATGGAGGCCATCTTTTGACAGGAAGAACTCAGGTAATGACAGGAAATCTGAAGATTGGTATAAATCATATGACTCCAGGAATAAAGTTTAGACATCCTTTTAGGCATCAACAAGATGTTGCTAAATTCCAGTGCAGCGGAAAGGCACATAAGAGCTCTTCCTCAGTAGCTGACCCACGGTCAAATGAAAAGCACACGCCTGGGAGCAGGGATTATGCTCGAAACACAAACATAACTCACACCGCATGCTCATCTGACACAGAATTATTTAGAAACCATTCATCTTCAAGCAAATATCTGAAATATCTGCTAAAGCTTCAGTAAACAAACGTAAAAGTATAATAAATGAAATGGATAACACAGATTGTATCATTAATATGTGCTGCAGTATTGTGAAAACCTCACTTGAATGTATCCATTGAAGGCCTCACAACTGGTGACCATTATCTTCCTCAGATCCAAAAGTTAAAGGACAGTTAAAAGAATTTTAAATATACGCTCTATGCTGCCTATGATATCCAATAGTTCTGTGCATGTGGTTTAGCTGTTGGTCATAAGAATTAAAATGGCATCTAAAGGAGTGGTTGCAAGTAATTTAATTCAGATCTTCCCCCTTTTTTCCAACGTATGATTCCAATTCTACTAGGAAATAAGAATAGTTTTCAACAAAATTTTGCTTAGTTATGTCTTAAGTTCTTGCAAATTTGTTTAACATCATTGCAAATGATGTTATGATGCCTTGGAAACCTGTTTCTCTCTCAAAAACACTTAAAACTAAAGTCTCCCAGGTTTTGACTGCTCTATGATGTTCTCTTCCACAGTGAATCATCTTATGCATGATGAGGGGAAAACCACAACAGATCTTTTAACAGTTTTGGACCATACAGACAGCCTGGAAAACGTCCCCCGCATTATGTCTGACATCAACTTGGTACCCACTGAAAGATGGCTCAAACTTGTGTTTTTGAAGAACTGGGCATTTCTCTATTCAATGTTTGTTGAACCTGAAACTGTGATAAAAAGCAGTAAGCATAGCAACTGACGGACCACAAAAAATGTGTCACAAAGTGAAAATTCAAATTTTAGACAACCAGCTAATTAAACGAGGAAGTCCTTTCTGAGCAGATTCATAATAGAGACTCCCTCATTTAACATTAATATTCAGATTATTCAGTTCTCTGTAAGTGCCAGCCTTATTCTGCAGCAATTAACTTGTTAGCAAGTCACTTGAAAAAATACAGCAGTGAGAAAGACAAATGCTCTGATATAAGATCTACAATGTATTAATCAGTGGAGGGAGACAACGAAGGACTGTAAGTGAAGATGACCTTTGTAGAAGCCACAAAGCCAAATGCAATCAGCTCTGAAAGCTAATTTTCACTGTAAAATTCTGCAACACTTGCAAATGTTTTTTTTATATATTTTTTCTGAAGAAAAAGCGTGGTTGGGAAAGGGGTGGTAATATGTTACTCCTCTCTGAAATGTATCCACAAATACTGTACAAAACATCAGAATTTCAGAAATTAGCTCAGAATTTATTTTATAGATACAAAATCATGAATTTGTAGATTGTATTGTGACATTGTACTCATATGCAACTTTTCAAATACTGTATTTCTCTATGCACATCCTGCAAATCTACCATTTGCCTGCAGCACCCTTATAAAGTGAGATCTTTGATTTTCTCCAACAGTGTAAATCACATACTATTAAATGAGAAACCTTCAAATCTGGTTTGAATGCTTTGACTTCATTCCTGAAACT